>OX465483.1:18352838-19572124 GCA_950022335.1 Eurois occulta | reverse complement strand
ACGTCATGCTCAGTAGTCGCGCTTGCGAACACTGGACCAACGATGTAGTCGGTTTGCTTTTTTCATTTTGTGTTGCTTGGGCACCTTTGTTTCTAGGAGCTATGACATGTCATATGTGTTTAAAATAGCGCGGATTTAGGAAAACCCATGCAAATACACGCAAGAGACGCATTGAGACGTAGCATTACCATTATAGTGCATTATAAGTAGACCCAATCAAGTAATTTGTGTTGTATTAGTTTATGAACGATGAATTAGTAATCTGCAACGATTATTGTAAGACGAAAAGTCCATCAGCTAATGGGCGAAGGCGTACTCTGCATTAGACTTAGTTTACAAAGGGTTCCTAATACCATAAAGTTTATCACTAAAAATCTCTTCGAGATCTAAGTAGTAGGCATCAGTTTCATTTTATTTGTTTTAGACGGTATATTCGCGTGACACATTATTGACATGGTGGGCAAAAATATCGCGCGAGCCTCATTGACGACCCTGGAACATAAAGGGCAAAAGAAGGAACATGTATGGTTTTTAGTCAGTAAAAGCCTGACACTCCCTTCCGCTCCGCCCAAAGCGGGAGGAGCCATTTGATGATTTCCCATCCGAAAAAAAGGCCTTATTGACCACGAAATTAAGCAGGTGTACTAAAAAACACTTTTGTTTGAAAAATACATGCATGCAAAAATACATTTATATTTACATGATGTAATCGTTCTTGTGCTCTCACTGGGTTGGGTTCAAGTCAAAAGTTAGATAAATGTGGCAGGTTAGTGTTTTACAATCATAATATTATGTCTTAGATTCTATTATAATCATGCATAGTGCATGAATCACGTCGACAGCTCATGGGCAAGTTAAGCAAAAATTATGTACTCCCGGCTTAGGATGAGCTGTACCTGGTTCCGAAAAAACTCAAACGGTATCCATGACATACCTACCTAGCTATAACATTAGCAACCCGCCTGCTGCAAGCTGGAACCAACCAACCACCTTCACAAAATTTCATTGAAATCGGTGGATTCGGAAATTAGCGTGTACGAACATAGTGTCAAATAATTGTTGTAATTAAGGATTAATGTATTATGAAGTATTCAACCCTGTCATTTGGTCACGTTTTAACTACCATCATGAAAAATCTCACTCAACATGACACATCAATCAATCTGATCTATTCCGTTGCATTTTTCTTGCGTAGCCGCGTGTTTTTGGCGTAGCACCTGCAGTGTAGCAGCTACGGCGTAGCAACTACGGCGTAGCTGCGTCTACGCAGCGATTGTACTTCGCTCTTTTTTCGTTAAAATGTAATACCTTAATCTTAAAGTGTGCGTCCACAGTGCGCGCCTAGTGCAGTTACGACGACGGGCGCGAAGTATCAAACAAATGAAACCACCATTTATGTCCATAGTGTAGTGACTAAGGCCGCTATCCTACTGGCGTTTTACGAGCGTTCGCGTTTCTCCAACGTCTGACGCGACATTGACGTCGCGAGTCTCTAGTGGCAAGCGTTAACGTTGCGCAAGTGCTGCGATTTGAGGCGTACAATCAGAGACAAACAGAGTGAAACGGCGTGATTGTACCTGTTGCCAAAAAACGCAACGTCAACGTCGCGTCTGCGCTTACGTTGAAAAAACGCCAACGCTCGTCGATAGGGGCCGGCGCTAAGCGCGACGGATATGAGCGAGTTAACGCGCGTAGTTATCAAACGTTCCTATCCGCGCGTTATGGCCACACAACGGGCCTAGTCAGCAAGCGACCCAATGCGCGGGTGGCGGGGTATCAAACTAATTCGGTCTTCTCATTTGGCATAAGCGCCATCAATTTTTTTAAATTAAAAAGTCGATAAATACTGAAGAGTTTATTTCTCTGTTTTTATTTATTTTTCTATTCTACAATTTTCTAGGTTACAATCTCAATTCTTCATATAAATTAAAAAAAAACACCATTGATTTCTCTGTTTTGAGCACTACATCATAAAGCGTTCGGTGGTGTTTGCAATTTGCATACTGTTCTTCCGCCTTCATTTTGTGTGTCTACAACCTTTGATCCGTCTTCTAAGCCAGACGATGATCCGGTAGATAGCTAAATAATAACCTACCTGACGCTTGGAGCAGACGTGACGTCACAAGAAGTTTGGGTAATTACTAGTGACCGTGACACGCGTATTGCTTACACATTAATACACACATGAGGTACTTACGTAAGTGAGGGAGCTATTACCTTATTTATACTATCAGTAGGTGTCGTGGTGATTAGTTAAGTTTGGCAATTGTGTTAAAGACTTCGGTGAGTCCAGGTGACTTACTGACCCATTGGTACTAAACTTGCACGTAGTACGAAGTTTTTGTAGCTGGTCAGCATAAAAGAACTTTTATTTACTTTATTTTTAATAATATTTTTGAACCAGTTTTTTCATAATATTACATAACAGTTTTTCATAATATTACATAACAGTTTTTCATAATATTACATAACAGTTTTTCATAATATTACATAACAGTTTTTCATAATATTACATAATAGTTTTTCATAACATCACATAACAGTTTTTCATAATATTAACAAAGTTTTTCATAGTATTACGCATACGCATGGTAAGAAAATTTTAGTTTGTAGGAACCCGGAATATTTCATTTCAACGATAGGCCCATTTTTAGTGGTGGTCCTTCAGGTTGATGAAAGTCTTAGGCATAAAGATTATACAGGATGTTTGGTGCATCGTTTGCCAAATTTAAAGAGCTAAAAGGTCTTTTGCTGTTTCTTCAGCCCCAATAACTCGTCATTGGTCCCACGGTTTTTTAAAATATTTATCTTGAAAAATCTCAAAAATTCTAAAAACCTCATTTTTACTAACTGATCCCGATCCAAGGCGACTCCTTAACGTTGCTTATAGATAGGTTTTGTTGCAGTCTGGAGTATAAGGTGTAGAAAGAATCCCGGACGGTTCGAGTTAAGGTGATGCTGGTCTCTTGCAATGCTTATTATTGCTTGTACAGGACGTAAACGAACCCTTCACAAAGCCGTCAACTAAGCATCAACTCTAAGGGGCTGTCTCCACGAGCGAGAGAATCGAGGCGATATTACGTATTTGTATGGGATAATATCGACGCGATTCTCTCGCTCGTGGAGACGGCCTCTAAGAGAGTGTATAGAAATACGTGGCACGGACGATAATATCGTCGCGATTCCCTCGCTCGTGGAGACAGCCCCTAAGCGTCAACTGCGCAGAAATTATTGCTGGGAAACTTTGTTGGTGGTAAAAATCACGGTGTACGGTAGCGCACAGTATAACACACTTAAAACGTTCTGCTGACGGATGCATAGTATGAATAGTAAAGGGTGATGGAGGTATTGAAAGTAAACTTCTAACATTTTGAAAAATGTTTTCATGAGTGCTTCTCGGTTTCGTCGCTCTTAAATAATGCCACATCTTACATTATCATACATAATCTCTTACGTGTTGATGGCATAATTATTATCTGTCTAACTATATTTTCACCTTATCTTATTTTTTAGACAACACTCTAAAAATGGTGTAGTCATGCTCATGGGCGTTATGTCACGGTTATGTGATCCTGAGGATTATTAATTGTAATATATTAATGGATGCTAAGCAAACCGACGTGAAAGATGGGTTAAGGTGCTTTATTGTAAGGCCGACATATTTATTAGTAGGAGCTACTCTTAGAATATAACGAAATTTAATTACCAAATGAGATAAAGAGTGCGAACTCAATCAATATTTTTAAGACCAAACTAAAAAATTATGTTCTTCAGAACATCATATTAATTAACCATAAAAGATTATTCCAGCAGTGGGATATTCTAAGTTTTAGTACCATCACGGCCCTATTTCTCCAAAGGGTTAGGCAGAGGTGTCCCTTTAGCGAACGCCAAATTTCGCCAGAAGGAAATGAAGAAACCAGATCGTAGTGTATAGAGAAAATGTTGTGAAGGTATTAAACTTTTGTGGTTTATACAAATTAATTATATGACTGATAAAAAATTACGATATTATTTACAACATATCCAGCTGAGACAGAGTAGTAGCAGTGGCAGCTTGAAGAGTGCTTACTTCAACATTACACAGATTACTACTACTACATTACTAAGATTCTACGTAAAGAAAAGTCTCGTTTAAAAGATGTGAAATTTTTTATACGGCACGATTATTTACTAGTACAAGCCACCGAAAACACATAAAACAAGGTCGACATAGAGTCCCAGACACGACAAATGCACGTAATACCCTAATATAAAGATCCAGTTAACAGCGACAGATATATAACACTCGATAAACAGACCAAGTGTGACCTCTTCACGTTTGTTGTCAATGAATGCACGTTTTTGCAGATAATAGATTCATTAAATTCAATTAATGTGTTTACATATTTATGTTTCCATGATCGTCACATGTTTCTAAAGGATGATTTCCACCAACGGCGCGCATCGCATCGGATCGGAACGGATTTTACAATCTTTAAACGATATTATATCGTGTAACTCTACACAGTATTTAAAATCTTTATTACCATGCCGCGCACAGCAGCTTGACCGCGGGCGTCTTCCGCGACACGCGATTTTAGCCGAAAGTATACTGCGACGCGCGATCGGCACCGTTTGTCTGTCGTCGGATCCTTAGATTAAAAAATTAGAACACGTCAACACGGTAGGAATGAAACTATTTGACTATGTGAAGAAACGGATACGACGGTAAGGAAGCCGATCGTATGCGTCGACATCCTGCCGGACGCGATCGGCTGTCGCCGCATCCAATCGTATCCTTCCCGATCCGATGAGATGCGGACCGAATGGTGAAAATCATCCATATGTTATCAGTGGATTAATGCATGCGTGAAAGACGTCAATGCAGATTTCCTTTCCCCTTTAGGCTCCATTCATAGCCTCGTGCGGGTGAGCCGTGGCATGCTAAGCAAGTTTCTTCATTTGATTTCCCCGCTGTCCTTGGAGCGTGTGGCCAAGGAGTTAGAGCGGTTCCATAATGCACGAATTTTCAGAGCCCACAGTGGCCTTAGTGCAAATTTTCCACCAAACAGTTTATCGCGGTTGCCTGCAAATGTGCTGAACGCTTTCTAGGGCATGCTATATGATTTAGCTCGTTCTTGCAATCTGTGGCCGCTGTAGGTTGTGGGATTTACTTACACACTCACCGCTCACCTGGAAAGCTTTGAATCGATTGCGTACCCAAGTAGGCCGCTGCAAACATAATCTGGCAAAATGGGGTATTATTGGTTCCTCCAACACCGAGTGAGAGTGCGGCGCTCCGGTTCAAACTATGCCCCACCTGCTGGAGTGTCCCAGATGTCCGTTCACCTGTACTCTTGACGACCTGAATAGAGTCTCTGCCGCTGCAATAAACGTGGCCGAAACCGTGGAATATGGAAGGAACATCGTTACGATAAGAAGAAGATCGCTCACCTGTTATAAAATACATTAGACTTAAAGAATAATTGGTGCCATCTAAAAGTCTTCCGAATGCTGGCGATTCTCATACGACTCCGCTCGACGGCGTGGTCGGGTGGAGGCGGTGAAGGGGTTGTATGGGCAATGTGCCGCGCGGAGAGGCGGTGAGCACTGCTGGGCCGCGCGGACGAGCGGCAGCGTGCTTAGCTTAGCATAAACAGCTTATAAAAACATACCGACGACTGGAACATAGCCTCCGCTCTGCAAGATAGACGGGCCTATTGTGATCTGGACTAAATGCCGTAGTCACCATGTTGAATAATACTTTATATTTATAGCAATGGCTGACGCAAACAAAATGTTTACGAAAACTGCATGGCAAGGTGTGGCTAATCGCTTTCATCTTTGTTAACTCACGATTGCATCGTCTATGGCCCATTAATTAGTCTGTCATTAATTGATAAGTAACTGAAGTTTGTAGGAAGTTAGTAAATATAGATGAACGATTAAAAAGTGGAATTTCCGCAATGTAATTCTGTAAGGGAATAACCTGCAATGTGTCAATCATACTACCTAAGTAACTTAATTCAGTATCAAGATCTTCTTTGATGTTACCTGCCTATAATAGTGTAAGGCCGGATATTTCAGCAGCGTCGTGGCTCAGGATGGAAAGAAATGGCACTGCGTTTGACGATCTCCTCGCATAAAATTAATATTTTTGATAATTTGATAATTCTGAAGTTCTTTTATGATTTGTGATAGTCGGGGTTCTTTCATCGTAGAAACTTGTACACACATGATATTTTTTTCAAAAAGCTCTAGCCAAATCCGTTTAATTCTGCAAGATTAAGAATAATACCAAGGTAATTAAGCGTATAAACACCTAATTGTTACTCAATTACTTTAGTGAGTATTGAAAGATTTCTTCGTCGCCAAGAAAGTGAACGTCATCACGCTCATATTCGTATGTTGAGTCAGCAGAATCAGTAGTCAGCACAGATAACTATACCTATATCTAGAATATCTTATCGAATTATCAGTTACCGTCGAGAATTTTATTCTATATCAATTAGAGCAAAAACAACTGTCTGACTGACTGCTGCGATTGTTGACTAATGATCAAAAGTTTACTTACCTCCTTAAACAAATCCAATATTACCTATAACATCTATTTATACCATATTGTAACGAATAAATATTTTTGATTTTGAGTTAGGTTAGGACAAATTGCAGACAGTGCGCAGCTTCGGCCACTAGGTTCTAACAGACGGTATTCTGAACTATCTGACAGTGTCCGCTATGTCCAGCTGATCCGCAATTCAAAGCGGGTTGACCAAACCTTGACAGTGTCCGAACAAAATGTTGTTGGACGAATGCAGTTCCGATCGAGTGCGCAACCCGTGACAAAAATAGAGGACACTTGCGCACTGATCTATGTTTCGGGCCGCTATTTCACGGATTCGAATCAGATGTTGTGTATAAGCAGTAGCTTCGTCCCTCATAAAGACCGAAGACGTCACAAATTTGTGATTCTAGTCCGATTCGGACTTTTTCCTAGAACTATTCCCGGCCTATCATTTGCCACTTCTCGTAGGAGGGCTAACCCATGTGACATGCCAAAAGTGGTTGGGACTCCTACATGTCGACTGCCGACCGACTACCTTAAACCGCAGAACAAGATCAGCGGCTGAAGCTTCTAATCTAGCATTGGGGGAATTGGTGAGTGTCTTATATACATTGTGTCTTATATCCATTGTGTCTTAAATCCATTGTGTCTTATATCCATTGTGTCTTATATCCATTGTGTCTTATATCCATTGTGTCTTATATCCATTGTGTCTTATATCCGTTGTGTCTTATATCCATTGTGTCTTATATCCATTGGGTATTTTCATGTTATTTTATACCTACTCATAACTAAACAAGTAAGAGAAGTGGTGACTCGATTACGAGTCGTAGATCGTAAGTTCTAAGTATGCATTTAATTAAAGAAGAAAGTTGTATTACATTTTTGGGTCCCAAGGTTTAATACGCTCGTTACGAGTCAGACCGGGTTTTTATCACGTACTAAACTGTGCGTATATTTTGTCATTAGACATAACCATATTGCATCTCGTTCCGTCAGTAGGTCAGGTGGCTCTCTAAACGAGAAGAATAGTCAAAATACTCGTATTAGAAAGATTTGGTCCCTGTTTTTACAAAAGCAGGGACCAAATTATGTGTTAACCTTTATGTTCAAATATTTCAAGTATTCTTATTACCTCGAGGAAATTTTAAAAGGAAAAAGGTCAGTTCAGCTTAAAAAATACATTTAATATGCTTATCTGTGTATTTTCTCCGTGACGAAGTATTTGTTCAGTCCATTTGTCATTGTTAATCACATCATCACATATTTTCTTAGTAATATATCTATTGATGCACATTTATGTTTGTCTTATAAATAATATCTTAATTCTAAATCCACTTATTCATAAAATATATTAAATTCATTAATTCACTGACAGATAACATTTCATAACATTACGCATGTAATCCTCGAAGGGTTAGGCAGAGGGATACCCACATTTTGCCAGTTATGTACAAGTCGGGGCGAGCCTATTGTCGTCAATCGGGCACAGACAACGCACAGTCCAAACCTTCCCTAAAGGGGTTAAATAGGGGATGATAGTATGTATAAAAATAGGTTATTTTGTCGATGAGAAATCTTTGGTCCGATCTAGCCTGTCACTTGCTGTCGTCCCCCAGCTATGCCCTAAGCCGAAGCTCGTACCCTGCGGGGGGTGCCCTTAGCGTGTGGTCGCTTAGTTTTGTTTTTATGTCCCTGGCTGGAGGCCTTACACTCAAGGCCGCCAAAGGATAGTTCGGTTAAGCAGATGAAAACCTTATAATAGGTTGAATATTGGCAATAAAAATAACGATGGGAAATCCAATTGGGCCCACGACTTGTTGCTTGTACGAAAGTCTACCTGTCCTTGTCATTTTTTTCTCAATGAAATGAGAGAGCAATAGATTAAAACCATCTTCAGGAGCAAAACTTCTATGAATAAGGGGGTACAAGTATAAAATCTTAAACGACTAGTTGTCAATAAATAAGTTATAAGTATCAGCTGTCCCTGTCTATTTCTTGTGACTTTTTCTGTGGTTCTGCAGCTGGAAGGAGGAAACTGAGGCCCGCGCATACTGTGGACAAATAAATTTATGTTAGAAAATGCATTTGCGTTCCAGACATTACACATTCTAAACTACTGAAAATCAATGATGAACCATGAGGAATAGAGAGAGAGAGAGAGAGACTCAATTAAATTAAAATAATATAACATGACGCCACGCATGTAAACCCGAAGGAAGACGCCGAAAGGATAGGCAGAGGTGTACCTAATAGTACACCCACATTTCGCCTGTTATGTTTAAGGCCCAAGTAATAGGGGGTGAGGCTATTGCCATCAACCGGGCACTAATCCAGACTCCGTGGCTGCTACTGAGATATTTCTAATGGAAAAAAAAACCTATAACACTACCCGAGCCGGCAATCGACCCCGGACCTCATGCTCGACCAAAAAAATGCAAGGTAAAATTAAATAACCGAGATAAATTCCAAAAATTAAATTTAAAGACACCTACTGGATTCAAATCGTGACACAGTGGCTAAGGTTTCGTCATGGGTATCTTTACGAAGGCGCTGATGTTGATAAGGGGAATCAACATGAAATCTAACATGTAACCAGTATTAATATTTAACAAGAATATTTTGCATTGAGTACGTTCGTTATCTTTTTTTATGTGTCAATTATTGCTTTTATTTTTTCACAATTAACTGCGCAAAACGTCGGTTCATCAGTCGTATGAAAACAAAATTAAAACCTTTTATTATCAATACAAGTCATAGGCCTCAAGTTCGAACCCAAGATACGCACCTCGGATTTACGTGCGTATTGTTATTGTATAATTATCACTGGCTTCGGTGAAGGAAAACATCGTGAGGAAACCAGCATGCCTGAGAGATATTTCTCGACGCCAAGTCAGAGGCCCATGGGCGGCATAAAAACTCTGGACACCAGGGGCCCAATTCTGCTATTACAATAGTGTCAGAATGGTCTGTCATTGATTTCATAATGGTTGATTTTGACTTGTCAAAACTTGTCAAAATCAACAACTATGAAATCAATGACAGACCATTAGAATTACCATTAGAATGGTCTGTCATTGATATCATAATTGTTGATTTTGACTTGTCAAAACTTGTCAAAATCAACAATTATGAAATCAATGACAGACCATTCTGACACTATTGTCGTCTATTGTAATAGCAGAATTGGGCACCAGGTTAGACACTAACCACACGAAAAAGAAAAATTGTCAAGACATCCGATAATACCATAATATTATCCGTTGTAAAATTTTACAACAGAGAATGATGACATTTAGATTTATTTTAAAAAAATGCAGCGTTAAATTGTATTTTGAAATGAAACATGTGAAATGGATAAAAATATAAGATTTTAATCAAACAATTCAATTAAGGCGGAAATGATAAATCAGTTCAGTCATCAAAACAATGTCCGATGTTGCACCAGATATAATAATCAGTTGAATTTTCAGGCAGCAACCACCAATGTCGGTTACTAAGGACTTTCGACAACCTTAGGGGAAACCCGCTGATAATAGGAGAACAAAGAACTACAGTTATAGGTGCTGCCGAGTTCTTAGATGAGAAATAGACATAATTGGCAAACTTCAGTACCTTAATACCTAAGTAATTAGAGAGACACCAGACAGACGGACTTTCGAATACCGGGCATCAATTCAGTCTATTCTAGACTCTACTTTTCTCAGTATTTGAAAAAAATATAGAGTGAGTTCCATCCCTAACTGCAGCAAACGGCAACACGGCAGTCCCAGGTAGAGATGGCGGGAGAAACTCTGTTCTCTTCTCGAATGTGGCCGCTGGCACTGCAGGTGGTTTCTCCCTCTTGTCCAATTCCTGCTCGATCCAATTGATGAAGCACTTTCTGCACAAGTAAACTGCTAAGACTACCAACGCGATTGCAAAACACGAAGCGATGAATATTAATGATAAATTGATTGTCAACAGTTGTTGTTGCATGATTGTTGCGCTGGTGGGTCTATCCGCAGCCGTTTTAGTGATGATCAGTTCTTCCTTGGATGTTGAGGTCTCCATGTTCTCTTTTAGAAATTGTTTACGGCTGGTACGTATAATGCTAAGTCCGTTTACAAGTTTTCAGCCTTGAGCTACGTCATCCAGTCAAATAGTAATGTCGCCGTGTGATATTCGTAGGTTAACGTGACACTTGAGTAACTTGGTGGTATATGCTATACTCGTACTAAAAATAGTACTTGTACACAAAAATAGTAATTGTACACAAAAATAGTACTTGTACACAAAAATAGTAATTGTACACAAAAATAGTACTTGTACACAAAAATAGTAATTGTATACAGGTATGAGCTTGCGTGCTTGTGAGATGAATGATACGACGGATTATATTTATATTCACTTTCGTACGTGTATTAACCTAAATTGTTTTGCCTATTGAGTGAATTCTTACAATAGGGTGTGACTTATCTCTCTATTCTCTCATTGTGTATGAGTAGTCAGAATATTCTTTGACAGAATAATCTAGACTCTAGATTCAACCCACATGAGAATCTGTCTAGATTCCAGACTGCAATATGCCGTTGGGAAAGTTTTGAGTATGAGTTGAATGTGGAGAGCAATAAAACAACATAAGAATGTTTTTTTAAAGATAACATGGTTAGAAAGAGATCATGGTTAGAATTTTAATAACGATCGATAGATAGGCAGGCCACACTGTAACATATCCCCCAGTATGCACCAGCTTTGTGAACATTCAATAGTGTTGCGCACATACGGAAGCACGTGGAATTAAGACTATTATCATACCCACATGTGCCATGAAGAGAGAGAGGCAGAGAGAGTTTATCTTTATTTTCCAAAATTTTCCTTCAACTTCCTAATCACTGTAATAATATATTAAACACGAACCAAAATTTACAACCAGTAGTAAAAACTTATTTGATAAGTTTTACAATAAACATCATCAACATGGAAACAGTATCACGATGATAACTTTCAAAACCGCAGGAGTCCGTTATCTGATACCTAGCTTTAGATAACATTCTAATATACATACCTACATCCTAAATTAACGTACGTATATTAATATCATTGATAAGGCACAAATAAATAATGCGAAAAGCATAAAATCACGTCAAGATCCCGATTATCGATAAAAGTGTCAATTACGGATAAAATTCGATAGGTAATCACGTTGTTTTCTCCAAGTGTTGATTAAGATCGACTGGCATAAAAATAACCTACTAGGCGCTATTTTTGTGGCTCACAACCCTACCTTGACAAGACTGATGTGGATGCGGCCAACGAACTGAGAAGACGCCGATTGCAATAAATCGCGATGGATAAATGAGCTTGTTTTATAAGTCAATTAATCAATAATTTACAGTACTGTAGTTTTAGATTATTTTGTATTAAAAGTTTGTGATACAATAAAGTTTCTATATTACTTGGTATATACTGATCGGCAAACTCGTTTCGGCATCTACCGTCGCTCTATTATCTTCGGGTCGACACAATTACAACAAAGGCAAGCGGGGTTTTCCCGAACGTCGATTATACTAACATCTGATTATGCTGAATCATGCCGTTCTGAACATACGAGTATGTGTCGTCTTTTGCTGACGCTAAACAATCCGTCCACAATAGCAAAAAATCAGATTAGACGAATTACGATACAAATTGCTCGATAAAACTGCTAATGTGGCAGGTCGTGTTCATATTTTACGAGGCTTCATTTTTAGGGTTCCGTACCCAAAGGGTAAAATATTTCTGTTGCCGCTATAACAACAAATACTAAAAATAAACAATAAAAAAATATTTAAGTGGGGCTCCCATACAAAAGACATGATTTGTTTGCCTTTTTCATAGATACGGAACCCTTCGTGCGCGAGTCCGGCTCGCAATTGGCCAGTTTTTTAAAATTAATCTATAATGAAATCACTGGTGAAATGCCTTTTTTTTTTCGGGTGGGAAATCATCAAATGACTCCTCCCGCTCTGGGCGGAGCAGAAGGGAGTGTCAGACTTTTACTGACTAAAAACCACCCATGTTCCTTGTTTTGCCCTTTATGTTCCAGGGCCGCGGTATCTCTTTCGAACAGTCCCGCAGCCCTGGCAGGCATCGGCCCTTGCGGGCCCCTCCTGTTTGCTGACATCTATTTGAGGCGCGCGTGGAACACGAACGCGCCGTCGACACGGCCTGTCGTCATAAGACGGACGGACGGCGAGCTAACCCATTACTCACCGTCAGCAACCGTCAAATTTGTAGTGGCATTAAAGTCTGAGAGAACCCAGTAAATATTGTATTACCCATGCAGTAACTCGGTTGTGGAGGTTAGATGGGCAGTCGCTCCATGAAAAATGCTGGTATTCAGCTGGATCCGGTTACACTGGACCTACCCATGACCTACCCCAACATAGTTCTAAAAAAGCTAGGCAGATAATGATCTTTTGCAATTTACCAAAAAAAGTTTAGGCAAACAACGCGGTCACAACTTAGATATATACAAAAATCGACTTTGTTTTATACGGGTTACTAGTAGTATAAAACAAAGTCGATTTAGTAGTAGTAGTCGGTACTACTCGCTACCTATTAGGGAGAACTTGTTCAAATAAATATCGTAATCCCCGCGTAAGGTCTGTACCCTATCAACGTGGTATCTTAGTGGTCATTTGGGTTATCCGTTTTCTGTCGGGCAGTACCTTGATCTTCAGGGTCACGTAAAACAGAATGTCGATATTTCTATGTTCTAAATAGCTCTGCATTTTTTTTTTGATAATGCCTGAGCAAGGTGTGAGATTTTTTTCATCAACTTATTAATGCATTACTATGACTGATCTCTTTATCACGGGGATCCGGGATCACTAATTCACCACTGAAACGCACCGGTGCGTACGTGAAGAAACGGTAGACAAAGTTATTGTATACCTATGTTACCGGCAATCTGTATAATTCAGGTATTCTATACTATACAATAGCTAGATTACCTGTATAGAATATGATAATGTATAGAATACCTGGGGCGTCCAGGTAAAGTATGAAATATGATGAATATCACACACATCATCATAGTTTTTGTTAATTGTATAGATTGTGGCAAAGATTGAGCCATTCCTGAGAAACCTGACCTCCTGACTTTCCTGACTTTAAGTATTGCATAGAATACCTAGGAAAAGTATGAAATAAATAATATAATATTTCATACATTACCCACAGGTTTTAGGTATTTTATACATTGCCTAGGTATTGTATAGAATATCGGATTATACAGATTGACGATAACTTATACATTTACAAGGTCAATGGTTTAGAGGCCTTGTTTTGATGTATACGTCATAAACATCCTAACTTTAACTTACTAAGCTTCATAGCGCCAGATTTACAGTAATGTAACCAGGGGGATAATTGCGTAAGACACTCACATTCCCAATGCTACTGTCATTTTGATAATGTGACTTTCATTACTACTTTCGTTTTTTGCGTTGCCCAGCAGACTAATACATTTCAAGCACGTGAAGCAAAATATTAACAATTTCTTTCTCAATCCTTCGGATTCTAATGGAGTTTATTACTTAACTTTAGTATTGACTAAAGTGCATTATAATATTTGAAGGTACTTACAAAAGACTAGACAAGCGAAGGCGTAGAAGGTGACCATGCAGGCGGCGCTGAGCGAGACCCCGGCCGCGTTGGCGCCAGCCACGGAGCCCATCCGGCCGAACATCAGTACTGCACCCACTGCTGTGCCCCTGGAAGTAAACGAAGGTTTATATTTGTGGATAGAAAAGGTAGACTAACATAGTTCCTCCTGTCTCAAATAGATAAAAACAAGAGAAGGCAGTTCAGCCTATCAGTTTTAATAATTATTAGGCCATTGCGTATTATTTTGCAATCGGTATTTTGTTCAGGTTGACAATGATTTCGCAATTAATAAAAAATGTTATTTGTCATCCACATAGACTTCAGCTTGGAAAGTCACGGACACCAATAAAGATATATACCGATAGATTTACCTATGACAAAAATCCTTATAATCTTTTGTCGCATAGCTGTTATTCGGTAATAGTATCTTTATTGCTATATTATTTCGGATTAAATTATAAAACTTGTTGTTTAAAAACCGTCGTATAATCTATGAAACGGTTGACTGGGAAAACATATTTGCTTTGGTATATAGCAGTAGCTTTATGTCGTAAAATGTTATAGCATCGCGAGATATGGAAAACCCAAAGATGTGTCGCATATAGTCCGAGAAAACAAAAGAAGAAAGTATCTTCTTGTCTAGTAGACTCTTTAGAAGTTGAGCATTATATCACCTAACTTATATCCTGTTTCTAATATTCATATACGGATCTTAAATCGTAGTACAAAGTTGGATTGTTTGATTGTATTTTGTCACCACTTTCACTAATGGGAAGAGCAACTGTAAACTCCTTTCATAGTTATTTTACCGAATTTGAATAATTCCCCTGTAGAATATTGTGGAAAGGACACCGATGCACAAACGCTTACCACGTATTCAGTAGATACATCATTTTGAACCCACGTCCAAATTTTTCGTCGGTAATTAAAACAAATCTGCTGTTCCACACATTTTGACTGTGTAGGTATTCCGCTTTTGTAAGAAACAGCTGATTTTATTTTAAATTAATGAATTATATTTATAATGAATTTTGTACCGTTTCCGCATATTTGTTATTCTAACCTCAGTTTAAACCACTTAACTGCTAGAGGTAAAGTAACTATTAAAGTTAAAGGATAGTAAACTGCATCCCGGTTCCTTTTGTTGATAAAATCCATCATCCCAAAAGAATCAGATGTAACAATTCTCCTTTTGATTGGTTATTTTTATAACAGCCTTTGTCCATCAGCAGACCGTGATGAACAATATAGGAAAGATTACCTCAAAGATGTAGGAAACAGTTGCACGACGTATGCAGTGAGAGGTCCGATTCCCAGAGCTGTAAGCTGAAGGGACGACATCGCTACTCCAGCTATGATCCTGTGGGCAAAGGTAAGCTGTTTATGTCTAGAGGTGATACTCTTAATGCAAGCCAACAAGTTTGGCTTGCCCTTATAACATACTACCTACTCTTTATGCTGCCTTATGGCCTTGCAGTATTGTTGGCGTGCTTTAGAATGGGCAACTTGGCTCGCCACTTATGTCACGGTTAATTTGCACATGTTACATTAGCTACTAGCTTTTGCTGGCTGGCTGCGCCCGCGTGGTGGGCGGAAGTCATCCCACGAGAACCAAAAAATGACAAAATGTAATGTCAAAATTCACCTAAATCTGTTCAGCCATTAAACTCAAAGCATGTATTTTAAAAATAGACCATTACAGGCACTTTTGAATGGTCGAAAACCAACAGATAAAGCTACAGTCTATTAACAAGGCATAATGACTCTGAGGGTACTGTAGTTGCCCATTCTAAAGCGTAGATCTTTACGAAGAAGAATGGGAAATAAACTCCATGGACACTCTTTTAAATCAAAATTATTGTAAAAAAAACCATTACATCATTCATGTTAAGAATACATTATGGTGGTATTATGTGTGAAAGGTAACAGAGTTAAGTACTTTCGCATTTTTATGAATTCTTGTTCTCGGTCTGGATACTGTTTGCTTCAGTAAGTTTTCAGTCGACCTTTGGCCGTCTGTACATTTTATCAACTTCGAAATGTGATGCCAATAAAGCGGTTACTATAAAAAAAACACTAATACGTCGACATGATAGCGTGTTTCAACCTTTGAGATCTATTTCACACGGATTTTCAACTACTTACTTACTTTTATTATAGTAATTTCACTGACTACTTACTGATTACTTATCAGTATTCATTAATATCATGTCGAACCACATGACGTCTGCCATTTCATGCGAAGTGCCTATCTAGCTGTGACGTCATATTGCTTAGCCTTCTACGCTACAGATTTAAAAACAAAAATAAAGTTCTTATGTTTTGCCTCACAAGGCATCGATTACCTAGTTGGTCCTTCATTACTTCCTAGTATTTTCGTTTTAGATAAATCGAGTTCCTTAGCAAGTAGAACGAAGCGAAGCGAACAACTTTACACCGATCGATTCTATACACAAAGTATCAATACATATTGATAATTTGTATATAGAATATTTAAATATCCACTATAGAATACACTTTATGAGGACCTTAGCAAACCTTATAGGTAGGCACTTTTTTTAAATAATAATAATTATTTTGTTGTTGTTGTTTTTTTTTGTTGAATGTCCATTACACACAAGTGAAAATATGTCAACAATGAGTCTCCAAATATCAACATCGGTGTTGCTAGACAACTTTGATCTTCTAAACGTACCTGTTAGTAGAAAGCCCAGCAATCAGACACCCGACCCCAACGACGATGAACATGGAGACGAGCAGCGTCTTCTTGGAGAGCGGGCTCATGCTGCCGACGGTCACCAGCGTGCCGTACACTATGGTCGTCACCACCATGATGTAGAACGTCTGGTGGGAGATCGCGTCTAGGCATTCGCCTGTTGATGTCTGGAATCGAGGACATTGGTGAAGAGATTTCCAAAGCTGATGTCTTTTAGAAGTTATCAAGTGTAAATTTTAAAACAAAGGGCTTAGGAGGATGCATGTGTGTGTATTGTATGGGGTGCAAAACGTTTGGTACGCGATTCATGTAGTTTTTTTTGTTCATGATGTTTCTAAAATGTCTTGCTGAAGCTTAACTTACTAGCAAGGTTCTGGCAGCCGAGAAGTAAGACACAAACCACGCATTGTAAGTATTTCTTTATAAAAGTTTGACATGTGTTAAGTCATAAAAAGTTTATTTAAATTAAGTTTTACTGTGGTCACTTGATCAGCCTGGTCTGTTGAGACCTTTATTTGGCTATCTCTGTTTTCAACTTTGCAGTAAATTATACTATATATTAGTGGCGAAGGTTCCATACAACACGATTCCTACCGGCTTCCCTTTGAGAAGTGGCACAGTCAGTATTCTATAGACAAATAATATAGTCACATTAAAGATATGTACTTCGGCTTACCTCTTACAAAAATTGACCCTTCGCTACTGCTTATTATACTTTTCATCAAAGTTTAATGTCAACTTTGTGAAAACTTTAATGTCACGTTTTATTTTGACAAAGCCTTCACGTTTTATGCCATGAATCATTATATCACCAAATCTTAACGTAATAAAACTTCTACCCCTCACGTAGAGCCTATAATTAGATCTAATATTACGCAGTTGAACAATAAAGTTATTAGCTCATATCTGTAGATAATGTTCGTTTAGTGTCGCGTGATATATCATTAATGTTTTATACTGACATACCGACTGTCGGAGATAGGCAACATCCTAAAGTCATAAACGTGGGTTTTGTTCCAAGACTGCAATAATATGCTCGTGGCTAAATAATAAGGCTCGGGACGATCTTCAGGATAAGCCGCGCTTGCCTAGGTTGGTCCATGGGTGGGTGACCACCCATTACATACAGAGTTTCCTCCGAAAGCACGTCCCGGCCACGTCCCGGCTGTCATTTGTAGATCTTTGACAGTCGTTACAAGTTGTCAGAAAGTCTGACAACCAGTCTTACCAAGTACCATCGTATTACCCAATACTAATTGGGTTGTGAAGGTTAGATGGGCAGTCACTCCATGTAAAATACTGTAATCAGGTGCATCCGGTTAGACTGGAAGCCGACCCCGAGCTAGTTAGGAAAATGCTAGGCAGATGATGACTGCAATAACGACTCCCTGCGATGGTCGACTGTCAAACATGGGTTTCTGGATTAAATTTCTAACTGGAGACGGATCTTTTGAATGATTATGAAGTGTGGAAACATCGTCATCTTGTTTGTTTACACAAATCTACGCCGCCCGAGCGCCAATAAGTCTTTGTAGCTCTGTCAGTCGAGTTCAAGTATTTATTCATTATTCCTTTCAAGTATTCCTCAACTTAGTAGAATTGACCGTCTTTTGTTAGACAGTCGACGCTGGAAGTTTTTAGTAGGAACCGCGAAGCCGCTTTGTAGGAAATAAACTGGTAAAATTGGATATTTTACTTACAGAGTTATTCGTTTGGCCGATAAGTTCGCAGACGGTGCCGGTTCTTTCGTCACTGCTCATCACTCTGTTGATGGTGTCTGGAGCGAACAGGAATAGGCCGTTCAAGCTGAAAATATTACCTATTTATATGACCTGGGAACCTTATGATAGAGTATGATTTTAATAATTATGATAAATAAAATAAATAAATAAATATCCCTGGACATGGATGATGATAAGATATTAAAAATATATTTATTAAGTTAGGCCATTAAATATAGTATGACAGATACATAGATACATATGAAAAGGGTAGTGATAAAAGCTCCAAAAATAAAATAAAATATGCGCATACTCAAAATATGAAATTTACTGCTGGATATACTAATGTTCCGACAAGTGAAACCACTAAGAAACGACCGAATAAAATACTGAAAATTTCGAAAATCTACGTCAAGATAAATGTTAAAACGTTGTAATAAGCCGTAGTTAAAGTAGCCCCGCGACGGGGCTCCTATTTCTGTCCGTAGGGTTTAAAGTAACCTAACAGGAAGGTGATGGCAGGGTCTTAGTTCGCTCGCTTTTAAGACCCCGCCATTTCCTTCGAACCTAACCTTTCCGGAGTCGGAGAGCTGCAAGTCCCGAGCTCGCTTCGCTCGCTCTTGCATCCTAAGTTATACTCTTAAAGAGCTTAAGAAAATTAGGATTTTAGCAGAACTTAGTATTGTTTTTGGAAGTTTGGTATTTTTTTGGAAATTTAGTTTATTTGAAAGTACAGTTCATATATGTTTCTTAAATACGACATTTTTTTTGTTGGTTAATTTTGTAAAATTTTTCGGTAATTCATTTTTTCAGCTTAGTTACTATTATATTACAGTCGACCACAGATCGTTGTAAGTTAATTTTATTTTTCGGATGCTTTATTATTTCCCATATGAAAATTTCTGAAAGGAACAGGTAAGTGAAGCACCCATAATTTATCAGCTATAAGGTAGATATACAGGGTGTCCCAGAACTCAACGTCAAGCCGAAACGGGGCGACAGGATTGATTGTAAACATCATGAGAAAAATTAGAAAAAAAATCTATCCCATGCAGCTTGAAAATTATGGGCATTTAAGAAAAACCTAAAAATTTTGTCAATCTGTAACCATTTTTCGGTTATTGAGGTTAATTTTTATTATTTTTGTTCATTTAAACTTTGGAACCGTAACCCTAAATAATATTTCTAAGAATCACAGTCAAAAATAATGACACAATTGCCCCAAGTTTCCTAGAATTAAGACTTTGTTAAACTATGAATTTAAAATTTTCAAAATTTGTCGACTTAGAAAGGCCCTCCTTTAAAAAAAAATGTGCTAGAGTGCCTTGGCAAGTGCCATTAAAAGTTGGCGCATTTAATCAGGATTGTAAACTGGTACAATACTTGTTAGTTTCATACTAAAAAAAAACGAGTAAAAAAATAAAAACCTCAAGTAACCCGATTTTTGCTGACCCATTTTACTCAGTTAAAATGTTTTTTATTCGCACAAGCTCTTGGTAGGTTCTTAATTTACTCAAAGAAAAAGTTTATTCAAAACCCATTGAGAGCGTAGCCGAGCTGCGTGAACGAATTTCTCAAGCTGCTGAGGACATCAACTCTCGAGGATATGCCTGGCTAATAAGTAGATCTTTTTTAAGAAGATGTAGGGTGTGTATTGAGGCTGATGGTGTATCAGCCTGTCAATTTGAACATTACAACATATCAATTTGAACATTTGTTGTAATAAAAAATGTTATTTCCCTATCTGATTTTGTATTCCAATAAACCTAAACTAAACTAGGTCAAGATTTATCATTATTTTATTAATTTTACATACTTTTGTTGACTTTGGTAAAAGTGGCTTCAATATCTGTCTCTCTCACTCATGGCAAACATGTCCACTATCCATCTCTCTCATCATTTTGCCGAAAAATTAAGAACCTACCAAGAGCTTGTGCGAATAAAAAACATTTTAACTGAGTAAAATGGGTTAGCAAAAATCGGGTTACTTGAGGTTTTTATTTTTTTACTCTTTTTTTTAGTATGAAACTAACAAGTATTGTACCATTTTACAATCCTGATTAAATGCGCCAACTTTTAATGGCACTTGCCAAGGCACTCTAGTACATTTTTTTTTAAAGGAGGGCCTTTCTAAGTCGACAAATTTTGAAAATTTTAAATTCATAGTTTAATAAAGTTTTAATTCTAGGAAACTTGGGGCAATTGTGTCATTATTTTTGACTGTGATTCTTAGAAATATTATTTAGGGTTACGGTTCCAAAGTTTAAATGAACAAAAATAATAAAAATTAACCACAATAACCGAAAAATGGTTAAAGATTGACCAAATTTTTAGGTTTTTCTTAAATGCCCATAATTTTCAAACTGCATGGGATAGATTTTTTTTCTGATGATGTTTACAATCAATCCTGTCGCCCCGTTTCGGCTTGACGTTGAGTTCTGGGACACCCTGTATAATGAGATAGATATGATAATAAAATATGAGCTGCAGGAAAAATGCACCCGTGTCGTGGACTCTACGTTACCGCGTATCTTGTGAACCTATATTCATTTATATTATTGAATGGACCGATCAATGAAAAAGCAGGTTATGAAGCATTTGGAAAAACTTACAAAGAGAAGAGTCCAAACATGAGGAAGCCGGTGAGCGCGAACCACTTGAGGTGCGGCGGCCGCAGCAGCGCGAACGCCGACTCTGACTGGGGCTGCGTGGCCAGCGCCTCCCCTGAACCGCGCTCAGAGTCGCTGATGTAGCACGGTGTTTTTAGAGATTTAACCTGGAACATAATAAGGAAAATGTTTAAACAATTTGGTAAAACTGTTATTAAAACAGGAAGTACTTTCGATCTAATTCCTTGGTTAGCAAAAAAGCATATTAATGGAGTACTTGATAGTAAGTGGTCACCGCTGTAGGAGGTTTATTTCTGATCGGTTTCGGTCTTATCAGACCTAGCTATATAAAATACGAAGTCCTACTCTACGCAAAAACTAGGACGATTGTCTTTATCTTACTTACACAAAAACTATCTTCATTCATCCCTGTATTGCGAGCATAGATCTTCCTCACGACAGCCAGAGCCTCCTTATCCTTGCCCCTAGTCATGAGGAACTTGGGGCTCTCGTCAGCACAGATCATGCACAAAGCAGCCACGAGTAGTGGCAAGGCATACACGGCTGTCAGCAATCTCCAGGGTCGCAGGTCGATGGCTCCGAACTCGTACTGCCAGTCATAGGAGAGGATGAGCCAGGCTAGACCTGGAAATAGAAAAGGATTTAGGTAGTGAGTGATTATTTTGATATATATTAATAATAGCTCCGAGATTCTATCCAAATTTTACCTCAACGTCCCCGGAAGGTCAAAGCGATAGTATCCAAAGCTACTTGTTCCAATTACTTCCACTAACTTCAGGCAGAATTCGTTTATTGTGGGTGCAAGCCGGAACCTAAATGAAGTATCTAAACGGCATGACTTCGATCCTTTCGCGACAAGTGTGTCCACGGCCAGAAAGTGCCTGAGCCTGAGCTTTTTTAGTTTAAGATAAGTAGTTGATAAGTATTTTGTAGGTATGTGTGATGTAAGTTTCTAGTTTAAGAATTTGTTGTCGTCCTGTTTTTTTTTTTTTGTGTGTGGGTAGTGCTGTGCTGTTCACACCATCTTTTCTAGTCTGTTTTTTAGACGTGAAGACTTGTAATTGGTCTTGGACTTGTAAAGTCTCACTCACTATTTTTATTTTGTTTTCTTTAGCTGTAAGTCTTCCAAAGTTAATAAATAAATAAATATATAGTTCCTTCATCTGGTGGATATGTTTAGCACGACCAGGGAGGAAAGAAATACGTTGTTTTGAATGGGACTGTGTCCTTTTAACATCATACACGATCGTTGTCATCATTTGTCACCCATTTGTTCGGAGAACGAGTAAGCGCCCTCTATCAGTGAGACTACGCGTTCGAGATCACAATCAAAAAGTTGGCTGCAAGATATTCGTAGCTATTACATAAGAATAAGGTGCAGCTGCGTACTTCAGAAGAAAATTGTAAAATAGCACGAAAAATACAGTTCCAAGTTGTGCCGCAGTAGAAACACGTAAATATATTAGTTGTTGTGATTAGGAGCAAACAACGCGGTTCCCGTTACCACTGAATACTTTGCTTGTTGTAACACTTTCAACGTTAAGCCTTGCGTAGGTAGTACGGAGTTTCAATCAAATGCTGGGCAAGCTTATACTGTTTTGTCTTAGTACTAATAAAATATTTGATCACTCCCACAACTTACCAGGACTGAGGAAAGTAAGTAGATTGATGAGTCCGTTGGTGACGAGCACGGCGAAGTCGCGGCGTCTGCGCGGGAGCATCTCCGACACGTACGCGTAGCCGAGAGATGACGGACTCGATAGGCTGGAACGTGATAAAAAGACGTTTTAATACATGTAAAAGTGCTTAGGGCGAATATCACTGTTTGTGCTAAGGCTCTTAATCACGGAGCATTCACCTGAATTGAGCACCTGAGAGATGGGATAACTGAGCATAATATGATACTCGGACAATTTGTAAAAATTCTACACTTGTTTTTAAATCGAATCGAATCTTGGTTACATTACAAGCAAATGCTCCGGAGCGCCTGTACAAAACGCTTTACTAAATCGCTTGTCTTGCGAGAATAATGACATAACTCGAAAATCAAGAAATACAGGACAGCGCCAGGATATTGCCAATATTTTTTTTTGCGTAGAAATCTTTTATTTATTTATTTATTTATTATATTAGGTCTACCAACAATTGTTCACACTGGATACAGCGACATGATTCATTCTAAAAATAAATTATAGCGCAACAATTACTTATAGGTAAACACCACATGCACTAAACAATAAATTCAGAAAATAAACAATAAAGTCAGAAAATCAATTTATCAAAAGATTAAAGGTTCCTTACTTAATAAGTAATGTCTGGCGACCTCTTTCGTTAACTTTAGGGTTGCTCAGCAGTCACGCTTGGGACCACGAGACCAAAGAGGCAGTTATAATATTAAATAAACTGTTAGATTTAAATACCTAGCAAACGCTTTGCCTGTATCAGGAAAAAAACACATTATAAGTTCTAGATACCTTGGCCAAATATAACAAACTACTTACAACAACGAACACGCGAATTTGAAAATCGCGAAGGTAACCAGTGAGGGCATGAAGGCAGCTATGAAAGCCATCACGCCTGATGCTGCTAGGGAGCCTAGCAGCACTGGCTTTCTGCCCAGCGAGTCTGATGCGCGGCCCCAGAACGGCGCTGTTAGTATTATACCTGAAATATAAATGATAAACATAACATAACATCACACCAGTAATCCCCGAAGGGATAGGCAGAGGTGTACCTAATAGTACACCCACAGTAGTGTCATTACTCATCACATCAGCGGAGTTTTGTATACCTTAACCTAAATATACGTACTAATAACATTTTTGTTAGTATAAGCAACTTAAAACTATTTTAGGGATTCAGCTGTCCCTCTATGACTATAACAATCCCTGCTAATATGAGCACCGCGCCAACCGGTTATGAAGCCTCTGGGTTCATATAAATAAACGACTGTTTACTACTGAATTAGTTTTATTCCAATTAAACCCAGGGAAGAACCTTCCGACCGGACTTAACTAGTGCGCAGTAACTTGCAAGCCGTCTATACGTCGCGCTCACATATACATTTTTGCTTACCTTGCGTTCTATCTGTCGTGCACTTACATGTGTCCCTAGTTCCCTACACTATGTTAGTAACACTTCACTTGCACGATGCTTTGTGCGTTTCTGTTGATTTAACCCTGTAGTAGGTTCTTAGGTGTGAGAAGCAGTCACTTCATGTTAAATACCGGTGTTTAGCTGCATCCGGTTGGACTAGAAGCTGACCCCAAACAGTTGGGAAAATGCTAGGGCGAGGCAGATGATGACAGTTATTAATACGTAGTTACCTATATTAGGCAAAGAAGTGATAATCCCCTTCAAGTTATCAGGTATGTCCAGGTCGCAGGCGGCAGCCGGCAGCACGAAGGCGATGCCGATCATCTCTAGGATAGCTGCCAGCAGGGAGGCCAGCATCAGCAGATTGTGCATGATTTGGTACTTGCCGGTGCCTGCAAGAAATGTTATGGTAAATATTTGAAAATTGTAAGTAGTTAACGAATTGCCTATTGCAGACCGAGACAGGTGCCAGTTGCGTGCGCCCGTACTTATGTCTTTTCATTACATGCATTTTAACGTCCAGCGCACTTTGAACGCTATCATACAAGTCAAGCCATCCAAACGCCCGACCGCCGCACGCAACCAGCGCCGGTCTCGCTCCGAAATAGGCCTAAATCCATTGCTTTCTTGCATATTTGTATGTACGAAAATGAACTTTGTGCGTGAACAGATCTCACAAAAATGAATGTTTTTTAATTAAGCACATGTTTTAAAATTGTAAATTGATTTAGTATTAATTTTATTTCACACATATTTTATACTTTTTGCTGCGCCCTGCAGGGTCCGTAGTTGTACCTTAGTTTAGCTAAAGATATGAATATGACCGGTTATTTTAGGCTGAATAAAACGTGTTTATACAACAACAATCTTTTATAATATTTAATACTACTTCTATGGGTACAATGGTGGTCTTATCACTGATAACGATATCTTATAGACAACCTTTGTGTGGAGTATGGACTGGAAGTACTTCAAAATAAGAAGGAATCTATTGACTACCGTAGGCAATAGATTATTGCATGCCTGAACGCACTTTCATATAAGTACCTATGATTCCCCCCCCTCGCGGTCTTATTTAAAATAAGTACGTTCAGTCGGTACGATAAGCAATTGTTTTTGAATTCCCGCGAGGTCAGATTTGGAAACGGATATCTTTATAAAACCCTACAGATAAAAGTCTAATAAGGTATTATATAATATGTTACTAGTGCAATAAATTGCTTATTTATTACGGGTTTCATTCTATAAAATGGGTCTCGTTCTCGTACAAAGAGATTAGACATTGTACAGTAAGATCCCAGGGTCGCCAGACATACGGTGAGTAATGGGCTAGCTCGCCGTCCGTCCGTCTTATGACGACAGACCGTGTCGACGGCGCGTTCGTGTTCCACGCGCGCCTAGAGATGTCAGCAAACAGGAGGGGCCCGCAAGGGCCGATGCCTGCCAGGGCTGCGGGACTGTTCGAAAGAGAATGTCAGACTTTTGATGATTTCCAATATCAAAAAAAAAAGGGTCGCCAGACATTACTTATTTTTCTTGTTGTATGGCGGTCCTGTGATCTTGGACCATTGGGAATATTGTCATAGGTACATTACATTTTCGATTTCGACACACTACTGCTACCTAACAAACGGGCGTATGCCACTAGAAAGAGCGATTTATTACTAATTTAAGTAGTAACAAGTATTGGATTACGATTTTCCGATTTTCCTCGTCTGTCCCGTCTATCGCTTGTAAATATTTGGATGTCTTTGGTCCCGAATTTCACACTGACCATGGGCCATACCTACCAAAACCATAGTGTATGGCAATCCATAGCTCAGTAACTATCTATACCATAGAATGAATAAAAGCTTAAGAACCTCTTCGATCTTCTACGATTCGTTTTGTAATAAGCTTTGGAAGCTTGTAAGGAAAACAACCAACAATAATTACAAAATTGTGATTGTATCTTTCCCTGAATACAGAAAGTGTTAGGCGGCAGGCGCCATCTTTCATTTCGAGCATAAATACGTAACTTATTAATGATAGCGCCTATCGCTGCTCTCAGGGCAATGCACATTAAAGTAATGTTTATTATGACAATTATTTTAATAATTGTGTGTATTATTATGTGTATAGTGAAAGGTGAGTGATCTTGACTATTAATAGTAAATACTATCTAATCTACATATTCTCTTGGACGACGCAAAAGGAAAATAGTGCTAGAGGCAGGTCGTTACAAAATGATGGGACATGCGTAGCGCCTGTCATTCGGTGTAAGCCTTCCAATTCCATTCCCAAGAAATTACTTAACCGGATGCAGCTAAATAATAGTACATTGTTACCCTAGGGGTGAAAGTAACTTATTTAGTCCCGAGACGGTGTTTGGCACCCGAACGAAGTGAGGGCGCCAATAGTTCGAGGGACTAAATAAGTTTTTAACCCGTGGTAAACACTGTGCTTTTCATTACGAATACAGGGAAAGTAAAAATAAAAACATGGATTAGCTAAAGAAAAAATGAGTAAATTTTATTTTAAATAAATCAACAACTTTGGTGATTTGGTGAGATAATTTTATTTCCACTACCGCTTTAGCCTCTTCTCTTATAAAATCAGGCGTTAAATTCATATCTATACAAATCTCTGCTATACGGAAGTATAAACAAAACTCGAAAAAACAAATGAAGATCGGATTGCCACTTTCCCGTTTCCCTCCTATTTTGTTTTTTTTTCTATGGCCGGCCAGCTATTCAGCCATTTTTCATTTTCATCATTGAAAAAATGGTAAATATTTTGCCCAAATCTATGTTATTTTAAAGAAATTGTTGAAACTAAATTATAATAAAGTTATTTAAAAAAATAATTTAAAGAAAAACAAAAAACCCGACTGCGTAAAGACTAATTTTAAAAATACGTGAAAAAATTAACTCAAATAAAAACTAAAAAGAAAGAAACAAGCCCAGTAGTTTAAATCATAAATTCTAATGCAGAACAGAACGACTCACAGTCGGGGCCCCTTGGGAAGATTTGATTGGTAAAATTTGAATGGGCCCCGACTGTGAGTCGTTCTGTTCTGCATTAGAATTTATGATTTAAACAACTGGGCTTGTTTCTTTCTTTTTAGTTTTTATTTGAGTTAATTTTTTCACGTATTTTTAAAATTAGTCTTTACGCAGTCGGGTTTTTTGTTTTTCTTTAAATTATTTTTTTTTATTTTATACTTTTTAGTTACGATTCATTGACTTCGTTATAAGGTGGTAAATTTCGCAATCTAGTCATTTCATTGAGGGAGTTAATATTGTGGGGATTATTAAGTAACTTGCGGTGGTCTAAACTACTGATGATTAGTCCCTCTAGAGACCTAACTCGGCTCAAAACTACATATGCTTGACCTTTAGCAAAAATGCGTGAACTTAAGTCAACCACAGCTCGGTCCAAAGTAGTTCCTTGGAGCTTGTGTACAGTTACACCCCAGCACAATATCAATGGCAACATTTTTCGCTCTATTTTACCCTGTACGCGCAGTGCATCGAATTCTGTCGTCGATGGTTCGATTCTGACTCCTACTCCAGGAACATTGTTTTTAATTGCTTTGTCGTCAAATTCTAGATAAACAGCCTGTGGCAATTCTCCGGGTTCCAATTGGTCCCTCCGAAGAGCTGGCCACTCAATTGTTCTTATAACACCCATTGCTCTGTTAACAAGACCATGGATAACATTCACATTTCTTCGTAACATAACTCGTGATCCTAAACCGATTGTTAAATATTTAACGTTTCCTCCAGTTTTGTTAGGGTCATCAGAAACATAAACATCTTTCGGTTTTTGACCATATGTTTTCGATTCTACTGATATGTCAACTGCATGTAATTTATACAACCTAGTAGTTTTTTGTCAATATAGTTGTCATCTTTTGATTATGTTCATCGACCTGTCTAGTAGTTGGGAAAACTCGAATGATTTCATTGAGATCGTCTACCTCTACCCGTCGACTATCTAATATCTCCAATTGTTGCATTGTCAGTTGACCGACTCTAAGATTATTTAATATATCCACAAATGTTGTGTCATGTCCTTGTCTCATATTTTGTGGTAACTCACAGAAATCAAATAGATGCCAGAGGTTGACTTCACCTATTAACGTCACAGGTTGTCGATAGCAATAAGCCCCGCCAGTTGTTTTGGACACAGGTGGCAATTGCATTAGATCACCAAATAAAATAATATTACAACCACCAAAGTGCAGTTGATTATTCATTTCCTGAAGGCGTAGATTAATATTCCGTAGCGTTAGGTACCTAAGGTACCATAGAAATCTCATCTATTATCACCCAATCTATAGTTTCCATTTTTGTCGTTCTCTTTGAAGGCGCTCGCCAGTTAAAGGTCGCAGGTTTTCAAGTTTAACTCGCAGTCGCAGTTTTTAAGATATTATAGCGAAAAACTTAATAACTACTGATGTACCCTACTTAAGCCTTAATAAATTCAAATCCTTTATAAAACGTAAACTTTGCCAGAAAGGATTTTATACTATTAAAGATTATATAGAGGACAAAAATGCTTGTGATTGAACTGCTCCAATTTGAATCGAAATTGAATTTTTATTTTACTTTTTTACAATTTGACATTTTATGAATTTTCTTTATACACATGACATTGTTTACTTTTTTAAGTATGATATTATTTTTTGACGAATATTTACATGTTAAATATTTTATTTTATTTTTGTTTTTTATTTAGTTTTGTGTATATTGACATTTAATGAATTGACATGATTATTTAATATGACAGATATTTTATTATTTTATATTGTGAATGTGAGGATCATGTGGGTCTTTTTCTAATTTTAACTATTGTCTGGCAGTTTGAGTACTATAAGCGACCCACCCAGATGTCTTTAATTTTCTTTGGTATTGTTCGTCGTGACGTTGAGCTCCTTGAGTTATAAGTCGAGCTCCACGATAACTGACAACTGCTTGCATTGACTGGACGTTGGTGAATGTGTGAACAGTGTAGGCCTTGTAGATTCCTAGAGGTGTGATAACCTCTTATCTTGTTTTCCGTTTTTTTGTGTAGTAAGCAACGACTTAGTGTCGGGCCTATGCTGTCCGGGGGGACAGCATAGGCCACTACTCAAGTACTCAAGTATGGGAATACTTGAGTACTAATGCTGTAACATGATAATATTGTAAAATCTAATCATTTTAAAAGAGTAACCATGGAGTTTCTTGCCGGTTCTTCTCCATAGGAAGCGACCAACCCGAACCGTGCACCTTTTTGTCGACGTTTGATAAGTGCCCATGTAGGCCTATGTGAAATAAAAATGTTTTGATTTGATTTTGATTTGATTTGACCTACCGAACTATGAGTCGTGAATCGTAAAAGTTTTGGTAGCTTTGTATTAGTTCTTCATGCTTTTGCACTGTTTTTTTTGTTTGTATATCGTTTATACTTGAAATAAAAACAAATCAATAAGTAAGAAAATTAGCGAGAATGATTGTTTTGTTAAACAACTTTAAATCGTTATATATCCTAAACTATTATTTAAAATGAAAAATGATAAACGGAACCTAAAGATGATTTTAAAATATCTATTCAACGATACCCCACTTGACATAGTTCATTGATTTTTTTAATTTTCATTTTGACAATTTAGCGTCTGGTTATCGCTGTGGTGAATTTTGATTACTGTCATGTCTTTAGTGACACTCGCAAGGTTAAGACGAATCGATTGACGTAAGAATTATCAAAATCGGCCTACGCATTTGGTCTCTAGAACGCCACATAGAAACAAACATACATACATACATAGACTGATAAACACATTACCCTCCTTTGCGTCGCGCAGTCGGGTAAAAAATACATATTATTTAATCAATACTTTATTTTATTTAAATTTACATCGTGGCTGTATAGAAAGTTGGAACATGGTTCAATAGAAATGTGAAAATAGAACTAGTTTTTTTTTTAATAATTTGACAGCTGTCAGTTGAAAGCGATTCTCCCTAGGGATGAAAGTATTACTTTCATCCCGCTCCTCAGGCAACTTCAGACCTACTTTCAGAGTATGAGTAATGAAATAGTATTTTACATGGAGCGACATAAAATCTCTGACACCAGGTTAAGCACTAACCATACGATAAAGAAGAAGAACATGGAGCGAATGCCTATCTGACCTTCACATATACCTCTTGTTAACACTGATTCGTGAAACAGATTAAAATATAGGATAAAATATAATTTAATTTCATGAAATTGAAATATACAGAGTGGAACCGACGCTAAAACTCCTCCCCGCCTCACACAGAAATTTTACGTCAGTTATTAAAAAAACAGCTGTTACCTACACGGTCATGTCATAATGTATGGAACAGCAGATTTTTTTTAATTGCCGGTGATAATAAAATTATAAGATTTGGTGCATGCACACTTGTGCGGGTGACTACACCATGTTTGAATAAAAAGGAATCTTTGATAAAGCAAAGAGCATGCTGAAGGAAGTAAGCGAAATATGAGAAACCTTTTTATTTGTAAGACCATGTAACCACCATATTTCATGCAAGTAAAGAATCTTGAATCTTGAGCATCTACATATAAGAGCTGTACTTGAAACTCGATGAGTTCCACAAGATCCTGCCTGTAGAAGATATGGAGAAATAGGTCAAGGTCTTCTAGTAGTTTAAATAACTACTAGAAGACATATAAACACAAATAAACTCACGCCATAGCTAGGCAGTTACTACAGAATACCACCAGCTAAGATCCTTATATTATCCTTTCGACTTATTCACGTTCATACATCTGGCCACACACGCGCGCCGGTTGCGAGTACACCTGACCCTTCCGAAGAACATTACCAATAAGGTCAGCGTGTGTCCTTCTAGGCCCTAGAAGGACTCAGGGAGGGGAATTTCTAGAATGTAGGGAGTCCCCTCCGGTTCCACAAATCTGCATTATTAATGTAGTTTTTTTTAGGCGCTTTTAATTCTTCTCTTAAAATGACCAAACCCACTTTTTACTAATGTTAACATTGGACCAAACTATCTAAGCACACTCTTTACTATGGGGAAGACTGTTCAAAGATCACATGGCGTGTCCATTTCTAGGTCCAAATGGGTGGCAAATATAAAATGAACATTAACAGTTTCTCAACCAGTGACAATATTTGGAACTATTTTAGCTAATATGCCAGCGCCATTGGTTTTACAGTTACCTTCCCCAGATAATAAAAACGTTATATATTACTGACCCGCAAGCTCCAGGGCCTCTTCAAGCTCAGCCTCCATGACGGATGAGTGGATGTGGTTCGCTGCCATGCTCGTCATGACCCCGTGACGCATATTCAAGTCCCTTAAAAAAAACGGAAAAAAATCTGAACATCATAAAAAAAATATGCACTTAAACCCAAGAAGGTGGTAAGTAAGCGTTACACCCACGTATAGCAATGCAAGACAATTATAAACGTGAAATTAATTATTGACAATAATATACTATGTTCCAAGAATAGAGGAAGACCGACAAAATGATGGATGGACTGTGTAACAGATGATTTAGCAAGAAATGGGGTGATAACTTAGATGACGATTAATAGTGGAAGAAGACCCCAAATAAATTGAGATAAGGACAAGAGAATGATGATGATGATGAAAATACTATGTTCAAGAGCCTTGCCTCTTCCCAAACACCTTCTGGTAGCCTCCCATCGTAACGTGAATATTTTTCAGTCTTTACAGGCGAAGAAGCGAGTGTCACCTGCACTCGAATATTTAAACTATACTCATGTGTTGTCTTACGGCACGCGGCAGTTAAGTACAAAGTATTGTCTAGTATGAGTATGACCAATGGCCGTGAAGATAGGTGTACAGTAAATCATAGAAAAATTATCTTCGTAAAACTAGGGCGATGTTGCACAACCATACGCTACGTTACCACAATCTTGATTAGAATGTTTTGGTTTCTGATTATCGTATCAGTCTGGTGATGGTCACTGTTAAGTCGGAGTTTTCCGGTTAAAGGATAATGCTGGTACTTCAGTCCGCAATGCACCATTCAAAGATTTTTAAATAACAGTAAGGAATCGGTCACTACTTGATGACCATGAATTTGTTAAGGGAAGAATCAAGCACATTATTTTACAACATCAAGAATGCGCATTCAATCGCTTGGAGGAGCAAACCTAGTTATGAGTCGGATTAAGTTAGACAATAAGGCCCACGTCCAGCTGGGATGAATTGGGTCCGCTAATTGAAATACTCTTAAATATCTCGGTTCGAGGTACAAATACCATTCAACTATCCCCAACTCCTAACGTATCAGAGAAACTGCTACAGTATCTCCGTAGTAACTGCTTTCAGCTTTGAGAGGAAATATCAAACTGTGTAAATAAATAAACTGTGAACTTTGAGAGGATGATTCTTTGGTATAGTAAATAATATTACTAAATCACTAATGACATGCGCCGGCGTCGACGATTCCGTGAGACTGGTCCTTAGGTACACACAAGATAAATGTCTGTGAGTAAACTAATATTGACGCATCCAATACATCACAGGTTTAGAAGAACAACAATATTGAAATATCGAAATGCATTTGTTGGTTAAGAGCTTGTTTCCAAATAGAACAAAACTCATAATATTATGGTAATCCCCTAAGGCTAAGACAGAGCTGTACTTACAGTACACCCACATTTTGCCAGCCATGTTTAATTTCTAGAATACAGGGCGAGCCTATTGCCGTCGACCGCGCACAACCCCTGTCTCCCGTATAGGCGCATCGAATATATATATACCCCTAATTTAAAAAAAAAACATTAATTCGATAGAAAACTTACCTACACAGTCACCAGCAACAATGACAGGGGTAAAATAAAAGATTAGCAGCAATAGAATACAAGGAACAACAACACACAACACATCTCACTCGGCACTTTCTTGATTAATAAGAGATTATTTTCAGTAGTTACTTATATGAAGAGGAACTGTCACCTCTTCCATATTTTCACAGGTATGTAAAAGTACCAACTCATAAAACAAACACTGTCTATGTCTAGGTTTTCACAGGCAAGTACTGAACAAAACATAAAATTACCTAATTCGTGGACAATGTTATCTCTTTCATCTCGGAAAGCTACAAACCTTAGTCACTTACTAATCTTGTGTACATCACGAATACCGAGATTATTGACATGAGTTCTGGTTATGACTTATGTGGGGTATGTCCGGAGATGAGTCAAATAATAATTGAGAACAATGAGACACATCTTGTTGACAGGCAGAGTTTCATTCGGTTTTCCTAAACAAACAGTCTAAGTGACATCTGCGCTGCCACCAATGACGACGCCTGGAAGGGGCAAAGTTTGGGCCGATATTTAAAAAAAACGGCCAAGTGCGAGTCGGACTCGCGCACGAAGGGTTCTGTACCATTATCTATAAAAAGGGCAAAAAAAATCATCTGTTGTATGGGAGCCCCCCTTAATATTTTTTTTTTTAATTTTTAGTATTTCTTGTTATAGCGGCAATAGTAATACATCATTTGTGAAAATTTCTGCTTTCTAGCTATCACGGTTTATGAGATACAGCCTGGAGACAGACAGACAGCGAAGTCTTAATAATAGTTCTTGGTAATAAGTTTAGCTTTTTCTATTATAAAACTTTCAGTAGCAGCCCGGTTTCTGAATCTCGAAGCCTACAACACATCATTCTGTCAGGTACATAAAACTAAGTTACTACGCAAAAATGATTGCTTGGAAACGACATTTTTTTGGGGTTAAAAATCACGTTTTACGGTAGGTCTCAAAACATTGTGCTGATGGGTGCATTGAATAGTATTGGGGGGTCGTGGACTCGTGGAGTTATTCAAAATAAAGTTTTAACATTATAAAGAATTAAAAAAAGTTGTGAAAAAGTTGGATTTTTGACCGCCAATATCTCCATAAATAGAAGGTTTCCAGTGAGTTCGGAAGGTATGGTCTAGAACAAAAAAAAATATCGCAATGACGGGGAGACTTTCGGCTTCGTTAAGGGTACTTTACACCTATTACACTCATTTTAAAATAGGTTTGTGACTGGCTAAAAGAGGGAGTAGTTAACGCCTCTGTTTACCACTATCTGGACTAACGACATAATTATAGCTAGTAAACAAACCTTTTTATCATGTTCGCGTGTAAAAAACTTATGCGTTTCCGTCCGTAATACATTTTCACTTTATATTATGCACGGGGACACTGCACTTTAACGTTATAAATTCTCTCTTCACAACAAATAAATATATCTTTTTATTGTAAGACAATGGACTACGATACTCTCCCACAAATGACTGATGACTGATCTGTTTGTCACATTATTCTTATAAATTGACAACAACAGTAGTAATTACATTTACATAGATAGTAATATTATAATAATTCTGTTCTATTCCCACCACGAGATTGTTGTGGGGGAAAGTTCCCGCAATTATAATTAGTTTATCAGAGTTCGATGTTAGGATCCCAGTAGTACATTTTGATATAAGTGTGGAAACTTTATTATTGCATTCGAGTCGGAATTCACATCCGAGCCGCAGGCGAGGAGGCGTGTTATGGAGCCGAGAATTGCAGTAACAAATGCCCACGTGTATCAAACGAGGTTTTTTCAATACACTTTCGAAGAAATAATTATAATAATAGGAAAAAAAGTATTTTCGTTGTGAATTATTAGGAAACTAAAGGGTGTAATAAGACCCTTAACCAAGCCTAAAGGTACTTGTTCTCTCTGTCATTGCGATCATTTTTTTGTTGTAGACCATACCTGGGAACCTTCTAGTTACGGAGGTATTGGGGGCCAAAGTTCCAACTTTAACAAGAGTATTTTTTTTTAAATACATGTTTTTAATGTAATGTTTTTACTTTAAACACCTCCACGACCCCCGTCCATCAGCACAATGTTGTGGGTGCGTTACATTGAGTCCTACCGTAGAACGTGATTTTTCACCCCAAAAAAAATCGTTTCCAAGGGGTTTTTATATATCAATGTTTCCCAGCAATAATTTTTATGTAAAGTTACTTAATTTGATGTACACAATGCTTGGTTGATGGTTTCGTTAAGGGTCTTGTTACACCCTGTATGTCATGTATGATTTAATTTGCGTTTTTTTCCGCGCTTTGCTTTCGCCAGATTGAAGAAGAAGCAAAGGTATGATGCCGCTGAACAGCCTAAATGAAAAATAGAAAATAAAAATATTTTTTTAATTTATTTATATTATTTTATTTTTTACAATTTAGGAAAGCTTACAGACTAATAACATTTTAATAACAAAAATATATAACTAAATTGCTAAATACAAGCCTCCACAGATAAATACAACAAAAAAAAAAAAAACATTAGTTCCTTATTATAAAGCAATTTAACACTACATGATCCACGTACTGTCTGACTGTTGACACGGTTGGCGCAGTGGTCAAGCGATTGACTGCTGCGCTGCATGTCGGGTTCGATTCCCGTACGGGACAAATATTTGTATGACCTACAAGTAGTTGTTCCGGGTCTGGGTGTTTTTCTATCTATAATATGTATGTATTTACAAAAAAAAATGTATATATGTAGTTTATCAGCCATCTAGCTACCATAACACAAGCATTAAGTTGCTTAGCTTGGGACTAGATGGTGCTGTGTGAAAATGTCCAGGGATATTTATTTATTTACTGTCATACAATTTAGAGCACAAATAAAATGTTGATGCTTCTCTACGCCTAGGTGTCCCATGTTGTTCTCCTCATCGCTGTCATTGTGGTGAATTTGTCAACTGCTCGGACGCCACGGCCTGTCGTGTAGCCACAGTGCGGGCCATTTTTCACGGCACGCGAACTTAAATGACATCATCCGACGATCTCGAACTTTTAATTTCGCTTGGGCATAATAAAGTGTTGGCATAAAGACTACTCTATTTCTATTGGAACTAAGAGTGCAAAGTATGAATAACAATCGTAATAAGCAGCAAAGTTATTCCCTATAACTTTGCTGCGGACTTTAAGAAGGCCTTTGACAAGTATGATCAATCACATTCATTTTCTTTTACAACTTCTTATATCCTTTTTTGCTTGCATCAATTTATTGAGATCTTTATTACTATTACTACGAAAATATAATTTTTTTTATTTATTTTGATGGCTGTGTTGATAAATAAGCATTAAATCATTCTGGTTTAATCCAAGGATTCCACCTGGGCCCAGTTTTATAACTTTTCGCAGAAAATAAATTATTTTTTGTAACGTGCTGTAGACAACTAAAGAGAACTTCTACCAATTGGTTGATAAGAACACTTTATGAAATTGAGAGCAGAGTGACTACAGTTTCTTCTACAAAATTTTGTATATTAAACTCTAGACAGAAAACCAAAATCTCAAGCTGTAAATGACCGGAATACTAGATTTACTTTACGTGTCAGTTACCTATTATATTTGTAAAGTGTCTGTTAATACATAGTTGCATTAATTACTGCTGTAATCTACCGTTAGTTAACTCAGTGCTTATGGCGCAGGGTCATGATTCCGATAAATAGCGCCACGTGTCTTTTCACCTTTGTAATTATATAGTATATCCTGAATTTTATGTTAGGATATAACTATAATGTGGCACCAATTAGTAGAACATCGAAGATAAATTTTAATGCAAACGAATGACCGTATAAAGGCCTACGCAGACCGGGACGGCATGGCAAGGAATTTAAATTTTTACTAATGGACATTCAAACGTATCGTTATAGAAATACGACATAAATTGCTATGGTTTAAAATGATGCCGTGGCATCGAAAGGGATTTCATTGCACGGCATTGAAAGACGCGCCACGGGCTCCCGCGGCGGGATGCCGTGGCGTGCTGCGGTAGGCAACGGCATGCCAAGGATTCCGGCGCTCGTTTTGACACACCACGGAGTGAGGCAAAATCTTCTTCTATCCCTATTATTAGCTTGTGCACCTTCTTCGTCTGCAATAATCGATATCAACACCAAATCCCAATCTACCATTTTAAAACTGAGGCACATCAACACTCGATCAAACGCAACTGAAGACATGCATGCCACGGCACGCCGTGGCATGCCGTGGCAAGGCGCTGGAATTCCGCGGTGGCTAATGTGCGCTGACTGACGGTAAAATCCCTTGCCATGCCGTCCCGGTCTGCGTAGGCCTTAAGGGTTCCAATATTTTTCATTCTTACGTACGGTACTAGGGTACCGTACAATATAATGCCTAATAATGTAAAGTCGAGTGGCATAAATTGCTTTGAACGATAAAACCGCCCCCTTCCACGTAAATGTTTTATTTTTGTTTTCTGTGTCAAAGATTAGATTGTACCTAATATATTTTTGAAAACTAATACCATCCTAATATGGTTTATTTTCATGATACTTAATTAAAATATTTACAAACTACAAAACTATAATAGTAATGAAAATATGTACAAGTATCAATACCATCCCTAGTTGATTCTGGTTAAAATTGTAAGGATGTAAAAATGAAAACTGTCGAAATCTGGATAAGGTGTACTGTATACGGGGTAGAAGGGACACCGACACGAAAACGGTTACCACATAGTCAGTACATATTATATTATTCTGAGCTGGGACCACATATAATTTTTTCATCGGTTATTGAATAAGAATCAGCTCTTCCATACGTTTTGACCGTATAGGTGTCCGTTCCACCCCGTATGATAGATACACCTCTGATTAAGCCTTGGCGGTTTACATGCGTCATGTTTTGTTACGTTAAAAGTGTACTTATGTATACACTTGATTTTAAACGAAATTGAAGTGAAGGAACAACATTTTCTGTTAACTTTGCAAAGATTTATTGCTGAGTTAGCAGTTTATCCGTGCGTATGTTTACAATTTCACGAACGTGTTTTACTATTCATCACACACTACAGTTCAATGCTAAATAGTAAATAGTTTTATTTCACATAACATCACGCCTCTAATCCGCGAAAGGGTAAGTTACAGGTGTACAGACACTGCGTCAACCACCTGTAGGACTTATTATAAAGATAATTACCTGTAGCTATTAAGTACTTGGAAAAGTTGAAAAATATGAACTGAGAAATAAGCATAAACTCACGAAATTAGGCTTTGTATACACGGTGATAAAGATACATAATTATTATACGGGGTGGAAGGGAGACCAACGCGAAAACGGTTACCACGTATTAAGTACATCATTCTGAGCCCCCCTGCATATAAATTTTCATCGGTTCTTAAAAAAAAAACAGCTGTTCCATACATTTTGACCGTGTAAGTATTGCACTTTTGGAGGAAACAGCAGATTTTTTTTTGAATAACCGATTAAAAATTTCTATGTGTGGCTCAGGATGATGTACTTCCTGAATACGTAGTAACCGTTTCCACGCCGTATAGTGGTAGATAGTTTGTTCCACCACTTTTGTTCCCCAATTAACACTCGGAAGACGTGGGCAGAGAAAAGTGATTGAATAAAAGATTGAAATTTTTAGACGTACTTACTAAAAGTATTTGCGAAAAACTAACCTGTTTCTCTTAATCAATTTCCAGGTAGGTAACCAGACCCGGAATTTAATAGTTTACACTAAACTTTTTAATTAATAAAAGTGAATACGATAGCTCACTGTTTCCTACCACTGTTTACACATAATTATCGCTAAAACGTAGCGAATGAATAATTTATCTGTTCCTTGCACTGCACTCTGCCGACTGTCCGTCTTGTCCAGTACGTAGTATTATAATTATGTGATAGTTATGACGCCCGACTTCGTCCATAGACTTGTACATGTATTAACTTACTTGCAAGTGCTATTTAAACTACTTCATTTACTTTATTATTTATAAAATCTTTCATGTTACTTTCCAGCTAATCGTCTCGCTCTACTGAACGCTGAACCGGTACCAAAATACCTAATGGATGGGAACTGTGACTCTATCGTTAATCTAGTGATCGATAGTGACGACTGCTGAGCAAGTTGTCCCAGGTTATGACAAAATTTTATTTGGTTTTTCCTTTGGGAAACATTTTACTTGTCACTCATAATAATGGTGAAAATCGAGTACGGCCAACTCACAGGCCTCTACTCCTTTGGCGAATAAAATAATGATAAGTGTTTTAGGATGAACTTGCAATTGAAGAGGCCTACATCCAGCTGTGGACTGCTGTAGGCTGGTGATGATGATGTTAGAATGTATGATGTGATGATGATGATGATGTAAGATTCAGTTTTGCTGAATTTATTTGTCGTTTCAGATTTGTTCGATATAATATACCCATACATAACAGTAGCTAGAGAATCTGCCAAAATACCCTAGGGAGAGCCGTATGGAAATCGTAGCAGAGCAGAGGGACATCGACGCACTGTTGCTGTGATTGTTTCCTACAAAATTGCAATACATATACGGTCGAAATGTATGGAACGACTGATTTCTTTTTAATTACCGATGAAAAGTTTGAAAAGTGTCCGGGTTCAGAATGAAGTACGAATACGTAGTAAGCGTTTGTGCGGCGGTGCCCCTTCCACCCGGTGTAAGTAGCTGATGCTCGTTCCAGCTTGATGATAGTTTAGGTTGCAACGGTTTAAGTTTCATATGTTTTCCTAACACATTCCATTTAAGAAGAGATTAGGGAGCATGTTTTGAAGCCAAATAATGTTTTGACTATTCAATACTTGACATAGGGAAGATCTCTCATTCGTCGTTAGTCATGCACCGATAGTCACTAGACAGCAAACAAGCCCAACTTATCGTAAACGTACAGACGTACAATTTATCACTTCCATTTATTGGCATAATAATCACCATCACAGTTTATACATTTTATACAGACTACAAATAGAACTAAAATAATGATAAAAAGAAGACTAAAAGAAAATAGGTACCTATATACATACAGATATACAACGACGTATTTATTCATTGTTTTAAATTATCGTATTAATTGCAGTAATATCGGCCAGTGGCAATATGTGATTGAAGTGGATTACCGTCCAATTCCCTACGAAGTACCGTCTTATCTCTGTGTCTTATAAATCAGTTTCAGGGACATCTTTTGTGTTTTTGTCAATTGAAAGTCTTCATCATGCTCATCATCATATCAGCCCGGAATCATCCACGGCTGGGTATAGGCCTCCCCTTTTTCTGCCACACTTCCCGGTTCTGTGAACCCCTTATCCAGGCTTTCAATTTACAAAGCCTTAGGGTCGTACAAATGTGCGCCGGGTTTGCGATATCTCCAAGCCACGGGTAACACCTGGATGAAGGACGTACGGAATCGAGCCGTATGGCAAAAGAAAGAAGAGGCCTGTACTCTACCCAGCTGTTGGTGATTTCGGACTGAAATGATGATGATGAACTGAAAGCCGAAATAACATTCGGCTTTCAGTTGTAACATAATGTAGCGTGGTGATTTAGAAATTTAATGTTAGTTCTTCTTTTGTGCCATAGATGGCGCTGTAGTACTTTTTGTAGTGCCGCTATAGTAGCAGCCTTTTTTTTCGGATGGGAAATCATCAAATGACTCCTCCCGCTCTGGGCGGAGCGGAAGGGAGTGTCAGACTTTTACTGACTAAAAGCCATCCATGTTCCTTCTTTTGCCCTTTATGTTCCAGGGCCGCGGTATCTCTTTCGAACAGTCCCGCTGCCCTGGCAGGCATCGGCCCTTGCGGGCCCCTCATGTTTGCTGACATCTCTTTGAGGCGTGCGTGGAACACGAACGCGCCGTCGACACGGCCTGTCGTCATAAGACGGACGGACGGCGAGCTAGCCCATTACTCACCGTCCACAGGCCCGCGCCTACGGTGGCCGGGGGCCACGTGGTGCCCCCGACGCCCGGTGCTTCTCCCGCGGCGGCTGGGACGTGAGGTTCTCTCTCTCTCACGTTCCGCCACCTCCTTCGCTAGCATGACTGCTTCGCAGAAGGAGGTGACGGCTTCCCATTCCCTCTCGCCCCGGACCATGGCTTGAACCAGGGCCGGACGCGAGAGGTCGCCGCCGCCAATCGCCGCCGCCGCTACGAGGACACGGCGGTGCTCCGCCCAAGCGGAGCAGACCTCCACGGTGTGCTCCACCGTGTCCTCCGGGCGATCCTCACAATGATAGCACCCGGGCGTTTCCTCCCGCCCGATTGGTGCAGGTACCTCCCGAAACAACCGTGTCCGGTGAGGACCTGCGTCAGGCGGAAGACGAGGGCGCCGTGGCGCCTCTCTAGCCACTCCTCAAAGAGGGGACTTATCGCCACTATCGTGGCGTGCCCTGCACGGGGTTGCAACAGTCGCTCTCTCCATGAGATCGCGCCGGAGGTCTGTCTGCTGAGCGACAATTTGCCGCGGCAGCGGAGTTTCCCCACGGCGTAGTGCCTCCGCGCGCCACTCGTGCAGGCGCGCGAGGACTATGGCCTCCAGATCCCATGGCGGCAATCCGGCAAGGAGGCTCGCCGCCTCGCCTGAGATCGTGCTGACCTTACGGCTACCACCTTTTGGGGCGCGTTCAGATAGTGCGCGGCTCGCAGTCTCAACGAACGCGCCCACACCGGGGCCCCGTAAAGGTCCATGGACCGCACGATCCCCGCGTAGAGCTTCCGGCAGGAGGCGTTTGGACCCCTCCTATAGTAGCAGCCTGGAATTTAGGTATTAACACTAAATCTTATTACAGTAAATCTCGCAGTGTTTGTGGTCGCACTCCTCACACACACATACACACAGCTAGTATTATATAACAATTATGACAATGACACTAAAAACGTCTCGCAATACGGTATAAAATGCTGATCGCCTTCAGTTCCACTGGTGAAATTCCTTCCTTCATGACATCATGTCATGCCTGATCAAGAATGTTCCACTTGGGAATTCCAGCACCTATTTACCGAAACACAAAACGTGAATGAGGTGCGATGTTACATTGACGAACAAAATCAATACAAATAAATAGGTAATCACAATAATGTTAGAACCACAAATACCACCAATTGTCACCATAAGCGTTAATAATTGTGACGATAAGGAGATACTCACGATCAAAGTCAGACACGTAGACCACTGCTTATCCCATAAATACCACGGTAAACACCGTACCGTGCAGTAGTATGTGTAAGGTAGAGCGACGATCTGCGCAGTGTGCCTCCGAGTGTCTTGCAATTCGAGAGACCTATGTCCAGCAGTGGACTCCTGTAGGCTGATGATGGCCACGGTATCACTTCACACTAGAGGACCGACGTTAGGACTGCTCGTATCCTGATCGTTGCACACAAGGATTACACCCACGAGCAAAGAGATTTGGAACAAGTAGGTCTCACTGATAGGATTCCAGACTAGGGGATAGAATTTTTCACTTGCGATACTAAAGGTCATTGTTTTTACTTGTTTAATTTTTAGAAGTAGGTTTTATGTCTTAATTCAATTGATCACTCCTCAAATAAGTTCACTTCCTATCTATAAATTGAAGCAGTTCCAAACACTGCAGTAAAGGCCACACCAATCAGTCTTTAATATTTGTCTTGATTAAATTGTATACTCCTCGATCGAGTCCACTTTTCTTTTAAACAATGAAACTATTACCACTGCTTTAATGAACAACCATTCAGTTTTTAATTGAAATTCCTTGTCAGAAGTCACGATTTTTTCACTTCTACTTCGATGGCAGTTATTAAAGAGGTTTGTATAAAGGTTTAATCAATGTAGTCTGATTCTGAATAATGACCAAATATTCGAAGACACCGTCTATTATATGATGTCCTAGTACAACAATTCTCGGCAAAACACTTCCAAGATTTGTCTGTTTGACTCGAACTCAACTAATAATAGGCAGGGGATTTTCTGTCGATGACACATTGGAAGGTGCTAATTGTAAGGTAACGGCTATAGCACAGAGGTGAGATTTTCTAGTTAATAGGAAGACGGTACTTGGGCTGCCCCAAAACCTTTTCATATGGTGCTAATTAGGATTACGTATGTGTACTAGAACTGGGTAAGGTAGGATGCCCTCAGGGTCGGTGGAGCGACGACCTTCAGGAAGGCTGGTAGCAACTGGGGTGAGAGTTGGCGAAAATCAAACCAGCGTGTGATTGAAGAGGCCTATGGAAAGCAGTGGACTGCTCTAGGCTGATGATGGTAATGCTGACTGAGGTTAAAGTAGTGATGCGGAAGAGTAGAAACGGGTGTAGTGACGCATATTGAGAGATATTTCCAGCAGTAGAATGCGATAGACAGGCTCAGTAGAATGCGGAAGCGAATCGTAAGATAATAAAGTTCAGTCAGGTCATCTGCATGACATATGCACCTAAGGGGTGTTACACGCGTTTTTGGGTCGGAAAGACTCGGAAGAAATATAATGTGGACATCAGGAAAAATGTACGTGGGCCGTGCGGATAAGATCGAACCTACGATTATTTGTATGTATTAATTGCTTCGGTTTGGCTTTGTTGTTCAACAAATTTTGGCAAGCCGTATCTTATGTACTTACCGAACATGTCTTCTTGCTATCTAACGAGAGACGAGACAGCAATGATTTCAACTTGCAGTCCATGATTTTAGGGGGTTTACCAATGCAAGTAGCAGTTACCTGTACTGTCTATTGACGAGGCCGTAGTTCTGAGGTACCAAGATCAGTAAGGGTAAGTACTCTGACGACATTCCGAACTATGATATTGAGATTTAGATTTAGGTTGAGTTTATGATAGGTTTAATGGGGGTTAAAAAATCCCTTAACATAGCCGAAAGGCGATTGTTCTCCTCATCAAAGCGATATTTTTTTTGTTCTGGACCATACCTGGAAACCTTGTAGTTACGGAGAAATTGGAGGTCAAAATTCCAACTTCTTCAAAAGGTATTTTGTTAAATACAAGTTTTTAAACTTAAAACTATTCAATACATCCATCAGCATCAGTTTTGAGTGCGTTACATTGAGTTCTACCGTAAACCGTAATAGTCAAAGCAGTATTTTTGCGTAGAGTTACCAATTTATTTTGATGTACAGAATGTTTGGTTGACAGCTTCGTGAAGAGTCCTTTTCACTTTGTATGTATAACTGTGTCTTAACCAGGACTTTGCGAACAAAACCATTGACACTTTTGCATCGACCATCAAAGTGCTAGTGCTGCACCGGAGCGGAGGTGCAATCATCCAGATTCCTATTTCACCTTGAACACATCGGTATTTCGATAGCAAGAGACACACAGTATCCTGTTGAATCTTTACATAGTATAAAACAAAGTCGCTCCCGCTGTTTGTACGCTTAAATCTTTTAAACTACTCAACCAGTTTACAGCAATAGATAGAGTGATTCAAGAGGAAGGTTTATATGTTTACACATTGCACCCGTGTGAAGCCGGGGCGGGTCGCTAGTTTAAGATATTTACTAAAACTGACTGCCTCGTTGGACTAGTGGTCGCAAGCGCGACTGCTGAGGTTTTCCATCAGGAATTTGTCAGTAGCAGCCGCGTCTGTCGTGAGCCTGGAGTCTCGAGCTGTGCCCGGTTGATGGCAAAAGGCTCACTCCCTATCACATGGGACTTTAACGTAACTGGCGAAATGAGGGTGTACTATTAAGTACACGTCTGCGTAACCCTTCGGGACTTATAATTTTAAGTATGTTTATTCAAACTACAAGGACTTCACCTACACACAAAGTCGCTTGTTTATTATAATTTACTGATCTTCATTACCAATCACTTTGATAAAGTTTTCCACTTGAACTGATAAAAACCCGGTCTCTCTCTTCATCAAATAAAGGTGTGTCGCTATATTTGATACATTAAAATTAAAAAACATGTCTTATATTAAGACACTCACGTCTAATTTTAGAACAAACATAAACTCGGTAAACATAGCGAAAGCAGTTCAAACAATACAACGTGATACGTACATAAATACCTACATTTATCTTATATAATGTACATATATGAGACACATACACGAGTTTATTGCGGAGGTACGTCATATTATTTATTTAGCTATAAAAGTACGGGTTTCCCCATTTACGTTTCGTCTCTGTTTGAGAATAGGGCAATGCTTTGATGCAGTTGTCGGGAAAACACACCCAAACTAGTTCTAGCAGGATTTCATAGACTAAATATGTACCAATAAAGGTATGAACTGTAAAAAGGTTAAAAGTATTACGACAGCTGGGAATGATGCACCTCATCATCATCATTCTCGTGCCCTTATCCCAACTTATTTGGGGACGGCGCAGCATGTCTTCTTCTTCCGTACTTCTCTATTACTCGTCATCTCAGCAGTCACCTCCTTTCTAGCCATATCATCCTTCACACAGCCCATCCATCGTTTCTTTGGTCTTCCTCTACTCTTATACGTTCATACTCAACATTTTCCCCACTACATTTTCCTCATTCCTCCGCATCACATGTCCCTACCACGATAACCGATTACTACACAACTTTTCAGTCACCGGCGCCACTTTCAAATGTTCTCTTATGTACTCATTCCTTATTATATCTATTCGCGTTACACAACACATTCCCCTTAGCATTCTCATCTCAGCCACATGTAAATGCCTTTCATTCATCCCTTTTGTGGTCCAACATTCTGATCCATACAAGACAGCAGGTATAGCCATGGTTTTATAAATCTTCCCCTAAATGAATACACCTAAATGGGCGTTTAAAATATTGATGTCAATAAGACACTAGTCTAAAATTGGAACCCTAATTGATTGGTCTGCAAAGGAAAATATCGAAAGAAGCACGTTTAGGAAGCGCCCTGGAAGGCCTTTTCCAATGTGCTAGCAGAATTCAAAATTAAACTACATTTCTTTTTGAAAAACATTGCTGCACATTAGGAATTTCTCCTGTATCCTGGGTGTGTTTACAAACAGAGGTACAGGGATTTAAGAAAACCTCAAAAATATGAAATTATTCTTCACACTTAGATTTTTTTTGTTATAGCATTATTACACAGTTCTACCAAACAGACTAAAGTTTACTGAACGGCGCATTTGTTGATCAACTTTTTTTTACATAACATAACATCACGCCTGTAATCCCCGAAGGGTTAGGCAGAGGTGTACCTAATAGAACAACCACATTTCGTCAGTTTTGTTAAAGTCCCATGTAGGTAATAGGAGGCGAGCCTATTGCCATCAGAGGGCAAGAATCCAGACTCCGTGGCTGCTACTGAGAAATTCCTGATGGAAAAAACCCAAAACACTTTGCCCGACCCGAGAATCGAACCCATGCAGGACCTCATGCTCCAGCAATCGCGCTTGCGACCACTAAACCAACGAGGCAGTCAACTTTTTTTAATTTGACTAAATTTTATCCAAAAGGCTGGGCAATTTTAAGGCAATCAGCATTGCCATCCAACGTGACAATACGAACGAAAACGAAACGTGCGATGCGGAAGAATATTTTGATGCCCTGTAATTTTTTTCTGTTTTTGAAAATAAAAAGTTTACTTGGTTCTACATCCAAACACTAATTTAAATAAAATTCATCCTTTACAAACAAAACGCATCGCTCTCGCTCCGCCTAGTAACAACACCACAGCCTAGTAACTAGTCACAGCCAGTCAATGGTACGTAATTTGTAAATAGTGTGTTTACACGCACAATGACACAAGCAGCAACATTCACACATGTTACACCCGCTCTCGACACACGCGAGCTACCAGGATGTTTGGCTAATCCTTTACACACTGATCAAGATAAACCACATTATTGATTGACCCTATCCGGTACCCTTGGACGGATTTTGAAATCGAGCTTAGTGCTCAGCTTAGAGCAACTAGCTATGTAACTGTTGCTAGTTTTTTTTTCATTTATTTACTGATTTTTACTTTGAAATCAAATGGTAAATCACCAATTACATTAGTTAAAGAGAGGTAGACAACAATAGCATATGAGACAAACTTCACTTATCTCGCAGAACTCCAGACATTCTTACCAGTTACTCACATAATTGTCCTCCAATCGTCCGCAAAGAAATATCACAGAAACCGTTCAGTGCGGAGGGATTCTAACGGACTTACAGGTGCGGGGAACAAAGTGGGCACAAAGTTGGTACAGCTCGTCATGCAGCTCAAGAGCATAAGTTTTTCCATGAAGGACTTTGCACAAATAGTTGTTGATAAGTCATTCCTTCTGACTTCAATTGCATCGTACCCTACACAACCTAAAAGAAACATGATGACAAATGAATGAACAGTGGAGATCACAGTAAAAACATAACATCATTACGCCTGAAGTCCCATGTAATAGGGGCAAACCTATGTCCATCAACAGGGCACAAATCCAGACTCCGTGGCTGCTACTGAGAAATTCTTGATGAAAAAACCCAATAAAACTTTGCCCGATCTGGGAATTGAACCCAGGACCTCACGCTCAGCAGTCGCCCTTGCGACCACTAGGCCAACAAGGCAGTCACAATGAAAACGGGGTTTATCTAAATTATATTTCAAGACTCGGGATCCACTTGCACACAATACAAATCTTTTGTTAGCGAAAACTCGATTGTAATGGGTCTATCTAAAACACAAACCAAAAGCATTGCAATGCGATTCTGAAACATTAATCACTAAATATAGTTTTAGTTGACGTCGTCGGCGTCAGTCACGCGTATGAATGACGCGTGTTGCTGATCGTCATCGCTGCGGTATGCTTTTCTATGAAACTGTTTTTCTTCCGTCTTCACACAGGTAAAGCGACAGACAAGTCAGTCAGTATGTAATAGCGCACATGTTCAGGGTGTAAGAAATCCTAACTTTCTTAACTTAATATTATAAATTATTTATAAACTACAAAACTATAATAGAAATAAATATGTACAAGTATAAAAGGGTTACAGGGCGTCCAAGAATTCGTCCGCATCGCTGTCAACAGGAAAAGTGCCCAGAAGGCAGGCAGCATTACCATTTATTACATATTATAAATATCCCTGGTCCCTGGTCATTTTCACACAGCACCGTCTAGTCCCAAGCTAAAGCAACTTAATGCTTGTGTTATGGTAGCTAGATGGCTGATAAACTACATATATACATTTTTTTTTTGTAAATACATACATATTATAGATAGAAAAACACCCAGACCCGGAACAACTACTTGTAGGTCATACAAATATTTGTCCCGTACGGGAATCGAACCCGCGACATGCAGCGCAGCAGTCAATTGCTTGACCACTGCGCCAACCGTGTCGTCAAATATTATATACATATTATAAATGCGAAAGTAAGTTTGTTTATTACCTTTACACGCCTCGATCAACCTGGAATTTTGTTAGGTTAACGTTGTCAGGTGTTCAGAAACGGACATAGGGTACCTTTCATCCCGAAAAAAAGTACTGTTCCCGAGGAAAACAACAATAACGTTCTTATGTTAATAGATGGCGCACGTGACTTTCGAATTATGATTGAATTATATTATTACAAGCGTATAACCCAAATTGATTGTCAAATTCTAAATTAACGCGAGCGAAGCCGCGGGAAAAAGCTAATAGGTATAATAATATGTCAAGCCATAGATTATACATCATCATCTGCCTAGCCTTTTCCCAACTATGTTATGGTCGGCTTCCAGTCTAACCGGATGAAGCTGAATTCCAGTACTTTACATGGAGCGACTGCCTATCTGACCCCCGCAACCCAGTTAGTACTGAAAAATACGAAACCTCTTTGTAAGACTTTCGAGCCACTGACTACTAGCCAGTGACAACTATCAAAGCCACAAATGATAACCGGACCAACCAACGGCTTAACGTGCTTTCGCGAACAGTCTCGAAATGTAATCAATGGTCGCCCATCCACAGACCGACCTTGGCAAGCGCTGCATACTTAACCTTTGAAAATCAACCCGTGTGGTTGTTATCATTTAGCTACGAGCTCCTCAAGCTTATCCATACACTGCAATCTAAGATCTGAACATGAGAAAAGACCCTATTGTTCTTTTACAATTACTTCTTGTATCTAACCTTTTTTTAATTTTTTTTTTTTTTTGGAATGTGGGCAATCATCAAATGACCCCTCCCGCTCTGGGCGGAGCGGAAGGGAGTGTCAGACTCTTACTGACTAAAAACCACCCATGTTCCTTCTTTGGCCCTTTATGTTCCAGGGCCGCGGTATCTCTTTCGAACAGTTCCGCAGCCCTCTTGACCCACCTTGTTGATTTTGACAGATGTGCCAGAGGTAGTGACCCAACAGCATCCTCATAATACGAAGATAAATATCATTGAAATTTTAACGGAGATGCAAAATCAGAGCTAATATAATTGTAAAAGGACGGTGTGAAGTTACATGTGAACAACATCCTATACGCAGTCTTTCAAAGCTACTAAATTTTAGACAAATAAAACAATGAAACATCAACAAGTTCAATGCTTTCATCAAAACAAGCAAATAGATCTAAAACGAAAAACAAAAACACGTAACTAACTACTCCTAGTACTTATTAACTGCGCACCATTTTCCCGTCCTTACCAAGTTCAGTGACACAAACAACAGTGTCGTCTAATGCCCCACGCGAAGTATGAAGAATGCGAAGCGATGCGAAGATACGTTCTGCTATCTCTACTAGAATAGGCGCTCAGTTGTCGAAAGATTCTGTTCGATTCATACAATATTCTGTCTTTTTACGCAATTTGAACAAGTACGTGTTCTTGAGCGGACCACGTAGGAGTCTAGGAGTCACGCTAGGTGGACCAGCAACAAGTAAAAGAATGTGAGTGGTCCCTAGTGAGAGTAGTTCTGTCTACTTGCACTTTGAGACACCTAATTCCAGCAGGGAACTGCTTAGGGTTGGTGATGATCAAGGTAATTTGTCCTAGATTGATTTGTGTTGGATATTCAATCAACAATCGATTGACTAACCAAACAATAGCGTGAAGAAAGGCAAGAGAAATATTGGTCCCTCCTGTTTGCTGACATCTCTTTGAGGCGCGCATGGAACACGAACGCGCGGTCGACACGGCCTGTAAATGTTGGTATCCAGGCGGCGAGATGGACAGACGGTATATTGTTGTCATCGCGAGTAAAACTGGGTAGGGCTGGCAAAGGAACGTGGAGATTGGCGCAAGCAAAGAAACCAGCAGGGGGTGAAAATGGGCTGTGAGTTATGATGATGATGAATCCTCGATGAAAAGTGTATAAATGTACTGTGAAATTTCTTAAATAATTCTTTCTAACCTACGGTGCTCAGACCTGGTCAATCACCGAGACTCAGAAGTTCCGCCTTGGAGTTTGCCAAAGGGCAATGGAACGCAGCATTCTGGGTGTCAAAAGACAAGACAAGGTTCGTAATCACGCTGCGTGCCAAAAAAGCCATAGTGGACGTTGGCAAGAAGGCTGCTATGCTAAAATGGGATTCATATGGGGCACTTCAGCAGCATGCACGATGACCGCCGGGCAAAAGTCTCCAAACGATGGTTGCCGGACGGCGCCGGCCCAGAAAGAGGTAGCGAGACGATCTAGACGCGAACCGCGAGGGCTGGTTCGAGGAGGCACGGGAAACGAGCACATGGAAGGAATTGGGGGAGGACTTTGCCCAGCAGTGGAACAGAACAGGTTAATAAAAAAAATATAAAGAAATTCGGTTACTAAACCCGAGCTAGCAAGCTTAGTAACGATTCATCGCATCGCAACCATCGCTCGCACAGGACAATGGCTTTCTAACGCACAACAATAGTAACTAGAGCCTACTGTGTGCTCACAGATTTGCACCAGACCCCCCCGGACGTAGGTAATACCTGAGTATATTTGCACACCAAACATGTGAGCTAACTAACGACGTTATCTGCCTCGTAAATATTACTGCAGTACTATTTAAATGGACATATATGACAGTATCTACTATCTATGTGTTGCCAAGACAGGTGGCCTAAAACATAATGTGGAGCGAAATTTTGGTTACAGAATTTTCCATTGAGGTCGTGAGATGAAATGTTTGTTTGTACTTTTAGCGATTTCAGTTTCCTCTTTGAGTATACATCTGGATGAGTAACGTTCAGTAATAATACGGATTGAAGACTTTTACACTTGGGCACGGTTGGCGCAGTGGCTGAGCGATTGGCTGCTGCACTGCTGGTCATGGGTTCGATACCCACACGGAACAAAACTTTGTATGGCCTACAGGTCGTTTTTCCAGGTCTGGCTGTTTGTGTATGTGAGTTTAAATGTTTGTAAACGCTCCCATGATATAGGAGACATTGAAGTGCCCTGTGGGGGCAAAGTTCCAGAAATAGGTTATGGTTATAGGTTTGGGATACATGAAGAAGCCTCCTCGTGTAGCGCAGTTTGTTCCGCCAGTGACTTAACTGAACCGAGCGCTCGGCGTATCCTGGACAGTCACACCCAACACCTTTTATGACTGGCCAATTCTTCCCTTGTGGTGGTAGGGCTAACGCCCGCCTGGTTTTACGACCACCCTCCCACCGGAATCCGGCGTCAAGCAGCCTGCTGTGTTTCGTCGTTGCGTGGGAGTTCCAGTGCCTTATGGAATTCGACAGTTGGTAGTTGCGTTGTCCAAGGCTAGTCTCAGCCCAGGAGTGAACCTCGTCATGGCAACTCACTTTGGAGGGTAGCGGAATCCGAAGCACGGTCCTGCCGTTGGCCGACCGCAGGAAGTTGGGGGCCCAATTAGCACGCCAGCCACGTGTGAAAGGCTGCCCCGCCACCTCGCGAAAAATCCCGAAATGTTCCGCCGTGCCAGTCGGCGACTGGAAGGGAGGACCCGGCGGGCATCTTCGGGGGGGTTCGGGCGTCCCCGCAGTCTCCAGGTGAGTTTCCTTATCGTCGGGCTTTGCTCGTGGGAGCTGTTCAGTAAACTGGACTCGCCTCGCTTTCTTTAGAATTCCATTGAAACTCTTTAAACCCATGAAGCGAAAAAACAAAAAAAATACTTTTAAACAACGGCGGCACTTCCTCCCGCTTAAAGTGCAATTCACTAACATCCGTGGATTGCACTCAAATATCAATCCGGTCCATCACCACCTTGAGACCGAGAAGCCGCACTTGTTCTTTTTGACGGAGACTAAGTTAGCGACCCCGTTAGACGTGGCGTACCTCAACTACCCAGGATACTCACTTGAACATAAGTTTAAGAAGCAGGCTGGGGTCTGTGTGTACGTCCGCGATGACATATGCTGTCAACGTCTCCGTTGCTACGAGGTTGCGGGTTTCTCCACTCTGTGGCTACTGGTGGACACCGGCTCTATTAAAACTATTTATGTCGGAGTTTACAGGTCGCACAGCGGTGATCAGGAGACAACAAGACTCTTTGACCATCTTACAGAGGCAGCTGAACTGGCCCAACACAAATATCCGACAGCGGAGCTTGTCTTTCTGGGGGATTTTAATGCCCACCATAAGGATTGGTTGTTCCCGTACCAGAAAACTGACCATGCTGGAAGAGAGGCGCGCAAGTTTGCGATATCGCTAGATCTCCACCAGCTGGTTGGTCAAGCTAACCGCGTTCCGGATGTTGATAGCCACACACCCAACTGCTTAGACCTTCTGCTGACAACAGATCCGGACAGGTACTCTGTATCGATCTGGGCTCCGCTCGGTTCGTCTGACCACTGTCTGGTGAAATCCGTGTCTTCCTGTTCTCCTCCAGATTTAAGCCCTAGAGGCACGAGGCGAGTTTGGAAGTACGGGTCGGCAGACTGGGATGAGATGCGGCATTTCTTTGCATCTTATCCATGGCGGCAGACTTGCTTCTCTTCGCTTAACCCTTCTGACTGCGCTGACTCAATTGTTGACGTGATTCGCCAGGGAATGGAATATTTTATCCCATTCTCTGATGTTTTACTTGGCTGCGAGGCTCAACCCTGGTACAACGCGTCTTGTGCGCAAGCCGATTTGCTCAAAGAGCAGGCATACCAGGCCTGGGCTTCGGCCCGTAGTGACAGGTGCAGTAGTCAGAGGGCTCGCGAAACGAAAAAAGCGTACAATTCAGCCGCCAAGGATTGCAAACGGGTGTTACGGAAGGCGCGCTTCGATCATGTTGGACGAATTGGGGCTAAGCTGGCGTCCTGCCCCTCGGGTAGTAAGGAGTTCTGGACCCTGTCGAAATCAGTCGAGACGAACTTCTGCCGTCCTACGCTGCCTCCTATGCTGAAGTCTGATGGAACGCTGGCTCATACGGCTCTAGAGAAGGCAAATCTATTTGCCTCCATCTTTGCCGAAAATTCACGCCTAGACACGGCCTCAAACATACCACCTAACATATCTCACTGTGGCTCCGCAATGCCGGTGATCTCAATCCACATAAAAGAGGTCCGTAAGGCCCTATGCAATCTAGACGTGAATAAAGCCAGCGTACCTGACGGAATACCTGCAAGAGTCCTGAAGAGCTGTGCTCCTGAGTTATCTCCTGTCTTGACGCGCTTGTTTCGCCTTTCTCTAAAAACCGGAGTGGTGCCGGAGTCCTGGAAGCTTGCTAATGTGCAGCCAGTGCCCAAAAAGGGTAACCGTGCCGATCCTGCTGACTATAGACCAATCGCCATAACCTCCATACTGTGCAAAGTGATGGAAAGGGTACTGAACAATAAGCTGCTAACATACCTCGAAGACAATGAGCTCCTCAGTGACCAACAGTACGGCTTCCGTCGTGGTCGTTCAACTGGGGATCTTCTTGTGTATGTTACGCATTACTGGGGCGAGGCCATTGAGAAACACGGCGAAGCCCTTGCTGTATCGCTTGATATCTCAAAGGCCTTTGACAGGGTCTGGCACGCTAGTCTGTTGGCTAAGCTTCCTGCATTTGGCATCTCTGCTGACTTTTGCAACTGGATTTCCGAATTCCTGAGTGGCCGTTCGATCAGAGTGGTCATAGATGGCTGCTCTTCGGATCATAAGGCCATTGATGCCGGTGTTCCTCAGGGGTCTGTTCTTTCCGCAACTTTATTTCTGCTACACATCAACGACCTGCTACAGCTTGGTGCAATCGGGTACGCTGATGACAGCACAGTCGCGGAAAGATACCTGTCCAGTGCAAGAGCCAGCAGAGAGGAAACTGCTACTCATAGAGAGGCCATGGTGGAGCGAATGAATCTGACCCTAAATCTCGTTTCCAAGTGGGGCGACGACAATCTGGTCAGATTCAATGCTCTGAAAACACAGGCATGTCTTTTCACGGCTAAAAAGAGCCAGTTCCAGTTGTCTCCAGCTTTCCGAGGTACAGTTGTACCAGTCACCGACCGCCTACAGCTTTTGGGCATGGAGTTGGCATCGGATCTCAACTTCGGCTCAACCATCGAGTCGAAAGCTCAGACCGCAGCCAAGAAGCTGGGCATCCTGAATAAGGTGAGGCGATACTTCACATCTGGACAGCTTTTAAGTTTGTATAAAGCACAGGTCCGTTCCTGTATGGAGTATTGCAGTCACTTGTGGGATGGTTCAGCAAAATACCAGCTCGCTGCACTTGATTCGGTGGAACGCAGAGCTAAAAGACTCATAGGCGACGAGACTTTGATAGCTTCGCTTCACAGCCTAGCTCATAGGCGTAATGTCGCCTGCTTGTCGGTCTTCTACAGACTGTACTTCGGAGAGTGTGCACAGGAGCTCCACGATTTGATTCCACCATCACCCTTTTACCACCGGACTAGCAGACGTACTGCGGCGTACCATCCACACTTGGTTGATATCCCGACTAGTCGTACTCGGCGCTTCTCCTCCACGTTTATCATGCGTACAGCCAAGGTGTGGAACTCTCTGCCGGCTTCTGTGTTCCCTCCCACATATAACCCGTCTGCCTTCAAAGCAAGAGTGAACAGGCATCTTCTGGGCACGCTCGTTTCATCATAGACCTCATCCATCGCTTTCCACCAGGCGTGATCGAGGTCAAGAGCAGGCCCATTTTGTAATAAAAAAAAAAAAAAAAAAAAACTTAGAACTTTAGTCTCTAAGGTCACGTGTTAAAGGCAATTGCAGATAATTCAATTCTTCTTAGCGTATTGATGGCAATGTATAATGAGTCGGCCTAGAGAACTTAGGAACGATTTTGCCACTATCAATTCCTGTACTGTGCAGACATCTGGGCACGCAGTACACGACATCAGGTGTCTCATCAGGCTAGAATCGTCTTTTAATCTCCACTGGAGTAGGTTTTCCTGACTTCGACAAATTTATATCCGGAGTCGGTGAGACTTCCAGGTTTAGCCGACTTTGCAATTTCCTATCGAGTGTGCAGTAGGAATCCCTTGAACTATTTGCAGTTCAAGGGATACTACTGCTTAACGACCGAAACCTGTTTGGCAAAACATATTAGTTTCGTGGCTTGCCCTTCACCTAAAGTACTATGGAGTAGAAATCTGTAAATAGTTGTTGCTTTTGAGCTGAAAGGTAAAAGTAAACTATGAATAGAGTCCAAAAGGAACATGTTTTTAAAACTAACTATAAAAATTAATAAAATTGAAGTGTCTGTTTGTAATTTCAAAATTACAAACAGACAATTTTTACTGAATACATATGAAAATATAAATGGTACTTATAAACATTTTTTTTAATTTTTTGTCTGTCTGTCTGTTTGTTCCGGCTAATCTCCGAAACGGCTGGACCAATTTTGACGGGACTTTTACTGGCAGAAGGCTTATATTATATTTTAGAAAAAGATTAGGGATGTTGCAAAAAAAAAAACGCATGATGTTGTTAACAAAATCAGATTAAAATAGGGATGTGACATTTTAAAGCTCGCGGTAACAACTAGTTTAAAATAAATATCATCTTGGAGCTCATAGCACAAACATAAACTTTATTGGAAAAGGGACCAAAAAAGAAAACAATACATAGTTTATATTCTTTGGTCCTTCGTTGGACAAATACTTCTAGGAGACCTATTAAGTCATTGAAGTCCATTTTGTTTTCCAAAATCCTGGACGCAAATGATATTATTAGAATTGACCCAAAACCCCAATTTTTCCATTCATCAAATAAAAAGTAAACAAAAAAACCTAGAAGCTGTCACCTATAGCCCGGGATCAAAAGACCAAATAGACACTCTCACACTATTTACCAACACCGTAGTAGCTTTTCCGCAAACAGCCAAGAACAAACTATTTACCTGTATACACATCCCTAACGATCCGTAACGATGACAAGAAGTAAGAAACGAGATAAATTGTGACGTACATAAGGCAATATATAAGGACGGGAGAAGTAAGACTACAGTTATTAGGAGATATCGCAGTATATCGGACTAACTGAGTGCGCGAGCTACCTGACTAATAGACATTTTAATTAGTAACAATTTATATTGGATTTATTTTGGTAAGGATGCACATGTTAAAAGAGAATTTAAATTAAATAAAATATGTTTTAATAAATCTGTGGAGGAAACTCTTATTGATCTAGCTTTTGTCCGCGGCTTCGCCCGCTTGATGGTTGGTAATTATGCTACGGGAACGTACTGCCGGGATGTAAAGTAACCTATTCCAGGTCCCAGGCTACCTTTATGCAAAATTGTATTACTGTTGGTTCAGTGGTTTAGGCGTAAAAAGGTAGGGACAGGCAATATACAGACAGAGAGATATTTATTAGGTTTTTAATAATACCTACATAGTATGAAAATTAAAATAGAACCTGAGTTTCATGTTAAAGTGGCTAGCTTCGATAAAGTGCAGCAGTGGTGCAGTGAGCATTATCCCAGCGAGAACTTACCTGCCATAGGTTTAATTCCCAGATGATGTGACATTTTATACCTTAAGTAACCTGAAACCATTTAACATAGTTGCAAATGCGATTCATATCTGATTAGTTTCCTTCCAAGACACTAGGTTACCTACATTTCCTGTTCAAAGTGTGTCCTGTTTAAAACTTATTGCTGACTAGCATTTTACCACGAAAACTTACCCAAGTACATATTTGTGGTTATAGGCGTCTGCCCGTTTCGTCCCATCAGTGAACCATCGAAAACTTTATATTCTTAATGTCATTCAAATTGGGTTATATCTTAAATTATCAACGACGAAACAAATCTTTTTCATAAAATTAAAAAAGCTTTTTTTCATCACGGAATCGAACCTGCGACTTCTAGCAAACGGCAACGCTCAGTCATTTCGCTTATTGACCCAACGCGATCAAACCACCGACAAGTAACATCTTGTTCCTTGTGAGAATGATATCATAAATAAATAGAGTCTAAAAATACCGAATTCCTGTACAAACACTAATCTCTTTTATTTCATTTAGTCTAATGTTACGAACTTTTTCTTAAAAAAACCATCGTGCCTTCTTGACCCGAAATCGATTTACGATTACGATTTACTATATTCGAGATTAATGAGAAAATAATGTCAAATTATTAATTTAACATAAAATAAAAAATAAACTAATTACTTTTCACATCAACTAAAAACCTAATTAGTTTATCTTACAACTGACGTTGATATGCAAAAGCGTAATTCAAAAAAATTACAGATTGCTAGTTTATTGAGCTCGGTTGACCGCTCTACAATCATCTTTCGCATGCCCATAACCCAGTTTATATGGGGTCGAAGTAGTATTTGTCTTTTGGTGATCTCAGTCGTTTCTAGCCATCTCATCTTGCACGCAGACCATCCGTCATATTCTGGCTCGTGCTTGATGTAGAGAGAAGTGAAAATTTTATATTCTTCCTCTTCCTTCTGTTCTTTTCCGATTAATATCATTGCGTGATCCAAGATACTTTTATCATTTCAACGGGACTGGTCGAGCCTCGGCCCTTTTCTGGTGGTCGCCACTGTTGATTCTGGTTTTCAGGAGTTAAGTATAGTGAATAGGAATAGTGTGACGGACTTATCCTTATTTAAAAACCCATTCACCGTTTCTATGGTATTCCCCTACTCTCGTCACTTCCCTGATTTAGTTCAAACAAAAGATAATTTATAATTGGAATCAAGGTAGCAATAGCTACTGTTTGCGTCTTATCAAGTGACGCGAAGACTATAAGCCATTGCATTAAAATGCATAATGCAGATGACAACAGAGATGTCTGATGTCTGGGGCTATAATTAGTAAAACTTCGTGTTTTGTTTGCAGACGCAGCCATGTGTAAGACTACTACAAAAGAGGTCGGAGTGGTGGAGACAGGGAAGAAGAAGCTGTACTCAGCTACTGTTGAAGAGGCTTTGTCTATGACTGGTAAGTACTGGCAACTTATAGTCTACGGAACATAGGTCCTAAGTAACATGAGGCGATGATAAGAGATGGTTCCTCTTTGTGGTTATCTTATAGCTTTGCGTCTCAGTTAAGGAAAAGTGGACCGCGGAGTTCATAATTGACCTTATTCCACAATTCTTTTTATTGTACCTATGCAGAGGTCAGAGCATATAACGAGTAAAAATTTACAAGTTTGGATGAAATCTTGACTTTAGTAAGATTATCTTGCAAAGTGAAACCTACTATTAGATTCATGGTTATTAAAAAACACCTCTTCCTTGGATTTAACCCTTTCATCAATTAACCTCTAATAAAGTCCCTTCATTTACACCTCAGGTTTCGGCAAGTACAACTTCGGTCTCCTGGTAGTATGCAGTTGGACCCTACAGGCGATGGGCATGGACATGTTCGGCACCAGCTTCGTGGTGGCTGCAGCCGTCTGCGACCTAGAACTCACACTGCAGCAGAGGGCGCTGCTTACTGCTATGCCTCTTCTCGGTAAGCTATTCTGTGGAGTGTTATTTGCAGCCTTCCCAAATCTAATATGATGATTTGGGGCTGCTTTATTTCATACAATATTTAGTTGGTCCTAAGAGTCGGTTATGTCCGTTATTTTACTATAAAGACGTAATTGTGTGTCCATAATCCTCGTCAGCCTGCAACAGTCCACATACACATAGGCTGCTCCAATCGCTTGCCATTCAATTTGATTTTCGGAAACTCTTCCAGCTGCTACGCCCTACTAGCTACCCTGCGAATTGTTTTAATCAACACAATGCAAATTGTTTATGAATAAATTAAATGAGAAAACTTCCTAGTGATATAGGTATTGCTCTCTTTCTCTTTCCTTGGTCGTTTTACCATCCAGAAAATTAATGAATCATTTTTGTACTTCATAACCCATTGTTATCAAGTTTCTCTTTATTCCAGGCGTGGTAGCAGGGGCTCAGCTATGGGGCTACGTCTCGGACACGAAGGGCCGGAGATTAACCCTGGTGCTGTCCATGTCAATTGGCTTCGTTTTTGCTGCACTCAGCAGCCTCGCCCCGAACTGGCAGACTATGGCTATCCTCAAACTGATCTCTTCTACATTGTAAGTTATAGTTTTGATTTTATTTTGCCAGATATGAAACAAGATCAGTGCAAGAAAACATTTAGTACAAGAAACAGTACAGACGGCGACTCATCAAGCTATACATTTCCAGTTAAACATGGCCTCGGTTTGTATTGATTTCCCGTACAATGAGAGATCCGCATAAACTGATTTTATAGCGATTGGCCGCTGCATACATAACAAAAAAACCTAAAAAATGTTTGATTCGAGTTTTTTGGTATCGGTACCTAGCGTACCAGAATCATCTGCCCAGCCTTTCCCAACTATATTGGAGTCGGACATAAATCGCCCTCCTCGCCCTCTGCTAAAAACTTTTCTAAGAAATTGAGATAAAGATAAAAGACAAGAGTGACTGGGAGATGACACCATAATAATAATTATGTAAATAGAAATAATCAAATATTGTTCGTGTTTTTTCCCACGTTATCTCGAAATTTCATGTTCCAAAACGTGTGATTCAAAACCTCTGTCACACCATATTAATAGGTCAATATAGTTACAAGATAACACTGTAAAAATAGCGCCATTACAACCTTTAAATAACATTAATGTAAGTCCTGGAAATGTACCAATCTTTCTTATTTTAATATTTGAGGCTGACAATAGAGGCGCACAGTAGAGGCGTTTAGTCGTGTTTATTGGTCCTTTGGGAGGAATTAGTGGTATTATACGCCTGATGTCCTAACAATACATTGTGTTGGTAGTGAGTAGTATTTTTTAGGAAAACCTAGGTGCGCCTAAATAATTTATTTCTTAAAAGGCTGTATCACATTACCCCGGTCACAAATTAATCTAGAAGTCATTACTAAGTAAAATCATTTACACGTGATTTTACGTCAGGGCAAAAATCGCCGACAGCTACAAAAATAGAAATACTATGTAGAGATTGTGGAGCCGAAATTAAGCAAATATGACGTCATGCCGCTCACGATAATGAAAATCTACGTCATGGAAGTAGCGATGATGTTATCGTACCTATTATGCAAACTTTTCCGAGTCAGTATTTAGTTTGAGATAACCAACCCCCTGGCGAGACAAAGACAAGATAACCATTGAACACACACACACAGTTCTATATTAAGAACGTCGTCGGTAACACGTTGAAAGTAACTTGTAAACAAAATGGCGAGATTTCTATTTACTTTGTTGCTTCGTGCATATAAAGAAACCTGACCTACCGAAACAGAGGTGAATGTTGAACGTGTTGGTGCATGTGCTGCAAATTATCACGATATGCAATGTTAGCTCTTTCTTTGGAACTTATTTATACAGCTATTAATATAGGATGCCACTACATAAGATACTCTAGTAAGTAGTACTGTAGATTCAAGTTCTTCTAACTCAACAGACTTATGTGTTGCTGGGGTGTTTGTTGCATCTTCTTTGCCCCAGCTTAATACTAGGAAGTGTGAAAGGGAGGGACTTTTGGGGAGTGTCGTATCTAAGTCAAGGAGTTGGTTAGTCCAAAACCAATATACGAAGCTACAGTCCCTTCGTAGCAACTAAACCGATAGCATCAACCCAACAAATTATAACATTAGTCCTTTGTCCCACAGCACTTCAGCCAGCAACTCAGGTGCCTACACGTTGCTGGGAGAGAGCTGTTCGGAACGTGCCCGTGGTCGCGCCATGCTACTGTGCACGTGTGCGCTCATGTGTTCGCAAGCTACTGTTGCAGGTATGTACTGTTTACTGTAGAATTAGCACTGCATACACCTTAATTATTATTTGGGTGTATGCAGTGGCTTCATAAGTTTCATACTGTCTCCGTGATGTCGTCATATTTGTTGTAGTTTGTCGGATTTGCAGCAAATAGCTTGTTGAATGATTCTCAAACTGTTTTTATTTGAAGATATTACAAGACTTCCAAATAGCTCCCAATTTTTTTAAGGCCATCATGTGCCCTACCTGCTTATGATAGTCCCTCTGCAAGGCATGGACATTGATCACCACGCTTTTAAGACTGTTTAGCGATTTTAGTCTTTTTAATTTGGTCCAGATTTCCTCGCGATGTTTTCCTTCACCGATGTCTGTGATGTCCAAGATAAATTGAGTTAATCACAACTAACAAAAAATAATTTTCCTTCCAGTATTCGCCTTCCCCATCCTCCCCATGAAGTTCGCCTACCACATCGACTTCCTGGGTATCACATACAGACCCTGGCGTCTTCTGGCACTCGTTATGGCCCTGCCATGTGCCATCACCGCGTGTCTTCTGCAACTATTCTACGAGAGCCCCAAGTTCCTAGTCAGCCTTGGAAGGATGGATGAAGCTCTACAAGTTCTGAAGAATATCTATGCTGCTAATACTGGAAATAAGGCTGATACTTTTCCTGTAAGTAGTATTTTTGACGTGATAGAATTTTTCCTCAGTTTTGTCTTCAAAGAACGCAGTTATAATTTAATATGATATCGGAAACTTTGCTATGAAACTGTAAAACGAAAGCCAAACATTGAACCCTAACTCAAGGGTGTCTAGGACACCTTATCGGTTAACAAACAAAAGACTGCCACAACCAAATCAAATTAATTTTAAGAACACAAAAGTCATCTTTCAAATGTCTTTAAACTGACTCTTTCAGTTTAAAGACATTTGAAAGATGACTGGATGAACACTTTTTGGTCTTTATGTCCGTGACTTTTAAAACTTTTGTTAACTTGTCGCTGACTTTGATTTAACGCTGTATCAATCTTTTTCTAGGTCCAAAAGCTTTTGGATAACAATGAGAACCATTCGGCGGAAGCTAAGGTTTCTTTCCTCAAGTCGGTTTGGCAGCAGACAGTGCCTCTCTTTCAAGCACCGTTACTGAAGGAGACTGTCAGGCTGTTCTATCTGGTTGCTGTTATTTACATGACGTGAGTATTTCAGAAAAATCATACTAAATAATATTTACAGCGCTCTTTTAGCAACATTATGCTATTTACACACATTTACACCTTACTCCATAGAGATTAACTATAAAACTATATTTTTTTATCATTGGATTTAGAGAAAGAGCTTAGATCCCTGACGTTAACGTATTGAAATTCATCTACTTATTTTATTTTTTGAAACTAAAATCAAAAGTCAAACTAGGCTAAGGATCAGCACTTGTTTAGTCACATTTTTAGTTAGTAGTAGTTTAGTAGTTAGTGACTGTAAACCTAATCTCTCTCTTTGCCACTTACTCTTGTTTTTACTGATGGCTAGTGGCGGAACAAATGCCCCTAAATAATCTTTTAAAACAACAGTGCTGTAATATCTGTTTCTATTCTAGTGGCAGTGGCTTCATCCTCTGGTTGCCGTACATCATGAACAATCTGTTCTTCGTGATGGAGGCTGGCGGAGGCGAGGGCATGAATCTTTGCGCTGTCATCAAGTACACTTCCGGCGCTGTCTTCACAAATGCAAATACGACTGTAAGTGTTTTTGTACTTTATTGCTTTCAGTTTCTCTATATTACATTTATGAATTTATCACACCTGTCCCTAATGTTTTGTTCCCAAGCCTTCAATACCAAGCAAGCGTAAGCTGACTCATCATCTCCCTATCCATTTCCTATGTTAGGGTCGGGTCGCCCAGAGCGGGAGGAGTCATTTGATGATTTCGCATCCGAAAAAAAAAAGGGTCGGTTTAAGAGTCGAAATTCAAAGTGGCTGAGTTTTAAGCCCTAGTAATATAATGTTGAAGTTGAGTTGAAATTAAAATAGGTAAATTTTAAACAATGTCAACTTTATAAGCACATTTTTTTTTTAATATTTATGTATGAAATGTCAAAATTTACTAATTATCTAATGTCAAATGCTTAAAAAAGATAATTAAAAAACAATTCATGTCAATAGGTATACATACACAAAGTAATGATAAAATGTAATGTAAAAATTTATAATTAAAACAGAAACAGTTGTCTAAAAAAAAGAAAATTTTACCCCTACACCTCAGTAATTATGTAACACGATACCACTTGACAAGACAGAAAGTCTGACAACCTTTCTGACTTACTGGCTTCTAATTACCTGATTAACCATCGCTGATTTTTTAAATTAATAATATAACTTGGCTAAAATCCTAATATTATATTGTCTTCTCCCTTACCAGGACGTAGAAATCTGCGACGACACAATCCAAGACACGACCCTCTTCTCCGCGATGACATACGGCGCCATGGCGAGTTGTTCCAATGTGGTGCTGTCCCTCACGTGCGGCAATCGCAAGCGCATGGCTATGATCTGCATCTTAGCCATGTCGGCCATCGCCGCCATCTTGTTGAATGTGGTGGCTGTGCCACTGGCTGGAGGAATATTCTTCTTCTTCTTCCTGATGTGCGCGCTGTCTATGGGGCTATTGAGCGTGTATTTTGTGGAGTTGTATCCTACTTCTCTAAGGTGTGTAAACATAATTATTTATAAAGATAGATAGAATGTTCTTTACTGTTGTTACACAGCTCTTTTATACAAAATTGCTAATTATTTAAGTAGGTACAAAGACTCTCTTATCGATATTAGCAGCATTTGGCGGTCAAATTCTACAAAATTTAAAATTCAAGAATTTTAAATCGTAATCCAGTTATTTTATTACCTATATTTTAATAGCACTATACTTAAATAATTATTCACTTAATAATTTAAATATGATAAGTGAATGAATTTTGACAGTAACAATCATAATAAATTATATGAGCAACGCATTTACTTCAATATTGCTGCTATCGTTTCTCTACAGGCACGTAAATGTACTCCATATATAAACGAATTAATTACCGCGAGCGATGCGTTCGGAAAATGGATCGAGAAATCAATGGCGACAAAATTGTTATTGAAAATATTTAGCATTATCGTCATAACTAGTTTGGGGAACTTTCTGATGTAGTTTAAAATAAAGTTCAGAGACTCAGCCTAATTTGAACAAATGACATTTGATTTTGATAACTAACGTTTTCCAAACACTGTTTTAAGCTTGCATGGTTATAACTAAACTTATACTGTCACTTACGGAATATCTTCTCCAGTCAACTCGCGATCATGTTGCTTGTTGTTGTGGCGCTCGTCGAAATATCGGGAGCTCAAAATTATGACATCCCGTAAGTGACAGTATAAGTTTAACTACCGTTTTTACGTCAATTGTATCTTCAAAGCTAATATTAACAGTCATAACTGGTCCCGCAAATCTTACAACAAATGGATTCCCTTTAGATTCACCAGATGATCAGCCCGTCTGGCAAGGGACATCCCCAAGCTGTGCCTTTCTACTTCCCTAAAATTAATTATAATTTTCTATTTCAGAGGGATGGTGTCCTGTCTCTCAGTGATGCTGGGTAGACTCAGCGCATTCCTAGGGGTCAACGCTATAGGTGCATTGATATCAACCAGCTGCGAAGCCACTTTCTATGGCTGGTCTATATTGTTGCTAAGTAAGTTAATTTAATCTCTATAATTAAATGTTATTTTATAATTTCTCAAGTTTTTTGCTGAGGGATATTGACTACAGTTAGATAATAATAGCTTATTCATTACTTAGGCTAAGTACCTATCTAGGCGCTTTATGTTAACAATGTTTTGTTAAGATGACAAAAGAATATCGTAGATTATGAAACAAGTTTGTGTGAATATCGTCACTCCGCTTTCCATAATTTCTATGTGTTTTTACACACTTTACAGGTTACAAAAAATTCAGTCTTAGAATAATGTATTCCTACGATAATAAATTCACGTTTTTAATATTACCTACTTTAAGATATATTACATTATTAACAATGTCTAAATTACCAATTCGTGAACGAACGAGTCTGAACTTAAGCAAAAAAAAACGTAGGTACTATAGGACTTAAGTAACTAATTATTATTATGTAATTTTGTCACATAGTATTTCGAAACTCTTTGAAACAGCTGAATAGCTGTTTTTGCAGTATGTGCATATTTAAATAACTTACATTACAATATATTAATATTAAACTAGCTTTAAAAAAACTAAAAATAATACAATTGCGACTTTTGCGCGCGCAGCGATGGTAGACCAACTTCTGCAACCTTCCATAATTATGACAAAGTGGCAATAAATACAACGTGTTTATTTCACGTCTGATTAGGAAGCAATATAAATAAAAATTAACTTACATAACTGATTACGCCTCATAATGTTTATTTTATTTTCGTTTATCATTGATAAAAAGAACAGCTTGCAATAAACCCCCCATGTTTATTTAACTATGTGCTACAACCAGCTGGAAACTTATCAAATTTATTAAATCGTTCTACTACAAATAGTCGAATATAGCAACACTGGCTAGTGATGCTATAATAATGTTTAGTCTAATTTAAAAGTACAGTGCAAAAGGACCAAAAAAAATTGGTCTTTTGGTGCTATGCTGTATTCAAAAATGATAAAATATCTTTTATGTAGGAACTTTATAATGGGTGTTTTTTAGAGGCGGAGAAATTTAAATTGAAATAAAGCACAGAAAACTTAACTTGATTGATTAATTTGTGCTATTTATTATGTCTAAAAACTTCAGAAAAATAGAATTCAGTAAAACATTAATTTTGCTACTGTTTTGGTAAGATTTAAGAACATACAAAAGCAGTGCGCACTTTATCGCATCCTTATTTATGAATATTTAATCATTGGATAAGAATTAATTACTAATATCCGATAGCTAATTTTGTATTTCCGCATTCGAATTATTTGCTCAATTCAAGGCCTGAAAAATGAAAACAACGCATAAATTACACGCGGTTCCACTTGTAGTAATTTAATCTTAAGAAGATGTATTTGTAAACTTTAAGATTCATTCACATTCAACAACAACTTCCGATTTATTTTCAATTTGTAACCGTATATTTTTGTCCTTCTCAGGCGCAATAGCAGTAGCCTGGTTCCTGCCAAAAGACAAAGCTCCTAAGAAGTAGCCAAGCTAAAGATCCACCTACATGACAGGATCTACTGAAGACTGAACATATTTACTCTTAATTGAACATAATAAAGAATGAGTGACTACTTTGTCTAGTGGTCGCAAGCGCTACCGCTGAGCATAAGGCCTTGGGTTCAATTCCCAAGTCGGGCAAGATGATATTCGATTTCTCCATCAGGAATTTCGCAGCCCGCAGTCTGAACTTGTGCTGGTAACAGGCTCGCCCCCTATTACATGGGGCTTAAACATAACTGGCTAAAAGTGGGTGCACTGTAGATACACCTCTGCCTAACCGTTCGGGGATTACAAGCATGATGTTATGTTATGTGTATGAATGCGTCTGAGCGTTGTGTTATATGCTTCTGACTGACTGATAACTTTATTGTATGCATTTGTTTAGTCTGTTTTTTTTTAAAAAAAAAACAATAATATTTTGCTATCGGTGGTGCCATAAACTATAACGTACGATATATTGAAAGAGAATAAATCAAGGATTTAATATAATCTATATTAATATTGAACTAATTTGAAACCAGTTATTCCCTCAATATAAGATTTGTACAGGTTGATTTTTGAACACCCTTTTAAAAACGCATATTTATTTTGTTTTAAAAATTACTTCTGCTAATAAACTAGCATAAAATCTTTCTTTTCGAAATGTACCTGATATGGCCATTGTATAATAAAATAATATTGTTTTAATTATTATAAAAGTATTCTTAGGTACTTAATTATAATATGTATAGATAAGTATAGGTAATAAGAATATTGTAATAAATGTACATTATTAATATTAAAATATCGTATTCTTTATTTGCCTTTAAAATAAAATCTAGTTATAGTCGCTTTAATTTCAGTAAATTCTTGCCCTGAAAAATACGAAAAATGATTTTCCGAATAATGCTTACTTCATCATCATCAGCCTAGTCTTTTCCCATCTGTATTGCGGTCGGCTTCCAGTCCAACCGGATACAGCTAAATACCAGTATTTTACGTGGAGCAACTGCCTATCTGACCTCCACAACCCAGTTAATACTGGGTAATACGATACTCCTTGGTAAGACAGGTTGTCAGACTTTCAGACCACTGACTACCAGAAACGACTGTCAGAGATCTATAAATGACAGCCGGTACCAACGGCTTAACGAGAGACGGTGGAAACTTGATATATAATGGTTGGTCACCCATCCAAGCACAGTTTGTCCTGGTGATCGACCCGAACGGCGGTTTTTATTAAGCCACGACCCTACTTCATCATACGCCCATTGTATTACCTACTTATCATTTACACATTCTACATATATGGCGGCTTATAAAATGGACATATTTTTAAAACACGCGAATGATCTGTATCTTAATTGGTAGGCTCATAGATAGTGTATTTATCTAGGATAAAACATATAGATCTATTATGTATGTTTCAGTATTTAGACTCATACCTAAAAAGACATGGAAGTATAAAGTATAGGCACAAAGCTCTATCTATTCAGTTAATTGAAATATTGTTATGGAAATACTGGATTTAAACCTCTGAAAAAGTTGGTACTTTGACCTTCAATATCGCCGTAACTAGAAGGTATGGTCCAGAACAAAAAATATCACAATGAAGGGAAGAACAAGTGCGTCTCGACTTCGTTATGGGTGAATTTAACTTTAATTAGCGGGGGCCGACCCACCTACCGCGATAACTACGTTTGACCCGCTGCAAATATATATTCTTGATTCTCATAAAATGAACATTGGCCATTAATGGATAAGAGTAAATTATTATTTAATAGCAGATAACTTTGTACTGATAGCAAATGTTTTTTATCGACAGATATGGCAATGTCACGAACAATGTAAAAAATATGACATCACTAATTTTCTGGCACCTTTAAAAAATGGGAACAATTTTAGCAGTGATCGACTCGTTGACTGTATTGCTTTATGAACTTCAAGACCTTACTCTTTAAAGCCGCATTTTAGAAAAAAAATATCTCGTTTTCCAGTACCGGCTCTAGGGACCATTTTTTTTTATTTAGATTTTTTCTTTTATATTGTACTATATTCATTGACTCAGAAAGTTATCCTCTTTCATTTGACATCCCACAACAGAGGTTGACAAAAAAAAAACATAGTACTACGAGTACATACTTTTTTGATGTAATATCCGCCATATGTAGCCACGTCACCTGTACCGTAAAAACGAATCGATTGACTCACTTTCATTAAAATCGGCTCAGTAGTTTAGGCGCGACGGTGGAACATACAAATGTTACTACGTTCATTCATAGACTGCTAAAATCATAACCCTTCCGTTTGTCTTTGCCGTAGTCGGGTAAAATGAAAATAACGTGTGTCATAAAATCGCTGTGATTCGTACGTACGTACTGAGTACAATATTTTCACCGAGTTCATAAAAAGAATTACGCAAAATCAATAATTGAACAAGAAATCGAACATCGACGTGCGTGCCACCGGAGGCCTTGGATTTAATTCAGGCTTTCTGCGTGAAGTCTTTAAATAGGAGTCGATATGTGGCTAATTTCCTCTCTGAGACTAAATATTGGCCATATCAAACGTTCTATGCAGGTCGCAATGTAAATTGAGCCCAGACAGCCAGGCTCGCCCTATTACAGGGGACTTAAACATAACAGGCACATTTTGAGTGTACTATAGATACATCTCCGTCTAACCCTTCAGAGATTACAGGCGTGATGGTCTGTTGAATTACTATTTTAGTGCTTGCGAACTCTAAACCATGTTTTGTCTGTGCTAAGGTCACTGCTATCCCTTCTCTCTAGCACTGCAACATTGCAATACAGCTTGTAGCTAGAGTACAAGGGCCAGGAAATCATATTTATAAAACATCGTGCAGGGCTGCGGGACTGTTCGAAAGAGATACGGCGGCCCTGGAACACAAAGGGCTATAGAAGGAACATGGATGGATTTTAGTCAGTAAAAGTCTGACACTCCCTTCCGCTCCGCCCAGAGTGGGAGGGGTAATTTGATGATTTCCCATCCCAAAAAAGGGGTCATTGATTTGTAGAGTTTTCTTTTATTTGTAACGATTTCGAAAACTATAAAAGGGGCCAATATTAAGACTTCGCCTTAGATTTATAAAAATGAAATTGTCAGGCAACAGACGACTGGACAGGAATAGATCTCTGAAACACTCAATTGTAAATAAGTATACGAGTATTTGTAGATAATTTCGCAAATTAGCAGTATTTCGTATCGGAACATTGCGATTATCTTCGTATTACTATCAATATTTCCTACGTTGGTTTTTAATCTTAGTATGACTCGCCTTGTGTTTACACGTGAAGATATTTATAAAGTAAAAATATAAAATAATTTAGTAATAAATGGTCAGAAACGTCGTGTTTATTACAAAAATCTAATAATATTTTGTATTTTTTAACTAATTTATAAAATTATTAGAAAGTGGAAAGTTAAGATGGCGGACAAAAGCAACGCGTCCTATGAGAAGCTGCACTTCGAGGCGGCTATTGACAAAGCAGGTATGTGAGCCAAGTTTTTTAATTAAATGTTCCATCATTTTTCCTTGTGTTCGAGTGGAAGTCTTTGACTAAGTGCCTGGAAAGAAATGTTCTATTGCAAAATTCGCAATGACAGCAAGCGGCCATCTACCCTCTTTCTTAATTTATTACAAAAGGAAATGCAATGACAGCTGTGTGTCGGTAATAAGGTAAGTCCCTCCATAACTTAAACAAGAGAGTTTTTCAGAAGGGTTTTCTGTTTTACATTACTATCATTTACGGCCAGCAAGGACAAACGCTATAGTTCATATTGCTTTGTACATTAAAATGAAAAACACTCTTTCACACGAAAGTGATCTGTCAGAAAAATTATATTAAATCTTCCTCTTGTTAAATTCTTCCGTCAAATACTCAAAATTAAAATTGGGCTAAACATCAGGACTTTTTGAACGTCTCACATGGTAAAACCAACCTCCCCTACCACACATACACACGTAAACCCGAATACTGCAAGATATCTTGGGTTTGTCTGGCTCATGGGTCAAGGTCTGGCTCAAGGTCTTCTTAACACTAGCTCTTGTTTATGTTCCAGGTTTCGGACTATACAGCTACATAATGACCAGCCTGGCGGGTGTGGCCATCATCTCGTTCGTCTGCATTGTGTACGCCAGCACCATCATAGTGCCCACCAGTGCCTGTGAGCTGGAGACTACGGGCAGCCAACAGGGGTTACTGGCCGCAGGACCTGTAGTAGGTAAGTTTGTTGAAAGAACTGCAATTACTTGCAGGCTGAACGTCTGGTCCTAGGGGTTGGGAATTCAATGAAACAACTCGGCCTATCGCAGTCCACTGCTAGGTTATATACCTCTCCCCAGCTGCGCCATAACATCCTCTTCTCCGCCTTCCACATGAAGTCCAGATCAGAGAAAATTGTTGTGTAGGTTCAGAAGGTGTGTCAAATTCAAACAAGTTATCAATTTGACTGCTTCGTTGGTCTAGTAGTCGCAAGCGCGACTGCGGTCAAAGGTCCTAGGCTCGATTCCCAGGTCGGGCAAAGTGTTACCGTGTTTTTTCATCGGTAATTTCTCAGTGGCAACCACGGAGTCTGGAATAGCGCCCGGTTGATGGCAGTAAACTCGCCCCCTATTACATGGGACCTAAACTTATCTGGCGAAATGTGGGTGTACAGTCACGAGCACCTATGTAAACACTTTTCTAATTTTAAAAACAATTTTCGCAAGAAATAACGATTGTAATTTGGAGATAGGACCTTTTGCATAAAAATATGAGTTTCAAAATACAATGATCGTAACAACATGAAATTTTAATCAGAACAGTAGGAGAAAAACCCTTAAACGTTATTAAAAGTTTGCATATTGGTGCTCGTGACTGTATACCTCTGCCTAACCCTTCGGGGATTACAGGCGTGTTGTTATGTTATATTACTAATTTGTTAAGGGAGAATTTTGACAATAAAACCGAAAAAATTGTTGTGAAATATTGACACTACCAGCTCTCAGTTCGTTGGTGTAATCTGCCCTTAGTGAATGCGAGTTTGTGCCTAATCGATGGTAAAGTTTCGTGCCTGTTTTGAACACTTCTGACATTGGCAGGATTGTCGACGTCGGAACCAGCCATAAAAAGAAGAATAGTATAATCTCGATCTTATTACATGGGAATAAGACATGTTTGTAACTGGTTTAATAACGTAAATAAATAATTCAGTTTCTAGGCCCTACCTTCATCACCACCACGTTTACTAACAATTTTATCAGTTTTATTTAATGTAACTAAGCCAAACTCAGTAATGAGTCTTATCTTCTATACATGTAATAAATCTGTAGAGGTGGCGTGTCTGTACATTGAAAATATTTAGAAAAAAAATAATAGGGGTGTTAAACGATCACCCACAGAAGCCATTTCTACCATTTTTTGAATTTTTGTCAGTTTGTCGGTTTGTCTGTTCGTTTGTGCGCGCATCACGTAAAAACCCCTCATTGTATTCAAAATCGAAATATTGAAAGATAAGAAGCATTGTTCTGAGTAACATTTAGAGTTTATTTCATCAAAATCGACCAGAATCAAAAGATATTAATTTCTAAAATTTAGTTAGTCACCTCATACGCGATTTCTATGATACATTTAATTATTTACGTAAATAGGTCTTAGTCGAAGTGTAGTCGGAATGGCTGAAAATGAATTTGGTTTTATTTTTCCTTTTATGTTTTCTCTTTGCATGGAAGTAATAAGTACTACGTACGTACAACAGCAATTCTTCAGCACCAAAAAAGACGATCTTTGCAAATTCAGTCTCATTCTAATAAGGTCACCCTTGATTTTATGTAAAAAGTAGGACATGATGGAAAGGCTGAGAAAATAACATCTATCTTACTATTTACATAATACTATTACAAAATGCGAAAGTTTGGATGAATGTTTGTTACTCAATCACGCCAGAACGGCTGAACGGATCGGGATGAAATTTGGCAAAGAGATAGATTATAGTCTAGAATAGTAAATTATCGCGCTCATAACTTAGGAGGATGAGCAATAGTGCATTATGTGCATATTCTTCAAATGTTTGACAACTGACAACTGTCTTAACATGCATTAGAATAGAACCAATTTGTCACAGGAATTAGTAGCCTATCGGTTCAGCAACCGCCCTGTAAAACAGGGTTCGTAAGTTCGAGTCGCAGCCAGTATCCACTTTTTGTGATTATTTTGTTTTTTAATGCTGTTAGATTTTCAAAATTAATAAACATGGTTCGCGAGTTCGATCCCCAACCGGTTTTAAGTTTTAATAAGTATGATTTTCAATCATTACGAAATAGATTGTAGTATGCTTTAAGTTTTTTTTTAACCATTCAAAAGAAACGACGTCCGACCGTCTTATGACGACAGGCCGTGACGATGGCGCGTCCGCGCTCCACGCGCGCCTCTATGAGATATCAGCAAACCGGAAAGGAGCCCGCAAGGGCCGATATCTACCGGGGCTGCGGGACTGTTCGAAAGAGAAACCGCTGCCCTGGAACACTAAGGGCTAAGAAGAAACATGGATGGGTTTTAGTCAGTACAATTCTGACACTTCCTTCCGCTCCCCAGAATTACAGCACCTAAAAAAACTTTTTTGCAAAAAATAAAACCGACTCCAAAAACACAAAAAAAGTGAAAAATAATTTTACATTATCGCTGAGTGTCATATGATAGCTTTACCTATGTTTAAAAATATCCCGTGGGATAAATACCGAACATAATGCAAGCGAAGCTGCGGACACAAGCTAGTTCAGAATAATTTATAGCCTAGACACCTGCTGACCCGCATCGTACCTGTTTAGAATTCTGAAGCCAACATTTCCAAGGTTTTGTTTTGTACTTATATGGAAATGTAAGATAAACTTAGCAATTCGGGTTATTTAATCTTTGTTTGTGAGTTTAGTATTGATTAAAAATATCTTCATTATGATAACTTTTTTTATCCCTCGTCTTAATCAAAGCTTGGGTCTTTGAGTGAAACTGCCCCATCATTATGATAAATATTAGTTAATGTTATCATATTAATTTAATGCATGCAATTAATTACATTAATGAAGTAGCGAAAGTAAGTATAGTGCAACAAAATACTGGCGTAACTAACCTACGTTTAACTTAATTTCGTCGAAGATTACGGAAAAATGGTTAAAAAGGGTTAAAAAGAAGATATAGTACAATTTGATATAAGTGGAGAAACTTTGTTAATGCATTCGAGGCGGAATTAACACCCGAGCTGCATGCGATGGTGTTATGGGGCCGAGAATTGCAGTTACAAATCCCCACGCGTATCAAACGACGTTTTTCAATATACTTTCGAAAAAATAAAACATTTGAACGGATAATATTTATTTTTGTCAGGAATTATTAGGAAACTACGATTTAATTTGCTTTTTTTCCGCGCTTTGTTTTCGCCAGGTTGAAGAAGAAACAAAGGTATGATGCCGCTAAACAGGCTAATATGAAAAATAGAAAATTGTAACAAATAAATGTTAATATTTACATAAAAGTAAATATTAGTTTTAAATAATCATGTTTATCTATGATATTCTATTTAGAAACACAATATAAATGCTCAAAAAATATTTATGCCGTAATGACGTATCTCTCTCGAGATTAAAAAAAAACAATCACTGCCGACTACAGACATTGAGCCCATTTGTACTTATTTATGAATAGTTATCTGTGGAAATTTTTATTTCCGCACGTGTGCGGAAAAATATTTAAAATCCACGCGTGTGAAATACATTGCATGTTGAACCTGATCGTAGTGCGTTATGAATCAGTTTTTTGAAAAAGTGTATTGAAAATTTACTATCTTAGTCATATTTATGACCAAGGACGGGAACATGTAAGCTTATTTATTTCCTGTCTATATCGTTTTAAGTATCTGTTTGTATTTGAGTCTTGTTACTTGAAATAAACTGTTTTTTTTTTTATTGATCTTGGCCTTGTACAGTTCTTGACATTTTCAGGAATAACGCACCTCCAAAATATGAGGATGGCATTTCTGGGCCCAGCTGTTATATACATGAAATATGTGGCAAAAAGTCCGTTATTTTTTCTCAAGGAAATCACAAAATACAGCAGCATTTTACAATCTAGGAGGCGAGAAAAGTAGCATTAAAGTACTAAACAAAACAATCGACTAAATGTTTTGTTTCCAAGAATAAATAGATCGGTAAAATCTTAGAAGGTGTCTTGAAATCGAGTGACTAGTACTTATTAATCACTTAAACTTAGCTAACGTTTATTGATTTAAGCCTCTTGGTTCCCATCTATAACACATTTTCCATCTCCAGGATCAGTGCTGGGCGGTATCCTGTGGGGCTACCTAGCGGACACTCGTGGCAGACGCAAGATGCTGCTGGTCTCCCTCATAGGCGGCATTATCTTCAACCTGGTGGCCAGCATATCGGTCAACTGGATCATGCTCATGATCTTCCAATTTGCCGCTTCGTGTTTGTAAGTCTTTTTTATGTTTGGTATGAGTGACTCCATAACAATGAACATGAAGGTGACTTTCACTTTAGTAGTTCCCAGTTTCCTACATTTTCAAATGTGGGGGGGTATTTTTTAAACGTAAGGAGGTAGTGGAGCAAAAAAGAGAGAATTTTGGCCGTGTGGTGCTGAGAGGTTTGAGGATATACTAAGTATTTTTCGTGCCTCGGCAACGTACGTTAAACCGTTGGTCCCAGCTGTCATTTGTAGATCTTTGATAGTCATTATAGGCTCGAAATTCTTAGAACCAGTCTTACCAAGTGGTATCGTAATAATCAGTACCAACTGGGTTGTGGAGGTCAGATAGGATAGGCAGGCGCTTCACATAAATTACTGGTTATCAAGCTGCATCTGAGTAAGTCATTAGAATCAACGTAGCCAAGCGGATGATGGTGCTGAGAGGTAAAGCAATACTTTGACCATTAATACAAAAATAAGAGGCGTCTTATTCGATATAAGCAAACATCAGATAAGTTGGAGAATTAAGAGACTCAGATACAAGAGCGAGCGAATTGCGCTCGGTAGCAGTCCGCCTGGATAGAGTTTTTTACGATATAGAAATAGGAATTTTTGAATTACGAAAATGCGGGACTTTAGTGGGCGAGTCCCCACCTGGGATAATCAACGTCTTCTATTGACAGCACCTAGCTCCGACGTTAGTAGGAACTAGGAATAAAGGCGAAGGGAGGGGAAAGGGCATGGATCAAGAAGCCCAAGGCACAGGCCCAAAGTGGCCAATGGAAAGGACTTCCCTGCTCATTTCGTATCACAGCAACTTCCAGCAGCAGTTGTATAAAGTTGGTAATAAGATCAAGAAAATCAGGGACATACGCCGTACTAGTACGTACTTTTTTCTTTCAAAACCGGTCACTGACAATTATCGTAAGTAAGTAGGTATATTGGACAGGAAGTCTAGTAATCCTAATATTACTCTATGACTAACAATTTTCATTCATAATTTATTAAGACCGCGCTAAAAAGATAATATGAGGTAAAAGAATAATTTACAAATATAATATAATAATCTGTCATAACTTCCCTTCAAGTAATGAGTAATAGGTAAGTAAACACACGATTAGTAATAAAAAACACTAATTTGATAATCTTGTTTTTAAGAATGAATGATTTTATCATCAAACACACCTGGGGCCCGATTCTGCTATTACAATAGTGTCAGAATGGTCTGTCATTGATTTCATAATTGTTGATTTTGACAAGTTTGGTAATCTACTAATATAATGGCGTCATTATGACTTTCCAATGATCAACCACTGACAGTCCATTGAAAGAAATGGCATAGAATGGTAATCTTGTACATAATGACAAATGAATGACTGACTTAGGCGGTAATCTGCTAAAATTTTGACAGTTCCTTTGATCACTGACCTACCATTAGAACGTCATCGTGCAGTCATTGCTTTTATTTAGTTACGAGTAAAGTGTTTGTGGAATATTGAATGGAGACAATGTATTCTCGAGCTAGCCAACGCAGTGGATGTTAGATAAAGAAGATGGGTGGAATGCAGAAGACGTCGTCGGGCCCATAACTTGACGAGAATGAATACGAACCCATGATATACCCGAGGCGGAATTTGTAAAAACTTTTCGCCTTTGAAAGGATTCAGTAAGGGGGTTAATTAAAGAACTTATTCCCCTTATGGCCAGACCGCGCCGAAACGATAGCGTAACGGCAGAAATGAAGGTGAGAAAACTGAATTTGACATTGATTTATTATTCTATAGCTATATACACGAAATAGGTTGATTAATGTTATATTTTTTATTGCAGATTCTAATAGCACTTGCATTTTATGCATCAGGGTCCTACCAAAATTTGATTGGACAGATTGCCCTCCATAATGTTTCACAAATTACTGTATCAGGAGCAATTAATGAAGTAACAGGCATTAGAGAGGTATTGAATGAATTTCTTGTTATAGAACTTTAGATGCAACAGTTCTTGTACCTATACAGGGTGTTTGGCAGAACGTTGAACATACGAAAATGGTGGATAGTTGGGGTCATCTGCTACTTACTCAGCCCTAATTTATTTGGCCCTGGCCCACTGGATATTTTTAATTAATTTTTTTTATCTTTTTTCTTGTTTCACCACTTTCTTAACTTTAAAGTGTAATTTTTATTAAAAGTGGGTGAAACAGGCAATATTTAGTTTTTTTTTTCATACTTTTATGTTGGCAGATTCTTATAAAATTATTGCTTTATTCAGATGTTAGCTAGAAAAAAAGTTATGAGTCCTCAAACTTACAGAAAAATGTAAAAAAATACTTAAATCTTAATTTCAACTTGCATTTAAAAAAAACAAAAAATGATTGAGGAGTTCCAATTCTAGCAAAACATCCCTAGTGTGTGAGCTTTCTAATGGTATGTAAATTGCTTTTATAAAAAAAAAAAAATTTAAGAGTTATTTCATAATTTTATCAAGTAGGACATTTTTGACGAAACTCTACCTTTACGGAAAGTGAAATGTTTTGCGAAATTTAATATTGCAAGGTTGGTAAAAATTAAATGATCGCCGGCTTGCCAGTAGCAGTGGTGCAAATTGACATTCACTATTCCCTTGGGATGGTTGTTACACGAAGCAGGTAGAAATTTTGTCTCACTCTTGCCCGATTTTCACGTGTGGGGAAGGGCAAAGGAACTAGTTTACACTACAGAAGTAGAAAGTAGAGAAGATTTGATAAATCGAATTAATACTGCTTTCGAAGTTATGCGACAGGAGATGCTGCTGCGCACAACGACTGTAGAAATCAGACGTAGATGCCGCGCCTGTATTGTAAATGAAGGGCGTCAATTCGAACATTTGTGATTTATTATTTAAATAAATTATTTAACATTTTTTAATTGTTTCCTTAACACAACTAACTGGTACAGCATAATTTGAATCGACCATTTAATTTTTACCAACCTTGCAGAATTAGAATTGGAACTCCTCAATCATTTTTTGTTTTTTTTTTTAAATGCAAGTTGAAATTAAGATTTAACTATTTTTTTACATCTTTCTGTAAGTTTGAGAACTCATAACTTTTTTTCTAGCTAACATCTGAATAAAGCAATAATTTTATAAGAATTTGCCAACATAAAAGTATGAAAAAAAAACTAAATATTGCCTGTTTTACCCACTTTTAATAAAAATTACACTTTAAAGTTAAGAAAGTGGTGAAACAAGAAAAAAGATTAAAAAAAAATAATTAAAAATATACAGTGGGCCAGGGCCAAATAAATTAGGGCTGAGTAAGTAGCAGATGACCCCAACTATCCACCATTTTCGTATGTTCAACGTTCTGCCAAACACCCTGTATGTCAAGAACAGTGAGTATATAAAAGTAATAAGACGTTCAGTAAAATGGGGTTGTATAAAAGTAAATTTATTTTTTGCAGGTGTTTGCTTGCAGCGTTGCAGCACATGCTTTACGTTATAGACCAACAACTGCAGGCAAGATTGTGAATGCATGTTGCATATTGCACAATATTGCAAACATGGCAAGAGCACCGTTGCCACCTGCCTGATGAAATTTATGCAGAAGCACTTCGGCTTGCAATAGGTATGTGATTTCTATTTCATTATTTTGGAATATAATGAAGTTGGAATTTTAAATGATACTACTACTATGTTAAAAAATCAACATTTAAATTACTTTTTATTTATCATAAACTAAATATTTATTTAACAATATTTAAGTTGACTTTCAAGCCAATTGAAAAATGTGAAAATCATTTAAATAATAAAACAAATCCAAGTTAAATTATCATAATATTTTAATCATCATTTCAAAAACAAATAACAAATTTTACTATATATAATGAAAATAATAACAGTCATGTCATTAATCACTAATCAGTCTTTTAATTTAGGAGGAAAATAATTAAGCAGCACCTAATCATCAAGACCATCAAAGGGTGAATCGGGATCTTCTTGAAGGTCGGGCACTGCAGCAGGCTCTTGTTGACAGACTGTGGAGAAATACATAAATTAAATTAGCAGATATGTAATGTAAACCCACCTCAATATTCTAGTGAAGTGCGAAAATGCTCTAATTATTATTAAAATGATTTAATTCTTTTTTACAGATCCACAGTATTGTACTAAATATGATTTAAAATAAATTAATACTATTTTTATAAACACTGTTTCATTTAATCATTTATCATTACAGCCATTTGGAATCCACTGCTGGACATAGACTCCTCCTTAAATAGATTTCATTTATCTTTTAATAATCTGACAAAACCTCTTGCATACTTTAGAAAACATTAGTCAGACTCAGAATCTGATGACATTATAATTCTGCGGAGTTTCTATGAAAACAAATTTAACTTTAATACAATAGTTACAACACTTCAATAGGATGTGTAACCTAGCGCTCAGTATCTGATCTGAGTTACAATCAAGATGTCAAATTCTGCCCAATGTACTACCACTGATGTGAGTCTACACCTAACAAAGGTTTTAAACTTAGCTGGAGGGGTTATATTAATTTTTATTGTATTGTTTTCAATGCTCCTTAATACTTATTGTGGGTATGTTTGTAGGTACATACAATGAGTAACCTGTTGCACTTATGTGACTCTTCTGTGATTTAATTTTCTTTAACATTTTACTCTTATATTCATTGTACTTAGAACTAAAAAAAGTGTAAATATTACAATAATGATACATTTTATAATGCATACCTAATTATACTGTATTTAGGTACTTATAATAAACTTACTTACTTATGTGCGCCACTCTGCCGGCGTTTTATTGGGGCAGTCCACCGATACCCAATTTAAAAATTGGGCGCACTTCATACAATATCGTTTCGATGAACTTCGCCCTCCAAGAGTCGAAATTTGCTCAATTAGCACCATTTTGTATAAAATCAATAAATATAGGCTTCTCTTTAAAGGGAATTTAAATATACAAACAAAAATCTAATAAAAACACTTAAATGTAAAAACATAACAAAACACCGGCTGCTAGAAATAAATAAACAGATAAACGTCAAAGTAATGTCACATTTGACTTTGACAGCTAAACATGACATAAATTTAATGTTTTTTTTGCTATTTACGAACTTCTTACTACTTCAGATTGCTTATAATACTAATAAATAATATGTAAAAATATATATAAATAAAATCTCACATGAATAGATGTTCAAATTTAGTAGTAGTTTTTCGAAAATCATTTCTACCAAGGAATTTTATAATAATGGCAATACTACAATGTCATTATAACACAATTCTATTACGAGACCACTGACCGACCAATGATCGACCATTATGAATTTAGCAGATTACGAACTTTAAGCAAAATGACAATGGGATCGTGTTGGAATGTCGAATTTTATAAAAATAGCAGAATTGAGGCCCTGGTGTAAACTAATGATAAAACTCAATTAACTGCTAATTTGTTTACCTACTTAGGTAGTAAGTTCCAAAACCTCACATTTATTTTCTTCCATGAGTAATATGACTAACTTGCTTAGATACCATTGTTTTTTTTTGGATTAGAGGAATTACCTTTGCAATGAAGAACTCGACAGCACTTAATAACATACCTACTGACATAAAACCATCTTGAACACTACTACTAACAGCAATTTTTTTATTAGTTACTTATTTAAAAAATCCTCCTTGCACCCATAGAAATCCATCATCTGTCCATAAACCTGTCCCTATTCCTTCATCTTACGACGATATGTTTTACATTTTCAGCGCATCAGGGCTGTACTCGATGTCAATGTCGCTGCTCAGTGAAAGTGTCCCGATGGCAAAGAGGAACATCGTCGTATTGCTGGTGTCCAGCATCTTCCTGCTCTCCCAGGGTATCATGGCAGGTGAGGGAATATCATAAAGTAGAAGTACTTATAACTGGTAGACAGTAGACAGACAACCAGTCAAACCAAGGAGTATCGGACCCAGTAACTAGGTCGTGGAGGCCAGATAGACCATGAGTCGCATTAAAATACTGCCACTTAGCTGGATTTAGTTGGACTGGAAGTTGATCCCAACAAAGTTGGCAAAGCTTAATTGGCAGAAAACTGCGGTTATTCAGGCTTATGCCCACGTCCAGTATCTGAATATGACAAACTCATATTGCATCATATTATCATGCCGACTCCGATCAGAAAAGGTGACGAATCGTTGGTTAAAGAAAAAACATTTTGTGTGCTTGTTGCATAACCATAGGCTACATTAGATACCTTCTAAATACGTGCCTGTCTGTCTATACTCATTACAATTATCACAAATTATTATTGGGTTGTAACATAAAACAAGAACTTGTGTGGAATCTACAACTAAAAATACAACTACTGAAAAATCACGCTCTTAATAAATTCGGGGATTACAAGGTAAAATCGACTCCTCCTATTTGTTGAAGTCGGTTAAAATGTAGCCACGGGTAACATATTACCCGTTCCATAATAACAATGCTATCGATTGACACCTTATTCATTAAAATCGGATGACTAGTTTAGACGATTCGGAGAAACAACAAAATACAACTTCTATAACAGGCTTCACCGTAGTAGGGTAAAAACAGGTTCTACGCGTATTTAAACCTTTTTAATGTACCTGACAGACACTTTATAGATATCAACGGCCCAAGGCCTGGCTCTAATGAGGAGTTCAATTTTAAGGACATACATTTTTGGGTCAAGTGAAAGACGACTCCCGCTGATTTCGCCTTACGCACATGTAGCTTAGAACTTGGCGAACCTAAGGCTACTTTTTTTTTTTTTTGCTTTTTTGTAAAGACCGTTTATTTTCTTAATTCCAGTACTGGCGATACCAATCATTCCTCTCAGCTTCTCTTATGATCTCCCCGCTCTGGGCATCAAGTGGAACTCGTGGCGCACCCTGCTGGTGGTCTACTCCGCTCCGAGCATCATCACAACTATCTGGTTGTTCTTCATGAAAGAGAGCCCCAAGTTCGTCTTCATCAAGGGAGATGAGGATAGGGCCATGGATATACTGAGGACCATTCACAGGATTAATCATAGATCTAATGCGGAACTGGAGGTAATAAATAGTTAAAACTATTTACTCGACTGCCCCAGAAGGAGGGTTATGTTTTTGCTTTGAGAACCTTGCTTAGTTATTTCCTTTTTGATTATCGTGGATTCCTTAAAAAACCAATCCAACAAGGTAGGTTAAATACCTTAAATTCTTCACGGTCGAAATTAGGAGCTGGTTTTTTTTATTTTTTTTTGTCAGCCTACTCTATCCCACTGCTGGGCAAAGGTCTCCCCCATGGCTTTCCAATTGTATTTAAAATTTGCTATATCCGAACAATCCGTTAAGAATACTAAAAGAAAATACTTTTGCACCAATTATGTCTGTACAAAAATAATGAATAGGAGATTTTCGTTTTTTTTTTTACGCAAACAAATTTATTTATTGGTCCAACTTATTTCAATGTATTTTTTTCAGGTGAAAGGACTGTTACAAGAGAGTAACGCACAAGCCACCCAGGGAGGATCGCCCAAGGACCAGATAGTGCCGCTGTTCAAGCATCCACTCCTGAAGTTCACCATCATCATGATTATACTCTTCGTGTTCAACCAGTCAGTATCCTAACTATCGTTTTAAATGAGGAAGTGAGTTGGTTGTTACTCACGCACAGGACCTACAACCAGCGCGGCATATCTACCTAGCGATAAACCATGACCTCGGTTAGCCATTGCACATTTTTATCTAAGTAATTCCGGTGTAATAATTCAAACATCCACGCGATCCAAGTCGCGGGCAAGCTGGTATTAAATCTTTTTTAACATGTACAGTCATCTTCAGCGTTATTCTGTCCATGACTACAGTCTTCTGTATTTTAAATAAATGTGATCATTCAGTACAGTGCTACTAGTACAGAAAAGATGCTTATACGATTTTCTCTAAAGGCGCTGTCTACTTTTATTTTATTACTTAGTTAGGTAATAGAAAATTCGAAATTTCTTCACTAATTATATACATTGTGACTTGGGACTATGACTGCGCTTCTTTTTTTTTTTTTTTGACATTCAAAAGTGCCGTAATGGTCAAATTGAAATACGACCGGTACTTTATACTTTATAGATATCATGTTGCTGTAGGTACTTTAAAGATCTCATGTTAGATAGGTACGTACCTAGGTATTTTGTTCATTTTAATGTATCTACCTAACGTTGTAAAGGAGCTTGACCCACTGAAATTATCGTAGAACGTTCTTGCTTAACGGAGGACTCTTCAATTAGTAGCTGGCCGACGTCCATTTTCTAATTACTGAAGTAGTACTTAATGAAACATCCTCAATAGTGCCTGCCTGTGTCGCCGACGAATATGTCACTGACATTAATGGAATTGGAAGCGCTAAATTAGTACTGGTACTCTATGCAGGTACCCGCGTGTTAATATGGCACAGCGAGACTTGAAAAGACATAAATAGTGTCATATCAACCAGATATGATTTACAGGTTCTGTTACTCTAAGCAAAACTTTAAAAAAAATATTTAATGGCCGAGTTCCAAAATTAAATTAGCACAGTTCTCTCTGGGTATTCGACCGGTACAAACACTTCTTCTTATTTTCTCTAACCTTGTAGTTTCGATGTAATTTTGAAAAATGTACTTGACTTACCAACAGCGCTATCCTGACAATACAATTCGGGCCCAAAAGAACCATGCTGCACTGTACAGTTGATTCGTTACCTTTCTGTTCTAGGGTGGGAGCGTTCTTAGTGTGGCTGCCGACCATCGCGGATCAGTTCGTGCGCATCCTGCAGACTGGCGAGAACTCAGACCTCACCATGTGCGGCATTATCAACATGGATGCACCGCCTGATGTTAGCACTTTCAGTACCTATCATAATTATGCAAGAATCCCTTGAGTATTGTCCTTTGACGTCACTGAACTCGAGGTTGTTTTAACCAAACCAGCGAAGTTGACAATAAGCCCCGGGACTGTCAAAAGCACTGCACAGCAAACCACTTTTTGCACTACATTCATCCTTTCCAAAGTACCTTCGAGCAGAGCAAAACAGTGGCCTAACTCAATAGGCACGGTTGTTGCGCTAAAACGGTGCAAAATTTATCTGTTGACTACCCTACTCTTTACTTTTTTTAGGAAATGATTTAATCATGAGATAATCCTTTCAAAGCGAGGATAATATGCTTAGGAACTGCACTCTACGTAGGTATTTAATTTCTTCTGCTAGGGATCCTACAGTGCTTCTCCAGATTAAACTCGCCCCGTTAGAATAAACCTCAGCATTACCAGATTCTTTAACCTATAATATCCATCATGACCATTTTCAGACTGGTGCGGTGCCATGTGCCCTGAACACGACGTCTCTGCTGATGGTGCTGGGCGTGGGGGCGCTGCAGTCTATCTTTAACATCATCATCAGTATTGTAAGTGTCATATTTGGGAGAGTTAGTTGACAAGTTATATTGTGACGTGAAGTGAAGTCACAACTTTTTTGAGTCTGTGTCTTGAATTTTTGAGCTATTAGTTAGCGTTTGAATAATCCCCTTTAATGACAATGGTATGATTCTCTGAAAATCTTAAGAAAACAGACACTATTATGTTTCGTATGAGCCTACTTAAAACAAACTGCAAGAACATATGACATTCTTAAACCATACTTTTCTCCAGTTTGTAGGCATAACCGGTCGTCGTAACATGGTGATGGTGGTAACAGCTCTGTGCGGCGTGAGCGGTATTGTGGTGAACCTGGTCCCCAACGCCATCGGCAGCGCCGTATTCTTTGTGGTGCTGAGCTTGGGCGTTGTCGTCGTCGGCTTGTACACCGCTGTAGTCGTGGCACTATTCCCTACACATTTGAGGTAAGCGAAAAATTTTATCAAGCAGTGATACCAAAAACTTGCACAAGTTCTTTCTTTTCTGAAGACTGATTTCTCAAAAGTAGCTGGATTTTGTACCCGGTGGATGGCACAAACCTGCAGTGCAAGGCATAGGTACAGACGCCAGCACGTCATGCTACCCGAAACTGTCAAATTTTCCCAATCAACCTTGAACCTAATATTTCAGCGATAAAATAAATTTGACAGTATGTAGCTTGATGTGCTGGCGTCTGTGCTAAATGGGACTTGAGCCATTTATAAACTTAATTGGGAAAATTGCTCTGTCCGACCCTCCGGAAAATACAAGCGTGATATTATGTAATAATAATAATGTATAAAAATGAAAAACGTGTCACTTATTTTTTTCAGAGCTTTGGCAATAGCACTCCCCATGACATTTGGACGTATCGGCACGTTCGCTTCTATCCAGATTCTCAATTTGATGTTGTCGAGCAGCTGCGAAGCTGGCTACTACCTTTTTGCGTCTCTCTTTGCAGGTAATAGGTTTCTTTCAGTTTTTGAAAAAGGAAGTAGGATTATGGAACCAGCAATACTACATAACTTTTTCACATTTTTCAGCATCGGCGATTATTGCATCGTTCCTGCCCGACGATCGTCGCCTACAAAAACCACCTCCACCAGCAATCAAAGTGGAAGAAGAAGATCTACAGGAAAAGTTGTGAAAAATGATTTGCTACACGCAAATTCTTGTTTGTAATGTGCCTAAATTCCTAAGATGTAAATATTATAAATAGTAACTTAGGTTTAGTATCATGTGTAATTTATTTTAAAACAATTAAAACCTTTTTTAATTACCTATATTTCTCTGCATCACCCAAATCTTAATAAAAATTAAACTGTTTACAAAGACAGCTACCATACCAAATGACAAGCCATTTATTTTCTGACATGTTAACAGCTATTCTCGTAAACGCGCTCACAGTGCTTGTCATACTCGGTTATCAAAAAGTCGTCGTGATAAAGATTTCTATCAGTTGAAAGTGTATTATACTCTAAATTAAAAACATCGATCGCGGGCGGCGCCTGTATCCCGCAGAGCAACGTCCAAGGACACTCAGCTGTTTATAAAGGTGACAATTACTTGATACTAGACTCGTCCTTGTATTGTCGAGGCGACAAGGTGGGCTATCGCATTGATTTTTCTATAAACCGAGCTAGTAAATATTGCTTAACGCTCGTTAATCAGTATAAGATGTCTTAGAGGTTAACGGTGTCGGCCGTATAAACATTCGGTACTATGCGGCAGAGTCACATTATAGTGTTCAGTTAATCGTCTTCGCAGCGTGAGGCTAGAAGTATCAGTCGTATGAAACACTGCTTGCTAAGAATTTTAAGAATAAATCGTGTTATTTAAAGGTAAGCACATAATCAAACTAATTACTGATTATTATGATATGTGCCAGGAAATAAAGGCATACAAAGTAGGTAAGTACTTAGTTTATAGATAGGCACCACCTGCACCACAGAAGTTTTAATTGGTGCTTATTAGATGTAATCAAACGTAACAGATTTGTGCGAAGTGGTCTGATGTCTGATTGTTTTGATAAAAATAAATGATAAGATCATGCCATGTGAATCAGTATTTGCACAGTAGGTTAGTATGACAAGTCTCTTTTTTCAGATTTCCAGCAATATCTATAAACCAGCAATAATATAAACTTATTTTTCTCTACAAATTATTCTATTTATGATGGTTGGACCATGTAAAATGTTACTGGTCTTTTTGATATTTAAATAAAACAAGGTTTTTTTTTTTTAAATGAACTACTAAATCATATTCTTTCATTCTTTCTTTTTTATTGTGATTATTGTAAGATTATTTTATGACTAAACTCCAGCACTATAATATTTTGTGTTGTGGTCAAAAAGTTAGCATTCACTTCAAATTATATTTATCCCAAATAGAGCTGGTAAAACTATTATTCAGATTGCCATAAATATAGCTCTAATATCTTACAAAATTAATCAATGTTGTAAAATATAATATTATGCAAAATACGCACAACATTTCCATACTAAAATAAATAAACAGCGTAACACAAAATCAATTGCTTGTCTAACATGAAATCCCACAAGAGCTAAGCTTAATCAGCGAATATCAAGTGACTGTTGATCCAGTTTCAATTTAGGTAATCCTGTTACCATAATACTACACATACTCATGCAGGGGCTTTATGAAGGTGCTATTATGGAGTTCAGGTGCATTTCTTCTGTCTTAGAGTGTGTGTTTGTCTAACATAGTTTATTCTTCTTATTCAGTCAATATTGAAGGATAATAATAATATTAGTGGTTGTAAAAAGTGGTTTTGTGTGGGGAACAAATTAAGTGATAGTGAATTGTGTTCAAATTCAAATTAAATTTATTATCTCTTCACAAACATTACTTATTGTGTATATAGAGTTTAAGATTACGATAACTACTTAAGTTTGTGAGAGACTGGTGTCTGCACTAGGAAACCCTGTATAGTAGATCACCAGGGTCCCACCACACGGTATTCAGGTTACATAATATATTTTATTTGTTGTGTTGTTTTGGTTTGTCTGGTTAAGAATATTTGGTAGTTAAGAGTGTGTTTAATTTTAAATTGTTATAATCTGAAAGGAGACTGTTATCCTGCAGTGGAACAATAACCACAAAATAGATAGATCTGCCACCAGTTTTATTTAGCTTTCTAATAAAATCAGTGTTGATTTTAATGTGGAAGCTGTTCTTCTTTTTACAAACCTTTTCTGAACTTTAATGAGTACCTATTATTTTTTCTTTTGGGAATACAATTTATTTGACCCTAATAAATTGTTGAGCAAAAATTCAAGAGTTCAGTTTTTCTTAATTAATATAATAACAAAAAATATCAACAGCTAGCCATATAACATAGAACATATTTTTCCACAGGTTCACATAACGGCAACAGTTAATTCTCCAAAATGGCAGGTAGTACATGGGAGGAATTCTTCGCTGTCCACCTTCCACCTCCAGACTTTGAAGACAACCGGTCGTTGCTGAAGGAATTCTGTGAGCGGCATGATCAGTATGGCAACAAAATTGTGCTTGTTACGGTAAGCAGTGAACCTTATATGATTTTTGCCTGCGGCTTCACCCAAATAGACCGGAAACACGAACAAAATACTGAGTATTCTATGTCCTCACCCAGTCCCTGTTCTACTGCATGCCGAAGTTCACCAAAATCCATTCAAGCTTGAAAAGGTAACAGACAGTCACAGTTACTTTCACATGTAAAATATTAAAGGATTATTGACATAGAAGTCATTTGAATATATACCTTAGTCTCCTAAAAATAATGTAATGTAAGTACCAAAAAAGTTATGTAAGATGTGACTTGGGTATTATGTAATATTTGTGGAATCATCAAATCATGTGAAAACATTATGTAAATATTAGTTTTCTCATATTTTTGCAATGTGACAACATACATGCAGACTTTGTAGAAGTAAATAATGTAAGTAGGTAGATCTTTCATATTATCTTCCCAATTTAAACCTACTACTCATATCGTATTTTACATTTCTGCAACAGTTTCTGCACTTATCAACCATGTAATCTCAAGGAAGTAGGCATGTCTAATCATATTAAACATGCTAGTTCAGTCAGTTTATACAACTTCTTGTTATAATTCAGCACATATTTTAGTAATGAGAATTGAATATAGCTTCAACATTTTTGTTATTTTTGTCAAAAATTGAAATATGACAATCTGATACAGACAAAAAAATTGACGAATCATGCAATCAACTTGCAACTTCTATAAACTGTTTTTGTGCTGAGTAGCAAGTCTGATATACATCGCTTTCGCCGAGGGGGTCGTTAATAAAGACATACAGATACAACAAACAGCTTAGCTTGGTTTAAAAAGAAGACATTTAGACCTGTATATTTAACTTCTTTTGTTTACTGTACATAATAATACTCAAATAATCTGTAATGTAATGAGAATGACTAATGACGCACATCCTCCAAAGTTTTCATATCTGATGGTAGTTTTTTTTACAAAATATCTTCCGGCCGTGAAGTACGGCAGAGGCTGAGGTTATTAAGTAATTACGTAAGCTCAGGTGGTTGAATATCAGCCTTGACCTATACCTTAACGACGTTAGCGCGAGATTCCGCCGATAAACATCAGGGAATTGCTCGCCAAATGTTGGAAGTATGTCACGGTTGCTCTAAACCAGGTAGGTACTAAGTTAATGAGCTAGCATTTGCAGAGTTTGGCCGAAAATAGGCCAGAAAAAATTGTGTTTAAGTATAAGAAAATAGAGAGCAAAATCTACTTAATAAAAATCTCAAATTCACCCTCTGAAATAGGTTTAACTGCTGGGTATTAGAAGCATGAAATTTTGCACAAGATTTCCAATAAGGTGAGGAAAAACTAAAGATCAATTTTAGAAAATCCATCAATTTGGCGGAGGTCCGGGGATCCGGAGATCTGGAGAAGAACATGAGCTTCTTTTTGTCCCGAAAATAAACGCAGATGAATTCGCGGGTTACCCGCTGAAGGTTGTAAAGCGATCATAGAATTTAGTTTTTTAAAAGGACTTTATCAACGCAGCAAGCCGGTAAACTAAACAATAAATATCTAACACAGCTGCGTATCACGACGTAACCGTCTGGCCCTCAAGTCCCTTAGGACATATTATTTGCCATTCAGCTGGTGGTAGCGCGACTGCGTTGCGTGTTTAGCTACAGTGAATAAGTGTCCCTTGAGACGTGAAGCGCTATAACCAGTGGCGCTGTTCCGACGCTGTCGGCTATTAATACCTTCGCGAACGGATTCATTCATACATTACTTCGGTAATAGTGTTATATCAGTTGGAAAGGCTCACACAAGGGACGCACATTCTTTTCCACATTCTTTTATAAATATTACAATTACTCTTTATCACATGAACACGATTCCTTTCGAATTTTCTTTCCAAAAATGGCAACAGGTATCAATAGCATGTATTTTATGCACGCATTTTTGAACCGGCCATCTTGGAACCTCTACTTAATTTCTCGCTTTCGCAATTTTTTTATAACATCTGTTTAAGCGAATACGGTACATTAGATAGTTAGATAGAGAAGCTCAAATCAGCATTTATTGCGCTTTATAAAATCTAATAGCTTTTGCCCGTAGTATCGATGACTTTATGGTCGGAAATTAACCTACGGGAACGGCGTAAATACCTATAGTCTGTGACACTGAGGGACAATCCTACTCATTTGTGAAAGAATTTTCGAAATCGGATTACTAGTTTCGAAGATTATCCCCTACTTCCAAATTGGTAAACTTTACGTCTTTATAATATTACTATAGACTACATCTAAATATTTCTCTACCTCCCCCCTTCCAGTCGGGCGGCACAACAGTCCCGCTCGAGCACAACACGGTCCGTTTCGTGGACAACTTCAGCGCGGGCACGCGCGGCGCCTCTTCGGCCGAGTACTTCCTGGAACAGGGCTACGCCGTCATCTTCATGCACCGCCAAAAGTCGCTGGAGCCTTTCACCAGGCACTTCACCGGACAGAAGCTCTTGGACATGCTTGAGATCCAGGATCGAGGACCTAATACTTCTATTTCCGGTGAGTTGCTTGTGGTTTATTGAGCTTCGAAGTACTGCCAGGAGTCGCTGGATCCCTTCACCAGGCACTTAACCGAACAGAAGCTTTTTGACATGCATCCAGGATCGAGGACTTAATACTTCTATTTCGGTTGCGTTGATTCGTACACTAGTATGTAATGTTTGATTTTTGTTTTCCCAGCTGTAAGACTAAACAGTGCTTTTATAGAGACAGCACAAGCAACCATATGTGTAACCTATTAAAACTAAACCTAACACAAATTTACCAATATTTGGAAGTCCCCAAAAGCTGCTGGATTTGAAAACGGTCGGATTTCTCTAAAACCGACCCCTTTCAAAACTATATGGTTCGTACTTCATATCAACAGCCACGTGCTGTAGACTTAATTCTTAATCTGGCTATTACTTCAAAGAAAAATATAAGTCGTGTACACTCAGCACCGCAAACCAAAACGAAGATATACTTATTAACAACGATAAGTAAATATTCTATTCTAATTCTTACACACGGGGCGAACATTGCCAGATATCGCACAAGATAGCGAGGTTTGGAAGGACAAGGCGAGGCCTTTGCCTGGCAGTGGGTCATTTGAAAGGCTAACAAAAAAAATCTTACACTGACCTAGGACAACTGATCTTACTGGTGATGTTCTTCAAAAAAGTCAGGTGCATAGTATTCGCAACCGGCGGCGTGCGTGTATGAACTTGGACGTGGTAAAAAGTGCCGTTCATTGGTTTCTGCATGTCGAGGTGAGTTTATAAATTTACTCCTCAATTCCGCAGTGAAACCCGACAGCGTGGACGTGCTAGCGCCGGTCCTGCTGCGCTACAAGGCGGCACACGCGGCGGGCGCCATCTTGCACGTCTCCTTCACCACGGTGTCGGAATACTTCTGGCTGCTGCGGGCCGCGTGTGAATGTCTCGCTAACCTTGGACCGAGGGCCATGCTGTATCTGGCTGCTGCGGTCTCGGACTTCTATATACCTAAGGATCGTGTGGTAAGTATTCATACTATCGTGGTATCCTCTTGGACTGGTGGCTGAAACCAATACAATTTCGAAGGCCCTGACAGCAAAAACACAATCTGCGACAGCCATTTTACAACAGAATTTCAATATTTTCTTTCAGTTCGTTCTTTGGCCTGGCATGTACGCCATTGATATTATTTTGGACAACTTCTCGAAACTCATCGTGGCTTATTAAGTCTTTAGTCTACTGCATCAGAATTTAACAAAACATAACACCACGATGCGAATAATCAAATATTCTTAATAAAAACAGGTCATAATATAGGTATGTATGTAGTAAACAAATTTTTACGAAACTAAAGGTCCCATATATCGCCGATTATTCGGTAAATGAATTATAAGTTGAATCAACAAACTCTGCATAACTTTCGTTCTTTCTCTGCAGCCTACTCACAAGTTACAGTCCAACTGTGGAGCACCCATCATCCAACTCCACTTGGTCCCCAAGATGTTGGCGCCTCTAGTCAGCCTGTGGGTCCCGGAGGCATACGTCGTTTCCTTCAAACTGGAGACTGATGAGAACCTGCTCATTCCCAAGGCGAGGGCCGCGCTCGAGAAGTATAAGCATAAGGTAAGATAGACTAACTACCAATTCCTCTAATCACTTCTTACTTGCCGAATAAAAATATCGGTGAATATTTGTGCTTAGAGACAGCATACTTACACCACTAATAACTAAATACACAACGGATAACATACGGCTTATATTTCGGAATCGTGACGGTTTTGAAGATTTCATCTCACACGCAAGCATTAATTCAAACGGGTAATCGTTTGAATTAATGCTTGCTTTTGATAACAGATTATGAGTGGTCGCAATGTTGAAAAATAATAATGACGGATACAAGAGGAAGTAGGCAGGCCAAACTATGCAAACCTCTTTAATATGTTCTGTTTCTGTTAATAGGTATAATAAGTCCATGGTTAATAGTTTGAAGATGACGTTCTTTGGCTAATGCATTCGTCATACGTTTTTCTATAAAACAACAATATTATTTTTACCATTTTATTAAGTCATGTCTTGATCCAAAACATGACCTATTTTCTGAATTATAGAACGCATTTATTGGCTTGCATCTCTAATTGTAACAATATTGTCAGATGGTGGTAGCGAACCTGCTGCAGACGCGCCACCACCGCGTGATCCTGGTGTCGCCCGACATCTCGCAGGAGATCGTGCTCTCCAGGGAAGAAGTGCACGCGGGTAAGAATACATTGTTCTCCACTTACTACATACTTTGACTTCGATTTATTTATTTATGACGTAAAAAAGTGTTTGCACTTTTTTTGGTTTACCACGGGTTTTGCTCGTATTTTCATGTTATTTATTTTACATGTTTCATTCATTTAAAATCAGCTGCATTTAGCTGCATCCATTGGCGTACCCGCAATGAAAGGGAGGCAAAGCCCAATTAAACAACTGACAACATTTGGGGGAAAATAAAAGTTTCGCTCTCTGTTCTGAGTTCTGACACTGGTTTTTAATAACGCCGGTTTTATTTTCCTATTATTTAAATATGCCTAGGCAAATATAAAAATACAGATAGTGATGATTAACTTTTCGTATTTTATATCCCTTCACAAAAGAAGTAAATGGTATAAGAGCCATCTACTGACATAAATGTAACAACAGAACTCTACAAATCAATTCGTAATTATTTCCCTCGCTTTGGCGAGAGATGGTGCTCAAATAAAAAATTGTTTTCTACGACTAGTCGTCAAATTTTCAACAATTTGTAGAAATTGTTGAAAATGTATGAATTTGATAATACTAACAATGATGTAAACAGCCATAACTCTTCATTCTTCGCTTCCTAACCACAAACAGATGACAAAAAAACAAAGCACACAGTAGGAATGGTATTAGTAGATAGATTTACAGATACTTATTCTTTATTGCACAAAAAATTAAAAGATATACACACAACATTACAATATATAGCTTATGTACAACGGCGGTTACTTACATAATAATATCAACAATGACATACCTACCTCCAGTGACTGACAAAAGCCGTTTGTTGACAATTCGTTTGAGTAAATGATTTTGGTGCATGCTTTAATTGTAACACTATAACTCAAATACTATAACTTTCTGTAAAAATAATTTTATTACATCAGCATAAAATGTTGGTGAACGTTTTAATTCTACCAACAGCTGTTTTTCTATAGCAATTGTCGATAATTCGGAAAGCCGAAATGTGTGAACACGTTTTAAAGATGACAAAGCGCGTTCCGTGGAATAACTTGTCGCGGGAATTGTCACAATTAAATATGATCAGGGGTAGGTTTAGGTGAAGTAACGAGATTAAGTATATTTTTATGTAAAACTCGAAAGTATTTACCTTGCCCAGTATCGATTTCACACAAGGAACAGTTGCATGCGTTTTCGAATTCATTTTAGTGTTAAAAAACTATAATCACTACTAAACAACATTAATTACAGCAAAAACTAATCACAAGAAATTGAAAAAATAAAATTACAACAACGAAATGCACCAGTAATCACTCAAAACACAACAAACAAACCGAACAAAGCTCTTGGCGCGAACCGCGAATACACATTCTCTCTCAAACTTACACTGCCATACACGCACACATTCAAAAAAAAGCCCAGCTTTAAATTCAATACAAAATGTCCAAATAAGTACCTACCGATGTAATAAAAAACAGACACAACTTGCTAGGAGCAAGCGTGAGATCAGAAGCCAAATGCAAGCCAATGGGTGTGAAAGAGAAAGCGTTAGCACTGGCCGTAGGCCGTAGGTACAATATCGCATTGGCGCGCTCGTTTCACACCGAATCAGATGTTATTATTGTTTGACGTAAATTTTTGTTTGTGTAAGAATTTTTTATTTATTTTTTGTTGAGTTTGATTGTAAGGCAAGCCGGGCTTTTCGGCTTGTATGATAGATCCGCCACTGCTGCATCAAGTCTGGCATTTAGGACTTTGTATGTGTCTTATCGTTGATCTTTTCATCCAGGCGTAGACATCGAGTCGTCGATAGTGTGCGAGATAGTGCGCGTGCACTCGCTGCACATGCGGCTGGCGGGCGAGCCGCTGTCGCCGCCGCGCTCGCCGCGCTGATGTGCGCGCGCGCGGCGCCGCCTGTACCTCACGCACGAGTAGGCGCACGCCGCCACACGAGACTGTACACACTGCTTTGCATGTCTTAAGTGTGTTCTAAAACTATTCAGACTATCTAAACTGTGTACTGTTCTGTGTTTATGTGTGCCCGCGGCGCATCTTCTACCTCACCAACGAAAAGGTAGACCAGTACCGCTGCACATATAGCACACTAGCTCGTGTGTGTTTAAAAACTGTTCGGACTGTCTTAAATGAAACTGTGTACTGTTTTTGCGCGCACTCGACGCTTCCTCTACCTCTCCTTGCCCACTAGATGGGCTACTACCGCCACACCTGTAACACATTAACTCTTGTGTGTTAATTAACTGTTCAGACTGTCTTGCTTTAAACTGTGTGTTGTTTCCGGGTTTTTACGCTCACCCAACGCATCCTCTACCTCACCAACGAGGAAGTAGACTGCCTATAACACACTGATACTTGTGATTCAGGTGTGTTTATAAACTGTCTAACTTGAAACTGTGCAATGTTTCTTTGTGACAAAACTATGACTTAAAGTGTTCAATCTTTCTATACATAAAGTGTTCGATGTTTCTTTCTACGGGTAGTGGGCAAGCGAGCAATCGCACTTTTTTTGGTCTCCAGCGGTAGAGAGCGGTGGTACTGTGTAAAAATGGCGCCGCTGCGCATGAAGATTAGTAGCTAAATATGTTTATATTTGATAAATTACCTACTGTTGTATGTGTTTCAAATATTTTACGTGACAAAGTAATCATGAGGCTGTCACATCTAACGTTACGAAAAACGTGCACTTCTTACACTAAAAGCTCCGTTGCTGTGTAAAGAGCGCTAAAGATGTGCGCGAGCAAACGTGCGTGTAACGGCACCCAAGCGTTACTTGTCGTACGTTCGGCACTTGAATATTGATGTTTCAATCATGTACATAAGTATACACTATACATGTAAACTTTATTTAAAATCAACTGAAAAATCATGTCGTTTTATATCTGTAATAAAATCTGTGTATTCGCTCCTGGGCTCTTATGGTCATGGAAAAACAAATTTCCGTGAAGATGCCTGGTGACACTATATGTTGAGTGTTTTATCTATGAATAATACATAAAGGTGTCGTTATCGATGTAATGTTTTATCGATATTGACTTTTTAGGTACGACTGTGCAGTTTCAAACTGCTAATACCTAGTGTACATTGTATTGATGCAAATTGTCACAAATACTCGTAGAATGTGTAAAGCCATATCAGTTGACATACGTTTGGTTTTTGACAGAAATAGAAGACAATTTGCATCAATGTTAATCTTGTGCACTAAGCTTGATTCTTCTTATGTAAACACATGAATTATCCGATTTAAAAAAGTAAATATATTACTGGCTTAGGTAGACATACAATAATATAATTATATAAGAAGTCGGTATCAAAAAAAAAATCAAATCAAAAGCTTGTGGTTCGTTGACCACTCACAATAATATATCGGTTGTGGGTCAAATCTTTTGATAAGATAGCCCTTGGCCATCTGAGGGTCATCTACGTCCGTATATGTTACATGATGCCCCTCTGTCGGTACTGTAAAGTCTAGCTGATGAAACTTTACGAAACAGATAAAAAATGCTGATATTGGAAGTGTTGCCAGAACAGAAAAAATATTTGACAGTATTGCCAGCCTAAAATATTAGCCGAGCTATAAAAAAGTTATTCAAAATGGTTTACATACTTCTTGATGTTCGAAAATATCATGTGTTTATTCGAGAAATCAACAAGTTTCTTGATATTACCTCTCGATGTGCCCCAGTATCTCCTACGACTAGATTTTATATGTCTATAACATTGAGTACTAAATACGTGTAACTATGGACTTATCTAAGTGTAACATAGTGTAGATGTACATACGAATATTATTCAATATATATCTATCGAGAACTTCCAATAGAATTTTAAATGTTTATTCTATAATAAATTATAAAAATATATCATAATTGTAATATTTATTATTGTATTTTGTCATAGGCAACTCTGTTAACAACAAAAATGTATAAAAAAATAACACATTTTATTTATTTTAGAGTATCAAATAATATCTTTTCGGCTTCGTAAAATGGAACGTGAGAACTTAGTTCAAAAAAATTCCGCAAGATGTCGTCGAAATTATAAAGTAAAATCGTAAATAGAATAAAACCGTTTTTGCTGTTAACAGAAATGTTTTAGTTGTTAGTAATGGTTTGATGTGTAGACTAAACTCAGATATTAGTGTTATACAGGTTATATTAATGTTAAGATGAGTTTGATAGGGCCTTAGGTGCAGATGGGACTAATGAGAACCACAGTATGATGCCCCAAGTAGGAAAATGTGGAAAGAATTTTTATTAAATCTGTATTAATTTTAGTATCATAGCTTGTTAGGGACTTGGACTCAATCACTTTAATCGGAAGTAGCGTTGACCTAAGATTCACCTGCACCTTTGTTATACCAACACATTTGGTAATACAGAGATAAACCGATCAACTGACACACGGATTGTCTCGCATTTTATTTGCAGGCATGTTTCTAAGTAATTTATTTTTAAATCTGGTAAATATCTATATTAGTCTCTTTTATACTAAAACTTATTAGAATTTTAGTAATTATATTTATTTACATAACGTTATTTAATAAATGTGTTTTATTCATGAAATAAGGTTAAATGTTGTGTCGTGTAAATAGTTGTTAAGGCTTATGTTTCTATTTCTAACTAAATGTATTCTTCAGGACCAGGACTATTTAGATGCAAAATGTAAGATAACATTCGACTTTCAACAGACACGATTTTACAATTCATCGATAATCGTGGATTAAAGCCTTATTTTCAAATGCCTTATTTCGAAACTTATTAGTGTATAGTTTTAAAAGCATTTCATATAGATTGTTAGTTATTGAAAAATGATGTTTTGATCCTTCTGTTGTTGAAATTGGATGTTTTATGGTAATAGATATTTATTTGAAACTTTAAAGTTGATATATATTGAAGAGTTTTACATATCAGAAGCACATAGTTCGCCAGCTCGTGAACCGTAGGAAATGTTGGTTTTATTATTCAAATATCATGTCATCATATTGTGTGTTAGTCATTCTACTGATAATTTTAACACAATTAATTTTGCTGATAAACTAAAAAAGATACCGGTTTGATCAAGTTGTACCAGTGATCTCTTATTGGTCTTATTTGATTTTTTTATCTGAATAATTCGCTGTCGGGGACCTATTCTTGTAACTTACAATGTTCTGAGAAACTGGTAGACAGAGATGGCGTTATATGTTGTTAGTATCGTCCAGTGGCGAAGTTTCCATACAACTCGATTCCTACCGGCTTCCCTTTGAAAAATTGCACAGTCAGTATTCTATAGACAAATAATATAATCACATTGAAGATATGTACTCCAGCTTACCTCTTACAAAAATTGACCCTTCGCTACTGGTGTCGTCTCTTTCTTGCTTAGACCTCCCTGTCTTTACAATTGTATGACACGATGGTGGTACGTATTTTTAAGGCAAAATAAGTTTATAATGGTATTCGACCTTAAAAGTATCAACTAAAACGTAATGATTTTGCTAAAATTCTTTGGAGAATGTTTGAATTTTATCGTCAAAGGAGAACTCTATATTTGCTATATATTTGTTAGAAATTTTATTTATTATGTTGGTGAATGGTCTTTTTAAAATCATGATTATTTATTCAAAGGTTTTTTATCAATTTAGTGTAACTTGTTCATTAAATATATGGTAGGTAAAGTCTAGGTATAATAACTTCTATGCAAAATGATGTACACGATTTTTTTTTTGGTAATAGAGACCCTGAAAAGAGGTTTTATTTTGAAATCTAAAAAATACGATGTAGTCAAACCTCTTTACTAAAACTAAAAGACACATTTTGAATAGAAGTTATAAGATAGTTTCACACTCCAAAACAAGGTAAGCAGGGAAACATCAAAGTGCAGGATATTGTCAAAATTACTTTTTATTAATTTATTTTAAATTATTGTTTTTACGGTTTAGGAAAAAGTATATTGATCGATTATGTATGAGCCTAAATATAAACTGACATCTTTTTTTAAGTAGTTCTTTTTAAAGACACTTATTTAGCTATATTCACAAAGAATATTCTATAATGAAAAAACAAAATTTTATTGATATTAAAGCAACATGCATGCTTAAAATTATTTTCGTTATTTTGGAAGTTATTTATTTTTTTGTTTCATTTCAAAAATTGTTAAAGATTGTTTTTTGGAAAATGTATTAAGTGCTGTGTTTAAGTATAAGTAAATGTGGTGTATTTGGATATAAAGGGTATTTATCGTATAGATGTTGTGCCGGGCTCCGGAGTGGTGTTGTATCAGACTTATAGGATGTTCTATGTAGATACATTATATATTATACCTGTTTGTGGGTTTGCATGTGTGGGTGGGGCTTTTCTGGTCCTCGCGATATACAAGGTGTAACTTTTTAAACGCACGACTTCTCGTGTGGTGCCTCGAACCATGAAACTGAACAACTTTTGTACTACGAGTTCTTGAAATTAGCAAAAAAAAATGGATTTTCTATAGGAATTGGTGCGATCAGCTGATCAAAATGTATGGTAAACCTAAAAAAAGTTATGAAAATCCAAAAGTCATAGAACAAAAGTTGTTCAGTTTCATGATCTGAGTCACCAGACGAGAGATTCTGCGTTTATTATGTTACACCTTGTATAGGGCCAAATAAAATCGCTAGCTATTTTATTTACCTTATTACATACGTACATACATAAACTCACGCCTTCCTATGGTGGTAGTCAGAAACCATAGAACGCCAGCTGATACGATCCTTACATACTCCTTTCGTTCGCCTTGTCACGTTTGACCTTAATATGAACATGAAATCTTTTTTGCTGTGATAAGTATGAAGACCCCGAAAACAGGTCAACAATATACTTGAAGCCCCAAGATCTAATTAACTCGTAAGTACTTAACTAATACGGCTTGGCAAACGTGTTATTTAGTTTTTCTTTAAGGAATTCCTCAGTAGCAGAATCTGAATTTATACCCGATTAGTAGCAACGAGTTTACTTCCTATTCTTAGGACTTAAAAACAACTGGCGAAATGAGACTGTTCGATTGAAACATCTGTACTTACACCGTCGTAGAAAGCTGCCGTGATGTTTATATTCAAATCAATAAAATAAATCTAAAACTACACCCACACATGCAAACGTTGATCGTGTAAGTGTACTATATCATGTTTTATAACTATTATATCATATTTTATGGAACGTTGATGTGAGTAAGCGGTTCCCGTGTTCTTCAAGTATTAAATCCAAATATTTTAAGTATCTAGTTGTATCTGTATGTTATAATATCATCCTTATGTACTTGACAATAAGGTACAATTTTAACTAATCAACTACTTTGCTGTCGTGAATAAGTCGTATCTGCATATTATTTTATTTATATATTATGTGTATTAGTATCAATATAACGATATAAATTTTTCGAAAACAAGAAGTTATTTTTTAGATATTTATTGTACCTATCACAATGTTTTCTTATTTAACCCAAAGGTTGACTGGTAGAGAATGCCTTGTGGCATTAAGTCCGCCTATGTACCACTATTGTACATGAAGTTTAAATAAATAAATAAATAAATAAATCTGCATAATGCAAGCTCGTCCATTGGTTTTCCATGTTATCGTGGTACGCGTTTGTTGATAAATTATTTTAATTTTATGAGATTGCATTGTAGTTTCATCTAATTAAAACCAGTATAATAATATAACGAAAATATTCATAATCTGACTATTTCGTAATAAAATACTAAATATGTAATGAAAAGCCAAATGTGGTGGTCCTTAGGACAGGTTGGGTAACCTCTTGTTTCCATTCATTGATTATGCAGTCACGGGTTTGTTCACGATGGCAGTGTTCTATCAACACAATACAGGACGGCTAGATCTCAAGGGGATATCTGTAGCGTGGGACACGATACATTTCTAGGTAGTTCGTGGTATCCGAGTGTATTTTCTTAAATTCTACAAGTTTATGATATCTGGGTAAGGATTTTGTTTCTTTTATATTTTTGCCAAAACAAAAATTGATCACACTTGTACACAGTCTCTGTCAACTATTGAAAACGATACTTTTTGTCACTTAACAAATATCGGGAATTCAGAATAATTGAATATCATGGACGACAGTGTACCTAATTTTTATTTGTCACTTTTTAGAAATGTCTGTAACATAAAAATCTGGCAGCTAGAGTTGTCGTGTGTTCATGCTACAAAAAGATGAATTGTAAGAGAAATAATGCTTTCGTTCTAGTCTATGCCAGGCTGGTTTCTACACGATTTCTGCCTGCACCGTTTTGAGAACAGTGGTGATGAAATATTATACACCATTATTTTTAGGTCGTTCTGGAGCCGAATACCATGAACTCGATCATCGAACTCGAAACAATTGGGACTATTTTTTTTCAAAAAATAACAATAAAAAAAACACGAAAGAATAAATTTAATGTTTTTTTTTTAAATAATGAGAACTCAAATGCATATGTGTGTGTAAAACGCATCCACGATCGGCAACACATGCGAACGATACCCATTGAAAAATTCATTCATCGATCGATTCTCATTATTTCACAAAAACAACATTAAATTTATTCTTTGGTGTTTTTTTTTATTGTTATTTTTTGAAAAAAATAGTCCCAATCGTTTCGAGTTCGATGATCGAGTTCATGGTATTCGGCTCCAGAACGACCTAAAAATAATGGTGTATAATATTGGGCCACCACTGCTTTCAATACTTATAGTTAACTACTATCTAAGCAATTAGATCACGACGAAAGCACTAATTTCTCTCGTCTTCACCCAAGTATTGTGCCTACAGTTCTATAGTTCCGTATTCTTAACTGTGAGTTCATCTAACATGGGTATTCGTCGTTGTGATATTGTACTGTGTCTATGCTACTCATGGAGACTTACTACACGTGGATTAAATACTTTGGCATATTTTAATGTATATCTTGTTTTATTTCCCTACCTTTAAAGTTGCCTCTTTGGTTTAGTGATCACAAGCGCTACTGATGAGTGTGACCTGGGTTCGATTCCCATGTCAAACAAAGCGTTGTTGAGTTTTTCTATCCAGTAATCTCAGTTGCTGCCTGGAGTTAGGATTTGTGCCCGGTTGATGGCAATAGGCTCGCTCCTTATTACATAGGACTAAAGATAACTAGCAAAATGTGGTTGGTGAATAGCCTAATCTTTCAGGGCACCGGCGTAATGTTTACGTAACCCAATGCAAGTCTCTCGACATTTTAGCTTTAACTGGCCCGTTGGTCTTGTGCTACTGCTCTTTCTGTCCGAGTTGGACAAAGTGTTATTGGGTTTTTCAATTAGGAATCTCTCAGTAGCAGTCCGAAGTTTGGAAAAACACGCTGAGCCGTTCGTCCAGCGCCTGTTTAGATTTTTATCAAATATAATAACCTAAGTACCTGAACCGTAATAACCGTCTCTTGATAAAGTTCGATGTATATTACATAACGCCAGTACTTAGCATAGTATGTGCGTCGCTGTAAATAAGAATTGTAATAAATAAACTTGTTGACTGCCTAGTTGGTCTGGTTGCAAGCGCGACTGCTGAGCATGAGGGCCTGGGTTCGAGGTCGGGCCAACTGTTATTGGGTTTTTCCACCAGGAATTTCTCAGTAGCAGCCACAGAGTCCAGATTTGGGCCCGGTTGGTGGCAATGGGCTCGAGCCCCCTATTAAATGGGACTGAAACATAACTGACGAAATGTGGGTGTAGACCTCTGCCTAACCCTTCGGAAATTGCAGGCATGATGTTAATTTATGTAAAAAACAAACTACGGTCGAAGGTTTGAATATGACAAAGAGAGATTGACAACTGCTAGAATTCGGTCCTCATTTCTTTGAATAAACGCGTCCATAATGCGTTGGTACATTTCACATATCTTAGAATTCTTAACAGATTTCTAAAAAAAGGTGGAGATTATGTATTTGACCAGCATCTTTTTCATGTATGTAGGTACACCCTTTTCTCCGTAATTACTGGGCCGATATAATTATGCGATTCTCATTTGGTAGAGGAAGCGCGCGCGGTTGTCCCATATATATTCACTTTGCTTATGTAGTTTATGAGTTAACTTTAACTAATATTTAGACATTAATAAAAGAATTTAATTGTAAAAATACTTCATCATTTATGCAACAGCATTAAAATTGGAGTTCAATGGGAATAATTCATTGGTAAGAAATTTTAATTATAGTTTTCGCAAAAGTTACAAAAAAACGGGAAATAAAAATCAAATTGAAAAGGGGATCACAGTTACCTACTGTTAAAGTGGTACTAACATTTCCCAGCTTATACATACTTGTGTTGTTAGTTCATTAAAAAAAATATATCCATGTATTCGAGTCTGAGGAAGAAAAAATAGTCAGGGAAAATACTCGTAGAAAGGACTTTAAATATAAAGTTGTACCTAATTTTAACATTTTCGAGCATAGCCCTCATTACCAAGCTGTACAAATATTTAATAGACTGCCAGTAGCGGACATAAAAAATTTATTAAACACTAGCTTTTTAAGACTCAGCTAAAAGCATTTCTGTTAGATAAAAACTTGTACTAAATAGACGAACTGTAATTAATATTATTATTCCAATTTTCTATTTAAAAAATGCTATTATTATTCTTTTATTCAGTTATAGGTAGACCGGGGACAATAGTAGCACGGGTTAATAGTACCATCATCGATATTCTACTACTGAGCTCAATTTCGCATGTGTGAGTGCGCCAGCATACGCGCTACTTGAGCCCTGACGAGGCGCCCCTCAGTCGCCGGCGCCAGGGTATGCTCTCTTAGAACATTGGAGCCTGCATTAAACTTTTGTATGGAAACTAGCGCCATCTATCCCCCATGGTTCCAAATATTTACTGGTTGGAATACCAGTTTATAACAGTGTCATGATTTAATTGAAAATAACAATATAGATCATTTAGGTTAAGAAACCATATTTTTTTAATTTACACTATAATAACTAAGTAATAGTAAAAATAAAAGAATTAATTCAATCAATGACAAAACGTATTTTTGTCATGGTTACACTATCAACCGTCTGTCATTTAGAAAAATGTGTTATTTTGAAGAATTTTAATTTAATTCAAGATTTCGGATTACGGGTTTTGAAATCTTGAAAGAGATCGCTTCCAGGGATAGGTTCGAAGTGTAGGATATTCCATCAAAGAATTGGATGATATCTTCATCTATAACAACCGAAGAGTATGCCGAAGACATTTTGCAGCAGTCTTCCAGTAGTGATGGGTCGTTGAAGGTTTTTCCGTCAACGAAACGTTAACGTTGAATTGCGTTTGTCAACTAGTTGATCAACTAGTTAATTTCGTCAACGAGTTAACGTGTTACGAACGTCAACTTGCGTGAACGATAAACGCCTAAACGCTTTTATTAACGTATGCTGTTGTAATGTTATTTTACGAATAATGTGATGCAGCTTACCTAATGAAACTGGATAACATTTTATGATGACTTTACCTACTGTCTACCTAGGGTTCTAGATGATCTTCCCTTCATACTTTTTTCAGGCTTAGTACTGAGTCACAGGCCCGCCGGCGCGGAAAAGTTTCATTCCGCGCTCGAATATGATAATTTTAAAAATTAATAATGTCATCCTTTACTTGATTTTAAAAATAATGACATTTATCAAATTACTAAATAAATATCAAATCTTGTATTCGTTATTTAGAGTTCAAATTATTGTCATGACTATCACGTCGTAGCGAGAGTTTTATTGTTAAAGAAATACAATTTACGTACGTTGAAAATAACAAAACGTTGGGTTCAGTTTCTCGTTTCGTCAAACGAGTTGAATTCATAAACGTCGTTGTCTCGTAACTCGTTGACGAATTCAACGAGTTGATTTGTACACGGTCAACGTTAATCCCGTTGAAGAGACATCAACGTTGATTCAACTAGTTCGTTGATTCAACGCCCATCACTATCTTCCAGTACCCTAAGAATAGACTATGTAAATTGGCTATACCTACATTGCTCATTCAAGGTAAATAAATAAATTTTGCTTGAACAATATACCCACCTTGTGAATGTATTACTTATAATGTGTATTTATGTCACTAGCTGTTCCCCGCAGTTTTACTTGCATCTTTGGGCAAGCACTTAATGTACCCAGATAAAAAGTATCCTATGTCAAGCTCCAGGGTTGAAGCCATCTTTATACTGGTTTTCATTAAAATCAGTTGCTGAAGTGATTATAATAGTGAAATGTAACCAAACAGAGTTACTTTTGCATAGCTAATATTCATTTCATTTTCAGGTGTGTGTTGGATCAAGAAGAGCCTGTTCAAATGTTAAATATTGAGCAACCAACCACTTCAGCTCTATTAGATGTAACTAACCTTAGCCTATCAGGTATGTTGTATTTAATTTTATTACCCTAATTTGGCCCGGCCTACACTAAATTGAAAAAGTTGTAAACAATAGAACTAGGAAATAAACATTTCACTACTAAACTGACTTATTTTTATTGTTTTTCTAGGTCCTGGAATTAAGATTGCTGATGGTAAACCATCCACATCAAGGTCATGTAAAGAAAACACAGTGCCATGTGGAAAAGCACCACCAAGTGATACAAACGATGCTATAAAAGTTCAGGCGTGGAACCACCACCAAAAATATAAATTGAGGAAGAGAATGAGGCAAAGTGGTATTGAGGTACATGTTTGAAAAGTATCATTAGCATCAGATTTCTTATGATACTTTTCAAACATACATTACATAGAACCTTATGTTTACTGCTTTGCGGAAAGTTTTTTTGTCACAATGTATTTTTAATTGGTTTATCAAACGCGCATCAAAATACATGTCAATAAAATAAAATCAGAAAATTCTTTCAAGAATTTTTTAAGAATCATGAAAGTAACTCATGTATTTTGCACAAGCCTGCAAAGTATAGGATGTATATCAGGATCTTAGCAAGCAGAGATTTGCATTCATTGCCTACTTATTACTTGTTTATGTATTTAATTAATTAATATGTTGTAAACCCTAACTTTCTTTCTTTCCTAACTAGATTTCCCTTTTTGAACACCAAATGACTGTTCTAGGTATAAATACGATGGAAAGGGAATAAAGATTGTATAGAAAATCATTTGTTTAAGATACAACTGATATTTTATGTTAATGTCAAACTATTGATAGAAAATAGATCTTGGTTTTGTAATGAAATTAAAAATTATTGTAACCTTTTTTTTATTTGTGACAACATAAGTAGATAAAATATTAGTATTTTGTGTAACCTCCTTCTGCATTTAATACGTCCTGTAACCGTTTTCGCATGGAACCAACAACCCTCTCACAAAAATTTCGTCCTCTGAAAGATTCCCAAACGTTATTTGCATGTTGTCTTAATGCTTCCTTTGTTCGACATTGATTCCCATCCCACTCTTGCACCATTTTACCCCATGAGTTCTCAATGGGATTGAGGTCTGGACTTTTATTCGGTAGTTTGATTAAAGTAAGCTCTCTCTGTTCATTAATCCATGCTTGTATAATACGAGCATTATGCACTGAGCTATTGTCTTGAATGAACATTATGTGTTCATCTTGATAAAATACTTTAGCAGTTGGAAGAAAAGTATCTTCAAGAAATTCATTGAATTCATTCGTCCACTTATTTCTACAAGCTCACCAGGGCCATTTTTGCACATCCATCCCCAGAATCCAATCGTAATACGACCACTCCGACGATTAGGCAGCACATTTTGTTCCAAGTACCGTGTATTTCCTGGTCTCCACAAACTCAATCTGCCATTATCGGATGAACAGAAAACTTTCTCGTCCATAAAGATAACTTTATCAAAATTGTGATTTAAATAATTGGCCGCAAATTGCAGCCGCTGCATAATTTAAAGTTAGTGTTCAGATATTTTTGGTTAGTTGTGTGTATAGAAATTATTGACAAGCATCTGCTCAGATATTAATGAAGTAATGAATGTTCAGATATTAATGGTTGGGACTTGTAGCATAGGGAACTTATTGACATTTTAAATTGTTCAGAAGTATTTGGTCACCTTGTCTGCTACAATATATCTGACGGCGACTGTAGCTGTATGTATAGGTGTAGGTATAGATTATGGATTTAGTTCGGTACCATCACGGATAGATGGCGCTGTTGTTATGATGACGGAAATACGGTTGAGAGTGCCGTCTATCTCCATATAATAATATGTATATAATAGTAGTCTTTGGCCGGCGCGCGCGCTGTGAAACGGACGTATTAGTGGAGAATTTTTGATTTTCGGCAAGCCGCGGTAAGTTTTGACGTAAAATATTATTCGCTGTAACTCGTACTACCAGAGTCTTTTCGACAAGTAATTGTTGTTGCTAGTTTAGACGGTTATTAAACTTTTGATTTATGATAAAAATGGAAACTATAAGTTTAGAATTATGTGATTATTAGATGTTTTTTCTAAATTAGTTACTTTGGTGCAATTGTACCAACATTGTCGGGGTCAATAGTACTGGTACTATTCACCCCGTGGTAGAAATAACCCCGTGGTAATAATAACATAGTTAAAAGATAAATAGGTAAGTACTTAAAATATGCAATTACTTATTAGATATGTTTTTGTTTTAGATGCCACGAAATAGAATAAAAAAGACGGACCGTGGGTCAAGAGATATTTTGTTGTATGAACAAGCATATGATGAGATTTACCTCCTCCCGAATCAGGAACTGAAAGTATTCCCCTTGAGTCAGATCTTGCGCCTGTAATTCCACAAATTTCATCTCCACGTGAAGATCAAGAGACGCCAAACGAAATCCGTGCCTTACCAAATCCATCGTCAGAAGCAGCCACTTTAGAAATCTCTGAAATCATGCCTGGAGACACTTTAGCATCAGTTGATCCTTTGGATATAGGACAGGAATCCCAGCAAAATACATACTACATTGAATCTATGGAAATACCTACAAGTTTAAGATTTGGCACACCATTACGTGAAATAACAAATGTTTCTTCCGATTCTACTCCTCTACTCGACACCCCAAACCGTCTACATCTAAAGGAACTAAACTCTTTATTTTCTCTCCTGAAGTAGTTCGCCCTCTGCCAAAGGCGCCGCCACGTATAACCACCAACCGCGGAAGAAAAAAACGACAAACGGCTAGAGTTGATACGACAGAGGGGCATTAAATTACACTACGTATACTATACGTGTTTAGTATTAATTCGATACGGTATAAAAATAAAAAGCGCCAAAAAAGAGAAAATATTTTTTTCAAAGAAACTAAATAGCTTACAAATCAGAATAAAACGTAACCATCCTGTGTAAAAAAATTCGACTGACCTTAGATGCGTAGGTAACAGAGCAGCAGCGTCGCGCACGCGCCGAGCGCGGTGTGTGTTATCTCGTGTTGAGGCGGGCGTTTTGAAGTACGCGCACAAAAACAAACACACTAAATTTTTAAATTCTCGATGTGTCCTCCATTCACATTAATGCACAAATTATACCGACGGAGAATATTGTTATTTATTTTTCTAATTAAATCACTGTCCGTCGCCAAGCACTGTAATTTGTGAAATGCTAAAATAATCCTATTTTTCAGTTCAACAATTGTATTTACCTCTGAGGCATACAGTTCACCCTTAATGTACCCCCACAAAAAGAAATCCATGGGAGTGAGGTCCGGAGATCGCGGTGGCCACCGAACAGGTCCGAATCGACCAATCCATTGCTGCCCAAACATTTCTGTGAGCCGCTCCCTGGAAGCCACCACAGAATGTGGAGGCGCACCGTCCAGCTGGTACCACAACTTGCGATGAACGGCTAAAGGCAGTCGATCAGTGTACTCGGCCACAGGACCACTTAATAATTGTAAAAATTTCGCCGCTGTAAGGGTGCCGTCAATAAATACAGGGCCGATAATATTATTGTTATGTATACCAGCCCACACATTGAGAGAAAATCTGTACTGGTGTTCAGATTCACGAAACACGTGTGGATTTTCCACACTCCAGTACCGGAGGTTTTGCCGATTCCAGATGCCGTTCCGAGTAAAAGTACTCTCATCGGTCCACATTACATTATTTAAGAAATGACGGTCTTCGGTTGTTTTATTTAGTAGCATTGGCAGTAACTGTTCCTGACCGGCAAGTCTCTCGATAACAAAGCTTGCACCTTTCGATATTTAAAAGGTTTGCGTTTGTTACGTTTTAGAACCTTGTGGATGGTTCTATGGCAACATCAAAACTGTCGGGCGGCTCTGTGGAGACTCGTCGTCGGGTTGCGGGAAAAATGGTCTAAAATTCGTTCTTCCCAAGCAGCGGGTATTTGCCGCGGTGGCACTCCCTCCTGTTGCGGAACTATAGGTTTATTGTCCCGTAATCTTTGTACCGCCAATTGTATGGTGCGGGCGTTCCTAGGGCAATTGCGGCGGTCACCATACCTTTCTCTGTATGTTCGCAGAGCTAAAGCTGCGTTTCCACGGCATTTGCCGTAAATTAAAATCATGTCAGTGTATTCTGACGCTGTGTAAGTTACACGAGGCATTGTTGAATATCTTAATTATACACACACACACACAACCAAAGTTTAATTACGTGTCCTATCACAATAAAAAACAGTCAATCACACAAAAAAAGTTACGTGTCCTATCACAATAAAAAACAATCAATCACACAAAAAAAGTTACGTGTCCTATCACAATAAAAAACAATCAATCACACAAAAAAAGTTACGTGTCCTGTCACAATAACAAAACGAAATCACTGTGAGCGCGCGAATTCCACAAAACATCCGTTCGGAACAAACAGCCGCGGCGCACTGGCGCCGGCGCTCGCGGCGCTCCCCACTTCCGATCGCAAAGATTTAGGATGCAACAAACTACCCTATTTTTCTCTTTTACGCGCGGGATGTTTTGCTATGATTGTCACTCTCGTAATGAAAGTGCAAGTGTGTGTGTATTTATTGCTTGCTTGTTTGCAATGCCAACTTATTTTTAGTGAATTGGTTGTACTTGTGACATGCGTCAGAGTGGCAACAACGCATCGTAAATTTATCGTTGTAAGGTGCATGACCTATGCTTAGACATAATCAGCTGTTAGGAAAGATACATCGTGTTCAAATGTTGCAAAAACTTAAAAAATCATTTGCGGCTAAACTACTGCTCCTATTTAATTGATTTTTAGTACAGAGCTTGAAAATGGTACCTAGTATAGGCAGTTCAAAGGAAAGCCCCTCTGTCGTATCAACTTTGTATATACCGATACCCCAGAAAAAGATGCTATACAAAAAGAAGCGGAGGAAGCTGAAAAAAGAAAGAAATCTAAACAAATTAAAAAGAATCTACAGCACCCGGGAAAATCTAAAGGGATAAAATGTGATTCCAGCCAGAAAAAGAAGACTGTAGCAAAAAATGACTGAAAGCAGTGAAGAAGAAGAAGAATGCTTTTGTGTTGTATGTATGGAACCTTATAGTGCCAGTCGCCCTAATGAAATGTGGATCCAATGCGCTCAATGCATATTATGGGCACACGAGGAATGTACACCTCAGGAGTCAATTTATGTTTGTCACAATTGCGAATCTGACTAATATTTTTTTTATCAGTAATTAATATTCTATGAGGGTCAATTGTACCAGGGGTCAATTGTACCTCCATACTAACATGTTTTTGTTGATTACTTCTATTTTATAATTGTTATAAAGCTAGATAATAGCTAATATGCAAAGTGTGAACCAAAGTTGATTATGTTTAATAAAAACTTATTTTATTTTTGTTCGAAGTGAAGAATTGTTATGTTAATGTTATTACTTTACATTTGTGTTGATTTAAAACACTGATCTCACAATATTTTTGTTCCTAATTTTTAAGAATGATTATAAACCCATAAGACTTTAAATAAATGACTGAGAAAATGTGATGAATACCTTTATTCGATTTTTATTACCCTATGCAGTTTTGGTACAATTAACCCTTAAAAGGGGTCATTTGTAGCACTAGCCATCATTTGATTCAACGTCAATTTTGACCAAGTTTTGTTCAATCTAGGCCAACTTTAGATATTTTCTTCGGTAAATAATAAACTAAGGCTGTAAAATAATAATATTTAAAACAAAAAGCGACAGTTGAATTTGTGTAATTAACCGATGTTTAGAAAATGGTACTATTGTCCCCGGTCTACCATAAACAAATTTTATACATTTTGAAATATTGATTAAAAATATCGATAAAAAAACATTTAAATAAAAAAAAAATTGTTGCCTACCGGTATCGGGAACAGGGTCCAAGCTACCGGCAGTCAGGGCTCCAGAGAGAGGAACCTCCTAACTATACGAGCCGTGTCCAGAAGTACCGCTTTCTGAATCAAGCCTTGATCCAGCTGCCTAACGAGAGCCTAGTTAGATACCTATTGGTCGAGGCTCTTGGCAATTAAGCCATGGGCTGACACGACTATCGGCACAATGATCGCCGAGTCCACATCCCACATGTCGACCACCTCGCGAGCCAAGTCAAGATACTTGTTTTTGCTTATCTTTCTCGGCTTTCACGAGGTTCTCGTCATGCGGGACCGTAATTTCAACAATCATTGCGCGCCGCTCTGATCGATCCACCACCACTATATCAGGCTTACTACTGGCTAGAATAGTCCTGTCAGTGATGATGGATTGATCCCAGTACTATGTGATATTGCCATTTTAGAGAACTGGGTCGGGCACATACCTATAGTACGGAACTCCCGATTCCACAAGGTTGTATTTTAGAGCAAGTTGCTGATGGATAATCCTGGCTACAAGGTTGTGTCTATGCAAGTACTCTCCATTAGCCAGACGAGAACACCCGGAGATAATGTGACGGATTGATGCTATTTATTATTATTGTTTTTGGTAATCATGTTTTTTTTTATATTATTGCTGTATGTTTTATATTATTATGTCACTTTTAGAATTCAAATTAATATTTAATTATGATGTATATGATAAGGATATTATATAATGTATCAAACACAATATAAATTGTCCTGATAAATAAATAAAACTCCTTCAAAACGTTTCATTCTTTGTCATTTAACATGATCTCATAATAGCTTCGAGTTACAATTTATGCACGGTAAAAAAAATGTGTGTATTAATCACTACTAAAAAGAGAAAAAAAAAGGTTTTTTTTTAATAGTATGGCTTGCCGTTTTCCTACATAAGACGATTTATTTTCCGTTTTTAAACCATGCAGTGGTCATGGAATTGATTGCACAAAGAGAGACACCTAGTTTAGGGTCTAGTCTTGTTTGCAACCCGCAGCCTACAACTCGGTAACTAGATTTCGATGATATTATCACAGCTTCATAACAAAAAGTTAACAAGCTATTGAAAACCATAGTTTTTTAAAATAAAACAAACATGAAGTGACAGTTTCTCAGTTCAAAGTTGTCATGGCCTGTCAGAATTGCACTGAAATATTTGTAAATACTTAAGAGTACTCGTTTATGTGGTTAGATTATTGGCGGATGTTATAGTTTATATTAATTTTGTTCTAAATTGATCGAATATGGTAAGTCACTCGAGTATCATTAGTACTCCAAGATTCAAGTTTACTTAGCCAGCAAGTAGGGCCTGAGTCGCTATGTCTTCACATGAGAAAACCAGCTGTAGGTAATGATCTAAAATTGGAATAAAAAGAAGTTTATTCAGTTGCTGTGACAATAATAAGGTGTAGGTAGTAGACTCTCGAAAAAGACATCTAAACACGTCTGGTTTCACTTATATACGTTGGTTTTGCTCTAATGTAAGTTAGGTAGTTTGATACTTTCTCTCTATAATGCTCATAATAAGTAAAAATACCTGCCACAAGCATATAGTCCGAAATAGTTAACAAATTCAAAAAGCTAACGGGGACTTTACCAATTATGTTTTAGGATGATGAAGTAGAAGATGTCGTAGGCGATGTCAAGCTCACAGAATCACAGAAAAGTGTGACCGTCTCGAATGTATACTCAGTGGACTTCACAGACAGTAGCTCCGAGAAACATAACTCCTCGGGAATGGATACTTACGTCTTAGAGTGGGACAGCGACGAAAGCGAGTCGTCTGCTCTGCGAGGCAGCGTCAGCATCATCAGCATGAAGGACAAAAAGGCCAAACCCATTCTAATCAACAGAGACGCACAATGCGAAGTTCCTAGAAAATTGAACAGAGCTTCCTCCACCGGCCTCGGCAAGTGTTCCGTATTTGCGCAAGAAATATTCACCCAGACCAGCAAAACTGTCATAGAGCTAGCTGAAATGGACGGTGCGATCAAGAGGCCTGTCGTCAGTAATACTTTAGAGACTCAAACCTCCTTCCTATCAATAACAGAAAACAAAACTGTAGAGTATAGAATAGAAGTATCAGGATCCACGCAAAACTTTACTAAAAATGAAATGATCGGCGATTCTGGAGATAACTCCCATGGAACACCTTTTCATCAAATATTTCCTAATTCTCTTGATGACGGTTCTTCAAAATTTATGGTATCTGAATCAGAAAACGACTGCACCAGTGAGAATAGTTCAACCACCAACCCCAAAGGATACTCACCTACCCCAGAAAATACCGATTCTAAAGAGAATATATTACTGTGTGAAAATCAAAACGAATACGAGAACACAAGCGATTTCGATCCATCAGCTGACACCACCGATATAGAAGAGGATTCACTCATGGAACCTAAGCGTAAAGTCAATACCAAGAGTGTAATCCACAGTGATGGCAGCCGAACGCCCACGTCTGTTGATGATGACGTTGCCGAACTGTATACTAAGCTGTCTGAAACTTTGGAGTTCCACATGCACACACCTTCAGAACATGAAAAGAAGCGTTTCGGTTACTTAACTCCTTTGACTGAAGAGTCAGTCGCAAGAAAAGAAAGTATAGGTGATGTATCAACTGCTGCGCCTGCTAACGCTATAAGTCAGAACGAAGATCCAGATAAAGATGTATTGTTTACGAATAATGCTGGAATAAAAGTCAAGTTGTTCCCAAAAGACAATAGTAATGAATCTGAGACCTTTAAATTGCCTCCTATACAGGGTAACAGTTGTCCAGAAAACTTGAATTTATTGTTTACCTCACCCAATAAATTAGCGAATAAGACGGGCAACCTGCCGTGCGTATATGAAGAACGAAAGGAAAGGAGTTTGGACAGGTGGGAGTTGGCAGGAAAGAATCTAGCAGCAGGAGAAAGTGCACACATTAGTAGAAGAAGTGGTAAGTTTAAAGTTGGCTATAACTTAGTAATTAGAAACAAATGGCGCAGTATGACGAAAAGTAATTTATACGAAAATCCTTAACTTACTTTGACGGCACGGTTGGCGCAGTGGTCAAGCGATTGACTGCTGCGCTGCATGTCGCGGGTTCGATTCCCGTACGGAACAAATATTTGTATGACCTACAAGTAGTTGTTCCGGGTCTGGGTGTTTTTCTATCTATAATATGTATGTATTTACAAAAAAAAAATGTATATTATGTAGTTTATCAGCCATCTAGCTACCATAACACAAGCATTAGGTTGCTTAGCTTGGGACTAGATGGTGCTGTGTGAAATGTCCAGGGATATTTATTTATTTATTAAGACAATAACAAGGTATCCTAATAAATTGCTACCCAGAGCCTGAGAGGCCAAAATCGAGCGTCCAGCTGCCCCCCATCCACGCGGAGGTTTGCGTCACCAGCAACTCCAGCAGGACCGACCACCACGCATCCAACGTGAACAAGACAGAGAACCAGTCAGATTTGCTGTGCCCCATCAGTATCAAGGACAAGATCAGAGAATTGAAGCTGAGCCACAGGCCGAGAAAGTCTTGGACCCACTCGAAGTACTTGAAGTAAGTATCATAAAATAATTTGTTGGATTTGACGTCATGATACACACACACACGTATGTCACCGAATCTTTGATAAATAAAATCACATTTATGCTAAATTAGTTTAAAATAGTTTTACATAAATTATGTTTTAATTATAACTAGATATAGTTAAGAAAAAAACACCGAAATAAACCGAGAGGTAACATAATATAACATCACGCATGCCATCCCCGAAGGGTTAGGCTAGGTGCTAGGTGGTAGGTAGATTAGGCTACTTAGGTGTATCTAACAATGCACACACATTTTACCAGTTATGTTTTAAATCCCAAGGCGGCGAGGCTATTGCCATCAACAGGGAATAAATCCAGACTCCATGGCTGCTACTGAGAAGTTCCTAATGGAAGAACCCAATGACGATTTGACGGACCTGGTAATTGAGCCCAGGACCTCGTGCTCAGTCAGCAGTTGCGCTTGCGACCACTCCTTTTATTGTACGCTTAAAATATTCGATGACAGTGCGTCTACTTCCTTTTAAGTTTGGAACACTGAACCAATTGCGTCCACTAACTTACAGTCCCTTTCTCTTCACCCCTTTCATATACTTGTGGTCACATAATACCCAGACACTGAATCTGTTAGGAACCACAAAAAACAGTTCTTTGTAAAGGAAAATTTGTCAGTTTCGGGTAGCTTGATATGCGGGCGTCCGTACATCGTACTATTTTGTTATTTTTCACTGGTTCGCTAACTGGTCCACGCGGAATTCCGACTAAAGCTAACAATCAGTGCAAAAAATGAGCACATCAGGGTTCAGGTGATCTTGTTTTGTCTCGTCAGCGTATCCGAAAGCAAAAGCGGATCGCCCAGTTCAGGGGTCTCGCCAGATAGACTGACAGACGCCACGGAGCGAGGATGTGAACTGCTCTGCGTCGAGTTGTTCAAGAGACTGCGCTCGCATTCTTGGTTAGTGCGGAGAATCTATTTAATAAAAACCCCAAATTCATTCGTTCAATTTCAGGTTTTTTTTTGCTTCGAGACCCGATATGGCCTGTGCGTTATCACGCGCAGACATGTCAGCGGGTATAAAAAAATAGTTAAAGAGAATTGTATTGTATAACGGGCTGGTTGGTGTCCGTAACTCCACATCCAAATCGCGTAGTTTGCATACGTAGTTAAAGAAAAATACATGTGGAGAAAAAATTAAAAATTGTTAAATCAAGATCAATCAGATTTTACCTAAGAGATTTTGAGAGATATCTTTAAGTTATGTGATATTCGTCCACAGGTTTGAAATAGCAGATGTGTTGGACGATGTTCCTAGAGTTCTGGACAAGTTTTGGGGAGTTATGGCTGAACATAGAATTGCAGACCTGATCAGACAAGTAAACGATATTTCTCACATTCTGAATACGGTTTACATGGGTAGCGCACACCGGGGACGGCACGGCAGGGCATTTTATCTTTGGCCAACGCAAATTCATACGTAGCTAGTGGTAACAAGATTAAAGATACAAATTCCAATGTTTCGGAACCCCAAAGCATCAAAAGGGATTTTCCTTCGCGACATTGAATATTGGAATCTGTATCTTGTTACAACTAGCGTTGAATTTACGTTACGTAATTGTAATAGAGAATGTGCGGTTGATTGTAGCTTTCCTAGAAAACCCAAACTTAATCTTACTCATTACTTAACTTAATCATTTGTTTCTCTACAAAGGTGACCGCTCACATAGAATCTCCGAGAACGCAGGTGGCGCGCGCCGCGTGCAACACACTCGCTATGATACTCAAGAATACCAACTACACTAAAAAACCGGTAGGTTTAGCTTTTAATAGACATTCCTTTACACCTGCAATCCCTGAAGGGACAGAGGTGTACGTATAGTACACCCAGGTTTCCTCAGTAACGATTAAATTCTTTGTATTAAATCAGGTCAAATATTTGATTTCCAATAAATTAAAAATCTAAATCGAAACCTAGACGTCATGCTTTGTAGTAGCGAATTCATGTATTCCAGATAGTACCGGGCAATATAAAATTTGAATACCTTAAAACCCGACTCGCGTGAAAACAAGGATACAATGATGGCCACAAAACGCGGAGTATAAATTTTTTTTTTGCAAAATTTCTGAATTGTGGAAACCCAAAATATTTTTAAAACATACAAAAACAAACTATACAACGGAAACAGTTAGGACAAACTGAGGCGCTTTTCCGGACACCGGCGCTTTTCCGTCAGGTCAAGTACTGAAGTATCTATCAGTGACTGCAGTCTGCAGCTCAGTTGTCCGTAGCTAGTGCACCGTCCCTACCGGATAGACCGAACCATTCGTGAGTGTAAACTCCTCCGAGTCGGTGTTTCCCAGGACTTCTACGAAGCCATGACGATCCTGTTGATCAAGACGGGCAGCTTCAGCCGGCCGGTCAGACGAGCCGCCAACGTGGCGCTGGATGACATCGTCTGTAGTGTGGACTTGAGTCATTCAGTCACTGCCTTGTGTATCCACGGCTCTAAGTGAGTTTACTTATTTATTTATGGGTAAAGAATCATATAAACTGATCCAAATCTTAAACTAAAATATTCAGAAAAGAAAGCTTAGCTCTCGTAGACCCTCGTAGCTCGTAGCACGTAGCATGTAAATCGTAGCATTTAGCTCGTAGCGCGTAGCACGTAGCGTGAAGCTCGTAACCGGTAGGTAGTACCGCTTCGTGTGGTTATGATTACCAGGCCTTTGCAAAGAACTTTACGTTCACAATATTATTTTACCCATAATATATCCCGTATTATGTTTTCTGTTATGTGTTCGTTTTGTCCTGTACCTGCAGTCACAAGAGCCCGCTCGTGCGTTGCGCGTCCGCCCGTCTGCTGGTGGTGTGCTGCGCGCTGGGGGGCGGGGGGCGGGAGCTGCTGCGCGCGCGCCCCCCTTCCGCCGCGTGCGCCCGCAAGCACACGCTGCGCTCGCTCGCCGCGCTGCTCGACGACAAGAGCACTGACGCCAGGTATGGTGAGGAATTAAGACTGCAGCATAGTGCCGATATCAGACGCATCACTCGAATGAGCTGTTTACTGAGGTGACTGGTAAATTTTGTTTCACATGACACTAATAAAATTATATCATAGTGAACGTTCATTCGCTCGTTTCGTTTATTTATCATAACAGCTTTAACTAATATTGTAAATGCGAAAGTAAGTTTGTTGTTTTGCATATACATACGTTGTCAGGTGTACAGAAATGAACATAAGGTACCTTTCATCCCGATAAAAGTAGTTTTCCCGAGGAAAACAACAATAACCTTCTAAATGATAATAGATGGCGCCACGTGTCTTTCGAATCACGATTGAATTATACTATTAATTACAAGGAGAGTACAACCCGAATTGACTGTCAAATTTTAAATTAACGTGAGCGAGGCCGCGGGCAAAAGCTAATTTATCACAAAGCAAAAAAGGACAGAAAGTGAAGCATCTGATATTGGTATAATATAAAATCACGCTTGTATCAAGAGGTGTAAGTACACTCACATTTCGGCAGTTATTTTCAAGTCTTTCGCCATTAACCGGGCATACACCCCGACTCTAGGCTGCTGGCCTGCTACTTAAAAACATGTTATCGGAGACCCTAGTAACAGTTTGTGCTACCTTAAAATAAAAGGACCCATGATCCCATGCTCAGTAGTCGCGCTTGCGACCACAAGAAGTATTAAAAAACCGGGCCAGTGTGAGTTAGACTCGCGTGGACCCCAAAAATTAGGTTTGAGTGGGTACAGACTCACATGTAAAAACATACTTCGTTATCGATAGCCAAAAAGTCTTTACCAACAGTTTTCTTCTTAGAAAGTACGCTGAACGTCTATACTCGATGCTGCGACCTCTTTCAAACTTCGAGGCGTATTACCTGACGGACGTGGACGTGGAACTCGCATCCCGACAGATGAAAAAGTACGACCACCTGCTGCTGTGCGGCCCCCCGGAGACCAGGTGACGTCACAGGACGCTGAGGAATCGATGTGGTGTCGTTGTGGAGTAGCATATGCGGGTGCGCCCGTGACGAGGTAGGGCCTTCCAGTGGAGTATTCAACCAGCATTATTTCTGCCTTGGATAAACTTATGTATTAGAATGTTTTTCTCAGCACCAAAATCATTTACAAGTAATTTGATCAAGTAAAGAATAGTTATTTTAATTATAATTAGACGAGGACGACGTATTCCGAATCTTTTAGTGCTTTTCTGATTTTCAAAAACGTAATTTGTCAATTAATCAAAAATACTACAGAAAAATATTTGTACAAAAAACACATAAATGTGAATGTTTATTAAAAACTGACGTTATTTGGCACTGCGACACTAATTGATATTTAGAAAAGATGGCAATTTAAAAAGCTTTCGTTTTAGCGGCCATCACACTCTCGGAGCAGTTTTTCAAAACACTCCGAATGTGATATACTCCTACCTCGTGCTTTATCAACGATGGTGTTATGCCCCATCTTGCCACTGATTTTAAATGTTAATTCTTCCTAAAACCGTTATCAGCTGTTCATTGCATCTTTCACTCACGGCATTATCGAAAAACAAATGCAGAAACATTAATCATTCCTATTGTTACGAGATTATACGAGGGAACAGCCGACGTAACACTATGAAGGTAATATTATCATGTCGCGTGAACATGGAATGAAACAAAAATGAGCAGCCACTCGAGTGAGGCATCTGATACTGGCTTAGGAGCTACGTGCTTGATGAGGAGATACTGCCAAAGATCTTGGGTGTATACAGACATTTGTTTTTCTGTCTAAGTAGAAGTAGTATTCTTTTTCAATCCGTACCTAAACTGTAAAAGATGACAGAGCACGTGTTTTCTAAGTTCCAACTAGTGTCGTCGTAGCCAGATAACTTCAATTGATTGTAGTTCTATAATTATAATCTTAAACAAAATTGTTTTCGCCACGTAAGTCGATGTCAATCCTCATAGTTTAGTAAATATATTGTATTTGCATTATATGTTGGTGCCTGTTTTTGTAAACATTTTAATCTGTGTCGGTTGTTAAACAGTTTTTTCATTATGAGTTTGTACTGTGATTGTAAAATAAGTATGACATTCAGATTTATAGTAAAGCGTGTAGATATGTCCGGAGTTTTATTTAAAGTGATGAGTTTTTTGAAGACAGCGTCATAAAGCAACAAGAAAGGCAAAAAGATTGGTTTCATTAATAAAAGTTTGACCAGTAGAAAATCAATTTGTGTAAAATTTACGGATACAACATTTTATAATCTAACGCAACACAGTAAAGCATTATTTATGTTCCCACAAGGCAACGTGCGTTCACAACTATAACAAAACCCAAGTGCACGTGTAATGTGGGGACGTACTCGTAGTGCCTATCCTATGTCCCTCGCTACAAGCTCGGGGCTCGGACGTACACAAACACGTACATCCCGCGTATATACCTAAGCAAGCTAGTACATAATATGACACACGGCTCGGACGTCCACGACCTCTGGGTGTGTGCTGTGAACCCGGTCGAACAATCAGGGGTGGGCAGTATTTGAAATCATCTTAATACGAACACCTATTAAATAAAAAAAAATAAAAAGAAATATATAAAAAAAAAACAATTATTTTTATTTATTTTTTTTCTTTCTTTATTTCTTTCTATTTGAATCAGATAGAAATTTCAAGATTTAATTTTGCTTGGCAAACCTGTACGCGTTTTTGCGCCTACAGAACGGTTTCTGTTCCGGTTTTCCTAATAAATGAGTGGGCGACGATCGCAAAATCTGCCGAGATGGTGATAGATTTCGGCGGAAAGTAGTAGGTAGCTCATACAGCGTCAAAAAAGCTGGGTATCCTAAATAAGGTTAAGCGTAAAGTTCAAACCTGGTCAGCTTTTATGGGGTGGAAGGGACACCGTCACAAAAACGGTTACCACGTATTCAGTACATCAATTCAATTCAATTCAATTTTATTCACAAACAATTTACATTTTGTTTGAAATAACATAAATAACACGGTAGTAAAAATAAAAAAAAATCGTTGATTCAAATCATCATTCTGAGCCCTGAAAAATTGTTGTTTAAATGTATGGAACAGTAAGCTGTTTTTTATAAATAACCGATGAAAATTTTCTATGTTTATAAATTTCTGTGGGCTCAGAATGATGTACTAAGTGGTAACCATTTTCGCGTCGGTGTCCCTTCCACCAAAGCAAAAGCAAAGCTCAAGATCGGTCCGGCATGGAGTATTGCTGTCACCTTTGGGATGGCTCAGCCAAATACGAATTAACCACACTTGACACTGTTGAGTGCAGAGCCAAGAGGCTCATTGGTGACGATAAGCTGATGGGTAACCTCATAGCCTGGCCAACCGCAAAGTTGCATGTTTGTCGGTCTTTCACAGATTGTACTTCGGTGAGTGTGCCCAGGAGCTCCACGAGCAGATTCCACCATCGCCCTTCTTCCATCCGGAGTCCAGATGTACTGCAGATCACGCATTCCTTGTCGATGTTCCACACATTCGCACGAAGCGGTTTACTACATCGTTTATTATGCACACAGCCAAGGAGTGGAATTCTCTACCTGCGTCGGTTCATATGACCCCAATCTATTTAAGTCGCGAATTAATAGGCTTCTGTTGGGTTAGCTCGTTCCATCGTCGACCTCATCTCTGTCCTCAGAAGTACCTAGATTGTGGTCAATAGGCCCATTTAATATAAAAAGGTAAACAAAGCAACAAGCTGGGTCTATTTGGTCTACTGTGCTGTATTTTCGATTCACCTCAGAAAAATATTTTGTATCTATTATCTAATTACTAATAAAATCATAAGATATAACATGTATGTTGCCCATCCCTGGACACGATACTTTACGCGTACAGGCCCCGCAAGTGCACGCGCACTCGACCGGTACACCCGCACGCAACCAAGGCTAAGCCAGTAATGTGCAATATTATGTTCTATTGATAACTTTCTACGTGTTTTCAGATTACGGTTGTAGAATTAAAATTAAACAAAGCGGCTTATCTTATAATGTGATCTGACCCGATGATCTTGACGTAAGTGCGCATGCGCCTAGATAATAGATATGCGTCCATAACATCTGGTGTTAGGTTAGTGGAGAACATGCCACTATCGGGCAGGTCATTAGAATTGTGTGTGACTAATTAAGTTTACTTTACTTGCTTTTACTATGGTTTAGAAGAAGGGAAAGAAAAGGTGAATGGATCGTGCGTGTGAGGAATGACAAAGAAATGGAATTAATGATAGGTACTCATAATTTACAGGTGAGAATATAAGAAGAAAACTTGTTGCGCTGACTTCAAGTAGAAAGGTAGACGCGCCAGATCCAGAAGATGATGATTTTACTAGACCTTAACTATTAGATACCCGATGGGTTAGGGGTATGAAACATGTTGCCAACTCAATTTGCGATTTCTTTCGTAATCCAAGGGGTGGCCTGTTTCAATCTATGGTTCGGAGCGAAACGAATGGGAAGCCGTCACCTCATTCTGCGAAGCACTCATGCTAGCGAAGGAGGTGGTGGAACGTGAGAGGGAGAGAACCTCACGTCCCAACCGCCGTGGGAGACGCCCAGGGCTTCGGGGGCCACGTGGTGGCTCCCGGTCACCGTAGGCGCGGGCCTGTGGACGGTGAGTAAAGGGCCGTCCGCCTTATGATGACAGGCCGTTTCGTCAGCGCGTTCGTGTTCTACGCGCGCCTCGCAGAAATGTCAGCAAACCGGAAAGGGTCCGCAAGGGCCGATCCCTGCCGGGGCTGCGGGACTGTACGAAAGAGATACCGCGGCCCTGGAACTCAAAGGGCAAAGAAGGAACATGGATGGGTTTTAATCAGTACAAGTCTGACAATCCTTTCCGGGCGGGAGAGCGGGAGGGGTCATTTGATGATTTCCCATGCGAAAAAAAAGGGGGTGGCTCTCATTGATGAATTTCTTGTCGTGGGTATGCACTTTCGCGTTCAACAGAGCTTCGTCTAACTTCTAAATGTTAGAGGAGATGAGACTACAGGACATTTAATGTATCCTCATAAATACAAGATGCTCATAATCAAAGCTCATAATAAAAACCCCTTATTATTAATAAAACAAATTATTATGATTGATTTGACGTAGAAATGTCTAATTAGTCAAGTGAGAAACTAAGTAAATATCTGGGAAACTGCTGAATTTACACATGTGCTGTTACATATTATTATATGTCTTGATTTATCTCGAACAGTTTAGACTTTACCTACAAGTACCATATTTATGTAAACAACAAGAATTTGTGTGGTATACTAAAAACCCGACTACCGGTACTGAAAAATCACACTCTAATTTAATTCGGGGTTTACAAGGTATAATCGACTCCTCCTATTGTTGAAGTCGGTTAAAATGAAGCTAATGTTACCCGGGTCATAATAAGGAGTCAAGATTCATTCAGTCTAATCCAGTATTGCACTTCTTAGTTAATGTAATTAGGACATCTTTATTTTCGACGAACTAAGTTTCGTCATCATCCGACTCCCCGTATCCAATGATTTTTGGGTGGCGCAGAATTTCGTCTGTACCTTTCACTCAATTAACCCATTGTTTCTTTGCTGTTAATAACTCTTACACCACAATAGGCAACTTTTTAGAAAATACCACGGTAGTCGGTATTACAAATACTAAAAGTATTTGTTTTATACCGTGGTATTTGGGCTGCAGCTTGGTGGCTCTATAGAGCCAAAGGGTACATACCTACTTATACCAAAGAAATAGCGGTCGACTACCCGCAATCTACTAAATTTGGTATCAACTGTCATTCCAATTCCAAATTCAAATGCAGCTGCTGGCCAGTAAGAGAGTAACGGTGAAATCTCTTGCTCGAATAGGCTTTCTCCACGAACTTGTTCCCATTCATCTATCACACTGACTCATACAACTTACTCTAGTTAAAAGGTTACCGATAAACTTATTTCTTTCTTTAAGATAAGTAAGAACTAAAATAATAAAAAAACGGATTGTTTTATAACTAATAACACATTTCCACTATCTATTTATCTCTGAGTCTCTCTCCCACCCACGTAGCCTATCTTTACGACTCTGAAAAGAACCGCAGGTCAGCAGGGTCGAGTTATGACAATCACTTCAACTACCGTTAATTGAAACTCCTCTTAACTCTTATAACAAGGCGATAGAGTACATAATTGTGTAGTGCAAGGACCTTTTGTAAATTGTCGCGGTATCACACCATTCTGTACGTTGTCGCAAGTGTTCAAGCGATAGGTTAGTTTCTAGTTCATTTGTAAACTATGGCTGCTATAATAAAACTAGATTTAGCCTGTGGATGCACTATGCAAATAACAAAGGATAATTTTATGGATAATTTAGTAATAACACTATTTTTAGTCGTTGTCGCTTATGTATAGTATCTATCCTGCTCTGTCCAAATTTTCCGAATCTTTTTTCTTTGCGGTTTTCGCATTTTCTCAAAAAGATTAGCTACGTTAACGTAGAAATTCCTAACTTATACACGCTAGGTTTTGCATAACAGTTTACCTGTACAGTCAAACTGTGCGCATACGTGAACGTGTGTAGGTGAAAACTGTGCACAGTAATCCTTGGTATAGAACTTGATTTTGCATGAAGGTTTCACAAGCACATTTAAAACTGTCATGCATAACCTAGCGTATAATGTACCTTTATAGAGATAGTATTGTTGTCTCCCTTACGGACACCATTGCAACACGATACACAAGCTACTATGCACACTAAGTTAAATTTTAAGCTATAAATAGAAGCTTTACCTGTAAATAGTCTACTTTACTATAATCCTTCAATATCGTCCTCGATTTTTACGCTCCACCAAAACTGAAAATCTCTCCTTTTGATTTAACTCCGACGAACAGTCGCTACACCAAGTAAATCCATATGCCTTTGTCCTAAGCGACCTTCTGATATTATGAAATAAAAAAGTCATTATGCTAATCAATCAAAGATATAATAAATCAATAATGTTTTGAGTTACATACAATAAACATAACATATATGCCATTTATCATTTCTGACGCTTTCCTAGCAGAAAGCGACGCACACGTTTATTGTAATAATATAATCTTGCTTCACAAATAGCAGTTTTCTCAGAGATAACTGCAGTTTAACAACACATTTACGTATGTCGATCATGTGTGCAAGCTAATGGTCTATTGATTTACGCGTACTGACCACGTACGCGCTATTATGACGAAAGTTGCATTATCGGTGCAGTTCTACGGCTTTCAAATAACACTAGTTTCCATATGAAACAAGCTAAGTTAGAATTAAGTAACATTACAAATCACTCCAGTAATCTCCGACGAGTAAGGCAGAGGTGTAGGTACCTACCTAATAGTACACCCACATTCCGCCAGTTATGTTTAACTCCCATGTGATATGGGCCGAGCCTATGTTTCTCATTTTAGCTATTTACTAATAATAAACTCTGTACTCTTTGAGACTCTTTTCCATTATGTTAGCCGCAATTTAATGGCTCTCTGACATAAGGCTTTTAGAATTCGAGACTCGATGTTTGATAAAAAATGTCAATGACTAATTAAAAAATACTTATGTCTCCATTAATTAAACACGGCACGCTTTATACGTGATAACATGAACATCAATGGTAATGGTACCTATGTTATCAGTTACCCACGAGTTAATTAATTGATTCCTTCGTGACTTTTAACTCGTCTCACCTGATCAGTGGTGTTATGTCTTTAGTTATCTGGGAAATAGGTATGTTCTATATTAAGACATGGTTATAGGTATTTATTTGGGTCAAAGACTGTATCAGAAAATCAAGTGTAATGTAATAGGTAAGTCAATGACGTATGCTAATCTGCCAATTTACGCATCAGTTTGGGCAATTTTTTTTCAGTAAAGCATTACTTTGTATAAAGTTTATCACTTTTAAACTTTATAATTCTTTTAATGAGGGTGAGGGAATGATACAATAATGAGCCATATTTAATAAGAAACCAATTTATTTTTTATCTCCTACGAAATCATTATCTCAAACTAAACAATAAATATTTAATTTACTGAACAATAACCAAAACAATACTAGGTTACATAAGTCTACGATATCAGGAACATTCTATAGTACTGATTGTTTACTAACACTATTTTGTCTATAAGCCTAATTTAAAAATACTACATTTCCTTTATTAAGTACAGAATACTTCTGTTAGGCGGTAGCCTAATATAGGCTAAATTAATCGAGGCGGATCGTCTCGGATAATGAAAATAGTAAACTATTAACTTTCTAGAAAATTAACAGAATACGCGGGTTGCGTCCAGATTTCATGACGCAAAGCTTCTTCACTTGGGTGAATCTTCTTCTTCACACTTTCGTCGTAGATCATTCTACATTATGGACGGTTCCAGACGAGATGACTGTCCATGTTTCTTGTTCGCTGACAGCTGAGAGATCAGTCTGTGATCGGCGAGTCGCCTGTTGCGTGGCGGCCTGGACTCGGCAGGCACTAGCGAAGCGGCTGCACTTTGTGCAGCATATGCGGCATGTAGCTGCACAGCTTCAGCATGCAGAACGACGCCCTCTTCTGTTTGTGGTTCCTCTGGCGCGGACGAGCCTCCCCCACCGATGCCAGGAGCAGCACGCTCAGGATCACAACAATGAAGTGCAGGATACGCATCTTGATTTGAATGTTTATTTACTTATAAACTTGAAAGTAGATTGTCACTCAAAAATGTACTCGTAAAAGCTTGTATATAATTTCCAAAAGCAGTGGATGTAGCTGTTTGGTGTTTATCGTAGGACGCTTGGTTGTGTACTGATGATTCTGTAGAGACGCTCGGGTTATATAGGCGGCGTGTGGCGTTGGTTATCGCGCGCGTGGCTGATAACCCGCCGAATTGAAGTAGCCGATAGCGCGAGGTTCGATGACTGCGCCTCAATGTCACTCGCGAGATAGGCTTTGTAGTAAAATTATCATAACTAGGTAAACCGCCACGTGCCAGAACTTGCCTAGACCTCATTTAAAAAAAAATCTTTTTATGAGTGGAACTGTCGAATGACTAGCGGTTCTTTTATCTTAACCCTTGATGATGTTGCCATAATAATTGTACGACAATGTATTAAACGATCTACGTATTAATAAAACATATTTGCAACAATTGCAACTTTTAAAGATCTGATCATTCTTGTTTTTTTTTTATACAATTCATGTATTGTTATGTAGGTACTTTTACATTAATATTATTATGAATAAACAGAAATTGCTAGAGCTCCTTACGTAAGCTTATTACTTTACATTTATTGGCGCGCCCTTTTCTTCAGCGCTGTCATGAAAACGCGTCAATACATAAAATTACACAACAAAGCGATAGGTACCTAAATCTGTCATACATAAACAAACGAGAATCGTACTGAACTGATCGATTCAGTTAATTAAGCGATTATCTTATTTCACAATAGTGAATCACAGTGATGTGGTACAACCTACCTCAATTTCTTTCTAGAGCTTATCTCTGATACATTATCACGTAATCAGGATTGCTAAAACTATGTTATTTACCACCACGTTAAGTCTGTCCTTTGGTTTTCTTCACACGATATCATGCAAATGTTTATCAATCTACTTTCAGAGATTTTAACTTTTTGGTAGGTGCGAAGTCCGTTACGGATGGTTAAATCAACATCAAATTGCCTATTAAAATCGTATGATTTTGTCAATTACGTAAATTGCTTTTGTTTTTAAGGAAAAAATGTTTGGCTACATTCCATACGTATTATCCCATGATTACTCAACCACATCCGCAGTATGATGAAACAGGAAATTGGTGACTTATCGATTCCCATTTTTTTCTTTCGGAAATCTCGAAACACGAACCCGGTTGTGTGGTTGCTTTAATATCATGTTTAGATTGCGTCACCGATGAAAACAGCTCACTAGTTTAATATAAAATTTTAAATATTTGTACTTAAGTACCTACTTACACATCTTTCAAGTAATTTTCACGAGGTCTGTGAACTGCAGCTTAGTAAATATAAAACAAATTTGAAATATACTCGTCAGACGTTCATAAAATATAAAAAAAAAATACCTAAACCTCAAAAACCTCATAAATGGTTTAATCAGTTAAAGTTAACAGAAACAAAGCACACACGAGATGACTGTCATGTTATCATGACATCCATTCAGTGTTCTTCCCGCCAAACTGGGGCGTCGCCATTTTCTTATTACTCCACGATAATTATGTTATCTATGGCAGCTCATTTACATCCGATTAAAAAATAATGTTTTAAGACAGGCTCGCGTAATGGTTGACCCGTGCCATATTTTATAAACATTAAAAAGACTGTAGACAAAATTTTCCGTTTGTTTTCGTAGATAATTTAATCGGCCAACTTTTGTACAGATTTCAATATTATTATGCATAACAAAATTGCAACAAATACACAAAGTTGAGTAAGTTTACTAAATATACAAGATACCGCAGGACATGCTCCTGTTATCTTTTTAACGGAACATTGAAAAAAATATTATGTAAGAACATTGAAGTGAGTTGAATAATTTTATTAAAATCTCTAATGATAATCACGTGGAATAATCTGGTTTAAGCCGGGTAAAATATTAGGTAACGTTTTAACCAGTTTCAGGCAGAAATGAACGAAAATATAATGAGGTCGTAAGTTCAGAATACTGTAGTTTCATGAATAGATTGCCCTTCAAATGATAAGTTCGCGTATGTGTCAGTTCCTGAGCTAGATACACGCCGCTGTTGCGTGACAAGAATAACGGAGGTAGCTTAACCCGAAAAGATGTTGCAACTATTCTGAAGATTGAAATTGGAATAATGTTGGCAATTTGAAAGTATTGTGTTAGTGAAAAGGAGCAAGACTGAAACATGAAGTATGTACAGTCGCCAGCAAATCAAGTTATCAAAAACTGTCAAATTTCTCCAAATGATTTTAAACCATTAAGTGTTGAAGGGTAAGTTCAAAATCGAGTGAGAAAATTTGACAAACATTTGACTGTACGTCGATACTAGATACCTAGGTTTAGTTTTCTATCGTTTAAAAGTAACAAGTCTAGTAATAAGCTACAGAATTGGGCGGGTCATGTACCTAAGCCGCATGCATAACGACCGCTGGGTAAAAGTCTCTACGCAATGGGTGCCTGAGGATGGACATAGCTGCCGACGCCGGCCCACAAAGAGTGGGCGAGATGACATGGACGCGCACTGCGATGGATACTGCGATTCATTTATTTCAGGTAACAAAGACCCATAGATAAATACCTTAACCTAAATATACATACTAATAACATATGGGTTTACTTGTGGGATATGGGAGGCCTTTGCCCAGCAGTGGGTCATCAACGGCTAATAAAAAATAAATTTAAAAATCAAAAGACAATGAAAAACATGTCTAATTGTTACCAATTTACTATGTTGGTATAAGCTACACAATATTAACATCACGCGGCGCCGTTCTAATAAGAATAGCGTTCGTGTTCGTAGTGCAGCTAACTAACTACCCAGGCTGATCAATCATTAGCTCATCCATCCCCACTTGTAGGAACTATTAGTACATCTACACCTATCATACAAGATTATCGTAATGAGACACAATTAACTATTTATTAGTAGGACAACATGTAAACAAGGAAAGTTCACGGAGGTAATGAGGTATCGCGAGACCATCGCTTCGTCTGGTCTGACTAACACATTCGACCTCTTGTACCTACCTCGCCGGACTAATTAGGTCAATGAGATTTAAAAACCTTGGTTCATTTAACAGTAAATAACGTGAACATTTAGACCCCTGTATCTGTTTATCTATCTAGGTTAACAACGGTGCGGCCGATCAAAATAAACTAAGACTATCAGGGTCTCAGTTAACGAGACTCTTTCCGGATAGTAACATGGTTGAAAATAGTTTTTGGACGGAAAAACGATCTATTTACAAATAATATAATATCACGCCGGTTTCCCCGGCGGGTCAGGCAGAAGTGTCCATAAAGTACAGCCACGAGCACCAATACTTAACAACTTTTAAAAGTGTTTTTCTCCTTCTGTTCTGATTGAAATTTCATGTTGTTACGAACATAGTATTCCGGAACTCATATTTTTTTATGAAACAGAGAATCGCCAAGTTACAATTAAGTAAGTAATAATTGTTATTTCTCGCGAAAATTGCTTTTAGATTTAGTAAAGTGTAAACATATTGGTGCTCGTGACTGTACACCCACATTTTGCTGGATATTTTTTGTTTAAGTCCCACGTAATACGCGGCGAGCCTATGCCAACAACCGGGCACAAATCTTGATTCCAGGCTCACTGAGAAATTTCGAGTAGAAAAAAATGCGTGTCGGGCCACGCACAATGTAGGGTTCCGTAGTCTTACAGCGTTAATTTAATCCAGTTCCTACGATCCGATTTGCTCTTTTCGTCTCTTTTCGTCTGAACGATGATTTTTATTGTAATAAAAACAAACTTACATTTGCAGTTGAAAAACCTGTGCTCCTCCTGCTTAGGTAGGTACATCATGTTTGGGAAATTATGTTATCCAAGTAGGTACGTTTTATAAATTATAAGTCGTAAACTTGTAAAGCTTACTTAGCTGTGATTGTTTTCCTTTTAATTTCGTTTTAGTATATACTACCGCCGCCGTGATTTTTTTCACACACCCAAACACAACCGTTTAGCTGGTAAAGGGGGGTGACATTTAAGTCTAACAAAAATTAGGACTTTAAAGCTTAATTTCACAAACGAATCCCTTAATCGAAAAACTATTTTACAAACTCGCAATATTTTTAAAGAACTATCCAACGACATCCCACCCACACTATGGGGTACGCGAGAAAAAAACCCCACTTTAAGTGTACAGGAGATACCCTAAGCAAAATATTTTTTGAGATTTTATTTTACCACTTTGTCGGCGTAACTAATCTGTATATTCATGCCAAATTACAGCTTTCTAGTACTAAGAGTCTTTGAGCTAAGCTGAGGACAGACAGATGGACAGATATGGCGAAACTATAAGAGATCCTTGTTGACTACGGAACCCTAAAAACGTTTGCCCGACCTAGGTATCGAACACTTGTCCAGATGCTCAGCAGTAGCGCTTGCAACCACTAGACCAAAGAGACCTTTCTTTCATTAATAGGGGTTGTAGCCGTGCACTTCTCAGTTACCGCGATTCATACAATACTTCAGTACAGAGACCTACGTCTACACTATTCAGACCTAAATGGGGAATGTAGACCAATTATCCGACCGATTATTAAATTAATGTAACTCTAACCGAACGAACTAACTTATTCTTTCACTAGCGATGATCTGCGCGTATGAAATTGGGCATTTTCCGCACTGATAATGATGACTACGTAAGATGATAAAATGTTTAAAAATAGTTACAACAGGTTTTTTTCTCATAATATCATGCCATTTTTAATATTTTTTATTTTACGAAACAAAACAAAGTCGTATTGTAAATAATTCATACAGGCATTTGTTTACGAGTAGTTTTTATAAATAACTCTTTTACATTGTTGTACAATGACGTACTTAATCATCACATAATCTTAATTATGTGATGATTAAGTACTAATTTATCTTTTGTTAAGCTCCTAATTACATAGTACTTTCACTTTTGATATAATTAAGTGATAAAATATACATGACTTTGTATAATTAAGATATAATTGTTATTTGTTTATGCATAAGTCATAAATTCCGATTTTGAAGTTCGGCTATGTCCGATCATGTCGTAATTAAAACATAAGTTGGTAAACTAGGTAAGTAGGTTAGTGGGTTACCTGATACAAGCAGTGAGTAATGAAATGACTCTAAGGGCGGATTTCATTAATGCAACTAATTGCTATCAGCTCATCTAAACGCCGTTCAAAAGCGGTCAGCGGTCAATATTCCATTGCAAATTATGGCACTGACAGCTGCAGAACCCAGGCGCCTCAAATGTAACGTTTTGTACCCACTTTTATTTTAAACATACCGTGTCAAAATGGCGCAATGTCATATGAGCAAATTATTATGTCCTGGAAACATCGCCAATCAATTGTGCCTATGCAATCGTCGAAGACAAATGTCCGACTGTCTACTTTTTGTCCCCGACACTAATAGATAATATTAAAAATAAGTAAAAAGACCCTAACCTTTTAAAAACTGGAGTAAGGAACTTCTTAAACAGCCAATCGATATTTTGAACGGCAGGATATGAATCAGATATCAGTCTATTTTTAAATTACAATAATTATCCTCAGATTATGATATTATCAAAATTATCAAGTATTAATTTAATAACGCCGGTGATTCAGAAACCAGCTGTTAATCTTAGAGGAAATTATAAAGTAAAATGTTAATAATTCGCAAACTTTACTACGCAGTTAAAATTGGTTTAAAAAAAGTGGTGTTCATGACGAAATTTGATAAAGGTTTTCAACGTGTATGATGCAATGTCGTGCTTTATTGAGTGTGCCTGAAAAATGTCGGTTGACGTGGTTGACACAGCGGCACGTGTTCACAATTAAAATAATTGCGACACCCCGTGGTGGCCTGATGATTGGTATTTATAAGTACCTACCTAAAGGTTATCAACACTTGGAAGGTACGAATAGGTAGCTGACTTTTGTAACAATGTAAAGTATTTCACTATTTCAAAGATAAACTTATATTGTTACCAGCAGTTGTTAACAAATACAGTCAAAAGAAAGTTCCTGAACGATTTAACTTTCATTGGAGTGGTAAGAAGATTACTGCTATATTTACTTTCATTTCTACACATCAAATCTTTACCTAACGTGCTTTTAAGCTTTGGTACTTGAGCGTCTGAGTTGTTAATTAAACTTGCTACAAGAATTATGGCATTCGTAGCCTAAAATCTGAAGAAATGAAGAATAATTACCTAAGTATATTTTTCTAAATCATTTTGCCGCTTTTTACCTTTTTAAGGTTTAACCGTACACATACGTGCGTCATCTGGGACGTGGCACTTGGCTCACATTTGCTGAAACACTCGCCCACAAATACTGACGTTTGAGAACGACTCCATTAAATGCAAGACTCAATGTTTTTTAGAACACGGCCTGTCGCCCGTCCTGCCACAGCCTGGACGACTGGGATTAGACTTTTTCTCTAGAGCCACTTAGTTTAACAGGAATCATTTTAATCCATTTAAGAAGTCCTAGTACATAACTGAACATAACATATTTACATTCACGTAACAAACGATAATATTTGGAACACAAAACATACTCGACTCGTGTTATTTGTTTGACTTTTACTTGTATGTTGCTGATATAAATAGGATTTAAGTGAAGGCTCTTAAGTAAAAGCTTAATGAGTCAGATCGCGTTACGAATGATGAACGCGATAAAGCTGATTCTTCTTTATCACTACTCGTAGATCTAATTAATGAAATTATTGTTTTAACTAATCTATTTTCATTGATGAGAGGTTTGAGGAGGATTTTTCAATCACGATACTACGAATTAAAGACTTTCTTAGTTTTCGTGGTAATACAATTTAAACTGCAGTAAAAGAATAAAATAATGGTACCAAGATGTAAAGAAGTCCATACAAGCTTATGCCAAAGTTAAGCGACGATCTTTGCAGGGTAGCCCCCTGTTAGTAGCAGTTGGGTGTGCGTAACTGTTCCCTTTTTTTTTTTTTGGTGGGTGGGAAATCAGCAAATGACCCCCCCCCCCCCCCCGCTCTGGGCGGAGCGGAAGGGAGTGTCAGACTCTTACTGACTAAAAACCACCCATGTTCCTTCATTGGCCCTTTATGTTCCAGGGCCGCGGTATCTCTTTCGAACAGTCCCGCAGCCCTGGCAGGCACCGGCCCTTGCGGGCCCCTCCCGTTTGCTGACAACTCTTTGAGGCGCGCGTGGAACACGAACGCGCCGTCGACACGGCCTGCCCGTCGTCATACAACGGACGGACGGCGAGCTAGCCCATTACTCACCGTCCACAGGCCCGTGGCGTAACTGTTCCCTAAGATAGTAGTAAATAGCGATGAGGAACAGAACAGGGGCAGCTTTGTCTCGTAGTGAATAGCTGTGAGCTGATGATGTCGTAAAGGATGACCACTGTCTGATATCTGTGTGAATGTTTACCTATTGGCCAACTATTTTCGTTGCTTTGTGTCTTTGAGTTTATTTAAACATGAACGAACATAGATTAGTGTTAGAGCATTTCTATTCAACATTCGATATTGTTTCGTTGTGTTTGTTTCGTGGCTGTCATTTGTAGATCTTTGACAGTCGTTACAGGTAGTCAGTGACCCGAAAGTTTGACGTCCAGTCTTACCATGGGGTCATGTTTGAGATGCTTTAATAAAATTCCACAAAGTATTCTTGAACTGAATGAGACGCAATTTAAAACATGCGTTAAACGCACACTATGTAAGCAAGCATATTACAAGTTGGACGATTATGTCTCTGATGAAAATGCTTGGCTCAATGCTAGCCCTGCTCCACATGGACAGGGGCGCATAAATGGATTAATGGATAGCATTAAATAGTATTGTTGAAGCTGCTGAAGATTGTACAACTATCTTTGCATTGTATAAATTCAATTTCTTTTGGCATTATATAACCGCATAGCCCATATTATGTGAGTACTATGTACTAGAAAGCTATCATTCGCTGGAAACCTACGTCTTTTTTTTTTGACTTTAATGTGCCCTGGCGGTTAAGTGTATGTCATGCTCACTCAAATGTCTCGCTGATGGTGGCGCGTGTGTCGGATCATTTAGTTCCCTTCAAAATGGTTGAGTTGGATGGTGCTGATACATGCGTCATGTTCGTGAACGGGCGCTGTCAGTTGTGACGGCGGCTTATTTGAATAAATTATTTTATTTTAGAATTGTTCTTTTCTTTGTTTTTACTATGGACACTTTTAACATGCACATCTTGCTACATCGCTCTCACATAATGTACCATCTTAACATGAATGATGTAACCAAGGTTTTGTAAAATAAAATAAAAAAAGAGAAAAAAAAGAGTGAAAAGAGAGAGAGAGAGTTTAAAAGAGTGTCCATGGAGTTTCTTGCCCTTCTCCATAGAGATCTACGTTAGGGAATGGGCAACTACAGTACTTTCACAGTTTTTATGCCTTGTGACTGGGACTGTAGCTACATTTCATTGTTTTCTTTGTTTCGACAATTCAAAAGTGCCTGTAACTGGCCTACTTGAAATAAATGCTTTGATTTTGATTGATTTTGATTTTGACCAAGGGGTATCGTATTACCTAGCGTTAACTGGGTTGTGGAGGTCAGATAGGCAGTCGCTCCATGTAAAATACTGGTATTCAGCTGCATCCGGTTAGACTGGAAGCCGAACCCAACATAGTTGGGAAAAGGCTAGGCAAATGTGATTCGATATTGTTTATATTTACGAAACATCGCGCGACAGCCACGCGGCCTCCCACAAGCACCTCATTCACAAAGATAATCAGATATTATCATCAGACATGCCAAAAATATACACACAAACTAAATAAAGATAAGCTTACGACACGGCGCAGCAAGTTAACTAAGCGAGGTCTATTTTTGGTACTGTTTCATCAGCGGCTTTACCGTTAAGACGTAGGTCGCAGACGGACCAAATGAACACGTGAACCGTGGGGTTTTTTTCAACCAGTGCGTTATCAGAACATCGCACGACGTGTGTTGGCCGCCGGGGGCGTGTTCTGATGTAATTAATAAATAAGTAATGGCACGGATCAAGTCTGCGAGGTCGACGCGTGCCAGACATAGGTGTAGGCACTTCTTGATTCAACTTGAGTTGTTTACTACTTTGCTAGTAACGAATGTGCTTTTTTGGTCATCGTAGTAACGTAGTAAGACATGTGATGCCTTAGGTAAATAAGCTCACATCTTTAAGCTCACCAACAAACCCTCGCATTTTTAATGGTACATACTTCATCTGTAGAGCAGTTACACACAAATGTCCTAAGATGGATCAGAATGTAAATGGCTGAACACTATCCCCTGAGATACAGGTTCCCGCCTAGTTCAGGGGGTAGGGTCCAAACTCTGTGAACCTCGTTATAACCACCACACAAAAACCATTGTAAAAATTTCATGTAGGTACCCACTAAAGTGTTATTTGTTTTTAATGGTGACAATTAAACAATTTTTATTTTATTATTTTAGGATAATAAGCTGTATTTAGTTAGTTTTAACGCGTACATCCCTGTTCACCTGCCGAGTCTTTTCCCAACTATGTAGGATCGGCTTTCAGTTTAACCGCATGCAGCTGTATACCATTACATGGAGCGACTGTCTATCGTCTATAACCTCTACAAACCCGTTACTGGGAAATACAATACACCTTGGTAAGACTGGTTGTAAGATTTCAACTTTCTACTATCCTTCCTTGCTACTAGTTATGAATGAACCTTCTACCAATGTTGACTAAACTCAACATGGGCAAAATGGTAAGAACCTTATTAAGTAAGCCCGATTTACATGGGTCAAATTTTTAGCAAAAGTAGATAGGTAAAGTTCAGTGAGTAAGGACAAACCTACCCACCACCTCCCATGGCCGACCAACATCAAGTCATATAGGTCGACAGTCTACACATCAAGGAGACAAGTGAGCTTATAGGTACTAGACACTTAGACAATGATGTAAACCGTTCGGACAGCAGTGAGTAAACAGTCACGTCTAGGTGTTCGCCACTTGCCATTAAACTTGTAGTCGCTACTCGCCACTGTCACTGTCCTTTACCAATTAATGTAAACCGGGCTTTAGTGAAAATACTGGCTTTGAACTTCTTCACTGAAAAGTAGGTAGGCAACCACTTTCCTTATACTTATCGTTGACTTTCATTTGTCATAACTGTCATCACCGAGAATTAAAAACAGCTGAGTGATGTGAGTAGCAGCTGAACACCTGTTTTTAAGATAGGCCACCTGAGGCACGATTACTATCTTAACTAATTCTGTGGACCGGAAGACTAACTAATCCGCTGCAGATTATGAAGGATATCTCTCAATGTGTCATATTTTATTAGTGATGGGTACCTAATGTATTGTTTTAGCCTTTATTCAACAATCTTACAAGATATGAATATAAAAGTAAACTATTTTAAGTGAACCGCTGACTGAAGGATTGCTTCTTTGGTATTGTGGTCGCAAGCGCTACTGCTGAGCATGAGGTCCTGGGTTCGATTCCCAGGTCGGGCAAAGTGTTATACCATTTTTCCATCAAAAATATCTCAGTAGCACCCACGGAGTCTGGATTTGTGCCCGGTGATGGTAATTACGTTCGCCCCTATTATAAGGGCCTTATACATAACTGGCGGAATGTGGGTAACCCTTCGGGGATTACCAGCGTGATGTTATGTTATGTAATTTTAGTAAATAAACAGTAATTCATTATGGACATAACATTATTATTGGACACCGGTACTGAGATTGTCTTGCGATTCCGCTAAGGCCTTCCACTCTTTCCGACGACGGGTCATCCTCCTCCAATAAACACCAGCCATCTTCCGGATATCGTCTTTCCATCTAAGACGCTGCCTCCCTTTTTATATTTTCTTCTTATGTTTTGTAGCTTTACATTAACACAATAATGGAATAATGGTTGTCAACAATAAAATGGTTCGTTGTCAGTGTTTACATCTTTTGGGGCTGACTAGCTGTACATACCAATAAACATAAATCAAGTAGGTAGGTACTGCTTGTGTTTCTGAAATTCTGAGTTTAAATGTTTCTTAACGCACCCACGATACAGGAGAATTTCCTAATGAAGGTCATCGTTTTCAAAAAAGAAAAAATACTTCTTATCATCTAGATATTACGTCTTATTAAAATTTTGAAACAGCGCACTACATAATTTTTACAGTATCGGCTTTACGAAATCAAAAGCGACATAATTATCTAGACATAGTCGTTATCAAATGTAATAGGTAATAGCCCATGTAATTAAATCAATCATGAGTAAATTAAAACCCTAGAGGCCCATAACATGCATGGTCGGTTTATAGATAACAGTGATACCGCAGCTAGTCATGACACCATCATCTTGGGCCGATTAGATCAGCAGGTGTGGCGATCGATCACAAACAGTTAATACCTATATTATCATTTAGATTCACTTCATTGATACAAACCTACGTAGGAGATGCCACGTCAAGCCATAATTCTACCATCCATCACGCTTATGTAGGTACTTAGTATGGCTATAGGTACTAAGTACCTACCTTTAAGACCGAACAACCCGCGGAGATAACCCACTAATATAATGCGGCTGCATTATATAAGCGGGTTATCCCCGATTCGTGCTTAGAGACCAAAACCACTTCTTACGTAGCAGAATTGTCCTGTTAGGCCAGGTCAGAAGCACGAAGTAGAATAGAGACGACTGAAGAAATGCGGAGACGTGCAAGATTCTACCAATTACAGGAGAGAAAGAGATGCGATGCAATACAGTGAATTTCAACCAATATGTATGATTGTTAGATTCCCGCACGTCTCCTTTGCAAACCATTGGAACCGGGACTGTCCCTTTGCAAAACAAAGAGTTCTCCTCCAGTTGTTGGTACACACCTGGTAGCCAGAGTTCAAAAACTCGTTAGAAAGAAATACGGTGGTACATACAGGCTACATTGTATACGTTTTAGCAGATCATAATTCTCAATAGATATATCCTTTAGATTGCCATCGTGGTGAAAGGATTGGCCAATCAGTGGAGAAACTTGCTGACTGCCCAGAGTACGCCGGACGTACAGTGGCTCAGTCGATAAGTACGTTGCTCGGCCATGAGCCGCCATGGCTGACCTGGAAGTCTTTAAATAGACTCCGGACCCGAACCAAGGAAACCTACTCAGGTGGAGATTTATTAATGTCTCTGCCCTGGAGGGTAAATTTTGTGGTCCTGTTCCACACACAATATCGTGTTTTGCGTTTATTGTCGTTTGTTAATTACAGGAACTGATGGACGCTAATGAAGGCACCAAACTCATAGCCAAAGTCTGGGGCGACACAATTTAGATTGCCATCGACATGCTAAGAAGAAAAAGAGAGGTAAGTATGTCCTTCAGTCTCGTCTCAGCACTCTGGAGAACGTACTCTTTTTTCGATTGGTTAGTGCCTAACCTGGTGTCAGAATTTTTATGCTGCCCATGGGCCTGACTTGGCTTTACCTACATGCCTTCGAAAAATACCTCTCCTCACGATCTTTCATTCACTACAACGGCGTATTGTATAATTATCATTTGCTTCAGTGAATGAATCCGAAAAATTTAGAGTTGTGAATCCTGGATTGGAACTCGAGACCTATAACTTGGTAGTCCGACGGTCACACCACTAGGCTATCATTGCTCTCTAACTGAGGGTTACACAGCCAAGCAACTGGCTCGCTCCTCATGCAGATATTCTGACTTCAGATTTTTACAACATTCTCATAAATCGTACGATGTATTGTAATAGATACATTATCTAACGAAAGAGGATGTCTTTTTATAACATTATAGTTTTATCAACGATGCAGGCAACAATACCGTGTTTATTTTTCAGTAATTAGAGAACATTCGCGATTATAGCTGACTTATTGACATCACAGAAGGTTCAGTATCAAACGAATGGGAATCACGAGCAGAGATAGTGGAGGCTTTACTTACGACAATGCGGCAATGTTATCACATTGCGTAACGCACCTAACGAGTTAACGACTGTAACGACGCACTTATCGCCAAATTCTTGATAAACGACTAATTTAAACGAATTTCACGTTTCGACTTGTCGTTATTTTGATTTATGAAGTAGCTGAGCAGGTTGTTGTACTTATGATTAGATTGCATCATGGTTCACGGCCATTCTATTTTCAATACAATTTTCACAACATTTCTACAACAATTTCACAAATGCCAAAAGAACCATGCCGCACCCTATTTTGCTGTTTTTTTTGTGAACTACCGAACTACTGAGTCGACACAGACGACGATACGACACAGGAAATTAGGAATATCGAATATCACAACTGCTCACTTATTTTCCCCCAATCCAGGTCGGTAGGTAAACAAATATTCTTCAAACCTTGGAAATAGCATCTTTAAAGTTTCGTAGTTAACTAAAATGATTTAACTCGATGTGTTTTCTAAGAGGAAAAATACAGAGTAGCATGTAAGTCGTGTGTGTGTGTGTGTCTGTGTTGTTTTTAATTCTAGCTATTTATCCCAACGAAACAAACAACTCAATCTAAATGATCGAGTTTTTTTACCGATCAATGATCAAAGTCATCAATTTTGTCGCATGCTCGACTGTATGCAGCTAAAAATAGATCAAATTAAGGAGATAAGGAGTACGTGCCTCGATACACTTATTTAACAAATAATTTTGTCTAGACACTGACGTAACAATGTGACCGAATCTCACATACCTCGACCTGTCTATGGACCTCTAGCAACCGTGTCGTGCCGTTATGAATATTATTTAATAGTTAATAATATTTCATAATATTCGAGTTATAATATGAAATAAGGAAGAAGAAGGCATGCTACGCCTACAAAAATATATAGCCTAAATAAATTGGGATAAGGGCTGGAGAATGATGGTGATGAGATATTAATATTAAATAGGGTCGTTCCTTCTGTCTATGCCTTCCTCTCTTGGTTGTCAGCCAATTAAAAGGAAATATTTACAGAAAAATAGAAACCTAAGTAGGTAATTTAATCCCGGAGGACACGGTGGAGCACACCGTGGAGGTCTGCTCCGCTTGGACGGAGCACCGCCGTGTCCTCGTAGAGGTAATTGGCGGCGGCGACCTCCGCGTCCGGCCCTGGTTCAAGCCATGGTCCGGGGCGAGAGGGAATTCGAAGCCGTCACCTCCTTCTGCGAAGCAGTCATACTAGCGAAGGAGGTGGCGGAACGTGAGAGGGTCAGAACCTCACGTCCCAACCGCCGCGGAAGAAGCACCGGGCGTCGGGGGCCACGCCGTGATGGCTCTCGGCCACCGTAGGCGCGGGCCTGTGGACGGTGAGTAATGGGTTAGCTCGCCTTCCGTCCGTCTTATGACGACAGGCCGTGTCGACGGCGCGTTCGTGTTCCACGCGCGCCTCAAAGAGATGTCAGCAAACAGGAGGGGCCCGCAAGGGCCGATGCCTGCCAGGGCTGCGGGACTATTCGAAAGAGATACCGCGGCCCTGGAACATAAAGGGCAAAAGAAGGAACATGGGTGGTTTTTAGTCAGTAAAAGTCTGACACTCCCTTCCGCTCCGCCCAGAACGGGAGGAGTCATTTGATGATTTCCGCCCGAAAAAAAAAAAAAGAATGTAATTAAATTGCCTGAAAATTTTCTAGATTTGTTTTTCCTCCAAATCTTAGTTTTATGTTTCGGATGTATTGCCTTGCCCATTAGCTTAGCAAGTCCTCCGCGCGTGTTTTCAGCTCGCTCTGGCAGGAACAGCTTACAGACACAGCTTGAAGATAATTTAATCGGCGTAAGTAGGTAGTGTTCTTGAGTGGAGACCGCGAATCGGCAAACGTAAGGTGGGACGCCCTCAGGCTCGGTGGAGTGACGATCTTCGCGGGGTGGCTGGTAGCAACTGGATGAGAGTTGCTGAGAATCGAGTTGAATGGCGTGCGATGGAGGAGGCCTATGTCCAGCAGTGGACTGCTATAGGCTGATGATGATGATGATGATGAAGTAGGCTAGTGGAAGTACTAGTAAAAAGGAGACCTCTAACGGATGCGCTGGTTGCGAGAAGCATAACCCGGGCGATTTGGTGACGCTTGGGGGAGACTAAATTGTGTACAGTGGTGTACGCCCTTCGGTGGATATAATGATGATTATGATTTATAGTTTTTTTTTTATACATCTAAATCCTGCATCGCGCAAGTAAAGTTATCCGCGACTTAAGACTATATATATTAGCGGTTTCATACCTTTACTTCTTCTTTAACCTGCGAAACCTAAGCGCGGAAAAAAATCAAATTAATGACAAAAATACTTTTCGTTCTATAATTTTATTTCTTCGAAAGTGTATTGAATGACGTCGTTTGATACACGTGGCCATTTGTTACTGCAACTCTCGGCTCCTTAACACGTGAATTCGGCCCCGGCTGCAATAACAAAGTTTCCCCACTTGTATCAAAATGGACTATTGTGTCAATATCTAAAGTAACCTATAGTTTTTTTTAGCTTTTTTTTCCGCGCATTGTTACACGCCCATTCTCATTGGGTTTTTTTAACCAATTTAATTAAATTTCCTAAAATTATTCTTTAACAGACGTTGGTGCTAGTTGAAACAGCTTTAAACCGGTTTAATAAATTACATTATTACAGATTTTTCCCTATGACGTCTTTAACTGTGCCTACACAATGCCAATGACCTCAAATGGACACACGATCTCCATTCGTTACAAAAGATTATATTATTATGAAAACATCCGTTTTTTTTCAGTAAAGGTCTTACGTGGCTACGCAGTTATAATATAGTTTTTCTATGAATGTGTATTAAACAATGGGTTCTTATCTGTCTGTAAAATGAAAACAAAATCTAAGACTGTGACCGTTATATCCTCAAGTATTTAACTGTAAGGTAAAATTGACGGAAATCCAAAAGCCCTTTCGGCTTGTCCAATTTAACATTTATGCACTTTAGACACTTGCCGTCTTCATTTATTTAAGTTAAAACGCAAGATATTACCTACACCTATTGGGCTTTAAGGCGTTAGGTCCATATAGGAATCAATGCGATTAAAAATATGCTGATTCTCTTGTACTGCAAGACTCTGCAACCTTACTATATGTTGACTTGCAGATATTAATTATTTTCAAGCTATCGTGTCCATGGCAACATTCTACAATTATCTGAGTACTTCATACTTTGTAACAATAACCGACTAACATTCTAGAACCTTCTCACTCAAGCCAGTTCAACGGACGTTCATCGAAAGGCTGCTTTATCAGCATAAGGCACTGAAAGTGATGATTTAATGAATAATTCCTAGTAGATAGGTTATCGCGACGGCACATCGTTCGATTGTTATTATGACAAGACAATTACAGCCGACCCTTCAGTAACTGATGCAGATCGCCTCGTGGAGCTATTGTGATGCATTTTCCCTGTTTGTGTTAGCTATTGTTCTTGACAGAAAGATTCAATCGATATAAGAAGGAAAGATTCTGCGGTACGCAGCAACAGCTGAACAAGTTGTCCTAGGTTGGATTCCCAGATTTGGCAGTTTTATTGGTTTTTCCATCAGCAATTTCTTAGTAGCAGCACCGGAGGATTTATGCACGGTTTATGCAATAGGCTTGCTCCCTTGTATAGACTGAAACATACTGGTGGAATGTGGATATGCCATAGGTGCATCTCTGTCTAAACCTTCGGGGATTACATGCGTGATGTTATGTAATTCTTCTTAAAAGAAAGTTGCAAACTATAAAACAAGAAAAGGCACTTCGCTATTTCGCTGGTCACCCGTCAGTCTTCTGTCTGAAAAATGAAAGTATAGAAGAATGTGAATTAGGGCAGTGTATTTCCTTCAGCTACTACAATACACTACAACTAGGTGGTGCTGAGCAGGCGTTTCCTATATAATTTTGACGTTCTAAAACGTTTTGAGCCAATCAAATCATAAATATGGTAAATATTTTTTAATTTCATTTCCGTACCTCGGAAAGCACGCAAACTCGTTGGTCCCGGCTGTTATTTGTAGATTTGTGATTGACTAGCGTTACAGATAGTCAGTGGCTCGAAAGTCTGACAACCAGTCTTACCAAGGGGTTTCGTATTACGCAGGACTGACTGGGTTGTGGAGGTCAGATAGGCAGTCACTCACTTAAAATACTCGTATTCAGCTGCATCCGGTAGTGGAATCCGACCCCAACAAAAAAAGGTTGGGAAAAGGCTGGCACATTGATGATGACTTTTAATTTGATTTTCAACTTGATGTCACTGCAGCAGAACATCGCTACGAACTGAAGGGTGTGCCTTCTGTTGAAGTTTATCACCTAACGTAGTTACTTATTTGCATAATACAATTTGTACTGACGGATTGTCCTGCAACAAATGCAGAAAGAAATATCTGGTGGTAGTGGTGGTGGTATATATTTCTGGTGTTATCGTTTTTAAAACCCAGCGCATTAATTTTCATGGATCAATCAAATGATTGATAATAATTGATTGATTAATTGACGGATTTTAATGATTGATTGGGTTATGAAAATCCATACCTCAACAATTTCCACAGATCAATAATTTTTCATATTTTTGATTAGGAAAATCAAAGATATCAAAAATTATTAATGCCACTGCCTGTGCTTTTATTTAATACTTGTATTTTTTTCATGAATCACTTCACACCATTCACGAGGACATACACTTTGTACTGCCTTAGTGACTCCTAAAACATGGTATTAGGTAACGCCGATGTTTCTAGTCCACAATCAGTTATCAATGGCAGTATAAGCCGTATCAGCAATGATAACATCGTCATATAAACATTCTCCACGTGTTAGTGGCTAGGGTGTGTCTCACTGACCCTTGTAGTGCTTTTTATAAACACCACAGCTATGACAATTGCTTGACGTCAGCGCATGATAGCGCAACTTAGTGCTAGTAGATCAATTTGTTACTTGTGCGTAATATCTAGCTGACATACGCAGATTAGGATATCTGAGCGTATGGATATTGGTTTGATCTGCTAATTCTAAACGAAAAATAAAGCATTGATACGTAGGCTTATTTACCGTAAGATTATCTGCGGCTCGTCTACTTTATTTAGCCTGACATGAGGCACAGGCTTGTCAGGCTCAATTAAGTATTTTAATGAGTGGTGAAATATATTTTAGTAGAACAGAAGAAATACCAGTGCTAGATAGAAAGCTAGGTCCACGGGTACGGTCCAGGTATCAAACCAACCCACGAAACCTTGTAGGTCTTATTTATTTACTAAGTACTTCGTTTTATTAGAGGTGCAACTATGTATTAACAGAACCTCGATTACCTACCAGCAACTCACAGATAAACCTTCTAGATACTACCGAGTTCACTAAGCGTTTGTCACTTTTCACTTTTAACCTTATGCCCTAAGTTGAAAAGTGGTCGCCCATCAGTGAACTCGGTAGGACGTCGATTGAAACATGCATGGTAGGCTTTCCTCTCGTGTCGGTTCGGTACATAACCAGGACCTCATCAGCATTCGCGTTTGCGACCACTCGACCAACGAGGCAGTCCATGCCTACGAGGACAAGTTAAGCCGCGGTGAACAACAAAACTGTAACATTGGGAGTAGGGATGACATTTCGGAGCGGGTTTTCATTATTAGGAGAGCCTGACTAAAAGTGCACTGGTTTTAAAAAACCGGCCAAGTGTTAGTCGGACTCGCACACAAAGGGTTCTGTCGCAACAAAAAATATAACAGCGATATTTTTAATGCTCATTCATATCACTCAACTATCGCTGTTGAGTGAAAAACAAAGTTACTGCTGCAGTATCACGAAAAAGTCCCATATCTCAAAAACTGAAAATTCTTTTTACGTTCTACAAACCCAAATTTTTCAGAATTTAGTGACCGAATCTATAAGGGTTCCCTTTTTTGACGTTTGGCAACGGAACCCTAAAAAACTGTGCATTGGTTCAATAGTCTAGGTAGATTTCGCCACCATTCTGCTATATTTTCATCGGCATTATGTAGATAGTGCAGTGCGTAAGTAAATAGCCGCTTTGCCGTCAGATAGGGCAGTTTGGGAATTTTCTCATAAAACAATATGCGTTTATGTTCTCGTAATGTTGTTGTTATATGTTATCATCGTTTTATCGCGCCTCTGTTTTTGCTTACATGTAGTTACGCAAGCCGCCTACGTACTTACTCACCCCACACAAGTGTACCTACGGTAGGTGCAGATGTGTATTTTCAGCGTTATAAAACTATCCTAACATCGTGCATCGGTCCAAAGTTTAAGAGTTTTATGAATGAAAATTCTCGCCAATTACTTGTTCATAACTGATAATATAATTATCGGCGTTGGGATTAATTTAAAGCGAGTATTTATATCTGTATTGTTCTGCACTTCCTCATCCATGTCGTAGGGAATACAAACATACCTACATTTGATAGATGACCTACAGTTATTGATAACATTCCGAAGATTTATATTGCTGACTACTGAACCTATCCAGGGCTACAGCTCCTTATTTTGCATAGGTAAGTGCAATCACAGCTGGGCCCGGCACCCGGCAGACTGGCATCATCATCATCATCATCATTTCAGCCGAAAGACGTCCACTGCTGGACATAGGCCCCCCACAAGTGTCGCCACATTGACCGGTCCCGTGCGACTCGCATCCAGCGGATCCCCGCAACCCTCACCAGGTCATCGGTCCACCTAGTGGGAGGCCTTCCAACGCAACGTCTTCTGGTTCGGCCTTTTCGGCCCCATCGTCTATCCGTTCTGAGAGCAATGTGCCCTGCCTATAATTCTTGGGGCTACGTCGGTAACCTTGGTTCTCTTGCGGATGTCTTCATTTCTGATTCGATTACTCAAGGAAACTCTGAGCATAGCCCTCTCCATTGCCCTTTGAGTGACTTTAAGCCTTCTGATGAAGTCTATTGTGAGCGACTCCGTGTCGGTCCCGTATGTAATCACTGGGAACACACACACACACTGGTCATACATGGACTTTCGTCTTGAGACACTGCGGTAAGTTGGACAAGAAGATACCGCCCAACTTCCCGAAAGCTGCCCGGCCGAGTCGGATTCGACGATTGACCTCTTTCTCGAGGTTAGAATTACCTAACTGAACCGTTTGTCCTAGGTTTTATTATGAAATTTTAGATATAATCGTCTGAAATTTCGACTGTAGAGTTTCCGATCTTGATAGGAGTAGGTGTTACATGGGCATTCAACATGACCTTGGTTTTGTCCATGTTCATTTTAAGGACTATACGCCGTAAAATTGTATTCGTAGAAGCTGCTACGCCGTAGCAGTAATCGTAGCCCGTAGGGTTCATATGCCTACGCCGTAGTAAAATGCTGTTCTTTCTCTTATATGAGGTTGTCTTCATGTGAGTCAGCTGTCGCAGCCACATCTTTGGATAAAGTCCTCCCTATTCCTCAGCAGTCATTACCCAATCAAGCTGTTGCCCATCTGCCAAACTTGTTTGGGTGGTCTGGCTAATTCGATCAGAAACTTACAGTTCTTAGCCCCGTCGGTTGTAAGAGTCTGGCAGGTACCAGCTTGCAACAATTTTGAGTTACACAATACTTCGCGAATAGTCGTTACAACTAGCCCAATAGTCGTTAAAACCTGTCGAATAGTCTGTTGTCGACATCCATATCGGAGACCATTACTGGCAATTTCCCAAACAGACATCTTCCTTCTGATAATGTATGATAATTATGGTATCCACAAAAAACGATGAGATAATCAACAAATACTGCAGTAATATACACCTAGTCATGAATTACTGAATGGTATCTCCCCAATAACTTTAATCTACAACATTAAAATAAAACGTAATAAAATGTTAAAAATCCAACCTCGTGCTCATTGATATCGAGATAATGAATTAGCATCACTTACTCACTACGAGGCGATATCGATAATTATAAAAAACGATGGGTAAATTAAGATAATTGAAACGCAAAACTCGGCTTCAGAGGTTATCTCTCTATATTGACGTTACTTTAAAAACGTTTGTTCTTATTCAGAGGTCAGTTACCCGATAGGAGATATGATTTATTTTATTGCGGCAGTAAATTATCGTTTTTATAATATTCGATTGTTTTAATTACGATAATCAGGCCGTGGCGGGACTGTGCGCGAGGCGAGCGGTACCTACCTACTTACCTACTTGTCGATAATGTGGAGTTGTGAATTACGGCAGTAATAAACGGTATATCAGGAATTCCTTGTTTATTTCAATGAAATTCGAAGAGTTTCTCGAGTAGCCTATCTCTGTACCTACTTAACTCTTTTGATTGTTTTGTATCGCTATGATTTATACCATTTATTTTGTAAACAATCAATAGATCTAACTCAGACCACTATTACAAAACCTTGTACCTTAAATAAATAAACCTTATTTAAATGCAAGCATATAAGAATTCTAACCTAATGTAACTCGAGGGGGTTGGCGCTGTAAGCCGAAATACAAGTTCCTCCTAGTTCGGCTCCAGATGCTAATACTTTTGTGTACATAATACTGTTCATAACATTTATTTGTAAATTAGATTAAGTACTTTTTTGTGAAGGAAATAAATTATTATTATTATATAACTAACGCCGCTCACCGTGATAGCTTAGTGGTGTGACCGTCGGACTGCCAAGTCATAGGTCTCGACTTCGAACCCAAGACACGCCTCTGATTTTTCGAACTCATGTGCGTATTGTATAACAATCACTTGCTTTGGTGAAGGAAAACATCGTAAGGAAACCAGCATGCCTGATACTCCTTAGAGATATTTCTCAACGGCATGTAAAGCCAAGTCAGAGGCCCATGGGCTACTTAAGAACTCTGACACCAGTTTATCGACTATAACCACACGATGAAGAAGTATGGCGTACCATAGAAAAAGATCCCCGAACAGCTACAGTTGCGGATAGTGTGTGCATTAACCTTTCGTCGACGCATTTATAAGCTTTTCTTTTTCCAGTTTGAGTTACATTGAAAGAATCTTCCGCTTCAGTACCCAAGTTACTGAGTGCGGACTGTCCGCTACTCGCTTGCAACGGCACCGCGGTACGTGAAGCTCATTGACGCAAACCTCCGCTATTGTTGCATGACAAGCTAAAAATAAAACTCAATGGAAAATAACTATAAGTAATATTTATGTTTATGTATCGGCAGCAATGATCCGATTTAATATCAGAGACGACCTCTACGGAACTATTGATAACGTTGTGAAAATCCATAAATATGAAAAATTTAAAATGTGCGTTAGGAGCAGCGCACATCGCACGGAGCGGCAGATTTACCAAACAATGATGCCGATCTATTTGAAATGTTTTTAATTACCATGGGCGGCCTTTGAGCGAGCAAGAGTAGGTATGGATCGCAGTAGGTTTTCTCCAAGGTTTTCTCCAATCCAGTGGCGTAGCGTGCCTTGGCGGGGCCCCGTATAAAAATTTGTTTGGGGGCCCTTAGGAAGGGTAAAGATTTCTCACAAAAGAAAAAAAAAATGTTTGCATAAAATTACAAGAAATATTTATTCATCATAATTATCTATGTCACTTTTTCCAAAATTTTTACAAACAAATCAAATTAAATATACACTTTCCTTGCCTTTTTTTCGGCAAATTGAATTATTAAATCATTTATAGCAGATGATGACTTTAGTTTTTCTAAAGTTTCTGCCTCTATGAAAGAAATTGCTTTTTTTGATTTTTGTCATTTCCGAAATTAAAAAAAATTTGAGACGTTTTTATTAATTTTTGCTTACGCACGTTGGGGGCCCCCGTGGCTCGGGGGCCCCGTATAAATGATACGGCAGATACGGTGTTAGCTACGCCCCTGCTCCAATCATTGAAATATCAACTTTACTCCCATTCAAGAAACAGATACTAATAATCGACGCGCATTACGTCGCACATCGTTGTACAGTACCTACGTGCAGCGCATAGATACTGTTACCGCAAATACAGCTCATTATTCTAGACCTCCTGGCAGATATTTTACGTCAGTTGTGGTAAAAACAGCTGCTCCGAGTATTAATTGAGTCTGTATAGATTGGTCTAGGTAAGTAATGGTTACCGAGAGAGGGTACCTAGAAGAAGTGTTGGCAGACCAACCGCATGATGCGTGGATAACATTCAGAAAATCGCGGGTAAAACCTGGTTCAGTCGCGCAGACCAGTGAGGAATGGCGCCCAAGGCAGGAGTCCTATACTTAGCAGTGAGTAGAGTAAGGCTGCCGAGGATGATGACGTAGTGGTTTCGCACTTTTGTATGAAACAGCTGATTGTGTCCCACCGACCCTAGGCAATAGCATTGAATGTACACAAACATAACATCACGCCTGTAATCCCCGAATGGGTTAAGCAGAGGTGTACCTAATAGCCTAGTACACCCACATTTCGCCAGTTATGTTTAAGTCCCATGTAACAGGGGGTCCCGGGGGGCCCCGGTTGATGGCAATAGGCTCGATTACCATCAACCAGGCAGAAATCTAGATTCCGTAGCTGCTACTGAGGAATTCAAAAACCCAATAACACTGCCCGACCTGGGAATCGAACCCAGGACCTCATGCTCAGTAGTCGCGCTTGCGACCACTAGACCTACGAGGCATTCAATGTACCTACGTAAATGTATGGCATTGATGACGACCAGAATTGTCGTCTCACAAGATGCGGCATGCGAGCGAACGTGCGCGAACTATTGTTTAGAATGCGATATCACTTACGTCTTCTAAACACGCATTAGGAAAAGGGAAACGGCATCCATTGATATTATATTATTGGTTATGAGACAATAAATCAGATGTTATGTCAATAAACCGCCGACTTATCGCGGTCTTGTCAAACAAATAGCTTTACAACAATAATATTTGTTACAGATCGATTCTTCCAAGTAACTGAAGAACTATGGTTGGATCGAATGCTTTGTAGTCACCATTCGTAGTTTTTAGAAACACATTCTAGTTCTTTGTTATTTATTTCAAAGCGAAAATTCGCAAACCAGTCGAACTCGCACAGGGTCCACGTGGTGACTCACGGCCCGCTCCCTTCAACAGGGAAGAGCCCTGATGCCCAGCAACGGAACGTGGGAACGATATAGGCTGATTGTGTTCTAGTTCCCAGTTTTAAAATAAAAACAACTCAATGTATAAGTTCTTAATATAATTTATTGCAGACACAAAGTTTCAGTCCAGTGACCCCGCCGAACTGAATTTGGTGTACCACCCACATTACGATCAATTACAAAATTACCTAACATTATGTACAAGTAAACTAACAACTTATTCAAATAAAATAAATAACCAATTTCTTCTAATAACTGAGTTACGAGCAAGATTACAGCTATTTACGTCGTTTTTACACAGGCTGCACGATATGCGACTCTCTTGAACTCTTTTTTTAAACACTCAATTTTATTCTAAACGCGTTACAGATAAAGTTTGAATTTCAATTGTGCTACAATACGTAAATTCCAAAAAAACTGAGACAAAATTTGAATTCGAACTTATCTGTAGGCATTTAGAATCAAAATCGGGTAACATTGAACAGCTAAGGCTCTGAACTATTAGTCCAAACTTGGAATATAAGCTATGCTGTCTATTTATTATTATGACTTGATATCGTTGGACAACATTTACTTCTCAATTCTAATGCAGTAAGATCATTGTGACCAATAACCTTTGTAGCGATATTTAAAAATCGGTTACCTAATTGATCAGATTTGTAATTGGTACTAGTACATTATATGAAATTCAAGAAGAAACACTGTTCGTAGGACAAAAAAGTCGAACACCCTGCATGTAGCGCAAGTCAAGAGCTTGAAAACGAAAACTAGGTTTATTTTATTATATAATCATATGGCAGTTAACTTTTTCTTAGGGGCCGTCTCCACGAGCGAGAGAATCGCGACGATATTATCGTCGTGCCACGTATTTATATGAGGCCGTCTCCACGAGCGAGAGAATCGCGGTGATATTTTCGCATACAAATACGTGGGACGACGATAATATCGCCGCGATTCTCTCGCTCGTGGAGACGGCCCCTTAGTCACAACATTTTCGTCTGTAGTAAACCTGAGGACACAAATAAATTGTTATACATTAAAGCTATGAATATTTTTTTTCTATCACTATCGAATAAAACTGTAGGATGATTGCGAGCCCCCAACTTGCGCTATAAAACGATTTAAATACAACATAAACAAAAAAAAAACATCCATTTGTTTTACATTGTGTTATAAAATACGAGATCATTGTTTTATGTGTAAAATATATACCATACATCGTTTTTACTCAGAACTCTGTTAGACCCGACAACTTAATACGACGCACTCCTTAATCTTATCATATAACCAAAGATATCATTAACCGACAAAAACATTGCTGTGTCAGAGCATGTGTGTCCTCACACATGCACAAATGACCTCACGGAATTAAACTAATGTAAATTCACAAATAAATGAGTAAGTACATTTAACACTTTCATAGAAAGATATTCATGCTTGTTTTTGCAGCGTCAGATTGTCATCTGACTTGTCATTTTACAATAAAAAGCTTCGAAAACACGAATCTATTCGGGAAATCCCGAAACATGTGCTTGAGGAAAAATGTAGTCTTTTTTTTTAATGTTGCTATATGATGTAAACTAGACTCGGTAAGTACGTAAATAAAAGTGTTTCGTAGTTAAGTCGTCGAGCCTCACCCTTCGTTATCGCTTAGAGCCTTTATGAACACAGCTGGTGTGATTCATGACAGAATTTATATCAACAAAATATAGAAAAATATACCTACAGTACATTTGTAAACCAATTGTTATATAACATTACGAAAAGACTCCACTATCAGAGGTCTTGACCTCATTAATTTCGACTTTTCCAACGTAATGCGCACTGACCATGTATATTCATTATCGTCCAAGAAGACTCTTCTGATAAAAATAAATAATTATAATTGATATAAATCACATTATTGCTTTATCTTCGGAAACAATGTTGACTATACACGATCATTGCAGGTGACTTTCACATTTTTTTAACAAATGATAAATAACAATAAGTTACAACAAATGCGATTGCACTACTCGTCTAAATATTTTAGGCAAATATCAAACAAACATAATAATATAGAAATAATATTTGTGAAACGAAAAGACCATTAAAATAAAGTTCAAAATTTTGGTAACATGTGTTTTCTAAACACTAACTGATTTCAATAGGAAGCTGTCTCAAAGTTTATCATAGAGAATTCATTAATTCCTGAGCAATCCTAATTAACACCTTCCAACTGAAATCAGTTCGTGATGTATAGCAACCGCAGTTCGAGTGAGATGAAGAGACAGTGCTATGCATTTATAGTTTCATCTCTTTCGCTCCGCGAATTGAGATGTCATTAACCACGACCAGTGCTTAGAGCACACATTGCATCACCTCAAACTTACGTAAAAAACGGAATAATACGTAGTAACAATACAAAAGTGTAATAAAAATAAATTAAATGTAATTAAAGTGATTTTTACATAAAGTAATCTAAATAACGTAAGTTTTAAAATACTTTTACAATGAGTAAATGTTATTAGTAAGTCCCTGGGGGATATCAATTTGACTAAACTTTAAAGTTACACGTTACGGCTCGCGGCTCACGGGCGTGGCTACGCTGCACCGTCAAGTCATGTCAAGATCATATTCCTAAGTTCCTCACTAAAAAAATATAAAAGGAATCAATTCAGTGCTATTTCATGTTCGATAAACATCCAATGAAAATCTCCCAGACAATTATTTGAGACAATAATAAATCTTTACAAAAATGATATGTTGCCTCGAGACAAATGAAGCGAGCCACAACCCCAGGCTGAGCTTATAAAATGGAAGCATAGTGAAATTATTACAATATAAGTAGAAAATAATATAAAGTGTAGCGGGGTACCTATGCCGAAATGCCCTTTATTAATTTGACTATTGTATACTTAATTATGACGCACCACAGATTACACACAGCGCACTAAATGTATTTCACAACCAGAGCCCCGCGTTGCAGGGAGAAAGCTACGACATACAACACATTACAAGTTAAATGATACATCTCCAAGTCCAAGTTACTTTTTTTATTTCCTCAACTAGTGGAAATTGCAAGAAGATTCCCTGTGTTCAATCTATAAGGCACAAAAACAAACTCGTCGCATTTGCACGCACTTTTATCCTTTCGTAGTGTTCCGCAATTAAAGCTTGTTTCGACATCAACAAATCTACGAACAAATATTATACACGAATGAAGTCCTCGTACATAAGATGTGGTGCGCCATACTGTCGACCTCGAAATGCTCTTCACCACACAACTCCACCCAAAAATTTACACGCTTGGTCCTGTATTTACAATTATAATAAATTCAAATTTAACTAGATATTTACATGGTGCCCAGGCTTTCCATGGGCAACGTTGCTGCCTACTCTTACAACAAAATCCTAGTGTCACAATGTTATAATAACACTAAGATATAGTTCGGTGTAAACTCAGTTCGAATATAACCGTGAGTTAACGACCGCAAGAGAAAGAAGTATGAGTGCTGTAAGCTCGGCAGCAACGTGAAGCGGCACTTACGCCTCGGTAGCGACAGGCTCGCGCGCGTGGTGGATCCGTACGTGCTTGTTGTGGTTGGACTTGTTGCTGGACGTCTTGCCGCAGATGTTGCAGGCGAAGGGCCGCGCGCCCGAGTGCACCTTCATGTGCTCGGACAGGTAGTAGCTGCGGTGGAAGGACTTGCCGCACTCGGCCACCTTGCACACGTACTTCTTGGCCATCTCGTGCTCGCGCACGTGGCGCTGGCAGTTGTACTTGCGGATGAACTGGCAGCCGCAGTAGTTGCAGGTGTAGGGCCGCACGGACTTGTGCGCGTTCATGTGCGACACGTACTCAGACTGGCGGATGAAGGCGCCCTTGCACAGCGCGCACTTGTAGGGCTTGGCCGAGCGCGACGCGTGCGTCCAGCGGTGCAGCTTGAGGTTCCACTTGGTGGTGAACGACTTGTTGCAGATGATGCACATGTAGGGCCGTTGTCCGCTGTGCGTCTGCAGGTGCGTGCGCAGGTTCGAGCGGAGGTACACCTGCAACACATACGTAACTGTTACTCAACCTACTCACTATATTTTATAGGTGTATTACAAACAATTTTGGACCAGCTTTTAAAGCCCGAGAAACGGGTTGGGACAAACGGAAACATGAATAACATTAGGGAACATGGAAAGTTTGTAACAATTGGTAATTTGGCTGTCATAAAGTTAACATTCGGTATGGAAAGCGTTTTGTACCGACCTGTTTGCAGACGGGACACTGCACGTTCTCCTGCTTGTTGCCCTTGTGTCGCTCGGCGAGAAAGTACTCGTTGTGCGAGCGCCGCACGTGGCGCGTGAGCGACGCCGCGTGCACGAACTTGTCGCTGCAGTACAGGCAGGCCCGCGGCCGGTCCGCGTGCGTCTCCTGGTGCCAGCGCAGCTTGGCGCGCGAGTGGAACACCAGGCCGCACTGGCACACGAAGTCGCGCACCTTGGCGCGCTTGGCCAGGTGATGGCGGTCCCTACACATGGGCGTCACAGTGTAGCTAACTAACAACATGTACGTTTAGAGTATATCTCTTGGTGCCAGCGCAGCTTGGCGCGCGAGTGGAACACCAGGCCGCACTGGCACACGAAGTCGCGCACCTTGGCGCGCTTGGCCAGGTGGTGGCGGTCCCTACACATGGGCGTCACAGTGTAGCTAACTAACAACATGTACGTTTAGAGTATATCTCTTGGTGCCAGCGCAGCTTGGCGCGCGAGTGGAACACCAGGCCGCACTGGCACACGAAGTCGCGCACCTTGGCGCGCTTGGCCAGGTGGTGGCGGTCCCTACACATGGGCGTCACAGTGTAGCTAACTAACAACATGTACGTTTAGAGTATATCTCTTGGTGCCAGCGCAGCTTCGCGCGCGAGTGGAACACCAGGCCGCACCGGCACAAAGCAGCTAATAACAACATTTTATTCATACAAAAACATCTACATATAGTCCGTTATACAGTACAACATACTTACAGCATGATGAACTATCAATAAATTTGTAAACTGCCCTAAAATTATACGTTTTCTAAACTAAAATACACAATAAAATTAATAACTTTGTAAGACTTAAAAAAATATAACACGATTCGTAAACAAGTCTGACAGGTAACTGTCTATTTGATATCTATTTTTTTATAGGCAACTTGTTTTATGTTTTGTTGTCAAACCTTCATGAATCTACTGTAAAAAGTTTGCATACGACGTACACAGAATGGGGATGGCAACTGTGAAACTAATGGCGCTAGCTTTTAACGGTCTTCCCCATTTGAACCAAGAAAAACACACTACAGTCCTTTCACGGTTATATCGGCCCTCGGTAACGTAGGCGTACCTGTGCTGCACCATGTTGGAGTACCGGCGGAAGGTGTCGTCGCACACGGTGCACTTGACGGGCGCGCGCCCGGTGTGCGTGTTGTGGTGCTCGGACAGCTTCTGCCGCGTCACGAAGCGCTTCTCGCACACCTCGCATCTGGAACAGTTACAAATCGTTGCTTACCAGTGGGTTTAATGCGACTTTTTATAACTTACAAAACATATTCGATCACGTTGTCCTGTCCCACCGCCTGCGCTTAGCGAGAAGCGTGCACACTGGGAGAACTAGGAACTAAAAACGAGCTGACAAGGAACTACAAGGAGCAGCTTCTTGAGTAGGAAAATTGATGATAGCTAGTCGCTTCCTCGTCAGTCAATGTCTTTGAGTGAACTTCTACGTATGGAATCATTGTTTTTCCGTTTCTGTCACTAGATGGCGCTAGTTCAGTTTCAATACACAAAATTACTATTGAAATTTACGTAAACGCGATCATATAGGTACAGAAATTGCATAAGACCTCTGAAGGGTTTAGACAATAAACATGAGGCTAAATGTTAACTATTTTTTTTCAATTAATGGTTTGGATGGTTCCCATTCAATTCATAAGCAACACATAAAGACACACCGAGACATTGTGGTTTATAATTTGTAAGGTCAAGCGAGTTGTCATCTTGTCGTTGTATCGGCGACTACAATGTCATGGGGTCATTGACCTCACAATTATAACTTTGTAGTTTGATGACGGTTTTTCTAGCAGATTTTGGCAACAGGTTTCAGAGTGTCACATCAACAGATTTTCTAAGCAGATCTTTTTGGCAGGGCAGCCTGTTATCAATATCCATGTTTTAATGCTAGCATTTTTTACCTTTATTTTAATATCAGTAATTATAATGTGAGTGTAATTACCCATTAAATGGATTGTGGATCATATAGGCATATAAAGTACTGACCCCAATGTAGATGGCAAAAGGCTTGGCAGAAGATGAATTATAATAATTACAAAATAAATAAAGAAAGGGCACCAACCACACTTACTTATAATTCTTAATTCCTAAATGTGTCTTTATATGCAGGGACAGGTTGGCTCTTCTGAAGAAGCACTTCCCACATGTCAGGCACTCCAGCGGGTGTGTCTTGAGGTGCGCGTGGAACTGCGCGTCCGTGCCCTGGTCCACCTTGCACGTCGGACACACGTAGTCCTTCCGTCTGCGCTTCACCTCCTGCTTGATCAGCCGGTCTACCTCGATCTTCGGCTTGGCCTCCTCGACTTGTATACTCTCGTATACTTCGAGGATCGTCGACGTTATTGAGTCTTTAGAGTCTATTGGTGGTAGTAAGTTGTCTGAAATGGGAGAAGGTGGAATTAGTTAAAATGATAAAAATGAGTACAGAAAAGATGACAACTGAAAGGTGTATGTAAAGAAATGTATGCTGAACGGAATCATTTCGTATTGATTGGGTATAGCTGAACGTCCAGAGATGTACTTATGGTACACCCCTATTTCGCAGTCCCAGGTAATAGGAGCCACCGGCTGGGCACAAATGGGGAAGGTTGGTGAAAGCTTACTGTAGATAGCGTGCCCATACGTAAGTCCCAATCTGACCAATTGAGGTCATGCTATTTTGAAATGTATAATGACATTAATAGATTTTCAACCATTCACGAGCACGACGCTTGGAACTAGCTATCACAGCGAAATTCTTTCATTTACCTTGCCATCAAATGGGCACAAATCAAACGAAACCTACTTGTATCAGGTTTCTCCTCCTTCTTGATAGCGCGCTGCGTGACAAGGCGGCTGTAGGACGTCTTGCTGGCTGAGCACGTGGGTAGCGCGTGCACCAGCGACTTGTGCGCGCGCAGCTCCTTCAGCGACGTGCACGTGGCGCCGCACGCCGCGCACGTGTGCACGCGCGCGCGCGCGTACGCCGGCGGCAGCGGCAGCGGCAGCACCGGGGCGAGCGGCAACTGCAGCTCTTCTTCGCTGGAAAGGATATGTTCTACATGTTAATAATAGTATTATGGACGTTTTCAGAACAGTTATCGACAGAGCTTGCAAAAGTGGCTATAGGCAGTACAATCATGTTTCTCGAAGGACCGATGCTCGGTGGAGCTAACGAGTCTAGAAGTGGAGACCGCGTAGCAATCCTAGTGTGGGTCGCCCCCAGCTAGAGAGACCGACGACCTAAATAAATTGGCTGGGACAAGATGTGGAAGGTGGACAGGGTTTAGTGCGCATCAAGGAAGTGGTGTGTGTGGACTGTGATGGTCCGAGTTGACTGATTGACGGGAATATTTCCCGAGAGATGACTATAAAAAGCTACTACCCCTTCGCCACAGCCGATTTAATAATTCTATGCGAAACATGATTCGCTCGTAATTCATAATATGATCGTTGGTGATGTGAATGACGCATCTAGACCTCACTCATTGGAGTGCTTAAAGCATCCGCTACACTAAAAAAATCTACCTATTCTAATAAAAGTAAAAATGTTGTCTACAATTATTTTCAAGTTGTTCATATTTTATTATGACGACATAACACGGAACAATTCGTTCGAACAGGTTCTTTTCGATGCGCTATATTTACGTTTGGGTAGTGTAAAAACGGGTTACATTACTAACATGGGCTCCCGCTTCTCGTTCGCGTCGACATCTGATCCGTCCGACACCCAGCTCTCACGGGCGATTAGATCGTAGGGCTCCGCTGGGGTCACGTCTGTATACATCTGCGGAAATCAACACTCAACTAAAAACACGAATTTTTACAACAACAACAATTACTACAGAATTGAAAAATTAAATAAAAACATAATGAATACTAACTACAAAAATAAAGAACATCAATAGAAATCTTATTTTTTAATATGTATAATTTCCATTTTCTTAATTTGATGCCTATATTTCGTACCACAACGATGTTTTCGTCCCAATATGAACAGTTCTGTCTTCTTACTATGTTATGTAATAATATGATTGATTACAAAATGTAAAAGATTTGTAAAAAGACCAACTTACAGAAATAATTCATTCATTCATTCATATTATGTATGCATGAAAGAAAATGATTGATTTGGTGTTGGTTTGTTCATTAAATAAACAAAAATCAATTAGAAATAATAAATCCAAAATTTTTCATGAGGGGGTGAGATAACAATTTTTAAAAACAATAATAACAAGACAAAGAATGGTTTGAAATTGACTTTCGCAATAGTACACAGTGTGGTGCGATGACTTACCCCGCTCCAGGGCGACTCCATGTCTCCGTTGCTCTCCTGGCCGCTGAGCTCGCCGCGCGGCGGCATGCGCTCGTCGGCGCAGATGTTGATGGGCGCGTCGCTCTCGCTGCGGCCCTCGCTCAGCACGTCCGCCTTGCAGTCTGGCTCGCACCCGTCCACCTCCACGTCCACCTGTCCTCCTCTAGCACCTAGCTCAGAATAATCAATCCCAGTACTCTCAGCTATTTTGTAACTCTCGTGTATAAAGTTAGGTAGCACAAAGTCGTTGTCCTTCTGCGAAGGCTCGCCCCAGAGGTACATACCGTCCTTAGCGCCCTCCTTGAATCCCGCCGCCTCGCGCTCGGCGTCGAACGCCTCCACGCGGTCTGCAGTAAAGTAATCTGCGTAAATATTGTCGCCGAAATAATTTTCGTTCATCATGCTAACAAACTGTTTGTTTTTAGACGCCGCTTCAAGGTCCAGTAACTCCCTGTCAGTGGACTCCTCGTTAAAATCCTCATTGGACAGATTACCATAGTTAATAACATTAATAGGTCGCAATGTTTCTAGTGGAGTCAGCATGCGGTCCGTCGTCACTGGCTCGTTACTGAACGCTCCTTCATTGCTCGAGTTTATTTCCTCTTTCACCTGAATCAAATCAAGATTCGCAGCAAACTCAGGCTGTTCCAAATCATTAGCTGTTAGTGTTTCAATGTCCATGGATTGTTCTGATGTGTCAGCATCGAAGTTCTCATCATTCTCCTTGATCTCCTCAACAGATATGGTTTGCAAGAGATTAGTCTTCTCCTTACAATCTGACTTATCTGTTTGATGCATTTTATTCATGGTAAAATTTTCCGGCGATTTGCAGGTAGATGACGTCGGAATGGTGTCTCTTTGTTCAGATTTCTTTGCAGTGCTCACAGTAACCGCCTTAACATTCTTAATCTGCAAAACTTTCTTGTGCTTCTTCACAAAAATATTGTTCAGTCTTAGTGTGTTGTGCCTGTATGGCTTCTGTGAAAGCTGAATTTTCTTTTCGGGAAGTCCTAGGTTACTATGGCTAACTTGATTACTTTCAGGCTTGGGAGAGATTGAGGTACGATCGGTTGAATTGTCACCATTTTCTGACAATTCGCTACAAGGTGATATGGAAGGCTTTTCATTACAAATTAAATCTGGCACAGGACAGCTGTCTGAAAAGTCTGTGTCCAACTTACTGTCAGAACTTTTGCTTGGATTACCAACATTCTTTATCACAGAAAATGTATGAGAGACCATGCTATCACCACTGGACACGGATGGACATGATGATGGCTGAGTGTCATCAGATGACAGTTGATTGTTATCTTCTAGATCAGGCAAGATCTTGTCAGGTGACTCAACTCGTTCCACAGGATAATCTGACTCATTAGGCCCAGTTAGATCCATGACAGTATTGACCATGTTCTTGTTATGTTGCACGGGAACTTCAACCTTAATGTTGCTCAGAATTTTTAAACCTTTAGTACCACCAGCCATTTCATATTTTGGGTCCACTGCCTCAACAGGAGACTCAATGTTGCCAACTCCAGTGCTGGTAACCGGCTGTGGCATGCTAGGGCTAGGTTGTTCACAAATATTATCATGTGTAGGAGCTACGAGTGGACCAACCTCAATGATTAATGTTTTTGGATCTGTCATACTTTGAACAGATTTTTCAAGTACACTAGGTACCCCAGAAGTTCCAGAGTCATTGTAAACTGATGTGGGACACGCTTTATTGATCATTTGTTGAGGTGTTGTATACATACATGAAGTATTGCCAAACTGATCTACAACCATAACATTTTGATACATGGAGCTAGCCTGAGCTAAATTAGTGACATTGTCATGACCACCAAGGACTGTGGGCATGGTGGTTATAAAGTTCTTACCATCTATGTTGTGCACCATTTCTCTGTAAATAATTTGGGAATTTTGGGTAACAACAGTAGTTCCTGGAGTGAATGCACCAGTAGTCATTTGGTTCAGTTGGTTGCTAGCTAGAGGAGGTGAAGTTGTTTTGGTATCAATGTGCACTTGTGGGTTGGGTACACTGCCAGTCATGATCATGTTGTTCTGCACATTCTTCTGCATGAATGTAGGTGTTGATGGCACCATAACATGCATGGGTTTCATCCCTGAACCTAAGTATTGCACACCACCCATATTGGTCTTAAGGAGTATGTTATTTGGTTTTGGTAGAACTTTAACAAGGTCATTCGGTTTCCTAGGTGCTGCTGGTAACAATTTCATACCTGGCCCTGCCAAAGGTGGCACATTGTAAGAGAACATATTGTTGCTATTGTCCAAGGCATTGTACTCAGCACTGCGGGAGTACTTGATCTCTCGGTCCTCTTGTTGCTCTGGGTAGTAAACAAACTGTCCATCAAACTCTGGGACTGGAGGACACTGGAAGGTCTGCTGAAGTTTATCAGCTTTTAGATGAAATGGATTGCTTACATGTTGTCCTGTACCACCACCAGCAATTCCCTGGTTCTCAAAGTTAACATCGAGCATTCTAATATCAGGAGTACCATTTCTAGATGTACTTGAAACTGGTGTAGATTTGGAGGCTCTACTAGGTGTTCTGCGCCAGTAGCGCTCGTGATCAGTACTACGTGACCCAGTCCACTTGGCACTGTCATCTGTGGCAGGTGTTCGAGACCTGCTCCTATATGAGCGCTCAGAATGCGCCGGCGTGGAAGTCCTGCTGGCATAATTAGAGCCCTTATTTGCTATACTACACAAAGCTTTTATAACCTGGTCTTTAGGATGGGTGTCCAAATGGGACTCCAGAGACATCCCATTGTGCAGGTACAGCGTGCAAACAGGGCACTGCACGAGCTGGTCCATGTTGACGTCACGGGGTGTTGACTCGGTGACTAAAGCAGCGGTCGCAGCCCCGCACCGCGACGTCGCGATCGTATCAATACAATGTCGTCACAGAACGCGCACTCAGTCCGCAGAGGCAGGCCGCACAATGTCCGTGACGCGCATATCTACTATTCACACGTAAGGCCCTCACTCGACCCACAACAATACATATCTTCGTTGCACTCCGTCTCCTTATCGATCTGTCAGACAAAATACTCTGTATAAATATACGACATTAAGTCCACAACATCACATTCTACAAACTTGTTCAACGTGCAAACAGAGGACAAAAGAAAACAAAACCCCGAGATAAAGGCCATTGAGACATAAAAAAGTCGAGCATTATGTACAATGAAGAATGAGCTGGATAACGATTTTGCACCAGAAACACACGAGTAGGACTCACCTATTATCTTTTTTGTCATGTATAGTCCATGACATCTATTACTCTAAATAGATCCGTTAATTATTTACGACTAAGCTAAATCTAAAAATATTTCCAAATAGTCAGACATATTGCAGAGTTGCAGACGTCTTGTTCACGTTCACACACAAACTTTTATATTCCGATACACGAACCCGAACATCGATATGCGCTCGTGGCGATGTGCTATAATCAAATTTCTATAGGCTTTTCGCCAACTGAGGAAATAACGCTAATTATTTATGCGTGAAACGGAATCGATTCAAAGTCAATCCATAGAGAAAAGAAATTTATTTGTTCATTGGCCCCAAATTATGTCCTTTTACCAAAAAATAATGATGTCACGAACAAGTAGTTAATTAACATTAATTAATTATTAGTGCAGAGTTAATAGAATTTTATTCTATTTTCATGGAAACATTATGGTCTAATTTCATAATCGAAGATATGTGTGAGCTGGAACGCGCTAAATAGGTCAATGACACTAGAGTAGTCTAACATCATTCATTTGAAATGTATCGATAAATCCAGCGAGCCAGGTTTTGATTATGAATTTACAGGTTTTCGTCTAGTATTGCAACTAAGGAAAAGTGTATATACGATACACTTTAGTTTAACAAGAAGAAAATATTCTTTTCATATCGAAGGAAATCACACCTAATGTCCTAATTTAAATTTATTATGAAAGTCATTCATCTCAGAAATAATCGGTTTAAAAAAATTATTTTTTTTAAGCACATAATGGATTGCAAACAATACGATCACATCGCTCCGCAGAAATGAAGGCGCGCACGCGCCTACAAATCCGCGCGCTTCCAAACTACACACGCGCCCAATTCTGTGCCATGCCCCCCGCAGAACATTCATGAACGTACAGGTATAACATTGATAAGTACCACATAAGCATAACATTAAGTTTCATTAGCCGATATGATACTTAAGTACTTATTAACTAACCCGTTGCAGTCACTGGCAGTACGAGATGCGACGAGCTAGGTCTAAAAAAATGTTTTTCAACTCTCAGTAACATGCATGTTTTCATAATTTCATCACTTTTGTGTAGCGGTTCATAGAAGATACCTACTCTCCAAGTTTCAACTCTGTGGTGCCAACCAACAGTCTCAGAGTAAAATGGCTGTGACATACGCATACAAAAGCACTATTCCAAAAATATCCAATTAAGGAAAGAACGTGTTTATCTTGTGAATAGATTAAATAACTATCAGATTAAATTGGAAGATAGTATAAAAATTTATGAAATAGACACTCAGCGCTTACAATCTGAAATTGAGGCACTGAATGTGTCACTAAAATCTTTATATAATAAATATGATATGTCTAAAACCCAAATTAAGGAGCATATTCTAGCCGCTAATGAGTTGGTAGACAAAGTGGACTTGCTGACTCTCAGCAACACTCATTGTACTTGTAGGAGTGAACCCAGTCTTGATGCCCTCCAGCCTGAGGCAACGGAGGACCCGTCCCAAGCTGTGAGCGCTCAGGACTGCACCATCAACCAAGATGCAATCCCTGTCATTACATTTCATGAGTCACAAGTAGTACAGCCTGAGATTAGTCATTCTGTATCACCTGATAGTAAAAGTTCATATCATTCAGTTATGTTCTCTGATAGTATAGGTAGAGGGCTAGGTAAATTAATCAGTAATAACCTGAGTTATTGTACCCAAAATTATTGCATGCCCGGGTCAACCTACAAACAGGTCATGGCTTCGGTAATAAATAATGTTTGTAATCCTAATACCACCATTACTATATGTGTTGGAAATAGTTCAAATATTAAAAAGGAAGACATCACCAACTATGTATCAGAGTTTTAAAGTTAAGCTGTAGTAAAATCATATTGTGTGCTTTTCCATATTTAAAAAATTTAAGTAGTAGAAAAAACAATTATATACATAAATGTTAAATAAACATGTACTATTAACAGTTTATTCGTAAGTTCACGGAAAGTACATTAAAAGAGGTAGTTCGGTATAATTAAGGTATTCGCGGACAATAATGGCGTGTGGCGTCGCGGACCGACATGCGCGGGAATTGAGAAATGCACGTACAGGTGCCTTGCGCGTAAGCAGCGGACTGACGATGCCGCGCGCATCGGTCACACGTTTGCAACCGCCACGCGGGAAAGAGATAGCGAGACATTATTATTCTATGTATCGTAGCGGCATGCGACCGCGGGACGCTCTTATTGGTCGACTCTTTGGTCTCTGGGTTGCTATAGTACACTTTTTAGTAGGTCACTATAGTGACAGACTTATATATCTCGATATCAACACTATTGTTGATAAACTTAAGTCGACACGGGGTAAGGTGTATCTACCTATTAGATGTAGACACAAAATAGCTAGGCTATTAGCTTATAATATTCAAAAATATTGTTAAATATAAGCAACGTAATGACATAGTAGGTCTCTCGGTTGAACATTGCGTCGAACTGTCCTGTGTTGAGCTAGATAAGCATGTAATTGTGTGTGTGTACAGACCCCTAAACTATCAAAACTTTTCCTTATTTGAATCAATAATGGAAGATGTCCTGGCAAAACTTGCAGCCAGTAATAAATCTACAATTATTTGTGGTGATTTCAATATCAATATTTTAGAAGAAAATTCAAATAGCAGTCGGTTATTAAATCTTTTTAAGTCATTTGACTTGACCAACATTTTTATAGAACCTACTAGAGTCACTCCATCTTCTGCTACTTGTATAGATAATGTTTTCTGCGATTGTGATTACTTAGATAAAGCCATAGTAAATTGCCTGCCGTCTGACCACAGCGGTCAAAGTGTAACTTTTAGGTGTAACACACCATTGCAAAAAGTTCAGATTAAATTTAGACCTATAACTACTAGCAAATTAAATAGGTATAATATTTCCCTGCAGAACAAGTTAAGTGTTATGAGCCATCATATGGACGATATTAATATAAATCAATTGTATGATCATTTCTTTTCAATAGTTCACACTCAATTCAACAAAACTTTTGAAAAGAAGACAAAAAGTATTTGCCCTAAATTTATATTTAGTGATTGGGCAACTAAAGGTATCAGAAAAAGTAGGGACAGACTATTTGAGCTTTATGACCTTAAATCTTATTACACTGAAACTTTTAACAAGTATGTTGCTAAGTATTCAAGCATTTTTAGAAATACATGCAAGGTTGCCAAAGCCCTGCACATTAGCAACAAGATCAAAACAGCAGAAAATAAAATAAAGACAGTTTGGAAAGTCATTTATGACTTTCCAAACTGTCTTTATTTTATTTTATTTATCTTTTTATTTGTCTTTTTTTTTTTTATTTATAACGAGACTAACAGGAAGAAAATACGTAACACTAGCTACACATTAGATACAGCATGTGGTCCTAAAAGCTCTAATCAGGAAGTAGCTCAAGAATTTGTGAATTTCTTTACCGATATACCGTTAAAAACTACGGAGGCTCTTAATTCCTCTCCTGAAGTCTCAATTGGTTTATTAAAGGCGAATGTGTCTGGCTGCCCGGCCGAATTTAAATTTAAACACATAAACCCTATGATAGTTATTAAAGCTTTCCGGCAAATAAAAGTCAAACTGACCGAAGATCTTTGGGGAATGTCTATCAAAGTTTGTTCATCCATAGTTGAGACTAAAGCACCTTACTTAGCTTTAATTTTTAATTTGTGTGTAGACCAAGGAGTTTTCCCTGATTTAATGAAATACAGTAAAGTCATACCTCTTTTCAAATCCGGGGATAGTAAAGATACTAATAATTATAGACCTGTGTCCGTGTTGCCGGTTTTTAGCAAGGTGTTTGAAAAAGTAATGCTTAATCAAATGCTCAATCATTTTAACACCAACCGAATCTTACACGACCAACAGTATGGTTTCACTAAGGGACGTTGTACAACTGACGCCGGTGTAACCTTACTAAAGCACATATTTTCTGCGTGGGAAGCATCCCAAGACGCAATAGGAATTTTTTGTGACCTCTCCAAAGCATTTGATTGCGTAAATCACGACACATTGCTTTTGAAACTTGAGCATTACGGACTAGGTAAACTTGCACTTAGTTTGGTTAAATCTTATTTGAGTGATAGACATCAACATGTTCAAATAAATGGTGTTAATTCACAGGGTTTAAAAGTAAAAATGGGGGTTCCGCAAGGGTCAATATTGGGTCCTTTCCTCTTTCTAGTATATATAAATGATCTACCCTATTTATTGAAAAACCAACCTCAAAATATGGTGTTATTGCTGATGACACTTCCCTAATTTTCAAGATAAATAGACGGGCCCAAAATCTAGATGACGTAAATAATGCCCTATTTCAGGTCCATAATTGGTTCACAGCAAACAATTTAGTATTAAATGAAAAAAAAAACGAAGTGCATAAGATTTGCTTTACCAAATGTTAAAAGTAACGAGTGTGATGTAGTATTGAATAAAGAGAAACTTGAATTCGTAGATAAAACCGTTTTCCTGGGGCTTACGCTTGATTCAAGGCTACAATGGGGTTCTCATTTGACATCTCTTGCGGGGCGCTTAAGTTCAGCAGCATGTGCTGTTAGAAAAATCCGTCAATTTACTGATGTGGATACCGCTAGACTGGTCTATTTTAGTTACTTTCATAGTATAATGTCTTATGGCATTCTGTTATGGGGACGGGCTGCAGACATTGAGTCTATATTTATTCTGCAAAAAAGAGCCATCAGAGCCATATATAATCTTCGTAGGCGCGATTCTCTAAGGGAACTGTTTAAGGAAATCAACATCATGACGGTACATTGTCAATACATCTACGAAAACATAATGTACGTTAGAAAAAATCTACATCTTTTTAATAAAAGAGGTGACAGACACAATTACAGTACTAGAACTAGAGATCAATTAGTTCAGCCGGGCTTCAGACTCGCTAAAGTTGACTCATCTTTCATGGGGTACTGTTTGAGATGCTATATTACATTCAATGTTAAGGTGTTCATTTCAAGTATTTTGTATTCTCATTGTAAAGGTAATGCGTGTAATTTCTTTATTAACATGAGTTGTTATGTTAGTGGGAGTGTGATGAGAGAAATTTTTGAAGTATCTTTGTAATAAACATAATCATGACGTTGCATCTTTAATCTTCTAAGAGGTTGGTGTTCCATCCACATTTGGCCAGATAATAAAATTCCACAAAGTATTCTTGAACTGAATGAGACACAATTTAAAACATGCATTAAACGCACACTATGTAAGCAAGCATATTACAAGTTGGACGATTATATCTCTGATAAAAATGCTTGGCTCAATGCTAGTCCTGCTCCACATGGACAGGGGCGCAGAAATGGATTAATGGATAGCATTAAATAGTATTGTTGGAGCTGCTGAAGATTGTACAACTATCTTTGCATTGTATAAATTCAATTTCTTTTGGCATTATATAACCGCATAGCCCATATTATGTGAGTACTATGTACTAGAAAGCTATCATTCGCTGGAAACCTACGTCTTTTTTTTTTTTTTTGACTTGAATGTGCCCTGGCGGTTAAGTGTATGTCATGCTCACTCAAATGCACAGAACATATATACTCTAGGGAGAAGAATGTCAAGTACGTACAAATAAAATGGCACGGTTTTGGCGCCTCCTGGTGGATGCCCCCGAAAACTCCCGAAAGCGGGAGATTCAAAATCGAATTTCTTTGAGATGCTTATTTAAAGGTCTGCCCACAAAAGCAGAACTGGGAAACTGTAACCAATGTTAGTGTGCAATTTCACTGATCACAATTTTCCAGCTCCGCTTTGGTGGTCAAGCAGCCTAAAAGGTGAATAGGAAACAATTTTTGGTCATAGAAAACTTTGAATTTTGACAAAAATCACAAGTTTTTGGTTTATTTGTAAAAGTCAAAGCTTCTTACTAGTATTTTTATAATGAAAACAGTAGTTTGTCTTATAAGTCACAAGTACTTTATTATAAATTACACATGTATTTTGTAATAATAAATAGTATTTTGTTACAAAGCACAAACGCACAATTATATGGCTGAACTTTGATATTTCATAACAACTATTGTGTATTACCCATATTTGCAAAATAAAATTCTCTTCTATTCTAAAGCTGCACGGTATGGCTCCTACCAACCATGCTACTAGACATGTTTTAACAAATTTATTTTTTTCTTAAGTGCTATTGTGGCGGATTCTTGAGAAAATGATCTATTTTTTTTTGTACAAAATCTTTTGATGGTAATGTGAAAGACACTTGTAATGATATAATTTATATTATACTCTTTGTGCTCCATGCAATCATTTAAAAAGTTGAAATTAATGGATACTTTTTAATGTTTCACGCATTAATGCTTTTTTATGTGCATTACTTAACAAATAATCATTTATATAGGTGGCACAAAATTCCACACAGAGAACAAAGTTTTTACTCGCGTAATTTAAAGATTCTTTAAAATCATAATATTCTTTAAATTGATTAAAGGAATGCACAACTGTTCGATCTGATGTCGTAAATATTGTTTTACATTTCTCACAGTCATTATTTAAATTTTTAATCAAGAATCCACACACATAAGCACATGCTTGTGATTCACCATTCTCCTCAAATACTTCCTGGTGAACGTTGTCGTTATTGAATATCCATACCGAAGATGAGGCTGAAGTCTCTTCGGTATGGTTTTCAGGCCGATTATTATTTTCAAAAAACAGTTTAAAATTGTCGATAATGACCTCATTGCTGTCAAGCTCGCAGTTTCCACCACCAATATGAGACAGGTTACTTAAAATAGCTGTCTTTAAGCCTGCGACAAACTGGCCCGTGGTAGGACTGCAGTTGGAACCACAATTTCCTCGAATGCAGCCAAATAAATTTTCTAATGGATCTTGTTGTAGCCTTCGAGTCGCTAGACTTTTTATGGATTTATGTTTTTGGCGCAAACTCTCCCACAACATTTCAACACCATTAAGTGTCCACAGCCAACCTATTTGCGATGGTGGTGTGCATTTGGAGCCTATAAATTTTAATGATTGTAAAAACAATTTCATTTCGCTTATAAATTTAAAATGAGGTGAAGAAATTTTTAAATTGGTCGCGAAAGGTTTTCCTCTCCGCAGATCCACCGTGTCGCTATTTAAAGTGTCGAACAGCTTATCCATTCTGTCTATAATATCCGCCGTAACAGCCGCGTCCGCAGTTAATTCACCTGTAATAGAACATAACATTTCATTTTACTATGATGATTTAAAATATAAGAATATATTAATTTATTTACTACTAGCTTCCACCCGTGGCTTCTACCGCGTTTCTACACTATGTCATTCCTCAGGGTTCAATCTATCTCCATACCAAAAACTTTTAAAATCGGTACAGTAGTTTTTTTAGCCATACATAGAAACGTAACAGTCAGACTGAGCTACTTTCACATTTGTGATATTATAATGTAGTATGGATTTTTAGAATAAATAGCTTTTCAAATCATATAGTGCCAATAGTCTCAAAGTAAAATGGCTGGACAGAACAAAATAATAAGGTTCCATTTATGCCATTTCGAGCGATGGAACCCTAAAAATATCTAGGAATCCTTTACATACATAAATTGCAATAAATCAGGTTACCTTGTGCTATTTTAGCAAACATGCCAGCAGCAACTGTGTGGCTCAGCACTTGAACGGCTAGTTTTACCCTCATCTTTTGTTTGGTGTTCGGATTCAGATGCTCTTGTCTGAGACTGGGTGCAAACACAAAGTTTGGATTTGAGTTGTCCAGTTCATAGAATTTGACAATGTGACTCCATTTAGCTACACCTGAAAAAATATAATTATAATTATCATGACCAGTTTTAATACATTGTCACATTGAATAGATTTCTTCTTGAATCAAGAACTGCCAGATATCTATAAAATGTAATGTTTACCTGTTCCCTGGTTCCCATCAGCTGATGTTATATTTGTTGAGCATTGTATGTCATACTTTAAAAATAAATTTCTGAAGCACTTTATTAAATGAGGAGGATCAAAAAGTGCAACAATTTTTTTATTTTTTATTTCAAAATGTGGACAGGTAGCAGTTGCTCCTAAAATGCTTAAGGCTCTTCTATTGACTCCATCCATGTCACACACACTGGCTGCTATATTAATGCCATGTTCATGACATTGTTCAAGCACCTGAAAAATAAACATAATTTGAACTTCATATTTTGCTATATTTGTAAAGTTTATGCAAGGCAATTGCATCACAGAGACAGTATATTATTAACATTATACATTTATACAGTGACTATAAATTAATAATGCGTACCTCTTTTATTAGGACTGCCAATCTATCAGCAGTGACTGCAGATCCTGATAAATAATAGGCAATGGGCTGCTTAATTTTTTTTCGAATCCCGGCAACCATGAATACTAGTGCATAAGACACTAGTTGTGCTGTTCTACCCTGCACACCGTGGTCTTGGAAACCCTCAATAATGTCTGCTTTCACATTATATTGTAAATTCTTTTTTAATGCCATTTCATCAAACATTAATATATATTCATTATTAACAGCTTCTTGTGCTGAAGAAAACTTCCCAACAATTTTAAACAGCTGTTTGTTGATCCCAACATTAAGTTTACATTTTTGCAATAGCACTTTTAAAGTTGTTGGAGCTGGAAGGCAAAACATTCGCCTTAGTAATCTGTAGCAAGTGGGAGATCTTTTATAAAGTCTTAATGCAGTAATTTTATCTTCAGCAGTCCATCTACGTCCCTTGGCAGTCTTCTTAAAATTTCTAATTTGTGCTTGCAATAATAAAGCAAAATTTGGGCTTATTTTATCTGTGAGTTTCGTGACAGCATCACTGGTGCTTAATTTTTGCAGATATTTTTTGCTTTTCAAGTGCTTCAATTGCTTTTTCAAGAGACAAACTTTTCGCAAATATTTCTTGCATTTTATAAAATTTCTATTTTCAACTGGACTTTTGTTACTAATTCCAGAGGGTCCCGAGAGATTAACTGTTGAGCTGTAATATCTATTGGATATATCCACAAGAGGCTGTGAAGGACCCGCTACAGGTTCTCTAATATTATCAACTTGTAGAAATGGCGTAGTTATATTCTGCAAAGAAAGTATACCATTAGTTATTTATGAAATGGTAAGGTATTAGAAAAGATTTTTATCCTCCTGCCCTTATCCCAATTCATTTGGGTTTGGCATACATGTCTATCAGCTCTCAGCCGTCATCTCAGTGTTCACTTATTCCCTAGCTATATCATCTTTCACACAACCCATAACCATTATGGGTACATTATCAATGTCATTACATCTATAATTATGCTTCATTGTTATAACCTTAACACATTGAATGACACACATTATTGAAGCAAAGCTGCTTAATACAAGTCTGGGATGGGGACCTAACTTAGAAAAAGTGTGCACTGCGGTGGTGTAATGCACTTTGTTGGTTCGGCTGCGCATATCGTTACTTAAGTGGAATGAGCAAGACAAGAGTACAAAAGAGTGTAAGTGAGACAGGGTTTTCAATTACTTATTTTTATTACTTAAGCTCCACTTCTGTTGGGTGTCCCACGACACCTCACGCCATTTTTACTTTAAATTTGGTTCTCACTATTTAGCTTACCTCCACATCTGGTGAAGCAAAACGTCTCAATTTCTTCTTGGATGGGAAGTCCACAAATGCTGTTTCCTTAAAATGCAGATGACATAGCATTCTGTGTTCAGTATGCAGTTTCATCTGAAAGTCCTTGTTTGACCATGATTTGTCTGGACAGCAATACTTTGCCCATAATTCACAACTGAAAGAAATAGAATAAGTAACTTAAGTACCTAGGTATGTAAAAGTTAATATGATATTACAGATCACCAATCCAATCACAAATCTGGTTTAGGGGGCATAATAATTAACAAGATAAACTTAATAGTTAAAGATTGTCTTTAAATATATTGAATATTTGAGGAGCACTTACCGGAGAATATTTGTGGAACCAGGTTTTGGGAACCTAAATAATGTGGTTTCGGGGTCATCGACAGGCGAAGAACCACACTTAAAACATTTCCTTTTATTCTCCTTCATGTTTGAAAACAAACACTAGAGTCACTATCTCGTACACAACACTCAGGTGTTTCGGACACACAACAGACGGAGGAACCTAGGCTCTACTCTACGTCGTTAATGGCGAGGATAACACTTAACGTTGCAAAAAGAGAAGATGACGACAAGAGAATTCACAAGAAATAACATCAACATGCGCTTACGCCGGTAGACATTTTTCTTGTGAAGTAGTGTCAAGAGTGGGGCTGTCAGGTAAATTTAACAAAAACCTACCAATCTAATTTTGTGAAATTAATAAATTTTGAAAATAAATAGCCTCTGCCCGATCTATTGCAGTAAATTAAATTAATTATTTATTTATTGGCTTGATTGGTAAGCCTTTTGTTTCTTTATAGTTACAACTTACGCTATACGAGCGTATTTCTATTATATTCTGCATTAATTATATTTATTTTTATTGAATTTTAATAATATTAACATTGATTAAATTAGCCGAAATATTGTATCGACTAATTTGTTGATTAACAAGAATGTCCCTAAAACTACCATATGGTAGCTTTCTAACATTTAAGCAACTGTTTCAGTTTTGCTTATGTTGCCATCATTGAAAACGTCATTATTAGAGACCGAAGTTTTTAGGTCTTTCATAATAGAGGAGAACTTGGCAACATTGGTCTAGCCCCCGTAGGTATTCCAAGGTTTACCCAATGAGACGACCCCGCCTGCTCAAATGTCTCGCTGATGGTGGCGCGTGTGTCGGATCATTTAGTTCCCTTCAAAATGGTTGAGTTGGATGGTGCTGATACATGCGTCATGTTCGTGAACGGGCGCTGTCAGTTGTGACTGGTCATCTCTTGGTTGCCACGGCTTATTTGAATTAATTACTTTATTTTTGAATTGTTCTTTTCTTTGTTTTTACTATGGACACTTTTAACGTGCACATCTTGCTACATCGCTCTCACATAATGTACCATCTCAACTTGAATGATGTAACCAAGGTTTTGTAAAATATTCTGATTTAAAAGAGTGTCCATGGAGTTTCTTGCCCGTTCTTCTCCATAGAGATCTACGTTAGGGAATGGGCAACTACAGTACTTTCACAGTTTTTATGCCTTGTGACTGGGACTGTAGCTACATTTCATTGTTGTCTTTGTTTCGACAATTCAAAAGTGCCTGTAACTGGCCTACTTGAAATAAATGCTTTGATTTTGATTTTTTATACTAACGGACAGACAGACAGAGGGGCACGACAAATCGATAAATGTTTCGTTTTACCAATTTTGCTACGGATCCCTATAAAGGCGTTGCAGTTTGACAGTAATGACAGTCCCATGACACAACTAACTTTTTATCATGGGAGCTTGAGACCGAGTTTGACATTGACAAGACAATTGACATCTTTTGACAAGAAGATACGACATCCTGTGTGACTGGGATTTAATTTCAATTATAAATTAAAAAAAAAGGAAAAGCCAAGCTGGTTTTAACAGATCTTAGAAAATAAACATCATATTTCAAAAATGTCTTACAATTTTGAAGAGCTAACTTGTAGCGGTATGTTATTCTAAAAGATTGAAATCTAGATCCAAGTTGTGTTTTGTACCTTTCCTTGAAATACCTCAACAATTACTATAACTCTTTTAGAAAAATAAAAACCACAAAACTGTCTAAAAATATCTTTATAACTAACTACTTCAGCAAAAATTCGAAACTGAAATTATAAATTATAACCTACTATAATGTTATTACATTTCAGAAGCCAAGGACTTGCTCCGACAGTGGAGGGAGAGCAATGAGAGAAGGAGTGAAGATGTCATGGAGTTGTGGACAACAGTCTTAAGTGAAGACCTGCACAAACTTGGCAATGAAAGTGAGTACCAGTCATTTTGTCCATGTATGAAGCAATATTATCTAGTTTATAATGTGCTATTACAACATCATAGTAAACACTTTAAAATAAAAATAAAGTAGTTTATGAAGTGTTTTTTAGGTGTAGGTGTATACATGCACATTATAAAAACTTACAAATTAATGTCATATTTCAGAGCACTTGGTGTTGGAGCAAGTGATATATGCAGCCCTGGATTGCCACACATATGGAGTGGCGACCATGTGCATATACCTGCTGTCCAATGAGTTCCCTGGCAGCATGCGAGTAATGAGATACAAGGCAGCTTTGTTGGAAGCTGAGGAAAAGTAAGTTAAAGTTTAAAATTGGAATTCTTTACTTTTTTCATTCATAAGATAGAGAATCCGGACTGTAGAGCATTTGCACAAAAATTGAACCTTGAAATGAAACTTGTACTTGAATGTGAGATAAAACCCATCTCCCAATGGTAATGCGTTTAATCTCACAGACAATAAAAGTTATTTAGTTTTTCACCAGACCTATGTTGAGTCATACCTTACTGTGATAAGGTAGTGTTGCAGCTTGTTACAAAGAAGATTTTTCTCTGTATATAAGTAGCCTCTTTTTCTGGCTAAAAGCTTGTGGTGGCATTTTTACCAACATTTCATTTCATTTATTCGTAAAAAAATTACATTGTGTTGAATATAATTATAATACACATGCAATTAACAACATAAGTATACAACAACACAACAAAATACACATATACATATTACAACAGACTGATTTATTGTACATTACTTTAAGAGTCAAATAAATATAAATGTGCCTTATAAACTTGCTTGAAGGTCTAGATATTGGTTATTTCGCACTAAGGGCTTTAAAACCAATCTGGGTCATTTTTCGACCATTAACAGAATGCAGGTTCAATTTGATCGCCTGTCACACTCACCCAGTGTAGATATTGATATGCCTTACTCTTTACTTAAAGTCAAGTCTGTCTTGCTTAAGACATTATCATAAAACTGAAAAAATTATACTGTAGTTTTTTTTGTTTATTTTCCTATTCACATACATAAAGATTTCGACAACATTTGTATTTTTTAATTGAGCGGCAATGTCAAACCAAATATTGATTGAATTAATATATTGATTGAAAATCTAACCAATCTAGCATTCATTAGTAAGTTTTTCATTTGTATTTTGTTTATTGGATTTATGTAACACTTAACAATTAACTGTTTAGATATACCCAAATAAGTAAAATCTGTTTTGTAACTGCATTTCCTACTCCTATGTTCAATGCATGCCGTGGCAGCCTTTAATTAAAGCTACACTATAAAATGTAAAAATAACCCTTAACCACCTAGCGTCGGTCACTGTGACTCCACGCGATATATTTTTTCAAATATTTCCGTTTCTACGCGAGCCACACGCCTGTGACTCCATGTACTTTTTCCCCTCCCTCTCCAGTTTGCACTCTGCGCTCGAACAAGCAACACGTGCGCGCAGTGAAAAAATTCAGGTAAATATATTTCGTTTGCGGTCATGGTGACCGACGTTAGGATGTTACGTTACTTTTTGTGTTAACGTTTTCTTGCTGTTTTTTAGGTTTATTATGTCTGTCCGTGATCAAAATATCAGTAGATGGTTGGAAAAGTGTGATTCAGATTCAGAGGATCAAAGGGACGTGCCGGAAATACCAAATGAAGATTGCAGTGACGCAGAAGATGTACCATTAGACCGAGAAATTGTAGAAAAATTGTAAATGTTGGGAGGCTGTAATTTTGTAATGATTGTGATTTTATTATGCCAATGATATTTTAATATAAGAAGTTACATATTTAAGTTAGTAAAATAATTAAAAACTAAGTAGTTTTATTTATTGTTATTGCTTAGATCTCAGCTCAATTAAAACACCCATAGTTTGTTAAAATATTTGTTAGTCAACTTTCATAAATAATAATTAAAAATAAAAAGTGTTCATTTGAAGAGTTTATTAAAACAATTTAAAATAAAAACAACTGAAAAATATGATGTAGTTTTGATTTTTACCAAATTATGACCTTTTCACCTTCTTAATAGTACTTATACGCAATCGGTCACCATGACCGACGTTAGGTGGATGTGTTACTAGAATACACGTTAGGTGGCCAAGGGATAACTTACTGTGTGAGTACTTTAACATGTATTTTTGGTGTATGCTTTGTTGGTTGCCCTTAAATAAATATATCTATTTGTTTAATCTAAATATTATGGCTAAAGTTTAGCCGGCTAATCTTAAGTTTATGTTTACACCCATCTTTAGCCATAATATACAAACAGAAACCTAACAACAACAATTTGATAGTAGCCCACCTGACAACACCCAAACTGATGGATACTCCTTTACTACAGAGGATGTGGAACTTTTCACACCTCTTAAAGCTCAGTGCAAGCAAGTATTGCACAGAATAACACATCATTTGGCTAGTATGGCACAGAATAACACATCATTTGGCTAGTATGGCACAGAATAACACAATCATTTGGCTTTTTCAGATACGATGAAGCTCTAGAAGTATTGGACGGCATTATAAAAGCGGATGAAACCAATTCGGCTGCAAGGAAGCGACGCGTCGCCATATTGAAGGCGCAGGGACTCATCACTGAAGCCATCAAAGAACTTGTAGACTATCTGAAGAAGTAAGATTGTATATTCTAGGAGGCGCAACTATTACGCATTCTGTTATCTAATACAACCACACTGCCCCAAACAAAACCATGGAAGAGATTTCATAGTGCTAGGGACACAAAAAAAAGTTATTATTACCATTTACTTGTATGTCCTCCAAGTTCTGTGCCATATTAAAAATGATCCCTTCCTGTGGTCTGCAGGTTCATGTCAGACGTAGAGGCGTGGCAGGAGCTTTGCTCGCTGTACCTGCAGGTGCAGGAGTACGCGCGCGCCGCCTTCTGCGCTGAGGAGCTCATCTTGCACCAGCCACACAACCATCTCATGCATCAGCGACTGGCTGACATTCGTTACACTATGGTATGTAATATAGAGTAGCACTCGGTAATAGTATAGTTTCCCATTGGTGAAAGACATTTTTGAAGTCAGTTGATTGTTTCGGAGACTACCTCCTAAACTTTACTTCTTTTTACAATATAATTAACATGGTTGAGAATAGATTTCTGTTCTGGCTAAATAGAAATATATTTTATGTAGTTACTGGGGTGGGTGCAACTTTCTAAAAAAAAAATCACATTCAGCATAATGCAAAAACCCTAAAAATGCTTTGGTGTGCTCTGGAGCACTCATTGAGACAAAATGTACCACTATCTAATAATGCTGTTGTTTCAGGGTGGTGTTGAAAACATGGAGTTAGCCAAGACTTACTACTGTCAGGCACTGAAACTGAACCCAGAGAACATGAGGGCTATGCTTGGACTTTTCTTGGTAAGTTTCACTATGTAGACATAAACCATAAGACTCTCAATACTGTGCAAAGTAGAAATCATTGTAACAATACTCCTTTCATGAGCACTGTTTTAAATTGGCTTCACCCAGCTGATGGTTAGTGATTCGTGTACAATCAGTACAATATGGATTCACTGGCCTTGAGGTGTCCTTTTCATTTATGTAACGGGTTTCGACATAAGTTCGACTGCCAAAATTTTGTTGAGAGTTTTGATGTGGGTGTAGTAGGAGGTAATATTAATTGCTTTAATTTCTTCACTTGTCCTAACAAATAATGAGTTTATTCGCCCTCGCAGGTCACAAACAACCTGCTGAACCACTACAAGTCAGCCGGCAACAGCTCGAAGCGCGCGGAGGTGTGGAAGCTGTGCCAGTGGGCGCAGTCGTCGGCCGCGCGCCGCCAGCGGGCCGCGCGCTCGCTGCCGCCCACGCCCGACCTCACGTCCATGATGCTGTCCTTGGCTATCACTGAATAACACTTATCTCCAAGATAATTTTATAAACATTCTATTGTAAATTTAATTGTATCCGGTGGATTGTGCCTTTTATGGACACTGAAACAGGCTCCTAGATAATTTTTAACACATGTATGAGTGTAACAGACTTGGGTAGATGTCAATCTGGAAATGTATCTTGTGTAATGCACCAGCATTTAGACAAGTGTAACAGAGACACAAAAGATTGACAGTCGAAAGCCTAAATAAAAAGGTATGTTTCCATTATTATTGTATGTATCAAAAATGTATTGAAAATATACCAGGTAAACTATACTAAGTATTTAAGTATAATAATTAGTAGATTATATGAACTAGGTTATAGGAATATTTTATGTTAACTTTATTATTTCGGGTTGTGTGTCAACTTTAAGTCAGTTTTATTTAGTGGACTGTTCCTGTGGGTATGAATTATTTAAAATAAATCAATGTTTAATTATGTTACCACCAACTTTGTGTTTTTGAGCCCTACTATTCATCATTTCAGCCGTAAGACGTCCGCTGCTGGACATAGGCCTCCCCCAAGTATCGCCACATTGACCGGTCCCCTGCGTCCCACTCCTGGGCGAAGGCCTCCACTGCTTCCACTTCTCACGAACACACGCGTCCTCGTATATATTAATCATAATTTGTTTAACATACAGCCTAACACTGACCAGCAAATTACAAAAAACATAAGAAAAAATTATTTTAGCATATATAACTCCTGGACAGTAGATTACAAAAGGCAAATTCTTGATCGAGTCAAGGCCCTGCAAGTTCCCCAGAAGCCTGCATGGGCAATGGATTGTGGGAGAATGATTATCGTAACAAAGAGGACAGTATATATACATAATCGTAGTGATAAGAGTTAGGAGTAAGATATACGGGTAAAATAAAAATAGAAAATGATTTTATATTATAATCATTGTTTTTTTATTTTGCCCTTATAGTTCAACATAAGTTTAATTTGATAAAGTGATTAAGATGACAAAGCGATCACCGACTATTCAATATTCTGTCTAACTTTATTAATTTTCCATCCTTTATAGATAATAACTAATGAAAATAATACGAAGTAAAATTCCATTCGGTGTATTATTAACATTTTACCATTGAAATCTTGATATGACATCCCTGTCATCCATTCTGGATGCTATCAGGAAGACAAAGGACAAAAAAATCAGATTCTCTTGTTTGTCAAACTCAATCATCACCATTCCATTCATTCTCCCCTCTTGTACCAAGCTATACTCTTGAACTATTCATAGAAGGTCCAATGAGAGTAGATTGGGTGGAGAAGATGTTGGAATCCATTCTTCTGTCATGGATCTTTGATATACTAAAGAGCTACCCTACCTGGACTAGAGGAAGGATTTATCTGTGGAAAAACATCACTCAGCAAGCCAAAAACTTGGTTAATTTCTATATGATGTGTCCAGAAGACCAGTAGTATCCATGACCACAACTCCTATAACATCGAAATGGTTCACAGGATCATGTGTAAACGCGGTCGTCGGTCCCCTCCAGCAAAAGGTTGGATGAGGCTCGAATTCCGCGCTCAGTGGACTCAGACTCCTCGGCAGGGGGATATAATGCAGGGAATTTTCGCATTGAACTTAGAGGCGTACGCGCACGGCGCATGACACGCAGATCACACATCTATAACTATAGCTGTCTACTGACTAATCTAACAAATATCTGTGAAGGACTATAGGAACCGTAAGCCTAATGCTCCCCAGCAATAGCTGAAATAAGGTAAATACTATGAAATCAATTAAAACTTAACATTTATTTTAAAATCTTCCCTATCATATTCAACAGCGTGTCATGTGACGTCATTTCTGGTGGCGGCCATCTTGCTGGCGAGGTAGGCCGCTACTTCGCCGGCGCGCTTCTCTTTCCTCTCCCGTCTGGTCATCTCACCCATTGTGAAGTACTTCTCCCTGGAAAAAAGCATTGGTATTTTTGATTGGGAGTTTTTTTTTTTTAATTTTGTTATGCCACTTTCAACTCTATGCTGAATAGGGCTGTATTATATTGTTGATGTGTAGTAGTTGCATTGCTACTAATAGCTGTCTGTAGTGTGCTTTAACATGGCCGGGGCTGTATTATAAAATGTGTTACAGAAATAATGTTGTGAAGAAGCGAATGTCGTCTTAGTACGGTCGCCGCAAAAAAAGGGTATAAGAATTGCGTCAGTAGTTTCAAGAACGCCACAGGTAAATAGAGGATTTCTTTTTTGTGTTGTCTAATGACTGATTTTCTCCAAAGCGAAGACGAGCGGAGCAGAGAGAAAACGTCTCAAGATTCGACCAATCACTGTAGAGAATAGACACGCGATGTAAATTTCAAGCAATTTGATTGGATGATTCCCGCACGTCTCCCATCCGCTCTGCTCGTGTCCGCTTTAGTAGTAGACGCCGGCCCTTAGCTAAGCCAACTGCAAAAAAGGGATCCTGTATGCCCACAATCTAAACTGGGCTTTAAAAAATATGTACCTAAAGTTATGCACCCCCGCATTAGGATCGAGCGGCATGTTGGGCACTTCATCCGTGATCTTCTCATAGGTCAGCAGTCTCCGCGCCGCCAGTTTCGAGATCACCTGCTCCGAGTTCCCCACCAGCTTCAGGCTCGGGTGGGAGGGCAGCTGATCTTCTTGGTACTCTTCTCTGGAAACATTGGATGTAGGGAAGAAAGATATATTATTGTTAATTATAGGACGAGCAGATATTTGGTGTCGGTATTATTGACGGAGCCTTCAAAGCTCACTTACGCTTGGGCGCTTGGCCTGCTACACCGGGTTAGTATGAATTGGCAGTTTCGTTTAATTAGGGAGGCAAAAAATATGTTTGTTATTAGTTTGTTTTGTTGTTGTTTGTTTGTTTGTTTTGTTATTGTTTGTTTGTTTTGATTTTTCCACCCTTGCTGTGCCGTGTCTTATCATGGCCCGATCATGACTGTATTGGCTACATACACGTGGTACACGATCTTGCCATGATAAGATACGACGCAGAGAGGCCCTTACAAGTAGTTATACCTAAGTTATGCCTACCTCACTAACGGGAACCAACAGACTAGTCGCCGTCCCATCTCCAGGTGTATGGCAGCGAAGTTTAGCAGGTCACTATAAATGTGGGACAGTCCGTACTCCACTTTAGAAGGCACGTGGTTAGGCAGGTGGTGTTCGGATAACGTGTAGTTCTCTTTCTCTATTCCGATCTTCTCTGTGGGTTCTCGAACACCGTAGGGCGCTGAAATATACATAACAATTAAAAAATGCTACATTATTGGTTTTTTTGATTCAATTCATTTATTGCATCAAATATGGTAGGTACATGAAGTTCTTATATAAAATAATTAGTAACACACATTTAGCCAATATTTAGCATGCAATATTACAAGTTTTTACACTTAAGATATTAATTACTAGGAAACTACATTTTGTCGATTTATGTATCTACTTAACAGTTAAATATGTCTGTGCTTTAATATATAAAAACCCAGAAACTTTGCATTTCGTACCTGTTCTATATTATTATTGTTAAGTGCAACATTAAGGCGTACAGGTTTACTTTTAAAAGTTTTGCAATGAAGCACATTAGTTTTGGAAATATTTTTAATTTATTAATATCTAATCATTGTATAATGTCATTTTCTGTTTGCTTAATTTCAATGTCAAAATTTAGTAAATTATTTAATAATAATTGTGGTGTCATAGACGAACAATACACACTGATGTTTTATTGACTGAGGCTGTGAGGCAAATCATTTATATAAAGAAGTAACAATAATGGCCCCAAGATACTACCTTGTGGTACACCACAGCAATTAATACGTGTTTCAGAATCAAGATATTCTAAAGTGTTACTTAATTTGTTTAATTTTGTTAACCTTTCTACTGTTTTCTGTCAGTAAGATTGAAACCATCCTTTAGTTGGACCTCTGATACCGTATCTTTCAAGTTTTTCTAGAAGCCGCGCATGATCAACAAGATCGAACGCCTTACTTAAGTCTAAGAGCAATGGACAAGTAGGTATTTTATCGTTAATATTCATCATCATTGCTTTCACTAGCGTAAATATTGCCAAAGTCGTCGATTTATTTGTCTAAACCTGTATTGCTGGTCAACAAGAATGTTGTGTTTAATAGAAATTTCATCACTCGCCTGTACATAATGTTTTCATTTTTTTTTTTTATATTATGGGAGTGAGAGCGATAAGTCGGTAATAGTCAACATTTGATTTTGACCCTTTTTCTGTATACCGGCTTTATCAGAGACAGTTTTTAACCGACTTCAAAAAATAGGAGGAGGTTCTCAATTCGGCAGGTATATATATATTTTTTTTATATATGTACACCGATTACGCCGAAGTTTCTGAACCGATTTACGTAATTCTTTTTTTGTTTGATGCGGAATAGTTTCGAATTGGTCCCATAAAAATTTGATTCAGGTAGGCCCATAAGTTTTTATTTTATGAGCATTTGACTCTGAAGTCTGTTACTTGTTTGTTGTTGTGGAGTTACTTTCGCATTTATAATATTAGTAAGGAAGTAAGAATAAGCCTATTACCATGAAATGTATGGTTTACAATGTAAAATGAACGCATAGAAAATATTTGTATAGGATATTGCCACTAAAAATGAAAAAATAAAAAAACTTTTTGCAAAAAATAAAACCGACTTCAAAATCACAAAAAAGTGAAAAATAATTTTAGCTGCAGAAGTCGGTGCCAAAAAACTGAATCAAACAAACTAAAGTCACCGACTTGATTTTGAAGTCGGTTTTATTTTTTGCAAAAAGTTTTTTTTAGCCTATTAGGAAAGCAGCCCTGTTCCAAGGATAAATTGACAATGTGAGCCAATGGCGATGCTATATGTTGAGCTATTTTTTTAACGAGCTCTGTTGTGACGTTGTCATACCCAGCCGATTTCGTGTTTAATAAAAGACATTATGATACGATATATTTCACAGTCGGTAGTGGGTTCTATAAATATACTTTTTATCATTTGATTCTATTTTATGTATGACAGTTTTATTATTTTTAAGAGTGGATCAATTATCATTATTATTCGAAATCTCAACAAAGTGGTTATTAAATTTATTAGCAACTAGCTGCCCAGCGCTACTTCGTTCGCGTGGTGTCCTACCCCTACTCCTACCCTACTCCTAACCTACTCCTACCATACTCCTACCCTACTCCTACACTACTCCTACCCTACTCCTACCCTACTCCTACCCTACTCCTACCCTACTCCTACACTACTCCTACCCTACTCCTACCCTACTCCTACACTACTCCTACCCTACTCCTACACTACTCCTACCCTACTCCTACCCTACTCCTACACTACTCCTACCCTATTCCTAACCTACTCCTGCACTACTCCTACCCTACTCCTACACTACTCCTACCCTACTCCTACCCTACTCCTACCCTACTCCTACACTACTCCTACCCTACTCTTAACCTACTCCTACACTACTCCTACCCTACTCCTACACTACTCCTACCCTACTCCTACACTACTCCTACCCTAGTCCTACACTACTCCTTTTAGACTTATCCAGGCAATTTTTAAAATTTTTCTCGCCGTAAAAACCATCCTTGAACTTCAACGAACATTTAAAAAAAAGAATTGGCCAAATTGGTCCAGGCGTTGTTGAGTTATGCGCTTACCAACACATTTTGCGATTCATTTTTATATTATAGATGTCAGATCCAGATGTCAACGTAATACTTTTACTGATATATTCCCTAAACGGTTCGTTACCCATGTTGCGCTTCACAACATCCCACTTGGCCTTAATTTTATTACGAGAAAAAGGAATGTGCCTTTCATTACACAAGGATTGTAGGTTATTCATGCACTTCCGTAGTAATTTAAATACGCTTAGTACTTTACAGCACTTTACGTTACTTTACTTTCTTCATGCCTTTTGTTATCCATTTAGGTTTACCACTATTATGTTTCATTTTAACTCTAATACAAGGAAAACATAGTTTATTAAATAATGTCAACAAATCATGGAACTTGTCAAAGGCTTCATTAGTATTTGTTATACCATAGATTTCACTAAAACTTATGCAGCTGATGTAATCCACGAATTTTGTGACGTTCTCTTTATTTAAATCATTTATAGTTATGAAACAGCAATCTACTTCCACTCTGTTTTAAGTTTTTTGTTAAATTTTGAATAGTTGAGTTGTGTTATGATCAGACAGGTACAAATTATATGTCTTACCAGTGAAATTATGAATATGGAAACGCGCGTGCCCTCCACGCCCAGCCACAATTTCACCTACAATTTTGTCACCTATTTGTGTCGTTTGGCGTACAGGGCACGCGCTTGCTTGTAACGTATGGCAGTCAAAAGGTTAAAGGAAAATCCATGAACTGGGCGGGGGGAGGAAGCAAACAGTAGGCAGAAGCTATTTTTTTTGTAAAATGTAAGTTTGTTAGTCAATCACGCTTTCCTTGTGGATTAGATTTGGAAGAAATTTTATACCCCAAAAAATGAGTGTGGTTAATACAAGCGCGGGCACTAAGCTATGCTATCACGCTATTAGCTATACCTATAGCTAGCCCAGGTTGGCCGCAGTAGATATAATCTGGCCAAATGAGGCATCCCCGATCCATCTAAAACAGATTGCCAGTGTGCAGCCCATCTACAGGATACGCTCCACCTCCTGGCCTGCCCATCCTGCACAACTAATGCACCATTCATGATTTAATCGAAGCAAATGTTAGAGCTGTGCAGGTGCTACATACTGGTCTAACACAATTGGAGTTCATCGACACGTAAAGAAGTAGACTAGCTATAAATTCCACAAATGAATTCAAAAACTTACGATCAGTAATAATTGCATCGAATTTCAAGCCCGTTTTCCAGTTGTGCAGTGAGAAGTCGCTTACAACTACATCGAGGTACCGCGACTCCGTTCCGTATTGCTTCATGTTGCCGCGTATGCTCTCGTCTTTCGTTCGTATCTGAAAACAGCGATGTCGGAATTAATTGTGAATATTTGTGCTTTCTGACCATAAAACTTAAAATTTCCCACAAATAATTAAGATCATTTTACCTGTTTACGATTTTATTTTATGAAGATTTTAAAACCCATGACCGCATACAATTTAATAAATAACTAAATGGCCTATTGATGAAGAATTTAGATGTTGGCAAAACAACTGAAACGCAATAATTGACATTGAGATGCTGTTGCACGTTGGAAATCTAACAGCGTGCGTAATGTCTCTTATTTCAAAATTCCATCGTCAAAGTCCAATCACGAAAAAGTTATAGATGGGATATAAATTCATAGAAACATAATTTAATGCTGGCACTCAAGGTGGTAATGGTTGTTCCATGTGACTTAACAATAGCTACATTTAAGAGTTAATGAACAAGCACCATAACCTACCAATACATACTTTGTTACCTTTTGACCGACGCGGGTGGGCCGCGTCCTCCCGTGCAGCATCATGTAGTCGATGTCGGAGCCCCACACGTACGCTGTGACAAGGTACACGCAAAGGTATATTATACTGAGAATAATTATATTACAAGATATCTACCTGTCTAATTATAAGGAATTTTTATTGTAACAGATATTTGCCTACCTTAACAGGTGTGCAAATATCTGTTACAATAAAAATTAAAATAATAAATCTTACATTAATCATTACATTTTCAACTATAGCAAATATTATTACATGGTAGATAAGCTGTACTTCAGAATATTTTATGGCAATAATTTAACCGCATTAAAATTCAAATTCTGCTATGCTGCTCGTTTCAAAAATGGTATAATCAAAGACATTCAAATATTACGAGTTTTAATCTCTTTGGGTATAATGAATCAGTTAATTTTGGTTTTAGTTAAGTAAGGTACATAGATAATAGAAAGTCATAGAAAAAAATTACAAAGGACTATTGATTTATGGAGCCGATGGATCTTAAGAAGTGGCGCCATCTAACCGATATGACACAAACTAATTAGAATGACGCGTGTAGTCGTGTCGTCTCGTGGTTAAAGATGCGTTAACATCTGTTTATTTTTCTCCTGTAGATCGATTATCGTTTGGCTGGTATTTAATGAGCTATTTGGTAGACTCATCATGGTCGCATCAAAAAGGGCGGAACCCATATCACGTAATGAGCTTGTTCGAAATAATTTTTGGTTGCGTCAGGTTACGTTTTCATCCATATTAATTTTTGTGGTAAAGTTCCCGAAAATTTTAAATCTACCAAGTCATAATTTATTTTTAACTATGGTAACACTATCCGAAGTATTTGGCCCTCTGGCGGCTAGTAGCTGTCCTGTTTAGTTTGTATATTTACCACTTGAGCTAATTTAGCGCTAGTTGTCGTACAATGATCAGTCCAGTCCATAATTTTATAGTTTTGTAATAAACGGTTCCTATTGTTGTTGTTTTTTTGAAGGATTTGTTTAAATCTTAGTAAACTGCACTGGTGGGCATTATTTATCAATAACATTAGGCGTCTAAGAGTTGTAGTTATATGAACATACACTAGTGGCGCCAATTTATTTAGTTCTTAAACATTTATAATAGGTTACATTCACCTCCAAAATGTGCAGCAGCAACAAGCAAAGACCCCGAGCCGACGAAAGGGTCGAGGACCATGTCTCCTAGCTTCACTTGCGCCTGGTTGGCCATGATGATGGCTAGCTGTGCGTCCATGCTCGTGTTGCCGATGAACTGCCGCTTCTTCAGCGAGTGGACTTGAATGAGGTCGCGCTGGCCGTCTGTTATCTATCATATGTGGAGATATATGTAAATAAACAGTGGTTTTAATAAAATACAAAAGTTAAACAGCAAAACTAACTAAAATAAAAACGCCACTAGCAAAAATGCAAAGTCAAATATTACTGGAATTACTGAGTGGACTTTAAATTTACTGTCATTACATTGAAAACACAACAGTGCACCATAATTTAGGCATTTATTTAGGTGCCACCTAGTGTCAGTGTATGGTAATAGTAAGTACTAGCTGCTGCCCGCAACCTTTGTTTGCATGAAATTATTATAAAAAATATTACTTTGTTTTGAATCAGATTTTGTTACCATTTTCAAGGGTTTTCATTTATTGGATGGAAAACTAATTTAAAAAAAAAAAATAAAGGTAGCCTATACAGCTATCTGCCAGTAAAAGTCCTGTAAAGTCAAAATCGGTTCAGGTGTTTGGAGCATAGCCGAAACAAACTGTTATTTTGATATTACAAACAGACACTTCAATTTTATTTATTTGTATAGATGTATAGACAATAGCACAGTATCATTTTGCTGGGTGATAAATAAACGGTTCCTCACCCATTTCCCAAAGAATACATCATGTGGTTCTTCAGGTACATCATTGGGGTCTACACCATAAAATTCTAGGTAGGCGAGGGTCACATCAGGGTTCTTAAGTTTCACTGGACCGCCCGTTGGTAAGTAATTGAATTTCTGAAAGAATATAATTAATTTTGAGCCAGAAAACATATAAAAGCTGGAAGGAATAAAATAAATACCTTAATCTGTATTTTATTAAAATTTTGTCTTACCTCAATCTTCTCAACCTTTTCCTTCATAGTGAAATGTTTGCAGAATGTCTCTACATCCACTTTGAAAGACTTTCCTGGGGAAAAACTTGATTCTATCAACTCTTTGGGGCACAAACAGGTATCACTAATACCATCCTTTTTTTCTCCAAAAATCCAACTTCCTGTGGAATTTTTGAGTGAATTCTTCAAGTTGTCATGTAATTGTGCCTCTGTTCTCGCTTTAGACCACAGTTCTATACAGTTTTTAACCAAAACGGACCTAGAAGCTATTTTCCTAACACAATCTTCCGAAGGCAATTCAACTATCCAATACGGCTTCTGAACGCACGGTTTTTCCACAAACTTGACCGGTATATTGAGTAGTGATATAATACTGTACATTTCCTGCAAAATAGCATGGTTATTTTACACAAATTAGATGAAATGATTAGTCAAATGAATAATGTTTATAAAACTTACTGCATGTCGAAAATCAATGTGTTCATGGGCGAACCACATCAAATACCTACGCCACATTTTGTGCTCGTCTTGCATTGCGTTTTAATTCGAAAATATGGTAAAGTTTTTATTTACTTCCATCACTTATCAACAACATAACCTCAAATTGGTTGGCGTTCCAGTTCCAGTTCCAGTATGTGATTATTATGACATTTCTGAGCAGTGTTGCCGTATCCGAGAAAGTTCAATCAAAAACATTGTCAAGTAATTAACCTAAAATCGTCTAAAATGCGAAAACTAAAGGAAACAATACAGGTTCACGATAACATTCGTTAGGATGCACGCTCGCATGTTTGTATTTAAAAATAGTACGAGCAGCGCTTAGGGCATCGACTAAAACATGCGCAGGTGCACGCTCGAGTGTGTGTTTTGAAAAATAGTAAATATGAGCGGCGGTAAAAGTAGCAGGCAGGCGCGGGCGTGAGCGAGTAGCGACTTGGTTTTCTAAGGGCATTATGACAGCGGACACCGCGGGGGCGTGCACTCAAAGACTACTATATATACAAGGTGATTGGAAGATGGGTGCAAAGCTTTAAGGCGAAGATAGTACAGACAGTTTAGAACAATTTAAGCCATGGTTGTCTTAGACGAAGTCTTACCATTTTTTTTTAACCTAATTTTTAAGATTTTTTTCGAATATTGCCAAAATTTTAACTAAACTGGTTATTTATAGCTAAATTGAATGATAAATGAATTCATTTTTATTTTATTTAATTAAAGCAATGTGTAAGTAATCTAGCAAAACATGTTTTAGGCCTCTGTGTCGTTAGACATTTTTTTTACAGACATTTAAAGTTCATATAAATTAAAAAAAAATCATAAATCATTTTTTGTAAACCTTATTTAAAAAAAAACGAAGGGTGCTTTTTTTGTTCAAATATTTTTGAGAACATGCGTGATAATCGCTCTTTCCTTTGAGGTATCATTTACGAGGATATTTTACAAACTATTGAAATTAGGATCTACAAACCAATTTGAGGGAGAAATTTTAAATTTTAAGCAGACTAATTAAAACAAAATTTTTGCTTAAAAAACTTACGCTAAGCTTACTTTATGTGTTCGAAATGATAATTACTTCAATTTTAAGAATTTTTTGCACATGCAAATTGAGGGGATTATCTAAACAATGGCCGCCGCGCGCAGTGCGGCACATGAAAGAACCGAATTGAAGGGGTTATCTAAGGCAACAATGCGCGGTGCGACGCCATTTCGGATATATCAAGAACGCTTTCCGAATCGCAGGGTACCGAATGTCCGAGTGTTTTACAACACTTTTCGTCGACTTGCCGAAGTTGGGATTCACCGCGTGGAACCTGGAGTCAACCCAGGCAGACATGAAACTGACGTCGAAGAAAACATTTTGGCAGCATTTCAAGCAGATCCTACTACCCGTACCAGAGCCGTAGCTCAAAATCTAAACATTTCACAATGGAAGGAGTGGCATACAATACAATGCACCAAAATGACAAATATCCGTTCCATGGTAGGGGTGTGCATGGTCTGGAAGAGCAAGATCCCCAAAGAAGAATACAGTTCTGCCGTTTCCTCCTCAACAGAGACATCGAAGATGCGTGGTTCCTGAAATCAATCTTGTGGACGGATGAAAGCAAATTTTCTAGGGAGGGCATTACAAACTTTCATAACCTCCATGAATGGGCCGACAGAGACAATAATCCACATTTTAAGAAGCGAGTGTCGTTTCAGGGAAAATTCTCTGTCAATGTATGGGCTGGAGTAATTGGCAGGACATTGATTGGGCCTCACTTCTGACCGGATAATTTAAATGGTGAAAATTATTTGCACTTTCTACAATTCGATTTACCAGTTCTGATAGAGGAAACCGGTGTCCCGATATTCGAAAGAGACCGAACAGTCGTCTTTCAGCAAGACGGCTGTCCAGCGCATTGGACGTTAAATGTAAGGGAACACTTAAATAATTGCTTCCCTGACAGCTGGATCGGCAGAGATGGACCCATCCCTTGGCCCGCTCGCTCGCCAGATCTGACCCCGCTGGACTTTTTCGTGTGGGGCCGGGCCAAGGAACTGGTGTATACGAATGTTGAAATAAACACGAGAGAATTGATGGAGAGAATTCATTCAGCGTTAGAAACGATGAAACTGGAGATGATGTTGAAAATAACAACAACAGAAGTGAGAAGACGTAGCCGTGCTTGTATTAGGAATCATGGCAGACATTTTGAACATGAACAATAAATAATTTAGATTCAAATGTTGTTTTAATTACTCCGCCTAAAATTTAAAATTTCTCCCTCAAATTGGTTTGTAGATCCTAATTTCAATAGTTTGTAAAATATCCTCGTAAATGATACCTCAAAGGAAAGAGCGATTATCACGCATGTTCTCAAAAATATTTGAACAAAAAAGGAACACTTCGTTTTTTTTTAAAATAAGGTTTTCAAAAATGATTTATGTTTTTTTTTAATTTATATGAACTTTAAATGTCTGTAAAAAAAATGTCTAACGACACAGAGGCCTAAAACATGTTTTGCTAGATTACTTACACATTGCTTTAATTAAATAAAATAAAAATGAATTCATTAATCATTCAATTTAACTATAAATAACCAGTTTAGTTAAAATTTTGGCAATTTTCGAAAAAAATCTTAAAAATTAGGTTAAAAAAAAATGGTAAGACTTCGTCTAAGACAACCATGGCTTAAATTGTTCTAAACTGTCTGTACTATCTTCGCCTTAAAGCTTTGCACCCATCTTCCAATCACCTTGTATATGGAGACGGGTTTTTTTAAGGATTAATTCTGTGCACCCACGATGTTTAGAGTATTTACGTCGTAAAAAAAACGAGTGTGATAATCTTTCCGCATTTATTTCTAAAAATACATAGGCAATGTCGAATCCACATGGATTTAACATATCGAACATTCGTTTTTGTTTTTTCCTTCATAATTATTATAATTCTAAAAGTACATAATTTATATTATTATCTACTAAAGTTCAACTCAAACATATTCATTTAGCCTTTAAAATATACTTTAAAACGGTCATAAATTAAGTTTTATTAAGAAACAGTCCTGACCACCAGATACAAACAAGCGGGAATATATCTCGCCAGTTTTACTGAACAGACCTTAGATTGCCATATCCATACGCCAATACGGCTTATGTTTGGGCAGACGCTTGGTCACCCGTGGACGGGGTCCCCGGGCCCTATGCTATGAGTCTTTCTCCTCGTCTGTATGGTTGGCCTCGAAAATCTCTTGGTATCTGTCACTGAGGAAGTCTTGGTAGGCATCCTTAATGGCCCCAGAACATGCGACGTAGTGACCGCCGGAATGTTCTGCCACTACTGGCTTTATGAACAGGTTGATCAGGGATTCACTCATCTCTGGAAAATATAGAATAAGGCATGATATTAGAACCAGCCATCAATAAATTTTAGAAGTTCAATTATTCACATCTTTTTTGCATATCATATTGTTAACAAGATCTTGTAATGGTTTAAAGCTATAAGGTAGAATTATGGATTGGTAGGGTTCAGCATAAAGCAAAAAAAAATGGTATTTAATTAAAGCTTTAAAAATAGTTACTGTAGTATGTAATTTGGTTGTTTTTGGGCTTACAAAATATATTTGCAAACCAAACTTATTCCATGTTGTGTATAACTACATAAATTAGCAGAAGATATTACCTTTGGGTATGATGGAGTCACTCTCTCCATAGACATGTAGAGATGGCAGAGTGAGCTCCTCATCATAGAAGCCTTTGTGGACTAGGCTGCCTGATCTGAACCCAGATGTGAATATTGCAAACTTGAATGTGTATGGTAGATCTGAAACATAATGATATAACATGCAACTTAATTGTCTATTTGTTATAAGCAGCCAGAGTGTTTACAAGTAGTGTGTCTGTAACTCTGTACATACTCATTCCAAGTGTTCATAATAATTTATCTTACTTGATTTTGTGATCTTGAAATATTAATTGAACAGATAATTTGTTGATAATAGTATGTAAAAGGTGCTCATTTACGATTGTCTTATGATAATAATACAGTCATTCTATTTAATATGCACATTTTATGACTTTTACAGTGATAAAATCATTAAAATTCTTCAACAAATGTGTAGTTTCATTAATTGGCATAATTGGCCTTAAAACTAAGAAAATTACACAAAATGAAAACTTACATCCTTTCTGCTGCATAGCTACTAAGAGCCCCACAAGACAGGCTCCCTGTGAGAAGCCCATGAACCCATCAAAGGGCCCGTACTCCTCCACTACATTCTTTATCACATCCAAGGTGTCTTCAAACCCAAGAGCTGGACCCCCGAGGCACTTGCCACTGAATGTGTTGTCTTCAGCATTGAACCACCAAGATCGGGAATCTGGAAACCAGTAGTAAAGGATTATGATCTTGTTAGTCAATGTTTCTTTGGTTAGAAAGATTTATTGGTGTAACTGGATAACAGGTAGCAATAACCTAATATGGTATAGCAATACAGTCGAGTGCAAAGAGGTGGAACGAAGCTTATAGTGGTTGATTTGCATGGGACTTTTTTTTATTGAGCTCCTGTTGCTAGAGCTGTGAAGACCTCATTTCACCTTTTGAGTATTTTTTGACTGATGGCTCTCAGCTTATTAAATATCTTCTATACAAATAAATAAAATTGAAGTGTCTCTTTGTAATATCAAAGTAAAAAGCTGTTGCTTTTTACCGAATGCATATGAAACTATATACGGTGCTTATATCAAAAACATTATTTTCAATTTTTGACGGTCTGTCTCTTTGTTCGGCCAATCTCCGAAACGGCTGGACCGATTTTAACGGGACTTTTACTAGCAGATAGCTAAACTTATAAGGTCTAACATAGGCTACTTTTATTTTAGAAAAACAATTAGGGTTCCGTGCGAAAAAACTAAAGCCCTTGAAATTGGTAACAAAATTCGATTGAAAACGGGAAGAAATATTTTTATATAATAATTTCACGCAAATGAAGGTCGCGGGCAACAGCTAGTCCTAATAAAAGTAAATTAAAGTTATTGATTGAGTTGTGTCTTTAGTTTGTACACCTCTCGGGCAACAGCTAGTCTCTAATAAAAGTGAATTAAAGTTATTGATTGAGTTGTCTTTAGTTTGTACTACTCTCAAACAACCTTCAAAAATAAGACCAACTCCAACGACAAAAGGATCTTAATAAAGTTGGCAAATGAATTAATAGGTACTGAGGAAGTAACCTTCATCACCGCCACCGTCTTCATTCACAATTTTGTGGGGAGCTGATACAAACACGAGCTGCGCGTACTTAGCTACAGCTTTACGGAACGAGCCGATCTTGGCTCTGAACACTGCGCCATTCTGCCTGTAGCCATGCAGAGCAAGGATCTTCAGCTTGGGCCGGTCTACCTCTTTCTCCTTTTCTTTGTTATCCTTGTTGTTTTGTGGAGGCGACGACATAGAGTGGTTAGAACTCGAATTTGGTTCAGACATTATGCTAGTAGACTCACGCTTGCTAAAATTCTTCGGTAAATTATAATTTATCCCATGGAATCTAAACGCTAATCTAATTAAACACGAATGTTTGTTTATTTTGAGGGGTTATTTTTTCGCTTCAGAAAACTACGTCCGTCACGGCGTCACCGACTCACCGGTCACGTTTCGATTCGCAGTTTCGCAGTTGATTTATTTTCTGAAAAAAGAATGAGATAAAATCCCTAGCGTGAAAGAGAAACAAGAGGAAAACTTTGTCTAATATGCTAAACATGCAGAAAAGGCTCCCAGTAATCCTGGAACGCAATAGTGAACGCATGGTGCTGCCAGCCTAAAAATGTATAAAACGCTAGAGTCTACCCTATGAAAATCGCCTAAAATAGCAAATTGTTGCCATCATTTCGGTTCCATCAGTGTCAGCTTCAGTGGATAGTGATATTTGGCGCCAAAAGCCAAGCAACTGTCAAATTGTTGTGAAGACTTGATTAGTTTAATTGATATTTTGTAAATTATTGTACTGAAGAAAATGGAAGACGGTGATTTCGATCAACGTTTGAGAGATTTACAAAGAGAGTACTTAGAATTCCTGGATGATGAGGTAACTTTTGAACTAACCTTAATGTTTTCTACCGGTCACCTTTTTGTCCATTGGTTAATAACTTACTTGGTAAACTTTCAGGAAGATCAAGGAATTTATATGGAAAAAGTTAAACAGATGATAGCGGATAAATCACAGCGATTGGTTGTGAGTGTTAATGATCTGAGGCGCAAGAATCCGGAACGTGCTCGTACGCTGCTGGAAAACGCTTTCGAAGAACAGATAGCGTTCCAAAAAGCTCTAAAAGAATATGTCTCGTCCATCGACCCGACGTACGCGAAGGTACAGGAGGAATTCTTCGTTGCATTCAATGGTAGTTTCGGAAACAAACATGTAACACCAAGAAGTTTGACCTCTAGGTAAGTGAGACAACTCTCGGATCATGTTTGTGTGCAAATGAGTGTTGTAATATGATATTAGCTTTATAGAATTTTTATGTCTATTGATAACTGGCAGTTTTGAAGTTTATGGTTTTTATAGTGTTAAGAAGTTATGATTCAAATATAGAAGGATGTTTGATTTTTGAGAAGTATCAAAGAAAATTTGTAACAGTCGGTTTTTGAAGTTTAGATATGAGGTTCTAGTAAAAGGAGAAATATGTGTAGTTGAATATTGTGTGTTGGGTTATTTCAGTTATTTAGATAATGTTTTAATTTTGGTAATATACAAACAAGATAAGTTTTGATATGTTTTATTGAGTGAAGATCCCAAGGGCAGAAGAAACTTTCCACCTTACAATGATGGTAAGATTTTAGACAGATACCAACAACAGGTTATGGGCCCTCGCCACCGATGAAGATATGGCATGAAAAGGTAAGGTGGAACGTGGAAGAATAAAGAACCCTTAAAAAATGTCTGGAGAAAAAGTGTAAAATTTAATTTAAAAAAAATATACAATAATTTTTGAACATGGCGGAAGAAATTACTATTTCAAAATTAAAAACAGAAGAAGAATATTTTATATGGAAACAAAAATTAATTTTACTTTTGACTGCAAGAGATTTAGAACAAGTTTTGGAAAGAGATGCTGAAAAAACAGTTAAGGATTTTAAAAAGAAAGACGCAAAAACAAAATTAATAATTATAAGTGCTATATGTGATAAATATATGGTCTATGCAATAAACTGCGAAAAATCAAAAGATATCATAGACAAATTTGACCAGTTATTTCTTGGACACAAAGACACACAAATTTCACAGCAATTGGAAGATTTTTATAAATACAAAATTATAAATAAGGATATAATGGCAGAAATTGCAGAGATTGAAAACAAGGCTACAAGAATCAGAGCATTAGGATATAAATTTGATGACGAACAGATAATGTCAAAAATACTATCAAATTTACCGAAGGACTTGATTCACTTTAGGACTGCATGGGAATCAACGTCAAAAGAAGACAAAAATTTAATAAATTTAATTTCAAGAATAAATTTAGAATTAAAAATGAGGAAAGGCAGTGATGAAGAACCGAAACCAACAACATCCTATGAGAATGAGACTGAAAAAGAAAACATCTTTCATGTGAGGAGTTGCTTCAAATGCGGAAGGAAAGGACACATAGCGAGATTTTGCCATGATGATAGGAGAGTTAACAACAACAGCTTATGCTATAAATGCATGAAGACTGGACATAGACATGCAGATTGCAACTCACTATACAATTGTGCACACTGTAAGGATAATTCTCACTACACGAAATTCTGCCTAAAGCAAACTGTAAGTAACTTTTATACAGATCATTCAGAACAAGAGGAAGTTGAATTCATTATAGATTCAGGAACAAGCAGTCACATTGTTACATCAGAAAGGTTTCTTGTACATAAGGAGAAAATAAATTATAAAATTATGACAGCCGATGGAAACATACATCATGTTAACACAATGGGAAACTTATATTCTAACAATATTACATTAAAAAATGTTTTATGTGTTCCCCAACTTAAAAAGAACTTGATATCTGTATCTAGATTAGCTGATGATAATTATTTTTTAAAATTTTTCAGAACAAGCTGCCAACTCGGAGGTAAAAACTCTGAATGTATGGAGTCTTGCGAACGGAGGGAGGATGGTCTATACTATTTAAAATTATTAATAAATACGACAAAGCCAGTCGTACCTTCGAGGTCAGTCAATGTTTTTCAAATAGATAGTAAATTCTGGCATCGTGCATTAGGACATGTACCTGTTAACAAGACAAAGGAAATTGTTCGAGGGATAGATGGAGGCCGTGTAAAGGAAGTCGACATCTGTGAAGTCTGCACACAATCAAAATTATGTAGAAAACCATTTAAAACAACTAGACAGAGAGCTAGTCAACCATTAGAAATAATTCATAGCGATATTTGTGGTCCTATTCAAACAGAAACATGGGATGGTTACAAATATTTTATAACATTCTTGGATGATTATACTCATTTTGTAAAAGTTTATCTAATCAAAAATAAAAGCGAGGCTTTTTCAAAAATAATTAACTATATAAATTTGGCAGAAAATCATTTTAAAACTACAGTTAAAACATTTAGATGTGATAATGGAGGTGAATATACTAGTAAACAATTAAAAATGTATTGTAATAACAAAGGTATTAATATTGATTACACTATTCCATATTCTCCACAACTAAATGGTAAAGCTGAAAGATTAAATAGGTCTTTAATGGAACGAACAAGAGCGTTGCTTTTTGATATGCAGCTACCACATGATTTATGGGGTGAAGCTGTGTTAACTTCTGCTTATTTATTAAACAGGAGTGCCAATACAATAAATGTTAAAACACCAGCAGAAATGTGGTTCAATAGAATACCGAATTTAAAACATTTGAATATTTTTGGATCTTTAACATATTACAAAAATAATTATCAGTTAAATAAACTTGACTCCAGGAGTAGTAAAGGGCTTTTAGTAGGGTTTACTAACAATGGTTATAAGATCTGGGATCCTTCAAATTTTAGAATTATTTACTCGAGAGATGTGGTGTTTAATAATAGTAAGAGTGAAGTTGCAGATTATTTGAAAATGTGTAATTGTAGAGTGGAAAAGTGCGATTTAGAGAATTTATTTAAAACGGTTAAAGTTGGTATTGGTAGTGATGTTATTAATGGTGATAGTTTTCGTGGTGAAAGTGGTGATGAAGATAGTAATGAAGAAATTAGAGGAAGAATTGTTGAAGATAATATTTTTGAAGATAGTAATGAAGAAATTAGAGGGAGAACTGTTGAAGATAATATTTTTGAAGATAGCGTTGAAGAAATAGGGGGCAGAACTGTTGAAGATAATGATATTTTTGAAGACAGCGTTGAAGAAATTAGAGTCGATGTTGAAGAGAATGATACTTTGAGAGGGGAAGACGGTAATGATAGAGTAGTTGAAAGTAATGATGAGTTTGAAGATGCAATTGAACCAGTGAATAATGATGGATTGAGGATTTTACCGAGAAGAGAAAGGAAATTGCCATTTTGGTTGAAAGATTATGATTTGGAGACTTCGTTTTTGACTTATACAGATGTTTTTAGTAGTTTTGAAAAGGATTTATGGAAGATAGCAATGAATGAGGAAAAAGATTCATTAGATAGAAACAAAACTTGGGAAATTGTGAATAAAAGTGAAGCGAAAAATAGGAAAATAATTTCAAGTAAATGGATTTTTACTATAAAGCCTGGCGGAAGATATAAGGCTAGATTAGTGGCAAGAGGATTTCTACAAAAATATAATATTGATTATAAGGAGACATATAGTCCAGTAGTAAACACAAGTAGTGTAAGATTGTTGTTGGCGATTGCAGCACAAAAAGGGTTTAAAATTAAACAATTTGATGTAAAAACGGCATTTTTATATGGAGAATTAGATGAAGAAATTTTTATGGAAATACCTTTAGGATATGATATAAAAGATAAAGAGAATAAAGTTTGTAAGTTAAAGAAGAGTTTATATGGATTAAAACAAGCACCACTTATGTGGAACAAGAGATTAACGGAGTTTTTAAAGAAATTAGGTTTGTTACAATTAAAATCGGATCCATGTGTGTTTGTTAATAAAGAAAAAGAAATATACTTGGCTATTTATGTTGACGATGGTATTTTAATTGGTGAAAATGAAATTGATTTAAATAAAATTATTAATAAATTAGAAAAAGAATTTGAAATGCGGAAATTTGATAAGACAGAAAAGTTTATAGGGTTTGATGTTAAAGTAGAACAAAACTTTATTAAGATTTATCAAGAAAGTTATATAAATCAAATTTTGGAAAAGTTTAAATATGAAAACTTAAAAGATAGTAGTCACCCAGATATTTTAATTGATACACATCAAGAGGGGAAAGTAAATGTTGATGATGTGCATCGATATAGACAATTGATTGGTTCATTGTTGTATTTGGTGAATAAAACAAGATTGGATATAGCTTTCCATGTTGGTTATTGTAGTAGGCATCAAGAGCATCCTAACTTAAATGATTTTGGAAATATTAAGAACCTTTTTAGATACATTAAAAATACAGTCAGCAGTGGTATACAGTATGTTCGTGGTAACGATTTGACTTTGAAAGCATATTGTGATGCAGACTTCGCAGGTGATCCTGATACTAGGAAAAGTACGACTGGCTTCGTAATATTTTATGGTGGTGGTCCAATTCATTGGTGCTCACGTAAACAGTCAGTCACTGCTCTTTCCAGTACTGAGGCTGAATATATTTCTGCGGCCGAATGTATAAAAGATCTTCTATACATTCAGAGTCTCATCTTCGAGTTGACAGATAAATTACCAAAAACTGAATTGTTTGTTGATAATCAATCTGCGATAGTTTTAATTAAAAATGGAATTTTAAATAGAAGAAGCAAACATATTGATGTTAAATATCATTTCATTAAGGAGAAAATAGATAAAAATTTATTAAATATTTACTATTGTCCGACTAAGAACAATTTGGCAGATATACTGACTAAACCATTGGATAGAACAAAGTTTTTGAGATTGAGACAGTGTATAGTGAGTGATACATAAGTGAAGAACATTCTATAATGTGATGAGTTATGTAGGTTAATTAAAATATAAGGTTGTTTGGGAATTAATTTGAAATTGTAATGGATAAGTTAGTTATGTAAGGTGTTTAGATTAATTAATTCAAAAGTTTGTTTGTTGTAGTCAGTTAAGTTGGGTGGGTTAATTAAGTTGGGTTTTAAAGTAGTTGATGAGAAGTTATGTGATGTTATTCAAACTGTAATAGACATAAAATTCAGAGGGGATGTTGTAATATGATATTAGCTTTATAGAATTTTTATGTCTATTGATAACTGGCAGTTTTGAAGTTTATGGTTTTTATAGTGTTAAGAAGTTATGATTCAAATATAGAAGGATGTTTGATTTTTGAGAAGTATCAAAGAAAATTTGTAACAGTCGGTTTTTGAAGTTTAGATATGAGGTTCTAGTAAAAGGAGAAATATGTGTAGTTGAATATTGTGTGTTGGGTTATTTCAGTTATTTAGATAATGTTTTAATTTTGGTAATATACAAACAAGATAAGTTTTGATATGTTTTATTGAGTGAAGATCCCAAGGGCAGAAGAAACTTTCCACCTTACAATGATGGTAAGATTTTAGACAGATACCAACAACAATGAGCACACGAAATTGTTCAGATTTATTAAATATTTGGAATCAGTTCATTTCATACAATGACGTTTTTTAAGAGTGGTTTATGTGGCTTACAATCTAAATATAGGTACAAGTTTTTTTGAACAACCTACTTAGTCTCCTCATTTGCTATGGCGGATTGAATCCTATGTGAGCAAATCCCATCTTTTATTTAAAACCTAGTCACTTAAACCATAGTGATTTTTTAATAAACAATGCAGAAAAAACTTAAATAAACTTATTCTAAAAAATTCTTTCATAGTAATCAACATCATCATATATATCTTTATCAGTTTCCTGCCCTTGTTCCAAATTACTTGGGGTTGGTGCAACATGTTCTATTCTTTCATATTAATAACTACAAACATAATATATTTACAGGTACTTAGGCAACCTAATATGTGTAGAAGGCATAGTCACTAGGGTCTCCCTAGTGCGGCCAAAGGTTGTCCGCAGTGTTCACTACTGTCCAGCCACTAAGAAGGTGATGGAGAGGAAGTACACAGACTTGACATCTTTTGAAGCTTTCCCTACTTCTGCTGTATATCCCACTAAGGTAACTACTTAACACAAAGATCAAGGTATTCAGCAACATAATTATCAAATTAAAAAATTTACACCTAACGTAATTATGTGGTAAAGTTGAAAAAAGGAATTCATGTTGAAAAGAATCCAGTACCTACCAAAATCTCAATGTTTGAATGAGGAATGCACCATTTACTTTAAATAGCCAAGATTACTGGTGTAAAACTTTCTACTGCCCTTGTCCCATATGACTCGGGGTCAGTGCAACATGTTCTATATCCGCTAGCAGTATCTTGCTAACATAATTTTCTATTTCACTCACTTCAGGATGATGAAGGCAATCCCCTTGAAACAGAATATGGTCTCTCCCGCTACAAGGACCACCAGACCCTCACAGTCCAGGAGATGCCGGAGCGGGCCCCGGCCGGCCAGCTGCCCAGGAGTGTGGACATCATCTGTGATGACGACCTGGTAGACAAGTGCAAGCCTGGAGACAGGGTGCAGATTGTGGGGAACTACAGGTGTCTACCTAATAAACAGGGTAGCTTCACTGCTGGCACTTTTAGGTAAGTAGGTTATCTAACAAATGCATTAAGAATTGAGACTGGAACAGGAGTCCGCTACAAGCCTTCCTTAAAGGCTTGTAGAGGACTTCTGTTGTTATTAGTCCACCCTGGTACAGTAATGTCTTATGCATAAAACAATTAACTACTAAAGAATGCATATTAGTCTTTTTGTGATCGAATGCTGTATTTATCTACAGCTAATTTAAATAGCACAGTATAGTACTTCTGCATAAGTCATGCAACTTGCTTACACTAATACAACACCATATCAATCCCAAACAATCCAACTATAAGTCTAACTAGTTGTTGCCTGCAACCTTTGTCCGTGTGAAATTATCATAAAAATATTACTTCCCTATTTGAATCGGATTTTGTTAACAATATCGAGGGTTTTGATTATTTCGGACGAAACCCATTGTTTTTTTTTTTCTAAATGAAAAGTAAGCCTAAGTTCCTCCATATAACATCAGCTATCTGCCACTGAAAGACAAAAAATTAAAAAAAAAAAGTTTTTTTTTGTAGCAAGTTCCGTATAATTATACTTTCATAAGCATTCAGTAAAAAGCTGTTACATATTTTAAAATTACAAACAGACTTCAATTTTATTCATTTGTATAGATTTTCTGTTACTTTATAGTTTTCAGCAAAGATGTGTGTTCCTCTCAAAAGATGCTGTGTCACATAAATATGTTTCTTTCATTCTCCAGAACAATCCTAATAGCCAACAATGTAACTCAAATCAACAAAGACATGAACATGAACATAACTCTCGAAGATGTGAAGCTGTGCAAGAGACTAGCAAAGCGCGGGACAACAGACATGTTCGAGCTGCTCAGCAAGTCCCTGGCGCCGTCTATACACGGACATGACTATATCAAGAAGGCTATACTTTGCTTGCTGTTGGGCGGTATGGAGAAGGTCTTGCCTAATGGCACGAGACTCAGAGGGTGAGTTCAATTTACTATCATTTCATTCATTTACTTTTTTTATCTTTTTCGAAAGATAGCGCCTAGAATCCTAGTTCCTTGCTGCTAAATCATATTATTTTTTGAGCATTGTCATAATACTACCTACTGTGTACAAAAATGTTGTTTCGTAATTTTTTTTTTGTTTTTTGTTATGGTATCAAATAATTTGTACTATTATTTTGATCATTTATTTATTAGAACGAAACATATTTAGATTACTGTGATAGTTTTTGACTTTATCTACTGCAATGTGTTCCTTTTGCGGCACCTGTGACTAAATCTCATTTGACTATTATTAATTCTTGTAACCAATCACAACTCCTTTAGTACCTAACAAGAGCCTTGATGTTTGGGCACCTTGAAAAAAAAATGATTTTTTGTCTCTAAGCTGACTTCACTACTGTCCTAATCATCAGCTATTCCTTCCAGTGACATCAACATCCTTCTAATCGGCGACCCGTCAGTGGCGAAGTCGCAGCTCCTTCGATACGTGCTACAGACTGCGCCGCGAGCGATCACTACGACGGGACGAGGCTCCTCCGGCGTCGGTCTCACTGCCGCTGTTACTACTGACCCTGAGACTGGAGACCGCAGGTAAGTTCACTGGGCGAAACATACAACAAAAATTCAAACTATGAGAAGAGAGAGAGAAAAATTTATTTCAACATGTTTTTTGTGAAAGTTTTGGCATTGTGCGCAGTTTTAAATTTCGACGCTCACTTGCTAGTTTCAAAATGATAAATTGCTATCAAAACTCGTAAAAATGTAGCTGTGAAGAATGAGAATGTGAAAATCAAGCACCTTATTATTTACGTGTCCTGCTAATTTATACGATTCTTCTTGCTTGTCTTTATAGACTGGAAGCCGGTGCCATGGTGTTAGCCGACCGCGGTGTGGTCTGCATCGACGAGTTCGACAAGATGTCGGACATCGACCGCACGGCGATACACGAGGTCATGGAGCAGGGCCGAGTCACCATCGCCAAGGCGGGAGTACACGCCACGCTCAACGCGCGATGCTCTGTGCTCGCTGCGGCCAACCCAGTGTATGGACGAGTGAGTTCATTGTAAAGCTAAAGGTTTAAAATAAATACAGGTAGTGCCAATTTGTGGATAACAACAGCCTCAATCTAGTGAGAAAAAGATTGACAGTGCTCTTGCCGGCTGTGAGTCTTTGCCCAGACAGAGGGACTATTTATTCATTTCAATCGAATTAAAATGTTTGCAAGCAATTTTTACTACATTCACTTACTAAAGAAAATACTATGCGTGAAAATTGGTTGATTAAATTATCGTCGACGAAAGTATCGTGAAAAAGCGGCCTAGTAATAATTAGGCCGCTTTCCAACCAAACAAATAACGGGCGCCGACTGACTGTCGGCTGTTTTTTTTTTTATACTTCCTCACAGTTGGTAGCCGATTATACGCGTGGTTAGAATGCGACCGTTTTTACAACACTAATGTTGTAAGTACGTACGCTCTGTTGAGATAGAGCAAAAGTATCCATATGTACAACACCATTTTAATCATTTCCACTTCCGCAGTACGACCAATACAAGACGCCTATGGAGAACATAGGCTTACAAGACTCGCTGCTGTCACGTTTCGACTTGCTGTTCGTGATGCTGGACATCGCTGACGCCGACCATGACAACATGATCTCCGAACACGTGCTCAGGATGCATCGATACAGGTGATTATGATCTATACAAAAGCATACAAATAAAAAATACTTTTTTATTTATTTTGATATCATTTGAGAAACATGTAGTAGGTAAATGTCTAAAATATGAATACCAACTTATTGAAAAAAAAAAAATTATTGTTATATTTATTTTAGAAATCCCAAAGAACAAGATGGCGAAATTTTACCTATGGGATCAACAGTTGAGATGCTGTCAACAGAGAATCCAGACAATGATGAAGCAGAGGTAAATAAATTTTCCATATTATCTATATTTATGTCTACAGTCAAGCTTGCAGTTGTTCCAACCTGTGAGAACCAAAAAAAAGCTAGAATAAACCATTTATAAGAATACCATACTTATAACTCAATGGTGAATGTTCTTCAATTACAGGAGACCAACACCTCAATCTACGAAAAGTACGACCCTCTCCTGCACGGCAACACTCGCAGCAAGAAGGAGCAGTACCTCAACACCAAGTTCATGCGCAAGTTCATCCACATCGCGCGGCTCATGAAGCCCAAGCTCACGCAGGAGGCTTCAGACGCCATCGCCGACGAGTACGCCAGGCTGCGCAACATGGATACGATGGACAGCGACGTGGCTAGGGTGAGCAGGAGTCCTCCAGTCGGGCGTGCATGCGAATGTACGAGTATCTCCCGGGCCCCCCGACCCGACTCATTGTAGTAGTAGGACCCTCTCCTCCCCTAAGGTCCCCCAACAATTCCCTCCGTTTATCTATCTGCAGCACTTGCAATCAGCTGAGTTCTCACGTTGCTTTTGCTTGAATAAGGATCCTTTCTCATATGTTGACGTTTGAAAGCACCCTTTAACTTGTAAAATGAGTACATTTAATCGCATTTTAAATACAAGATTTCCATTCGGAAAGGAGAATTGATGCATATACAAAATAGCCATTTTCATTAGATAAAGTGTGAATTGATCCTGACAGGTGTGATTTGACGCTAATAGCCCTCGGTGTTTCACCAAATTGCCTGATGCTAAGACAACATTTTACCAGTTATTTCAGTTAAAAAAAATTACAAAAATATTTCCCATTTGTTCTGCAGACACAACCAGTGACCGCGCGTACACTAGAGACGCTGATCCGTCTCTCCACAGCGCACGCCAAGTGTCGGCTGAGCTTCAAGATCACGCAGGACGACGCGCACGCAGCCATCGAACTCGTGCAGTTCGCGTACTTCAAGAAGGTATTTAACGTGCTTGTGGAATTACAATACTGGTGGGCTATCGGAAATAGGCAATGTTTTAGTTAAGATAAGTCGCTTCTAGGTTAGTATCGACTGCATCATCGCTTGTCATCCGGTGAAACAGTGATCAAGAGTACAAAAATACTTGCCTTTGTAGAAATAACAAAATATATAGTTTAGCGATACTCGTGGGGAAACAATAGCAGTCGCACGGGGCGGTGTCCATAGTAGGCAATACCTGCAGGCCTCGCCGTGCATGTGTCCCCCATGCCGCGGAAAGCACGTAGCGTTTGGTGCAGGCTGTCATTAGTAGATCTTGGCAATCGCAATAATATTAATATTTGTGTTTATTTTGTCAGGTGCTAACGAAAGAGAAACGACGCAAGCGACGCGCTTCGTCAGATGAAGAAGCCGCCGCAGATGAAGGAGAGCAACCCGCCCCGCCGCGCGCTAAGAAGTCACGGAGAACGGTAAATATGAAAGCTCGTCTTGACGAACAATGGTGATGACCATTTCAGTTCTTCTGAACTATCATGGCTTGCGTAAGGTCCTTATCGTATTGACTAATTGTGTCTCTTTCATAATTTATTGTATCCCAGAAAGAACAAAAAAAAATGTAACCATCACGTGACACCTGGCAAATGTAAAACATTGAAATAAGTAGAGCGGCAACAAAGCCGAGACGGCATAAGAGAGATTCGTGACGATTGTCCTCACGGCAAACGAGTGCACCTTACCCCCAAGACGCGCCTATAGATGTTTCACAAAAAAAAAAAGGAAATAAATGACAGTCTACATTATTGTATTTGGTCTACAGGAGGGCGCTGCAGGCGAGGACCCGTACACATTCTCATCGGACGAGGAGGCCGAGCCTGTCCTGCGCGCGGCGCGAGCGTCGCAGCCCGAGCCCGCGCCGCGCTCCACGCGGAGCTCGCAGAAGGCCATCGATACCACCCGGTAAGTAACAAACGCTTGAACTGATGCAGGCCTAGAAGATGACGGGATAAATAGATTGGAATGTCGTTTAAAGGTGTGGCTTTAAATAGCAGTAAACAGAAACAACTTGAAGAAGGGAAGTGTGAGATCTTTGCCTGGCACTTTTGGCTAAAATAAAATATCGTATAAGTATTTATACGAGACCACCCCAGGCCAAGTTTTAAATCTTTACACGTTTTTGCCAGAGCACATTAATTGAATAATATTCTCTCGCTCACTCAAACTGAAAATTGTATCTATCGGGCTTTATGAGTTCACTCTTCGTAATATGGACACTTTCGTGCTAACTAAGGCCCCATTTACGGAGACGCGGGGCGTCTCGCGTCGCGTGTGGCGTGGCGTCTCGCGGCGCGTCGGACGTTTTTTCTGTTTACGGTGGGGCGGCGCGTGAAGCGGCACGCATCATCGCACGCGTAAACACAAACTTATAGCAATATACGACCATGTTCATAGAGAAGCGAGACGGGAAGCGTGGCGGTGCCCTGCAATCCTCTGGCGTGTAGCGAAGCACGCGGCGGGCATCGCGGCGGCGCACGCTCGCCTCGATCAAATCGACTAGTTTTATGTTGGCGAGAGATGGGAGCGCACGATAGCTTCATCGAGAATTGCCGCTGCGTGCGCCGCCGCGATAAACGCCGCGTGGGACGCGTCGGTGCCATCCGCGGGCTCGGCCGCAAAAAACGCCCTAATTCAAACAAACGCGTCTAAAATCGCTTCTCCGTAAACGCACTCATACAACGCCATATATTTGAATTCAGTGCGGGCCGCGCCGCTCAACGCAACGCGCGACGCCCCGCGTCTCCGTAAATGAGGCCTTAGTCCAGTGCAAATCTATGTGACTGCGTCTGCTGAACCTGGGTAATGGGTATCCTGACTTCTATCCCCAGATCAAACAACATTACTTACTCAGTAGCTGCCCAAAATTCGTTATGTATGTAGGGAACCAGCTTCTTCTACACCAGTCTTATAACTCCAATTCCCATTTCAGACTAACTCAATTCAAGACAGCGCTCCACGAGCTCTTCCGAGAAGAGCGTGCGAACTCGCTGCCGCTCTCCCGTGTGACGTCATACGTCAACAACAAGTATTCGCACGAGACCTTCGACGATGGAGAGATACACGCGGCGCTGGACAAGATGACGCAAGACAATCAAGTTATGATGGCTGATGATATTGTGTTCTTGATTTAGAAATCTTAGAATAGGGATATGATAGATCTGTAAGCTTCCGTAGCCTCCGTAGACCGTGAGATGTGTTGACCACACTTATCGACATGGAATCGGCTTGAACCGGACAGATAGAGCTTTTTGTCTGTGCTACAAAAGAGGAAAAGACGTATTTCGCCTCGTTTTAATCGATGCGAGGCGACACCGAATTGGAATATTATTTTTATCGATGAGCATAGTATATGGATTCCGCGTCGATAAGTATGGTGACTCCCATAATGTCAATGTGTGATAAAAGTTAACGACACTTGTCACGGTATGGTATGGTAGGAATGGATGTGAGTGTTGTTGTTTGTAAAGGTTAAATACTTTTAGGAATAAAGAATTGTCTTCATATTCTGGCTTGCCATAAAACCATAATATTTTGTGTAAACTGATGATAAAATCAGACTGAACATACTAGTCATTTCACAGTTATTGTACCTCTTACTGCATCACTGTCAAATTCACAGTGGTTTTTATTTTGGTTTAAATGAGGTTACTATTAGGTTGCTGTTGAATTGGTGCTGTCAGAGGGGAAATAATACTGTGAAAGGACTTTACATCACCCTACATTGCCATCTGATTCAACAATTGCTTAGCAGGTCTAGGTAACTTGTTGTTGTTGGTTAGAGTTTCAATAAGGTGTGCTATGCAAGTGTTCGAGTCTGCCCGTTTCGGCACAACTGGGCGACAAACTATACATTCGGGCTGTCCCGAACAAATGTGTAGCAACCCTAAACAGATCGATGTACGAATATCATCACTAATTTTTAATTCCCGCCTATAATTAAGACCATGATTAGTATTTTCATAGCGTTTGTTCATGTTACTCTTACAATAGTTGTTATAGTATTAAGTACCTACAATATAAATAAGGAAAGTGCCTTTATAATTATGTAATTCATAAATCAAGGTAAATGATTTGACAAGAAAATAAAGCATCTGATTTTTATATTTTTTTTTTTATTATCATTTAAATACACAGTCCTTAATATCTAGTACTTAAAGGTTATTTTCTACCTCTCTTTCCCTTTCCTTTGCTGTGCCCTTCTCTGCCTTTACCCTTACCGGACTTATTTACTTTACCGCCAAAAACTTTCTTTTGTTTATTGAAAGGTTTCTGTCCTCCTTCGTTCCCATCTCTTTGGAACCTTCTACCGCCTTTGTTGTCATTTTGGAACTTTCTACCTCCTTTCTGATCATTCTGGAACCTTTTGCCACCTTTCTGATCATTCTGGAACCTTCTGCCACCTTTCTGATCATTCTGGAACTTCCGGCCCCCATCATTCTGATTTCCTTTGTAAGGCCTCTTGCCATCTTGTCTGTTTTGCTTGCTTGGGTCCTGTTTTCCTTGGAACTTCTTCATAATTTTCTTGTCCAATCGCATCTTCTTGAAGCCTCGTGGAGCATCTTCGTCGCCTTTCCGTTTTTTCGGTTTTTGTGAGAACAGATCTAGAAAACAAATACCATTTATTTTAGGACTCAAGTAGGACTGCAACACTTATTTAAAAAAATAAGCCATGTTTGTTTATTTGCTATTTATTTAACGCAATGGCCCGGCGACATCGTGCATCATAACAGTAATAACAGGTATAATAATTGTGGTCAAGGTGTCATTAGTTAAAAGAAGACATTTTTCTCATGAGGGTAAGCAGAAACTGAAAGTAAGTTAGAAAAATATATACATTTATGTATATAAAATGTAGTAAAAATCATTTTACTAAAATGGAAACAAATAATACCTTTCTCTGGTTCTTCTCCGACCTCCTGTCGGTAGTAGTCCGCGTCATCGTCCTCGTTGTCCTGATCCATGTCCGCATGCTGCGACTCGGCATTGGCTAACTCCATCAATCTACGCAATTTTTAAATAAATTAGCTCAGATAACACAATATCGTTACGGGTAGCCCGTAAATCTGAGAACTAGTACTACTTCACAAGGGAAATACATTGGAAAGAGTGGTTGGAAACTTAGACTTTCGAGCTTATATTGTACAGTAACTGAGTTGTGGAAGTCAGATAGCCAGTAGCTCAATATAAAATACTGATATTCAGTTGCATCCAGTTAGACTAGAAGAACCTCAACATGTTTTGAAAAGACTGAGCAGCTCAAAGGACATTGAACATTGGATATTGTTAACTTTAGCTTGTTTTCAGACTTCCACGGGGATGAAATCACAACCAAAAATTAGTTTAGATGCTTATTTCTAAGCCTCACCTCTGGCTCTCAGTAACGCCTGCCTTCTTCTGCATGCCTTCAATAGATTTCTGTTTGTGATCTTCTTTCTCCTTCTGTTTCCGTTTGACGTTCTCGTCTTGTTGTGCTTTACGTTTTTCTTTCAGATTCCTGCAAGTCATATATTGTGTTTTAGTGTTTTTATTTCTATGCAAATGTAGTCGTTGATAGGGAGTTAGTTTGGTATTCAAGTTTAGACGCAGACAAGTCCCCACTAAAATATATATAATATAAATAATGATAAAAGGAATGGGCTGCTAGTCTGCTTCACACATCCGGCTCGGTATCATACGGCACAGCCGAATGGCTACATCGAATAAATGTGGATATTATGTATTATAATTTCTAGAAAAATTTAAGCTAAGGCTGCTTAAATTATGCCAAGCCGAACATGATTCAGCTATGGTAGATGCCGAGCGGAGTTTGCTGATCGGCAAGTGCTGAATAAAACTCGAATATACATATTTTCATCATAGTTACACGGGGTGGAACGGACACCGACGCGAAAACGGTTACCACGTATTCAGTACATCATTCTGAGCCCACATAGAAATTGTTCATTGGTAATTTGAAACAAATTCAGCTGTTCCATACATTTTGACCATGTAGGTATTGCACTTTTGTAGGAAACAGCTGTTTTTCTTTTTTAGCTCAGAATGATGTACTGAATACGTGGTAACCGTTTTCGCGTCGGTGTCTCTTCCACCCTGTATAGTAGATGCGTTTGTGTAGTGTGCTATGGGTCGGCTATGTTGTTCAACAAGTGCTGGCGAATCAAATGAGCAAACCCGAACATATTTGATTCATCCCAATGTGCTACATTTATTTAGCTTGCGCTAGAAGAAAAAAAAACATTACTAACTATCACCCAAGACAAATAATCTTTGTAATTTTATTTCCCTTACCTCTTTTGGTCTCTCTTCTTCTTGATCAAAGCTTTCTCTTCTTCTGTTTTCTCCACCAGCTCGTGGTATAGCACTTCACCATCCATTAATCCGTCTTCTACCTGTAATTAAACACATATTTTTAAAGCCTCATTATTAGACTACACCAATACACTTGCCTAGAACATAACTGGCGACATAAGGGTGCGCGAAACACCCCTGTCTTACGTCTCAGAGAGTACAGGTATGTTGTTATTACTCTTAATGTTAACCTGCATCATACCACTGCTGGGTGAAGGCCTCTCCCCACTACTTCCAGCTCTTTCTAGCCAGGGCTAATGGATTGTTGGTTTTATCCAGCTCGTCACGTTATTTTCTATGAGGTTTGCTGGGCCGCCTTCTGGCTGTGTCAGTGCTGCACATGGTAGCTATCTTAGACCACAACTTCCGTACGCAAAATACTCGCTTTTGACGTGGAGTTGCGGACACCTGCCCGTTATACAATAGCCCACAAGTCGTCGGGCATACGGCAAATGTGGAAGTTTTGTGCATTTTTGAGCAACGTTTTTGATAAGATGTTTTATTTTGTTGTTTATTTTTTCCATGACAGATCAAACTAATATGTCATGCATACCTTGATAAGTTGGAAGGATATCCTAGGTCCAAGCTCAAAAAGTCTGATAGCTGACTTAGATTCTGCTGCGGCGCCTCGCGACGCCAAGCTTTGTGGTAGGATCACTTGCGCGTTGGGGTCGTCTTCGAATTCACTCTCTGATAACATTCCAGCTCTGAAAATTGATGCAATATGTTTTGTTAGTCTTTGTCGAGCACAATAGAACGAAAAGGAGTATAGTACGAACGTACGTACACAAAGGGAGAATGGAAGGACAAAAAAGCGTTGCGTCCATCCCAAGTAACATGAGACAAGGGCAGAAAGAAAATGATGCCGAGCACATTGTGATTGGGCCTTAAGAATTTTTGAAACTATTATTCATTAGTCTGAATTATATGATTTCTTAAGCTTGTTAACAAGTTATGCAGTACTTACTTGTCGAAGAATTCTGACATGTCCTTACACTTATTTAGGTTTGGAATTTTGCCTTGCACCATCTGTAAGTTACATAAATTAATTTCAAATTAAAATACACATAATTAGTTATAGCAGGGTGAGACAGTTGACTATGTCAACAACAGTCCATTCGCCTGTTTGTGAAATTGAAATAAGGATGCTATTATGTTACAGCTGTCAGAAACTGATTGTAGCAAGTTATTTTTTTTTTGTTTTATGCTAAAGTGGAGGGAGGCCTTTGCCCAGGAGAGGGACCGAGTAGACTAGGAAAAAAAAAACCTGTAGCGGCGCTACAAAAAGTGCTTCAGTAACTTAGAACAAAAAGTACTACAGCGCCATCTATGACGCAGAGGATAAACTAAAAATCGAAATACATCTAAATCCTGCATCGCGCAAGTAAAGTTATTCACGACTTAAGACTATATAGAAGAACCCGACAACAACTGTCGGGCAGTAGCCCACCAGACATAACACCCGTCTGGTCGGAGGATCCTCCCTTTTCTACGGGGGTTGAAGAGCTTTACACCCTGTTCTTCATACCCCCATATTGGTGACCCCGAAATGGACGTCAGCGCAGCTTTTGAGCAACGTGACGTCATCAACATCACTTCCTCAAGCTTTCGAGCAGCGAGTCATATAGCCAGCCAGCTTCAAATGGGTATTCCTGACCTTACCTTTTTAGTTCCTTTATTCAGTCCTACAGGTATGGCTCGGATGGCATAGTGTCGCATGTCCACGAGCTTAGTGGCGGGGTTGTAGTTCATCAGCACGCAACGACGGATATTCTTCAATTTCACCTGAAATAAAAAGTTGATTTTTAGTTTTTAAAATATAAACTTTAGATACGGCGATAAAATAAAGGTCTTTCTAATTTAAATCAATCAGTTTCAACGACGCAACAATATTTTTACATAAGTACTTGTTTGGATTAGCTTTAGATTTTAGCCTTTCCTAAATTTCAGTAAAAAGGCGTATAACATCGACTTATCTTTACAAATAAACAAAATTGAAGTTGTAAAATTGAATACTGGTATTCAGCTGTATCCGGTTGGACTGGATGCCGACCCCAACAGAGTTGGGAAAAGGCTCGGCAGATGATGATATCTGCAATCAGCCCTTGGGCTTTAATCAGATTGGTTGTTGCTTAATAAAGAGTGACTTAGGTTAATTTTATTTTAGAAAAGGAATATGGGTTCCGTACAAAAAAATTAAAACCCTTAAAATTGTTAAAAAAATCTGATTCAAATAGGGAAGTTATAATTTCACGCGGACGTTTGTCGCGGGAACAGCTAGTAATTAATATAAGTCAAGAATCGCAATCGAAACCCTTCTCAAGCATATACTATGAAATGCTTATGCCTTCTCTCTATGAGCAGAGACCTTCACCCTGTAGCGGGACAGTAACAGCCAGGGATAATTCTCAAAAGCGATAATCTCACCGTGGTAATATTGATGGTGGGGAACATGTTCTGGAACATGGTGGCCATGAGCTTCATGTGCATGCCCTCGCCGGAGAAGCTGTTGAGCACGATTAGCGGCGCGTGCTGGAACGCGCGCATCGTCACATACTGCTTGCGGAGGGACGAGATCACGTCGCGGGCTAAACTGTACTGTCGATAGATGAAATGGTTGTTAAAATTGAAGTTAATCTGAATCTATACGGGGTGGAACCGACGCGAAAACGGTTACCACGTTCAGTACATCATTCTCTTTTCTTTTTCTCTGTCTTCTCTTTTTCGCGTCGGTGTACACAGACACACACAACACAGAAGAATAAGCTCACTGACACATGTTTATTGTAACAGTGTTAAGTCTGTAAATAGTTTGAATACAACACAAAGTAAATTCAAACAATTTTAAATATTTATTTCACATAATATTTACTTCATTTCAAGACTTTATTCAAATGTTTGGGTGTTACAAATTGTGCTTGTCACAACAAAAATTGCAAAAATGCTGAAAATAGTTGAATTTTTGGTGGAGAATTACTAGATTTTACACATTATGTATAGGTTGTGCGTTAGTGCTATGGCCTCTCGTGTCAAGTTCTTGATAAATTTCAACCAGTGGCGTGCAGTGGTTCTCCACGGAAGGTAGGCCACGCATACGGATACCCAAAAAAAAAACTTCGCGCAACATCACAACGTCGCTCTACTTATGATGATGACCCTAAAGTAGTCACATTTATTGATTTATAATATTAAAAAAAAAAAAAATTGAAAAGAAAGCCTGTAAAAACAACAGTATGGTGGGGGTGTAGGCTATCCAGTGAAAGAAACAATAGTTTTATAGCACAAACGAAATCAGTTTATTATGAACACACAACTTGTAGAAGCTAAGGATGTAAGTACATTCACGAGATTATTGCCGAAAACGCGTGTTATAAAAGTTATAAATACAAGAACTCACCACATTATTCAAGGTTCAAATCACGATTTTCTGAAGATTCAAACTCAGTCACAGTCACTCAAACTCGTCTCGTATCTTTATAAATAACTTAAAATCATCAAAATCAAATCAAGTTGAATCTTAACATTAAACGATAATGCGAAAACTTACTACTTTGAACTTCTAACAAACACACATTATCAGCGCAAACTTCACAACAGAACACCATTTTTAAGTAGATAAACAAACAATAAACAACAAATTACTTTTAATTGAGTACGTTAAAAAAAGCAAAACTTTCAAGATCGCGGATACACAAATATGGCTTCTTAAGAAACCAAATAATAATTGCATCATTTTGCCGGATTGCCACAGTTATTTTCCTAACTTCCCAAAAATTAAAGCGAAATTTCACAAAATTTTGGGAAAAAATAAAATTCATGTATTTTTTACTATTTTAATAGGGCTTTTGCTATTCCTTATAATTTATATTTTTTTGGAAGGTTTATATTCGACAATACCACCCTGTTTTTTTAAAGTAGCAAGTCATTATGGAAACGATCGTTTCAGTGTGTAGTCTGTTTCTCGAATTCCCCGCGATCCGGGGAAATCTCCACAAATTGGTAACCCTGCACTGCATTTCATTCATCTTGACTGGCACTTCTGATTGGCTGGCCTTCAAGGCCAGCCAATCAGAACTGCGCTGGCGGTCTCCTTACGGCGGAGTTCCCGCCCATAATCTATACATGTGTGCCGTTCATACACACGAAAATATGCACCAGTGTGCGTAAATTCATCAATGAGTCGATGAGAAATGAAGGCAGTTCGTTTGGTGGCCTAAGGAGTAGTAGCGTGTGCCCGTGTGACGTCACACGGGCGCGACAAGTTGCTATAAGTGTTATAACAGGAGTTTTAACTTTCTTTTTATATTTTGTATTTTTTATTAAGTACATGATTGTTGATTTGTTGTAATAAATGAATTTGGCTATGGTAGGCTAAGCCTATTTGCCTGTATGGACGGCACGCCCCTGATTTCAACAATCTATTACTCAATTTTGTTCCCTTTGCAACAAGAAATCCTGATTACAGAAGGGGGAAAATATTGTTTTCCTTTCTTGTTTATTGGATGGAGAGATATATTTTTGTTAATAAGTATGTGCAGTCAGAGCCTTTACCTGACCCCTCTTCTTCTTCGCAGAACGTATCTAGTAATGTAGTCCACTGACTGTACTCAATGCAAAGCAATGCCATACTTACACTGTGTATGCGGAACGTGAGTGTAGGTCCGCGTGGTAACCTAGACATCCGCATGTAGGAGCCAAGCTCGGTCTCCGTGAACATCATCAGGTGAGACACATGCAGGTAGCCTGATATTGACACAAAGTCCTTTATTGTGTTCTTTTTCCTTTCCTGAAACACAACATTGATGTTAATTGTTTATTTTGGTTTATACATTTATAGCCATAATTCAGAGTAGTATTTGTAAGTTCAAAACACCACACATAATATCTATTTATTATTCTATATTATATGCAAAATGTATTCTCAGTATCAGTTGTAGTATTTAAACGATCATGGTTCCTAAATAGGCAATAACATTAATTTTATAAATTGTTGAGTGAAATTCAGGAAGCTATAACAAGATTGATATTAGTTTTTCAAATATTTCCCAATACAATACAATGAACCCAGAGGGTAAATGAGACAACTATTGAGCCATATTGTAATTGAATATGGAATAAACAAAACGGTCATAATGTGTGTTCTATTTAACCCAAAGGTTGATTTGAACAGAATACCTTGTGGCTTTATGTCTGCTATGTATCTCGTGATACTGAACGTGAAGTAAACTCAAAAACCACGAGACTAATGTAAAGAATACTAATTCCCAGGACAGGATTGTTAGATTACTGCGTCTAAAACGGTACAAAAACAAACAAAAACTAACCTTCAATTGTGACGCAGTAAACGGTTCCATGATCTTTCTAAAGTCCTTCATTAGGTCTATAAGGTCCTTGCTGCACTGTCCGCGGTGGATGACGAAGGAGTGAGGTGCCTTCACCAAGTTCTCCGGCTCCAAAGATTCCTTGGAGGCCGGATTCTTCTTCACACATTTTCCTTTGCGTTTACCCATTGTAAAACGCACTTAAATTATGCTGACAACAATAGTCTTGGAGTATTTGAATTCAGTTTACTTTATACAGTAAATGTCTACACAAACAACGTTTTCATAGTTTTTTATTCAATATTAAATCCACGAGTTTATGTTTCTTTTGAGGTTATAATAACATGCACCGAGCATGATAATTATTTTGACACTGACGTTTTGAATTGAAACGGTTCAGTAACCATTTTTTTTTCTTGCTTCGTTTCCAAACGAAAACAGTAATCGTACCGTTAAAAGAATAGTTTCATGTTTTACCCATAATTATATCATTTAAGGTGAATGCTCCAACCAGCCCGCGAAATTCAAAATTTCTTGCGTTTTTTTTCAATTTGCAGGCCAGTGCTAGGTTGTATGTTCATTAAAATATTATTCGCGGTTGTAAGACGTATGTATTTACAGAATTATAATCATCAAAATCACCAATACAACCCTCCAAGTTCATAAAGGCGTAGGAACAAAAAAAAAACCGAAAAAGTAATTCCTACAGCTTTATGAACTTAGAGCGTTGTATTGATGATTTTGATGATTATAATTCTGTAACTACATATGTCTTACAGCCGCGAATAATATTTTAATCAACATACAACCTAGCACTGGCCTGCAAATTGCAAAAAACCCAAGAAATTTTGAATTTCGCGGGCTGGTTGGAGCAATCCCCTTAATACTGATTAGTATTAAATGATATAATTATGGGTCAAACATGAACCAAAGTCTTACTTTCTAAGACTTTGGTTCATGTCATTATTAAATAAATGTTATTACTCTGTATCCGATTTTTTTAGCTGATATATTTTAGCTGTGCTAATGTTTTGATGATGAACTGCATCAATGTTTGCATGCCAAAATGGTAGAATGTACAAGGATTCTTTAATATTGTAACCACCTTATTGTAATACCTACATTCCGAGCAAATAAATATACTATTCTACTAAGTGCTCAACTACGTTATACATCGTGATGGATCGTGTATGTTTTGGGATGGCATAATGTTGGACACTAAAACTGCCATTGTATTCATCACTGGAGCGAATACCGGCCCGAGATCGAGAGGTTTGACGGCTGCACGATACGCCGCATCTCGCTAGAACAGTTTGCGACTACATGGAAGACGTTGGAATGACCGCGATGGAGTGGCCAGCTCGTAGTCCTGATCTCAATCCGATTGAGCATGTCTGGGATGAGCTAAAAAGAAGAGTTCGAGCAAGAAGCCCTGCTCCTACGCGCCTCCGAGAGCTTCAACTTGCCATTGAAGAGGAGTGGAACGCTAAACCACAAGATTTCATGGTAAAATTAATATGGTCCATGAAAAACCGATTAAGAGCTGTAATTAAGGCTAGGGGAGGGAATACACCTTATTAATAAACAATTTGATCAAGAATTTTGAGTTTGATTTTCATTATTTCTTAAGCGAAATTGGGCAATTGTACCCGTTTGTTGGGTTTTGTGCCGTAAAACCTCTTATGGGTATTGTTTACACTCTATTTGATATCATTAGAAAGGTAATGAGGTAGACTTTCAATTTAGTGTGTGTTTTTTTAAATATTTATTCAGATTCATGAAAAAAAACTGCCGTAACAAAAAAAAGTCAAGGTGTGCGATTTTATTGCTCTCAAGTGTATAATGAACTTTTGTACAGGTTTCTAGACCCAGCAGATAAGGTTCTGCGTTCTTTCAATGAATTACGTATTTTTATTAAGTTAATTGAGTAAATAAAGAGCTAGACGGACCCCGAAACTGACCACACTGTAAAAAAAAACTAGTGCCTAGTAGAAAAAAAAAAGATATATTAAATGCCTATTCATTTATTTCAAAGTATCATCCGCATCATTTGGGTTAAAAATGATTCTTCTCAATGTTCTCAACTCATTTATTTCAAAGTATCATCAGCTTCATTTGGGTTAAAAATGATTCTTCTCAAATTATTTATTTCAAAGTATTTTGGAGTCGTCACTTTGGAGTTGATGGTTTGGGGTCCTTGCTTGTAGATCAGAAGGTATGTTGAAGATAAACTCCGTTTAAGAACGAATATTGAATGTATATTTATTTACAAAAAGGGTCGTCTTTTATACTATTTTACAAACTAACAATAGCCAATAAAAACATGTACATTAAATTTGAAACACTATTTACAAAATTAAAATCCAATAAGAATCCAAGGATTTTTGACCAATCGCGTCACAGCACTGTTGACGTGTTATTTCCACGAGAGGCGCTGGTGTGCTCACGGCGCGGCACGGCGCGGCGGCGCGGCGGGCGACTTTTCCCGCCATTTCGCCGCTCGCGACGAAAGCATAAATATATGTGCCACGTCGCGCGCGCGTTAGTGTCGGGCAGGCCTCCGTCGAGTGAAGACTGAAGATGCAGTGATGAAGATCGAAGACACGTCGAACCGAAGCTAGAAGAGTGGCCTCACAGCTCCCGACACTCCTATTTCTTTACGGAATCGTCAAAACGTTGAAATAGTTCTTTTCAGAACTGCTTGCTTCGATGTTTCTTATCAGAACGTCAGAAACGTTATACCAAAGTTCTTATCAGAACTGCTCGCTTCAATGTTTCTTATCAGAGCGTCAAAAACGTGGTAATGTGCAGTGACTGGTGATGGTGGCTACAGTACTCCCCCTCAAGCGAAGCGTACCGGCAGCTTGACGACACGGCCTGAGCGCGTTGACCTTTTGATGGCGGGCTGTGACGTCACGTTGACCGTAGGTACTTGTTGCTTGGTAACAGCTGATGTGGTACTGGTTTTCTTGGTAATGGTTGGTGTGGTACTGGTTTCCTTGGTAATGGTTGGTGTGGTACTGGTTTCCTTGGTAATGGTTGGTGTGGTAACAGCTTGGGTTAACTTGGTAATGGTAAACTTGTTTGGAGGTAAGGTACAGGTATTCTCTGAGACGACATATGCAGGCTTAAGTCGATCAATGGAAATGTTGGCTTGCCGATTCGGTAGCTGCACAGAGTACACTTTATCTGTTCGGCTTATGACTCGATATGGGCCTTCATATGGAGCTTGGAGTGGTTTCTTGACTGCATCGGTTCTAACAAACACGTGACTGCACTTGCGTAAATCTTGATGCACGAATACGCGTTTGTTGTTGCTGTGATGCTCTGTGACGGCTTGCGGTTTGTTCGTTTGTATGACGTCACGAAGTTTTTCCACGTAATTATAGTCCATTGTAGGTACGTAGGTATTTGATGTGAAGAAATCGCCTGGCAGACGTAAGTTGTATCCGTAGGTAAGTTCGGCTGCGCTCACGCCGGTGTCGGTGCGTAAGGCGGCACGTAGACCAAGTAACACGGTAGGTAGCTCGTCGATCCATGTACTCGTGTCGGATAGTTTGGCGCGTAATGCTGTTTTGAGCGAGCGATGCCATCGTTCGACCATCCCGTTGCTTTGAGGATGATACGGTGTTGTGCGATTCTTCTTAATACCCATTTGTTTCATTAGGTTTTGAAACAGCTGACTCTCGAACTGGCGACCTTGGTCGCTTGTGAGTGTAGTCGGGCATCCAAATCTTGATATCCAGTGTTGGTAGACGATATCGGCGATTCGATCAGCTGATATTTCGTCGGTAGGTATTGCTTCAGGCCATTTCGTGAGTCGGTCGATCATTGTTACTAAGTAGCGATGTCCTTGAGCTGTTGTAGGTAAAGGTCCTACAATGTCCACATGTAGATGTTGAAAACGATCGCTTGGCGGGAAAGCAGAGATGTTCGAGAATGTGTGACGTTGTATCTTGCTTTTCTGACAATGTAAACAAGTTCGGGTCAAACGGCTGATGTCGGAGTTCATCGATGGCCAGAAGTATTTTTGAGTTATAAGTTTTCGAGTCGTTCGCGTACCAGGATGACTAATGTTGTGCACGCTGTTGAAAACTTCTTGTCTATGTTCTTCTGGTATATAAGGGCGTATATAAGACGTAGATGTTTCGCAGTATAACTCGACGTCAGTGTTTGGTATTATTATTTTCTTGAGAGTGATGTTTGTTTCTTGCAATAATTGTTGAATGTTGCTGTCCTTTTCTTGTGCGCTGGCTATTTCCTTGAAGTTTATTGTAGATGGGCATGAGATAGTTTCGATGCGGCTGAGTGTGTCGGCGACGATATTTTGTTTACCGCTCACGTGACGTATGTCGGTGGTGAATTCACTGATAAACAAGAGTTGTCTCGTTCGTCTCGGTGTTTCAGTACTCGATTGAGTTTTAGACATAACATATGTTAGCGGCTTATGGTCGGTGAATATAATAAGGTGACGTCCTTCAAATGTCTTGCGGAAATGTTTGACTGACATGTAGATTGCGAGTAGCTCTCGGTCGTAGGTAGAATACTTCTTTTGTGCGTCGTTGAATTTCTTGGAAAAATATCCGAGCGGTTGCCACGTGTCATCGATGTATTGTTGTAAGACGGCGCCAGCAGAGTTATCGGATGCGTCGCAGAATAAAGCAAGTGTAGCATGATGTGATGGGTGGGCGAGTAGAGCTGCGTTTATGATGCTAGCTTTACATTGCTGGAATGCTTGAGTTGCTTCGTCGGACAACGTGATTGGAGTTTTGTCTCGCTTCTTTACGTTATGTAGGTATGAATTCAGCGGGGCTTGTAGTGCTGCGGCGTTAGGTATATGATCGCGATAAAAGTTGATCATTCCAAGAAATCTTCGTAATTCTTCGATTGTGGTAGGTATTGGATAATCGGTGATTGCTTGAATTTTATGTTGCGGAGGTTTGATGCCTTCTTTTGATACGGTGTAACCTAGGAACTGGGCTTCTGACTTGCCTAGATTGCACTTGGCGGGGTTGATAGTGATGCCATTGTCTTCTAATCTCTTGAGTACGATGTGGAGATGTTCTCTGTGTTGGTCTTCGCTTTCTGATGCTAATAATAAGTCATCTATGAATGGGAAGACGAAATCTAATCCTCTTAGTACTTCGTGAATGTAGCGTTGAAACGTTTGTCCCGCGTTTTTCAAACCGGGGCACATACGTGGGAATTCAAATAATCCCATTGGGGTGATGATGGCTGTCTTCTCAATATCTTCTTCTCTTACGCTCAGCTGTTGATAGGCGCGGTTGAGGTCTATTGTTGAGAAGATAGTTTTTCCGGATAGGTGATGTGTGAAGTCTTTGATGCGTGGAACAGGGTAGCGATCTGGTATGGTGATGGAGTTGAGTCGGCGATAGTCACCACAAACTCTTATGTCGCCATTCTTCTTAGGTACGATGTGTAGAGGTGATGACCATGGGCTTTTACTAGGTCGACATAGTCCTTGTTCGATCATGTTTTCAAATTCCTTCTTCACTATTTCGAAACGATGTGGTGGAATTGGTCGAGCTCGGCTGTGTATCGGTGGTCCTTTTGTTTCGATGAAATGTTGCACTTGGATATCGGAGTTTAGTTTCATCGATGTTAATCTCGTTATGCCGGGATATTGGGCTAAAATGTCGTGGTAGGATTGCGACATGTCGATGCTGCGTATCGTAGGTACGTTCGATACTCGTACCGGAGCATTGACCTTTAAACTCGTAACACCGTCGATTAATCTTCGGTTTTTCAGGTCGACGATGAGTTGATGATGTTTGAGGAAATCGGCTCCGAGTATAGGTTTTGAGACGTCAGCTACGATGAATTTCCATAGGTATGGGCGACGTAGATTGAGGTCAAGGGATAATGTTTTCTCGCCATACGTAGCTATAGTCGTGTTGTTCGCTGCGTATAGCTGGAATGGTAGCGGCGTTGGTACTTGTCCCTTACTTCTCGGTAGCACGGATATGTTGGCTCCAGTGTCGACTAAGAATGATAATTTGGAGTTTCTGTCGGTGATATACAGGCGGTGGGATTTTTCTTGAACGCCGGTGTCCGCCACTGCCAACGTTCCGTCTAGTTTTCCGTGTTCTGTTTCTGTTGCTTGCTGAATGAGCAAGGTGATGTACAGCGTCTAGCTTGCTCCTTGAAACGGCGGTGATAATAACAAAATGGTGATGGAGAAACATCGTGGCTTCGTTGACGTGACGTGCTGCGGTGACGAGATGAGTGACGACTACGACGATAATTGTTGTTGTGATGTCGATCTGACTTCAACTCTGCTATTTCTAGCGATAGTTTCCTGATCTCGTTGATTAGGTACTGCGTATCAGCTTGCGGTGCGGCTATTGAGACTGGTGCGGGTGCATGAACGGCTGCGACTTCTGTTGATGCTGTCTGCTCCATGATTTTGTCGGCGAGTAGCGCGAGTTCGTCGAGCGTTGTCTTGGTGGTGAATGTTTCGCTGACTGCGAGGACTGACCGGACGTGTGATGGGAGATGATTCGTCCACATAAGTCGCAAGGTGGAGTCGGGAACCTTGTCTCTGGCGAGATTTCGCATGCGGCGGAGTAGTTGCGTTGGCTTTTGATCGCCGAGTTCCATGTCGGACAGTAGTTTCTGGAACTGACGGCTGTCGGATTCCTCGTAGGCAGATATGAGCCTATTTTTGATCGCGGTGTACTGATCAGTCTCTGGTGGGTTGTAGAGTAGGTCCACAATCTGCTCGATATCCTGTCGCTCGAGCTGTGCGATGACCATCTGTGCGAGTTGGGCTTGGCCTTTCTTGAGGTCGTTGGTTGCGGCCTCGAAACTGATGAACCAGAGCCGTGGTCGATCACGCCAGAAAGGTGGAATACGCATGGTGAGCGATATTCCAGCTGCTTCGGCCTTCTGGACTGGATTTGAGCTTGATTGTTGTTCCTCAATTTGGCAGGGATTCGACATCTTGATTTATTTTGCTGGAGACTGGCTGAGCTTCGTTTGGCGATACTGGCAGAGCTTCGTTCTTGTTTCTTCAGTGTTCTGGCAGGAGAGGTCACCACTTTGGTGTCGTCTATGAATGGAGTTGATGGTTTGGGGTCCTTGCTTGTAGATCAGAAGGTATGTTGAAGATAAACTCCGTTTAAGAACGAATATTGAATGTATATTTATTTACAAAAAGGGTCGTCTTTTATACTATTTTACAAACTAACAATAGCCAATAAAAACATGTACATTAAATTTGAAACACTATTTACAAAATTAAAATCCAATAAGAATCCAAGGATTTTTGACCAATCGCGTCACAGCACTGTTGACGTGTTATTTCCACGAGAGGCGCTGGTGTGCTCACGGCGCGGCACGGCGCGGCGGCGCGGCGGGCGACTTTTCCCGCCATTTCGCCGCTCGCGACGAAAGCATAAATATATGTGCCACGTCGCGCGCGCGTTAGTGTCGGGCAGGCCTCCGTCGAGTGAAGACTGAAGATGCAGTGATGAAGATCGAAGACACGTCGAACCGAAGCTAGAAGAGTGGCCTCACAGCTCCCGACACTCCTATTTCTTTACGGAATCGTCAAAACGTTGAAATAGTTCTTTTCAGAACTGCTTGCTTCGATGTTTCTTATCAGAACGTCAGAAACGTTATACCAAAGTTCTTATCAGAACTGCTCGCTTCAATGTTTCTTATCAGAGCGTCAAAAACGTGGTAATGTGCAGTGACTGGTGATGGTGGCTACAGTATCATCAGCTTCATTTGGGTTTTTTTTTTGTCCATTTGCATCTTGCCATCGGTTGTAAACCTTTAGCAGATTTTTTGTGCGGTTATTGACTGCTGAGGTTCATTCTTCCAGCGAAGAATCTGCCTCTCAAAACTATTTGCTTTATTCTATAAAGTCCCTTATGTGGTGGCGTTTGAGCCTTTTCATAGTTATTGGATCACCTAGGGCTATGGCTAAGGTGTTGGTATGTGACTTTATTCGGTTTTTGTATGTCTTTAGTCGGTGTTCTACTTCCTCTTTTATGGTTCTGATTTGTAGATGCTCGTTTAATTCTGAGGTTTTCATAAACCAAGGAGCATGTGTTATAGTTCTGAGAGCTTTATTTTGGAATCGCTGGAGAATTTCTAGATTTGAGTTTCTTGCGCCCCACAACAATGCCGTATGTCCAAACAGGTTTTAATAACGCTTTGTAGATGAGCACTTTATTTTCTAATGAAACGTGTGATGTTCTTCCTAAGAGCCAGGTGAGTTTTCGGAGTAGGATGTTAAGCTCGTCACGTTTTTTCTCAATGTGGTCTCTCCACGTTTGTTTCCTATCGAGATGAACGCCGAGGTACTTAGCTACTTGCCCGTGTGGAAGTGTGTCGTCTCCAAGTTTAACAGGTGGGCAGTCATCTTTTCTGAGAGTAAACGTCACATGCAGTTTTATTGGCGCTAGCTTTTATTTTCCCCATTCCCTCATCCATTTGTGGACTTTGTCAAGGTGTTTTTGCAGCATTAGTGAGGCCACATTAGGGTTTTTATCATTGCACAAGGTAGCCATATCATCAGCAAAGGTGGCCGAAACTACTGAGGTTGGTAGGTCTGCTGTTTATATGAGGTAGAGGGTTGGACCCAAGACGGAACCCTGGGGGTGTCCAGTTCGACCGCGCGGCCATAGCGTTTTTTTTTAAAAAAAACCATGTCAATTTTTTGTAAAAATTTGTCAAAGTTGATTCCCAAAACCATAAATTTGTCAAAGATACGGTTAAAAAGTTATAAGGGTTTGAACATGGCCGCGCCATTGAAACGCGGCGAACCGCGCGGCCACTGAGATCTTTAAAACTAAGCCTTGTAGAGACATGAAATTTACGCAAATGCAAGATTTAATTTGTAAAAAATTTGTAAAAATATAAAAAAAATACTCAGGTTTATAGTTTAAGAGCTATAACACTAAAACCGAATGGCCGCGCCATTGAAACGGTGGAGAAAACGCTATCGCCTGTATCTCGCTGAAAAAAAATCGCAGAGGTGTGTAGTTTATTGTAATTACCCAGATTTGAATTTGTCGAAACTAGGAAAAATACAACAAAAATTCCTAGGTTTATATTTCAGGAGCTATAAGACTAAAACGATATGGCCACGCCATCGAAACGGTGAATAAAACGTTATTTCGCCTGTATCTCGCTGAAAAAGCATCGCAGAGGTCTGGAGTTTTTTGTAATACCTAGATTTTAATTTGTCAAAACTAGTAAAAATACAATAAAAATTCTTAAGGTTATATTTCAGAAGCTGTAGAACATTATCAGTATGTGGTGCGATAGGGTGACCATGTCTTATTGTTTACAGAATACTTTCTACTTATTGTTACAGAAATTATAATTCAAGGATTCTAAATAAAATTAAAATGAAACCATAAATATAAAAACAATTATGTTTATTGCTTGAAAAGTCAATAATACAGTTACAGTCCGCGTGGACTTACGAAAAACTAGCCCTAAGATTGGTTTAAATGACGCAACTCCGCCCCTAAGCTATGTGATTGGTAATGCACACTATTGCATCTCACACGCGCCACCCCCGCGCGCCTCCGCAGGTCAGTGCGACGCGTACAGCCGTTAGTACTTATTATTCTGTGGTACAGCGACGTAAGCGTAAGAGTTTCGTTATCAGTGTGTCGTTGTGATGTTAACACGATAAAAAAGTGATCTACTGATTATTAAAATGTTCAGTTCGTGTGTAATTACGATTAAGTGTTGTACTGTGGTGTAACGTCTACAAAGAATACTGTGCAGTACTACACTAATACAGTGATATTCTACAAAGAATATCTCAGTGTTGTTTTTGCGAAATGGGAATTTAGTAAATTCTATTAATAAAAGTATGAAATTTACTAATACATGTGCGTTTGATTCAGTTTTCTTTTTAGTAGCATTTGCATACAAGCAAAACGTTCATATCAAAAAAATAATTAATACATGCGCAAGCAATTTAATTAGAGAATTTATTCAATTACTCACAGAATCATTAAATTTAAATAATGGTTATGATTTACGAGAGGAAATTATTGCTAAATATTATAAACGCGAAAACAATATAGGGTAAATACGCCAAACATCGGCCCCCGCCCAAACGTCGGCCGTCTGCACATTTTCAGCTTGCGTTCATTCAAAAGGTAATTAAGTGGCAATCTTGTCACTCGCATTGCAACCTTAGTTCATACTTTATACGCACAAACCGTCCCTATCAGATTACGTTACCTGCTCTTCGCACACTGAGCGTCAGAAGCGATGGCACCGTTGAAGCGTCAAGTTCGTAGCTGAAGTAGCTTACTTGCTGTAAATACCCACGCTTCGGGGATTGATATTATAACGGTAAGATGTTTCTTTTTTTTTGTTCTAAGCTTTGTTATCACTAACCAGTAATTTTTACTATATTTTGACATAGTTTTTTCAACTTTTTGCGTATTGGTTTAAAGGAGAAATAGGGAGCCGCCATTAGGATACTAGTTTCGATTTAAAACCGGATTCTCGGCCAGGGCCGACTTAAAGTAAATGCAGTCTGTTTTATAAATTCCTACTTTTCCAATTGCATTGGCTTAATAGAATAATTTGCAAAGTTTATAGGTAAATAAATCTATTTTACGTTTAATCGCCAAATACCGGCCGGGGTGATATTAGTTGAATCTCGAGAAATAAGGTACACAAAACAGGGGCCGACTTTAGAAATATTAAATATCGTAATGTCGGCCAACCTCGAATTCGAGCGCCTCTATACAGGCTGATTACTTTTGTATTTTTTCATTGATTGTGTGGGTAGGTGTTTAATTTATTTATGAAACTTATTTTCTCAAACTTGAATAAATATTATGTACCTATTATTATAATTTGTTAAAATTATAAAGAGGTTAAGTTTGGATGTAGGAGTTGACAATATCGAAGACATTTTTATTATTTGTGATAGCTAAATGTGGTTTGGGATACAAATATAAAATGCTCTTTGAAACTTGCTATCTATCTATTAAAGCCATGTTTATTAGCTTAAAAAATGTAAAGAGTTGGTCGTGAATCTTTAGTTAATTTATCAACTTGTGTGAGATATAAAGCTGCCTTAGATACTAAGCTCGTTTTCACTTAATACTTTTGATTTAAGGTACAATGATAGAGCAGAGAGATCCAAGACCTTCACGGAAAGACAGAAAATTATAGCCATCTCAGCTGCTGGTTTACTTGTACTGCCCCGATGGTAGTTTTTGTCGTACCTAGACACATTTGTGTTTACCACAGCATAATAATTTTAAACACTTTTTTATTGTTGACGGACTTGTTGACAAATATTTAATTTTACCATAAATATTGTTTAAAAGTTGAAGACGTTAAAAGTTTAACAAACAATCACTTTTGATATGAGTATTATTTTAATCCCTTTGACTTATTTAAAATTCTGTTCTGTTTTCAATTCCAATTTTTATCACATAGGTACTTAGATATTAATTTTTATTTAATTTTATTGTGATGTTTAACTTAATTATTAACATTGTTAAAGTGTAAATCAAAAAATTAATTTACAATTAAACAAATACAAATGTATACTTATTGTGATATCATACTCCTGCCAAAATAAATCACATTAATAATATTTTTCATTGTTTTAATTTAAAACACCCTATACCCGGCCGACATTTAGGAAAAACGCGGCCGAACATGGGCCGTGAACGGCCGACTTAAGGGTTTTTTCGTCCTCAGCGCATCTAAACCATAATACTTTTATCTGTTCGTAGAAAAGTCAACCTTATGCGTATAAACATAAAATAGATTAATCAACCTTTCTAAAACCGCATCACAAGCTATCCTTTTGTTGCAAACTGATGCAGCCAGAGCGATCCAAAGTTAGAATATCCGTAAGGGGGCCGACGTTTAGCGTATTTACCCTATATAGATGCGAAAGTAATATGGCTTTTATATTTGAACACATACTTTTAGATTATTTGTACAGTGCCAATGTATCTAAGGAATGTGTAACCGAAACATGTGCCAACCACTCAAAAAGAACCATAGTGTTTTTATCAATAAATATGGAAATCGTAAATTTATTCGGAATCGGAGGACTGGAAGATGCCGTTATTATCGATGACTCCAATTTCAAAATTTGTTTGAAATGCAATAACGAATCCTTGAGATTTAAGTATGAATTGAGCGATATTATTTTATTTGATCTCAACGGCACAGACAAAATTAAGCTCGAAGAAATACCACAATATATACAATTAAGGCAAAAAAAATATCGATTCATAGGTGCCGTGGAATATGTTCCCCCGGTTGTAGGTATTATTGGGCATTACAAGTGTCATTGTCTAATAAATAATTCTAAATTTATTTGCTACGACGACAATAAAACTGAAACACATGAAAGTTCTGCACAACCTCTTACAATTCATAATTTAATGTATGGTTTAATAGATGATGACTAAAACACTTTATATTTAATGATAGCGCAACTAAATTATAAGTAAATTATGTTTATATTTTTTCTATTTTTCATTTTATATCTGACTTAGTGTAAGTAAACAATCTGTGATTTTTGATTATATCTTAGTGTAAGTAAACAATCTGTGATTTTTGAGTTTTTTTTTTTAATTTGTAACATTCTGTGATTTATGTGACTTGTAACCAATAAACATAATTGTTTTTATATTTATGGTTTAATTTTAATTTTATTTAGAATCCTTGAATTATAATTTCTGTAACAATAAGTAGAAAGTATTCTGTAAACAATAAGACATGGTCACCCTATCGCACCACATACTGATAATGTTCTACAGCTTCTGAAATATAACCTTAAGAATTTTTATTGTATTTTTACTAGTTTTGACAAATTAAAATCTAGGTATTACAAAAAACTCCAGACCTCTGCGATGCTTTTTCAGCGAGATACAGGCGATAGCGTTTTCTCCACCGTTTCAATGGCGCGGCCATTCGGTTTTAGTGTTATAGCTCTTAAACTATAAACCTGAGTATTTTTTTTATATTTTTACAAATTTTTTACAAATTAAATCTTGCATTTGCGTAAATTTCAGGTCTCTACAAGGCTTAGTTTTAAAGATCTCAGTGGCCGCGCGGTTCGCCGCGTTTCAATGGCGCGGCCATGTTCAAACCCTTATAACTTTTTAACCGTATCTTTGACAAATTTATGGTTTTGGGAATCAACTTTGACAAATTTTTACAAAAAATTGACATGGTTTTTTAAAAAAAAAAACGCTATGGCCGCGCGGTCGAACTGGACACACCCTGGGGTACTCCAGCTAACATGTTGTAAAATTTCGAGTACGAATCATTAATTTTTACCCGAAAAATTCTGTCTTCCAAGTATGACTTATTAATACATACAGGCTGTGTGGCAGTTGTTTTTTTACTTTAAATAACAAGCCCTGGTGCCAGACCTTGTCGAACGCTTGCTGTACGTCCAGGAACACAGCCAAACAGTATTCTTTTCGTTCCAGCCCCTTCACAATTTCACATTTGGGTTAAAAACGATTCTTCTCAACTCATTTATTTCTAAGTATCATCAGCCTCATTTGGGTTAAAAATTATTCTTCTCAACTCATTTATTTCGTGTCACCAGCCTAATTTGGGTTAAAAACGATTCTTCTCAACTCATTTATTTCTAAGTATCATCAGCCTCATTTGGGTTAAAAATGATTCTTCTCAACTCATTTATTTCTAAGTATCATCAGCCTAATTTGGGTTAAAAATTATTCTTCTCAACTCATTTATTTCGTATCACCAGCCTAATTTGGGTTAAAAATGATTCTTCTCAATATGTATCCTACTGGCTACTGGGTTAAAATATGAGTGTGAATAAATAAAACTCGTCAAAACAAATCAAAACAGCTTTATTTCCTGCTGGCTCATCTGTGGATTTTTGAAACTACACTAGGTATTCTTTGTCTAAGTCTCATTATGTATTGTAAGCGGTTTTGTTCAATTTGTTTAATTATTAATTGGTATACAAAACCTTCCCCATGTGAGACCTTAGATTACAATAGCTTAAATGTTAAAACGAATAAATACATATTTCAATAATATTGGTGCCGAGTACTTCCATCACAGTAGGATTTGTACCAGCATAGTAATACAAGTTGAGTAATATGAGAACAACAGCTAACCACCCTACAGTTATACACCTTGAACTCGACTAGTTCGGGAGCTTCACCCCACTACCACGGCCTACCCGCACACTAGAAATTCGATAGAGAGAAAGCATATGGTACAAAAACACTGACTTATCACAGCGACACGTAAATACTGATGGTAAACTCGTGGTAGTGGTTTTCGAATCACAGAAGAATGGTTTTCGATTCTCTATCTTACTTTAAGTGCAATTAGGTGCAATATGGTTACCCAACTATCCTACTATTTTTGGAATTGAATTTAAAAGAAAATGTATTTGGTAGCAAGTCTGACTCACAGAGATTTTCGTGTTATTATCTAGCTATGCACCGAAAGCGCCTTGCGTGTCGATGGACAGTGCTCAGACTGCGACGTCGTGTCGTCAGCCACCGACATGCACCGGAACCGTATATAATGGATGAACCCCAACCAAAATATACAAAACATCTTACATCAATAAAGGTGCAATTGAAAAATTACATAAAAATAGAGAAAAATTGTTTCGTTGAGAGGAACTAGAAACATTTATTCAATTTCATTTGCGATACAAGGTTTTCTTTGTAAATCACAATTTTATTAAGAATGTTGCAGAGAAACGAAGATTATTTGTTGTAGTTATGAAATGTAAAAAGCCCCTATTTTACCCCTATTAAATTAGCTACTATCTATAGTCCATTCTATACTATCTCATTTAAATACCGTATCATTATTTTTTATTTAAAATCATATTTATAATGTGTACACATGAACGTAACAAAGTTAAAGTAACACTGATAAACGTTTCGCCAGCGCTCGCTTGCTCAGTGCTCGTGAGCCCCCCGGGGGCAGGAATAGGAATACTTGAAGTGTTCACACATTGTTCAGAACATTGGCAATACATCACAATGACCATAACACTGATTTCATATTGTTCTACCTACAATAACAAAACCTAGCGGAAATAAATATAGCCGTAAGAACTTGTTTTATTACGTGAAACAGTGAAAGTAAATAAAAAAAATAAAAATCCACATACAAAATGAGATGTTACGAGATCAGTCTGACTCGAGCCCTCATAGTTTCTCAGTATTACTTTATGCTTCTAAAAAATCTGAAAATTACAATTATTGGTTCTGTTCATTTGTAGCATGACGTACTATAATATCGGAAGTATCGGAGGTGATACCTTAAAAGTTTTATCCACTATACAAAGCCATGTACTGGACTATTCTACCATCTATATCGCAACATATTGTATGACCGAAAATATGGTTTAGTTCGTCACGCTACAGATGAACGAGTGTTCACACCCGACTACGCATACAATGTTATCGTGAAGATGAGTAAGTTTAATATTAGGGTACCCTCGTGTATGACAAAACGGTACAAGTTGAAGCGTCAAGCTATTAAAATGAAATAGTGTCGCGGAGTTAGTAACATAGATTTTTTAAGTATTTATTAACTAGTTAAGTGCGAAAAATTATAGGCACAAACTTTCTAACATTCAGTTGAATAATTGAGATACCATTTACGTTTTAGTTATAATTTCAAATGGTGAAATGTCATGGCCTAGGTAGTCTAATAAAGCCACAATAGATGATGTATGATTAATATCAATTGTGCCAATAAGTAGTATGTCCGCACCGCGTACTCGGCGAGGTCGCGACACACGACGCGTATCGCGCACAACACGTACGTGTCTACTCCGCTAGAGATGTACCGGCTGCCATATTCTCAACCAACTATAGTTAAAATAAATACTATTAGCACTAAAACCTAAGTTTTCCATTGAGCTAACTTAATCGATGTAGTTCATTCGTAAACCTGTAATATTCCATGCACTTCTTTAAAAAGTTTATTAACATTGAACTATTGTAGACTAGTTGACTACCGATACATCCCTGATCGCTCTCTGATAACCTAGCCCGTTGCCGCACCGATGCTGCGACAGCGGGCCCTACAGTGCGCCCGTGCGCTACGCGGCGCAGGACTCACCTCAACATCTATATGTAACAAAACTAGTGTCAATCACTTACAAATGTGCAACCACACAGTAATCGTGGTTGTAATTTTCGCAATAAACTACAAAAAGCTACACTCCTTTTTCGTACAAAGCATCACAAAAATACTACAAAGAAACGTGTAGACGTAACAGAATATGTTAAAATCGAGCAAAATGATCGATAAATTAATAACAAAATATGTTATATGCAAAAAAATATAATTAAGGTGTCGTTCGCGGAGCGATGGTGGTGCCTGCGAGCGAGTTAGTTCAGTCGTATGAACTAGGTATATTATAAAATCATTGCGATGCAAAGTTGGTGCCTGCATCAGTTTCGTCCAAACCGCAGCCGAGTCATTTAGTGTTGATCCATCTGGAAATTAATTATGATATTACATTAGAAGAAGGTCCAACAATACCAAATGTTGAAAGGTAGAGAATGCTTTGTAGCATTAAGTCTGTTATCTACGAAACGAACTACTAACTGTAAATAAAATTTTAAAAATAAATAAGGTTCTTGAAAAATGTGCCGCAGAAAAAAGTGAAACCAACTTTCTAAAGGTGAAAATATTTATGATAACATTCACTTACCTACCAGGGGCAGGTCACAAAATATAATTATTTACTAAAGTAAATCCCAAAAAGTTTTACTGGCTAATCAATTAAATAATAACATACTTGTTCCTGTCCATTGGTCTCCTGTGACTTCATCACGTCTGGCAAATCCGGTGGAGAAGAGTACGGGGTCAGATCCAAGGCTTCGAACTCGCCATTTTCCTTCCTGTTTATAGAGAAAATTTAGATTATTTTCTTGTAAATGACACATTATTTTATTTAAATTACCACCAATATTGCTGCCTGACCGTTTTGCTTTACTTGAGAAAAAAAGACCCTAGTTAACTCACTCTCAAAGCATTTATTTCAATTAGACGATAACAGGCAGTTTTGAATGTCAGAAATACAAAGAAGGCGAAGCTACAGTCGCAGACACAAGGCATAATAACTTGTGAAAGTACTGTAGTTGCCCATTCCAAAGCGTAGATCTCTATGGAGAAGAATGTTAAAAATTACACAATAATTGTGGGACTATGAATAAATTAATTATATTAAATGTATCATAATAATTATAATAAAAGATCTTTAGAGAAGACTTTTGTCGTCGTCTAATAATTTAGTCACTTAAAAACAAGTTATCTTATTCAAAACGTCGATAAATGTGCTAGAAATTAATGATAATTAGAGTGCATCAAGTTATATTAAAGTTGGTTTACATTACGAAGCTACAACGAATAGAATTACTGAACTGACGCATACAGATTGCATTATCTACATTTCGGGAATACCGGCATGACGAATTGGATATAGGAATCATGATGACAGATTTTTTATCCTCAATAGATAGTAGTTGTCGGTACGCCCGGCGCCCGTAGGAGACTCATCATCTTCCTGCCCTGGTCTCATGTTACTTGGTGACGGCGCAACACATTTTTTTCTTCCATTCTCCCTTGTCAACTGTCACGCAATCATTTATACCTTTTTCTTTCATATCATTCCTCACACAATCCATCCATTGTTTCCTTGGTCTTCCTCTCCCTCTCCATCCATCAACATTTATATTCATCACTCTTTTAGTCACATGCGATTCGTCCCTCCTCATCATGTCCATATCAAGACAGTCAGTTCAAACTTCTTCTAATATACTTATTCCTTATTTTATCCATTCTTGTCACACCACATATCCACCTCAACATTCTCATCTCCGCTACATGCAATCTTTTAGGAGATTAATGCTCTTTTCAACAATAAGAGACATCTAAATCAATACCTTAGTGCGCATCGTCCGTTGCATCTATACGGTAGAAATTCAACCTGAATGCCATGTAGTGTCTTCTTAGCGTGTCTATGATAATCTAAATTGAGTTGGCCCAAAATTTGGCGACGTGTTTGTTGGCACTTTCAGTCCATCAGCTACTGTTATATGCAAACAACAGAGCTGCAGAACACGATATCCAGTGTCTCATCGTTTGCTGAACGACCCCACATTTACACTCCAGGGCAGTCATCTATGAAGCTCTACGTGTAGTGTAAAGTCGAGTCAGTTAGTACGCTCGATGCACCAACGCATCATTAGTTTTGTGTGTTTTTATGTAGTTTATAGTCTTTTTATTAAGGCATTCATTCAGGTGCTTAATGATAGCGAAAACGACCATTATGATGAACAAAACAGACATACATAGCAAAACACCACAGATATTAAAAATCTAGTCAACAATTCTGGTGGTGTGTGCAAATTGAAAGAAATTACAAACATGACTGCGTTCATTTGAAATCGATATTATGTCAAAGCAATAAAACCAATGTCGCTCTTAATTATTTTGTCCTTGCACTCAATATAGCTAGTTTGTTCTTCACCTAGTTTGAACAATTCATGCAACTTCACCCTATGCTAACTTAAGAATAAGTTCTGGCCATGATGATTGTAGTATGGTGCTGAAGGTTTATGTAGGAAATATTACGACCTGCTTGTCCATAAACACACATCGAACCCACACACCACTTTTTCCCGTGGGAGCAGGCAGAAAATACAGAACACCAGCTACACTCCTTAGGCCTCTGCCTCGAATTTTGCGGGCAGCGGGGCGGCGGCGCGGGAGTGGCAGGATCTTATGCGTAAAATCAAATGGACCGGTTCTCGAAAACAGCGGCGCGGGGGCGGGCAACGAGCGGTGCACTCCAGTCAAATGCGAGCGCCGCCGCCGCCGCCGCCCCGCTGACCGCAAAATTCGAGGCAGAGGCCTTAGTCCTTACGTACTATTCTTGCTACGTTCATACAACATGGCTCGTCATCATTTTAATAACAAGCGAAATTTTGTTTTTTGTTTTGCAATAATTTCTTGTAGTCAGCAAAAAAATCACCTCATGCCTATTGTTAGTCGTGATTCATTGATGGATAATGGAGTATTGCATTTTTAATCAAATATGTATGTCTTGTATTATTTAAATTCACTTGGTTTTAGTCAGGAGTAAGCTTGCTTGTTATTGTTTGTATGTTCTTGTTTCATAGGTCAGACAGCTCACACCGAGACGCGAGGACGCGCTCAATTTTTATTTTACTTAGTAAGTACATATGACAATGACATTATTCGAATATGCCGTAGACGCGGCGTAGGATTGCCCGCAATGCTCATTCTGCGCCTAGCGCGGCTTCACGATTCGGTCGCGAAACAACTAGTTTTTTCAAGCATCACCGCGTAGTGTATCGTCCCGTGTGAACTGACTCTTGGTAACCATAGCACCAAATTTTGAAACAAAAACTTCACTTTTATGATAACACAAATAAGCAACTTTTGTTTTCATGGCATACATGATAAGGTAGGCAAAACATAGGCAGTATTGTTGCTTTTCTTCTGCATCCTGTTAGACGGTTAGACTGGAAGCCAACTCTAAGATAGTTGGAATAAGGCTAGGCAGCAAAAGGTAGCTGGCTATCATATAATAGCAAATCTGTACCTTAAAGCCAATCCAATAGGTGCGGGACACTGGGCCTTGGCAGTGGCCGATGTGAGGCCATACTCAGCCAGGGTCTTCTCATCCTCCATCAGCTGACTGTCCTTGTTGAACAACATCTGACTCGGAGTTGTCACTTTCATGATACCTGGGGATTCAAATAAGAAATTATGTTTTACAGAGTTCTCCTTAAATGGACAAGAATAGGGTAAATAATAATTAATGATGAAATAAAGGTGATTCTGGCAAAGTTCTATCATTGTTGTTGTTGTTTGTTATTTTGATTTTCTTTAATTTTGATTTAATTTAATTTTAATTATATTAATGAACTATTTTTGCACACCTGTTAGGGTAGGATATGGTCCTGAGCTATATAATTGTGGTGTTTCATCCTTGTATGTACCCATATAAATGCCAGCAAAATAAATGATTTGATTGTTATTATAATTCTCATTTGTTAAAACGGGCAGGTGACCCATTATTTACAATTGCAAAACTATAGTATAATTTAAATAATTTCTGACAGCAGCTGGTTTTATGACAAAATGGAAGTCACACAAGTGCGGCCTTTCCTTAAAAAAATTGTATGCTGCTAAAACCATAATGTTGAATGAATATTCTCTTTTACTGCAATGCAGTTATACTGATAGGACAAATTCTTTATAATGCATGGTTGGCAATCATAGAGTATTTAATAAAAGAGTATTCATGCAGTTTCTGTCATGTTCCCATGGCACTAGCGTTTTGAAAACCATTGGCTGTTTTAATGCAGTTAAACATCCACTGCAACAGAATGCATTCAAAATGCAATTGCACAGCTGGGGTGCATTTTAAGTACAATACATCTGTGACAACAACACAAATAGTTTATTTGTTGATGATTTTTGAATAATTCTAGTTGTCCAGCTAAAACCTGAAATGACTAGGTTTTTCTTCACTACCCTGTCTACCAAAGAACCTTCCATCCAGTTTTTATCTCAAGGATAACAAAAGCCAAATGAATAATCCACTATCTCATATTCCTTTTTTTCAATTGAACATCATAAGTTCTATTATTTACTAAAACATGTGTATCTATAATCTTCTACTTTCATCTGAAGTATCTCATAACCACTTATGCCTGGATTTCAAGGTTTCCTTTAATTAATTTGAAATTTCAAAGATCTGTTGTAAATGAGAGAGTGGCTTACTTATCTTGGTTTATATTGATTATATTGACACTGTAATCTCAGTCCAAAGTCTAGGCACACAAAGAAAGTACTGCATATACTTGCTATAACACAGCACATACTTCTTCTTGTTTTTTTAGGTTTTGTGTTACAGTTAGTGGTAGGTACCAATTTTTTTTTTATGAACACAAACTTATCTATAAAGCTTGGTTCAGCAACACACCTGAAAATGAATTGAGCCATATTTTCTCCATCGGAAAATATTGCATTAGAGTACATTTCCAACCAAATAACATTCACGAACAATGAAGAATAACACAAGGCTTAACAACAAAACCTACGCTGCGCGCCCGACATTGTATCCCGACTATAAATAGAATTTTCTCATATCGCGTTAATCGCACCCACCTTCGATCATTTTCTTCAATTCTAGCACCGTTGTCGTGTCCTTCGCATCAGTGAAGATGGTTAATTTTTTTCGCCTAATCATTAGAAAGACATCCTGAAAACAAATTCCATTTTTGAGGTTACGTCTTTCAAGCCAAAATCGTACGTCAATAGAGCACTGATTATACAATTCGTTGATCACTGATATAGCCAAATGCATACTTTTGGAGACTTACCATGTTGAGTTTATATTTATTATGTATTATCTATTTATTTTCAGGAAAAAACTCTCCAAGGCGTACCTACGAAATGAAATTATAACGAAATGACAACTGCAGAAATCCACAGATTAAAAACTATGTTGCGTAGCGTTTGAAAATCGATGCTACAGCACAGCCGATAAAGTATGATTGTCTAAGAAACATACTAAATTATCTGGGAAATCTCCTATACTCAAATAAGCTAATAAGTACTCGACTCTACTTTATATTTTAAATCGTTAATTATGCCACACACTTGCTCAAGGCCGATTGGTGATTTCAAACTTATAATAATAAGTACTACTGCACCATCAATCACGCACGCCATTCTGTTCATCTAGGGACTAGCTAATTTTATCTGTATTTGGGGAAAGCGAAGGAGGGGATCTGTAAGTTTTTGATAAGGCACAAGGCACTACTGGTTGAACCCACAGAGTACTTTTATGTTGAACCTTAGGGTTGAACGCACTCGTTGCTTGTCAGTTGTCCGTCAAATCCCGAGGGCCGAGACCGCCACAATCCACATGATAGGATCATAGGACTCTATACAACTCCAAAACTACAAATGATGGTGGTGGACAGGGCACGCCACGATAGTGGCGGTAAGTCCCCTCTTTGAGGAGTGGCTTGAGAGGCGCCACGGCGCCCTCACCTTCCGCCTGACGCAGGTCCTCACCGGACATGGATGTTTCGGGAGGTACCTGTACCGAATCGGGCGGGAGGAAACGCCCGGATGCTACAATTGCGAGGATCGACCGGAGGACACGGTGGAGCACACCGTGGAGGTCTGCTCTGCTTGGGCGGAGCACCGCCGTGTCCTCGTAGCGGCGATTGGCGGCGGCGACCTCTCGCGTCCGGCCCTGGTTCAAGCCATGGTCCGGGGCGAGAGGGAATGGGAAGCCGTCGCCTCCTTCTGCGAAGCAGTCATGCTAGCGAAGGAGGCGGCGGAACGTGAGAGGGAGAGAACCTCCTCACGTCCCAGCCGCCGCGGGAGAAGCACCGGGCGTCGGGGGCCACGCCGTGATGGCTCTCGGCCACCGTAGGCGCGGGCCTGTGGACGGCGAGTAATGGGCTAGCTCGCCGTCCGTCCGTCGTATGACGACGGGCAGGCCGTGTCGACGGCGCGTTCGTGTTCCACGCGCGCCTCAAAGAGTTGTCAGCATACGGGAGGGGCCCGCAAGGGCCGGTGCCTGCCAGGGCTGCGGGACTGTTCGAAAGAGATACCGCGGCCCTGGAACATAAAGGGCCAATGAAGGAACATGGGTGTTTTTTAGTCAGTAAGAGTCTGACACTCCCTTCCGCTCTGCCCAGGGCGGGAGGAGTCATGTGATGATTTCTCACCCTCCAAAAAAAAAAAAAAAAAAAAAAAAAAAAAAAAAATGGTGGTGGACCGCATGCCCATTCTAAAAAAGCTTTGTGGTGTACTCAATGTGGAAACTGTATAAGTATCACTTTAATTAATGATAATGAGTTAATATAACTGTGGAAGACTATGGCGTCTCCTACCAATTAATTACATTCCTATATTGTAATTCAATCCAAGGTCTCGAAATTATTAGTGCCTGGCTAATGATTTCTATAATAATATCTTCTATCTTATAAACAATAATATCATTATTGTTTTGTTTCCCTTAGTAGTCCTTCGAATTATTCCTATTTGCCATAGTATCGAATGGTTGTGAATAATTATTATGCAGTGTATTCGTTCATCAATCATGTTCATGCTTCGAAATGTTTTTAATGCATAAAATCATATTTCTGAACTGCTTTTTTGTTCACTATGGTACGGCGCAAGCGTCAGTTTTTGGTGCGTTCTGAATCTTTCACAACTAACGACTCAAATAAATTCTAAATTGTATAATTATCGTCGTTTAATTTTATCTAAGGAAAAAAAAACTTGCCACTCATCCCTGACTATAATTAAACTTATTTTTTTTGGTGGTTGGGATGATAATAAAACTAATTCTAGTACTAGGTAAGGTTTTATGAATTGGATGTCAGAGGTTTTTGGTTCGTTTGACACTTAGAACGCATTCGCATTTTAGCTTCGCACTACGCGAAAATGTGAAAATAATGATTTGTGTGTTTTTGAGATTTTTAATTGTGCAATGACATTTAGAAACGTAGTAAATAAAACATTTTCTGTCATCCTAGTAATGTAAATATTTAGGAATAGTTGTGTACATTAGATAATATTCGTATAACCTCGGTTTAGTTTTAACAATATGAATCCGCAAGTTTGTTCGAATTGTCTCAACGAGAAGCCTGTGAATACGACTGATAATCGACTGGTAACGGAGAGCTGTGGTCATGTCAAATGTATGGACTGTTTGCTGCACGAGAAGACTGGTTGCCAAGCTTGCCTTAGTGAGAAGTCAAAGCCGACGATTGAGGAGGCTTTGAACGTAAGTTTAGAGGAAGAGCTGGTGGACGACTGTCCCCCAGCAGAGACTGATGACAAGTCGTGTGACGACGAAGTCGACAAGGAAACACAGTGTGAGATTTATGATGAGTTTTATAAGAAAAAGAAACTGGAAACATCACACATTAAAGTAGAAACAGGTAAGATTTATTACACTGTAATTTCGAATAGTAATCATGTTGGAGTAAAAGTGTTTGAAATATTAAAACAACACACCTCTGTTGTTTGTAAACATACAAAACATATTTTTACAACACACTTCTATGTTGTACTGGTTTGATGCTGTCATGACATGAGAGTATGAGAAGGAATGCTTTATCTTTCAAATGCATTGTGCTGGTTGCACACTTGTATATCTGTGTTCATTTATAAACACATCTGAAAATAGAGATCTAAATGTTTTTAGAGAAAGAATAAATGCAGTGGTAACATGTATGATATGCTATGCATGATTCTAATCCATATTTTTTTGTAATTTAGAAAAAAAATAAAGTAAACCATGTTTGTTGTTAGTTTAGTTATTTTAGTTTATATATTTTGTTGGTATATGATGCATTTATGTGTAGTATTTAACTTTGATTAGTAAACTACTGTAACAAAATATTTAAAAACTTGTAATAATTTCATTTAAATTTTACAGACGCAAATGGTAAAATGTTTGTTTGCACTGTATGTAAGAAGAAGTTCCATGCTCGAAGCCAAGTAGCGTACCATGCTTACTGCAATGGACAGAGGAAGCCATTTCAATGTCCTGAGTGCAATAAGGTAATCAACTAATTCTTTATAGTTAAATCATTTAGTGCTGCATATTATTGTAAATTCTTCCTCAATTGCCACAGGGACAAGGTTGTTTCTTTCACAAATATTAACAATAAAGCGGTATTTCTTATTTAAAAACACCATACAGAACTATTATGCAACAAATTGATAATTTTAAGCAGGCCGTGGTAAAATATTTTATTTAAATATAATAAGTTTTCTAAAATAATGACACTTAGTTTGTTGCTGTTATTCAGCACTGCATCCTAGAGGATTTTATGAAAGTAGATGTGGCTATAAAACTGTTATTTGGACAATAATGTTGATGTCAATAATGACCGAAGCACTTCAGTACTCCTATGTTACTTGGGAGACCCAGATCCATTAGTTTATCAAGAATTAATAGAATTAATTAGTAGTTAACAATTAATAGTTAATATTATATTATTATAATAATATTAACTATTAATTGCAGTAATGCTTTCATTTTAGTGAACAGTTTAGGCTCAAATGAAATTAAGATTGCTTGAAAGTGACTTGATTGGCAATTGATGAGTCTATTTATAAACACCTGTGTTGCTTGGGATTATTTGGCTCATGCTATAGTTATAATTAATATTTGTTTCATGTCACTACTATGTGCACACATTGCATTGTATTGATATTACAGGTATATGAAAAAAGAACATCTATTTCTGATAAGTCATAAGTCATTTATTCATTTGTTTAACATAGGTAAAATAATAATGGTATATCAAAGAAATAAAGAGTGCGCTATGTTATGCCAGTGGGTGTACAAATGTTTGTAAAATTAAATTTAAATTATAAAGAATTGAATACTACAAATTAATTAATAATACCTAACAATAGAAATCAATGTCAATAAAAAGAGAGAAAAAATCAAATTAATATAAAATAAAATGTCAAAACAGTACATGTCAAGGCACAGACTGAAAACAAAATAATAACACAATGTCAATGTACAATACTAATGGCAAGATACAATTCAATGTCAATATACAATACTAATGTCAATATACAATTCAATGTCAATATACAATACTAATGTCAATATACAATTCAATGTCAATATACAATACTAATGTCAACATACAATACTAATGTCAATATACAAACAATCATCGTATTTTATTAGCATGTCAAAATTCTACCATTAGATTTTTGTCTGTTAAGAATTCCGAAATACTGTAATATGCTCTGTTCACCCTTTACTGGTGAACAAAGCATATTACAGTATTTTTATCAGATTTTAGCCGTTTTTTAAATAAGCTCACGTTCAATTCTTTTATTGATTGTGGTAAGTGGTTAAATATGACTGGTGCCATACAAAATACACTCTTATGCATTAATGCTGTGTGGGACCTTCTTACGCATAAGCTACTGTTATCCCTTCGACTTCGGTTATTAATGTCCGACATTTTTTTAAACAACTTAGGATTGGTCTTAACAAATACAGCAACTTCAAAAATATATAAAGATGGAAGAGTCAATATTTTAAATTTAATAAATCAATCAAATCAAATCAAAATATTTTTATTTCACATAGGCCTACATGGGCACTTATGAAACGTCGACAAAAAGGTGCACGGTTCGGGTTGGTCGTTTCCTATGGAGAAGAACCGGCAAGAAACTCCATGGTTACTCTTTTAAAATGATTAGTTTTACAATATTATCATGTTACAGCATTAGTACTCAAGTATGGGGGGACAGCATAGGCCCGACAATAAGTCGTTGCTTACTACACAAGAAAAACGGAAAACAAGATAAGAGGTTAACAAAAGTTAACACACATCTAGGAATCTACAAGGCCTACACTGTTCACACATTCACAAACAATCGTTAAAAAGAATCTATACAAAGGCAAGAAAATATTATAAAAGACTAAATTAAACAAGTGACAAAAATATTGTCGTCAGTGCTGCAACTATTCTGAACAAAGGGTGTTTAAGTGATGTGATAACCATTGTAAAAAAAGAAAAAAAAAACCATTGTAAATTAAAATGAAAAGAAAAAAAAATTGATTGAGAATAGTTAGAGACATCCACCTATTTGTGCTGTTTATGAGCTACCAGGGAAGCCGCATGCGCAGAAGGAACTAAAGCCAAACCACTTTATCTTCAACGTAGTCCTTGATTTTGTAATATGCTTTTTTAAAAAGGACACAATAAATAATGGTTTACATGTATCTGTGACCTGTAATTCAAACATTGTCCTGATGCACTTTTTCTGTGCTTTAAAGATTATTTCTCTATTGATAAGGAAAGGAAGTTTAATTTTCAAGTAGAATCTGATAAGGAAGTTTAATTTTCATGTTTCGCCTCCAATGGTTTTGGCTTTTGAATAGACTTAAGACAGTGAAATCTTTTGTATTCCAGACCTTCGCAACAATGTCTCACTACAAGTACCACATGCGCGTGCATCGTAACGAGCGCACGTACCCGTGTGACGTGTGCGGCGAGGGCTTCTTTCAGATGTCCAAGTTGCAGAGACACAAATTGAAGCATACTAGTGAGTTCAACACTAAGGTCCTTATGTAATAGCATGCAAGCATTACTTCAAATTTGTTTCAATCTATCAAATGGTTTGAAAGTATTTTTTTCGGTAATTCAAAACCTACTTTAGTGTTTATAATTTATTGTATTTTGTATCGGGCCAGTGCCTAAAACTTCTCGCCCAAATGTATATTTGGTCGTTCGTAAGTTCCATATTATATCTGCTTAAAGTTTAAAAGATTATTAAGAAAAGAGTTGAAACTTTGCGGTATACAATAGAGACAGGTGCTGCAAGTGTTATCTTGATTACTCTTGATACTTTTGATATGACTATTATGCCTATAAGTTTTGGCCAACAAAAGCTCTAAGATTGTACATGTATTCCATACTGGTTTGAAATGTGGGTGGAAGTTGTGATCAACAAAATCAAAAAAAAAAAACTTGATTTATTTTTAAGCACTTTTTAACTCCCCACTTCACCACTTGAGTATGAAGTCATTTCCAGATTCGTGATAGTCTCTGTCTCTTTGCAGAAGAGAAGAAGTTTGCTTGCAGCGAATGCAACAAGGCGTTCAATAACCTCGCGTCTCTTCGTAAACACGGGCTAACGCACACAGATGAGCGTCCGTTTTCGTGTCCTACTTGTGGCAGCAGGTTTCGAGACAGTTCCAATTTGAGGAAACACATCCGCAAACACGGTGAGATGAATGGTTCATTGTCGTGCAAATAAATTGTATACAAATACATACATACGTCCGATGAGAGCAGCGGTGGCCCAGTTCGTAAGTGGGCTCGAACCCAGGCAGGCGCATTACTTTGTGTTATTTATTTCATCACCACTGCTCTCCGAAACGATAAAGGAAAACATCGTGAGAAAACCGGCATGTCCTAGAACCAAAAATTCGAAGACATGTGACATTTACCAACCCGCACTAGGCCCGCGTGGTGGATTAAAGCCCATTCCGTCTCATAGAGAGAAGGCCGTGTGTCCCAGCAGTGGGAACATTATAGGCTGATTATGCTATGTCTATGTTACATATCCTTTGTAAAAATACATTCACAAAAAATTCTCCTTTTTTCGAAGTTGGTAAAAAAAATTGGTCACTATATTAGCATAATATCCCATTTATCTTTTAGAAGACATTGATCATTAGCTGACTTGATTTCCATGCCCTGTATCCCGTTTTTTGTTTAAACAATGGTTGCCTTGTTCGTATTAATGCATGCTAGTATGTCGTAGAAAGGAAGTGCGCTTGCGGCGGATGGGGCGGCTGCGTGCGGTGCGGGGGGGCGGGGCGGCCGGCCGCGCGCCGCCCGCACCAGTGCCCGCGCTGCCCGCAAGCCTTCCACTCCAACAAGGATATGCGCAGGCACGCCGCCGTCCATACCGGTACCAACTATTTTCATACCTTCTTTAAATGTCATCAAGTCCAGTCTCAGATCCTGCAGTAACAACCTTGATACATCTTTGTTGCAGATTCCAAGCCCTTTGGATGCAAAGTGTGCAGCCGTCGATTCAGAAGAAAAGACAACCTCGAGCGACACATACGTAACACACATCCAGACTATGTGCCTGCAGCCGCGGTTGATTGCGACGAGGCCGTGCTCAGCCAGATTAGGGCCAACGGAAATGCCGCTAAACTTGACGAAAAAGGCGAGAAAATCAAACTAGAGATACTCAACCCTCTTCCACCTCTACCACAAGAAGTTATACAGAAACATTTGCACGAGAATGGCAACAAACAAGACAAGAAGCAAGACAATACCGAACTAGACAAAAGTATTGATAAGTCTTACATTTTAGTTGCTAACAATGCGCGTCAAAGCGTCATTGTTGGTAACAAAACAGCTAACATCGAAGCTAAGACCGCGACGAATCCTTCCCAAGAGTGTGAATATGTACATAAAATTAGAAAAGCGTCTATTATACCGTTACCGCCTATAGATTTGCGGAAAATGATAGAGTTAGAGGAACAAACTAATTTAAATAATCTGGATTTGGGTACTCCGCCGAAAGATAAGAAGACTTTATATGAGAAGATATTGTATGGGGATAGAGACAGGGACAGAGATAAGAGAGAGAACGAGGATTCGAATGGTGATTCAGGTCCTGGAGTGCACTGGAGAAGGAAGCTGAAGCAATCTGTTTCTATAGGTAAGTTAACGTAACAATTCTTTCTTCCTTAAGGGATATGTGATAAGACTGTTTGTGTCGTGGTAACCAGGTTACTTCTAGATAAGATGGTTGGGCAGCTTGGTTGGTAGCACAGCCGACTGAGCATTGCATGTAGTAGAGTATCATAGGGGCTATTTTGGTTCATACCCAACAGTAAAAAGCAGAGGCGTATTTAAAGATTTGGCGCCCCGGGCCAGTTTGCTTTGCCGCCCCATTCATTTAAGAAAAAAAACCTGATATTGGTGTGAACTAAAAAATGCAAAAAAATCTTAAAAGTGAACCATTTATTCACTATAATATAGGTACTTAAATATTAAAAAAAAATTCTGTGTACACAAAGCAAACTTAATCGGTTTGCAGGGCACACCACAAAGATGTTGGTGTGCGTAAAATCAACTGGTGTATTACTTCGCCTATTTGTTAGTGTTTGCTTCACTATAGTATATGTATAATATGAGGTAAAGAATATGAAGCATCAATTTAACCCTATGACTAACCGGCGTCGTGGCATAGATGTGTAATCATTCGGCTGGTAAATCAAGTGTCGTAGGATCGAATCTGCGCCGCTGGCGTCAACTTTTTGCATTATTAAAAAACTTTTATTTTCATTTTGTTGAATTTTTATTGTAATTTACCTGATAATAAGAACATTATTCGAAAAAAAATATGGAAGTAAAAATTAAACAATTTGTATTAAGAAATCAACAACATTTATTGACTAGGTTTTTTTTTATATTATAATCACAAATTAAAAAGTTTTGTGCATGACAAATATTCTAAGTCGGACAAGAAATAACGTTACTTTTCTTATTCAAGTGGGTAATTTATTTATTAGTGAAATGAATAAACATGTTAATAAGATAGATATTAAGATACAGGTATCCTAAATTGTTATCTCACTAACAATAACATCACTCACATAAAACAAATCGAATTACCCCCTGATATTTTTATTAATATCCTATTGGTGCGCCTTCGCTATCTATGACTTATTCATGCACGAAGTAAATGTCTCCACTAGACCTGCATGGAAGAATATTTTTTTTTATGATAGCGCTCACCATCTTTTCGCCACAATATTTTGCGACCGTCCTTGTCTGATTTAAAACATTTTTCATCTCTAAATATAACTATATTATTGCACCAATCAAAATCTAAATATTCTCTTGCGAAGCGTACCCGGTTTTGCCTGTGAATATCTGACATTCAAATTTTCTTGGCTGGCCTACAACATTTCACACCAGCTGCTCGCAAGTGGTTTCGTACAGTTTGTAATGTCACGTCATGTTTAGTTGCCGTGGAACGAGTAGTGAGGAAGGGCTCAGCGGTATGCGTAGCAACTATATCAGATGCCAATCTGTGAATGCAAATCCAGCCTTTGGTCCCGGTCGGCAAGGATCAATGCTTCCCGAATCTGCATAACGATGGACCCACAATTGCACAGTCCTTCTCTGTGAACAATAATAAAATATTGTTACAAAAAACAACAATCAATAACATGTGGATTATTTAAACATATTAAACTTCTAAACATCATAATAACATTTTGTTACTCACCGATATCTTTAAACGTCTCGCAATTTCACTAATTGAAACATTTTGCTCATGCAAAAGAATTATTTCAGCTCATAAAAGTGTGGTTCAATGATTCATATTGATTCACAAATAAAAGCACTTCTCAAAAAACGCAGGGTATAATGTCTAAAAACGTAACGAAACCCCAATAGTCAATAGCATTATGACGATGAACTTAAACTACTAACTTAAACATGATTTGTCATTTTTAGAGGGTAGACAACTAATACATTCTAACCCAAATATAAAGAGACTTGCTAATAGTTAAGCAATAAATTGAACAAACAAATGTAAAATATTTTATTAAAACATACAAAAACATTATGCTGTTGGCAGTCGGATTCGATCCTACGGCGCCGGCGCAGTAAGTAATTATTTATCGCACGCTCGACTAATGCGCCACGGAGACGATTGTATGATAAGCTAAATTTATGCGTCATATTCCCTGCAACATTAGTGACAAGAAATTTTATTGTGTGTGCGTGGACAACGGGTAGCAAACACTAATAAATAGGCGAAGTAATACACCAGTTGATTTTACGCACACCAACATCTTTGTGGTGTGCCCTGCAAACCGATTAAGTTTGCCCCGTGTACAAATTGGTTGACAAAATCGTCAATGACGCTGTCATAACTTATAGCGTTTGTCAACTCAGCTTCTATATTCAGATAAGCTAAGCTGTTGAGGCGTTCCTCGCTTATAGTGGAACGTAAATAATTCTTTATCCTTTTGAGTACAGAAAACGAACGTTCTGCACTGCAATACGTCACTGTGGTGCAAAGAAAAATGCGTAATGCAATCTCTACATAATGGGAAAGCTTCTTTTAAGTCCTTATTAACCGACTTCCAAGAAAAGGAGGTTATCAATACGTCGGAATTTATTTTTTGTGTAGTATGTTCAGCGATATCTTCGCCAATTCTGAACCGATTCTCTCAGCGATATCTGATGCTGATCTTCAGAGATAGGCATAATATATAAGATGTCTATATAAAGGCTAATTGAATTGAATTGAATATTTCGTTAATTTGATGCGCTAACTTGAAACGAAATAAGTGAGTGAGGTCACGACTTTTGTCACCCGCGCCGCGCTGTGTGCTCCGGTCTTTGAAAATATTGGTACCTACCACGATAGATGGCGTTGACAAAAGTCAGGCTATAGCTATAGGCATTGCCGCGTGCCGCGTATCATCTTCCTGCCCTTGTCCCATGTTATTTGGGGTCGGCGCAACACGTCTTCCTCCTCCATTCTCCTTTGTCAACCGTCACGCTATCATTTACTTCTATATCTTTCGTATCATTCACACAATCCATCCATCGTTTCTTTGGTCTTCCTCTCCCTCTCCATCCATCAACGTTTATATTCATCACTCTTTTAGTCACATGCGATTCGTCCCTCATCATCACATGTCCATACCAAGACAGTCGACTCCTTTTCAACTTTTCTGTAACTGGCGCAACTTTTAAACTTCCTCTATTAATATACTCGTAAGGAACGAGTATATTAATAGAGGAAGTTTAAAACTTTATCCATTCTTGTCACACCACACTTCCACCTCAACATTCTCATCTCCGCTACATGCAATCTTTTTTATCCATCTTCTTCACAGCCCAGCATTACGATCCATACAGTACGACGGGTCTATAATCACGGACTTGTATATTTTCCCCTTTAACTTGAGGGGCATCCGTGGGTCGCAAGTTGTTCCAGTGACCTGTCGCCATTTCATCCATCCTGAGTTGATCCGGCGTCTCGGTCTACTTCGCCATCCCCTTGGACAAGCGACCCGAGGTACCGAAAATCGGAACAGATCGGTATGGGCGTTCCGGCAAGAGTTATGGGCACAGGACTGGAGAGACCGCCGAAATCACAGAATAGGTATTCTGTTTTGGTCCTACTGACTTTCAGGCCAACATTCTCCAGTCTTTGCCACCACACCTCCAATCTGCTCTGGACCTCTAGGCCACTCTCGGCAACCAACACAATTTCGTCGGCAAACAGCATACACCAGGGAGCCTCTTCCTGGATGACCGACGTAAGTGCGTCCATTATCACCAGGAAGAGGTAAGGGCTTAGAGCCGACCCTTGGTGCAAGCCAACAGCCAAATTGAAGCTGCCGGTAGTGCCCGCTGTAGACCGCACTTGGGTACTACATCTACTGTACATCGGTCGGATCAACTGCACATACTTCCCAGGCATATCTTTCTCTTTCAGGGCCCACCACAAAACTTCACGAGGTACCCGGTCGTATGCCTTTTCGAGATCGACGAACACCATGTGCAAGTTTTTGTGCGCACTTCTGTATTTCTCGCACAGCTGGCGGATGGCAAAAATGGCATGGCATCCGTCGTTCCCCGACCAGGCATAAACCCGAATTAATTTCGTGAAATTTCACTCTCTTCTCTCAGTCGTCTTTCAATAACTTTCTCCCAAACTTTCATATTATGCGCCATTAGCTTTATTCCTCTATAGTTATTACACTCCAACACATCACCTTTATTTTTAAAGATGGGCACCAGCGAACTGTTGCACCATTCGTCAGGTATGGCTTCTTCCAGTAACAAATTATTGAAAAATAAAGCTAACCACGTCCATCCATCCACCCGTAATAAGTTCCACACTTCAACTGGTATACCGTCAGGTCCTAACGCTTTACCATTTTTCATTCCATTTACTGCTACTCTCACTTCATCCATACTACTCTTTCTCACTAACCCCTCATTCACTGGTTTATTGTCCAGCACACCGTTCCAATCATTCTCCTCCCTCATTCATCAGTTTTTCAAAGTACCCCTTCCATCTATCCTTAATTTCCTCATCATTCGAAAGAACCAACCGCCGCGTGCCGCGTAATAATTGTATATTAATTCTTGAACGTAAATTTTATTTAGGTACTTATTAGTAGGTATTGACGGTATTGTAAATAATTGGTTGGGTTTTGGTTTCGAAGCGTTCGTTTGTTTCTAATTAAATGTGAAATAAAATATAAAATAAAATATATTTTGTAGTTATGCTTGACAATAAAAGGCGCCCCTCGCATCCTGCCGCCCCGGGCCATGGCCCCCTTGGCCCTAGGGTAAATACGCCCCTGGTAAAAAGTACCAAATCCAAGTGAATAATATTTTGTTTTTCTTTCTGCAGACTTGAAATGACACGAAGGCTGAGTCGAAGCAGGGTGGGCAGGAAAGGAAAGGTAGTAGTTAGTTTAGTATACAATCAATTTTATATGTATTTAATGCATATTACGATTAAGGTAATGAAATGTTACAAACCGCGGCGATCATGCTGTGCTATACTTTATTGAGTGTATCCTTCCAACGTTCTTCCTTAGTAAAGCATGTTATTTCACGTACTAGTGACTGTGTTAACAAATTGGAACTTACAGCTAGGTAATACAGTTACTGGTTTTTTGTTTATATTCAGTACCCATAGCGTGAACATGGATCCAAGACAAGCTTTTGCCATTTGTCATGATATTTTGTTGAGCTCACATTGTGCTGTTATTTTAACATACAATTTATGCCATACAATATTGCGTGATGTTTGTGATATGGGTGCCGAACCGGCTGCTATGCAAAACTTAACCAGTCAATGTTACTAACACTAGATCGTAAGGGCGTCCAAGACGCGTTAGTTATAAGACGTTACATATTATTAGCTGCCACAGTTATTACATTATCCATGTATTATAAATGTATCAGATTTTAACAAGTTATAAATGTATACAAAAAGTTTTTAATTCAAATTATTTAGATTGAACGTTTTTGGCAAAAAACCAATTGTTGTATTTTTTTATTTTATTGATCTCGAAAATTAGCGAATTAATATGTTTATAATCAAAATTGTTCGAACTGAAAGGTTGGGGTAGTAGACTGATAGAAATGTGGGTAGGTAATGGTATCTAGTAGGAGTATGTGTCGTATTAAATGTCCTATTGCATAAACTAATTAAATGAATTTGTAATAATGTTTTTACAGTAACATAAGACTACAGTATTCTTGAATGAAATAGGCACAATAGAATGCTCATATCGTTAAATTGGTCGGCTGTAAGTATGTGATAAAACCGATTAGTTGAATCTGGAATTTTGTAAAAGAAATATATAAGCAAATATGTAATATTAGTTTTATATAATGTCGACTGAAGATCATGATCTCCGATGTAAGTTGATCTCACGTATTTTAAGTTGATGTTTAACATTGTTGCGCGGTACACTGTCGCAATTCTCGTTCACGCTAATTAAAAAAAAAGAAATCAAATTACCCATAACAATAAAATAATCATAACTATTATAATAGCGAGTCCGTTGTTATAATATTACTGCCGATAAACGTCAAATGTAACCAAGGTTGTGATGTATGCGTAGCCACATTCATTTCTGTGTTAGCAATAAGAATATAATCAAATAAAATAATCACAGACTTCCAGTTTTGTAAACTAGAGTAGCCACAGGTTTTTATCTTGTTTTGTAATTCTGTTACCAGCACGTTTGTGATTTATTTGTCAAGCAATAGGCTGTGGTGTACTATTGTGCACTCAGTCCCATAGTACTGGATGGTAACGTACCCGGAAATAGGCAATAGTAATGTAACCGATATATAACAATAATTTATTAATATCCACTTGTCTATTATAATAAAGTAGTTAAATGGTCGTGAACGAGACAGTTTTACAAATAAGTACCATAAAGTAAACGAAGATAACGAGTCTTTTAAGTCATCAATTCATAATTTACTGATGATCGTCATCATACCTTAACAATCATGAAATGCGTATTTTTTACTATTGGTATCTGTATTTTGCTAATATTTTATATCTAAACGTTTGTAACTACTGAACTTAGATACAAATAAATGAATTGAAACGATCCCTCGTTTTTTTATTGTAATTGATGAGCAGCGAGTGTCCGATCACTACCGGTAGCTATTGCCAGTTGAAACAATATTCTCTTGGGTTGCAGCCAATTTTTTCTTGTCGTGAAATGTACAGAGACGAACTAACCGTGCACTATGTAGTACGGTAGTTCTAATTTCAAATAACATCACGCCTGTAATCCCCGAAGGGTTTGGCAGGGGTGTACCTAATATAGTAACACCCACGTTCCACGTTTCGCCAGTTATGTTTAAGTCCCATGTAATAGGGGCCGGGCCTATTGCCACCAACCGGGCACAAATTTAGACTCCGTGGCTTCTACTGAGATATTTCTGAAGGAAAAACCCAAGAATATTGCTAGACCTGGGAATCGAACCCAGGACCTCGTGCTGAGCAGTCGCGCTTGCGACCACTAGACCAACGAAGTAAAATACTGGTAGTACACATGTAGCCATGTCGTAGCATAAAATAGATCGCCACTTATCGATCAATCGCGAATAAAAGGACATACAGTGAACTCCATCTCCCTTTTTGTGTAATTTATTACAAATTAAAACCTAATATAATTCCACCTCACAAGTTGCGGTGACCTCAACTGCGACTCCTTGAGCATTGGAAATAGCCGAGCAAGAATAACCATCTGCTTAGTCTTTTCCCAACTATGTTGGGGTCGGCTTCCAGTCTTACCAGATGCAGCTAAATACCAGATTTTACATGGGGCGAGTGCCATCTGACCTCCACAATCCAGTTAGTTGTCAGAATTTCGGGCCACTGACTACTTGTAACGACTATCAAAGATCTACAATGACAGCCGGGACCAACTGTATTAATCCTTCTACGGACCAACCTAGGCAAGCGCAGCTTAACCTAAAGATCGACCCCAGCGGCTGTTATTTAGCCACGAGCTCCTCCGTGCAAGAACAACCACTCAATAATGTTATGATTCATTGAAATGCCATAAATTAATCACTACAAATACATCGGAGACGTGCTAAGTCCAACTCTGGCGGCTAGTTCACAGATAATCACGGAAAGGGTATTATGTAAGGTCAGTTTGCTGGCTAGCTTTCAGTTCACAGTCAATGTTACTATACGTAGTACGTCCGCATTCTCCCGGCGATGGATATCGTCGCGAATATCACAGACCTGTACAAAGACAGCAACTGGAAGGAAATAGTTCATCGGTATCATGACCATCCTGAGAGGAACAAACTGCTGTGGGTGTACCCTAGTGAGGAAAACTTCGTGTTTGTTAAGGAGTGTTTGACGGAGCTCCAGTGTGACCGGATCGTGAGCATCGGCTGTGGGAGCGGCCTACTCGAATGGATGATCACCGAAGCTACCGGTAAATTCAATTGTTTTATGTACGTGTGATGTGTGTTTGCATTTCCGGTATCTACCCTAGAAATGAACTGTTTGCAAGAGATAACACATTGCTCAAATGAGAACACATTACATGGTCTTTAAACTTTACTGTATGTTAAAACGGAGCCGGATCTATTAATGGTTTTCCGGATCTCGTAAAAATGTTATTTATGAAACTGAAATAAATGTAGATTTTTGTTAATATAACCCAGGACCGAACTGAAGTAAATAATTGCCAGTAAAATATGTCTATTTAAATATTTCAGGTGTACCGGTATGTGGCATCGAAGTAGACAGGGTGTGGTGGCGCTGCAAGTACGCCCCGCCCACATTTATACCCCTCCACATCACTCCCGCCGAAATAGACAAGAAAACTATCACTTTACTGCAGTCCAATAAAACTAGTGCTCTACTATTCTGTTATTTCAACAATCGACAGGCGTTCAATGACTATCTGAAGTATTACAACGGGAGCGTGTTGATTATCATCGGTCCTCATCAGAAGGGGGTCCACACTGACCCCCAACCATTCAATGACGTCACAGATGATTGGATCCTTTACAAGTCGCAAGAAATCAGAAGCAGTAGAGACTTCATAGTGGTGTATACAAAACAAAATGTAGAAATACATTCCATTTAATAAATAATAATAATTATTTACAATGATTTACTAATTAACAGTCTTTTAATAAAATTTCGCCTTGAGCACTTGTGTGGTCTCGACTTTAAACGCAGTTATACAACAACAATGTATTTGTTATGCAACATTTACTTGCTACACTTAACTACCATTTACTAAATGTTTCATTTCAATATAAACGACTTATATTTATTCAAATTTTACAATTGATGATGATGTCTTTAATGAAAATTAAAAACATTAGCGAGAAAATATTGCTTAACAAATAACTAGAGGTAATAACGACATCACAGAAGGGAGTTTTTAGCTACGAGGGGATGAGAGATTCTTTCTTATGGTTAGTTTTTCATGAGTTCTGTCATGTTTTTCACATTGATTTTGTTCGTGGTCGGTCTCACGGCGGTGTTCATCATAGGATCCATTACACTTTGGGTGCACGTCGGCAAGTCGCTCCCGGCGCCTTCACTAGCAGGTTCCAGTAAGTCCTTTTGGTTGATAGTAGGTACTTCGCTGACCATCCTGTTGATATCATCCTGCTGGAAACCGGTGTCGCTGTCTAGGAAGTGGAAGTCGCTGTGCGGGTACAACCCCTCCAAGTTGTAGTACATGTCCAGCCGCGGCAGTAGCTTGTTGTCGTCCGAGTTGTCATCGATCTCTATGACGTCGTTCTGCTCTTCCGATATCGGTTGGAGGGTCACTCCAGACAGGTCCATAAGTCCTCCCGTATAATTATCCCCCACCAAGTTGTCCAAAAAGAACTTGTCTATAGTAATGGCAGGTGGGTTCGCTGGCTCATTGTTTGGTATATTGTAGAAGGAGTCTGATTTAACTTCATTCTTAATTTCGCTCATATTCTTATGTATTTCTTCGAGCGGTGGTGAAGCTTTATATTCGCGGGCTAGCGCTGAATTGTTGAGCAGATTAGCGTTACACATTCTTTCCAAACTCGGAGACTGCGTGTTCTGTTTGATCGTACTCTCCAGTTTGATATAGCTGGGGTCGGTGCTCTGTATCTTCTGCGGCGGTGGGAGCATCGTCATGGCGTTGACGTTGATCTGTTGGTTAAATGAGAATATTTGTGGGTTGTTGTTCATCTCGCTGTCGACAGGCGTGGTCGCCGCGTCTGTTAACATCGGCTCTTGAGGATACGCCATTATATTGCTCGGAGACTCGCTCAGCGACGGCTCCGGCTGTAGCTGCATGAACTGCGTCGTGATCAAGTTGTTGAAGGTCACGGGACCGCCTAATCCAAATCTCTCATTGTCCTCCAGTCTCCTGAACGCCATCTTCTGCTGAGAATGGAACATGTTCTCTTGATCGGGTCCCTTAAGTATTAGATTGCTCTTCACTGATATTTTAGGTTTCTTTCTCGGAACTCCTTCAGGTTCCATTGATATGTTCACGGGAGAGTTACTGGAGGACGGAACGGGCAATATCTGCGTCGGTTTTATTATCGGTCCAGTCACTTTGGTACTCGAAAAAGATAACTTGTCGGCAGGTTTGAACGTTATATTGTTGCGCAGAGATATTTGTGGCGCGGGAGGCAGCCTGATCGGAAAGTTAGCCATGATGTTGTTAGGTATACTACTCGGTATCGAACAGTGATTGACAGTGAGAGGATTGACTTTATTATTTTGTAAAAGACTTTGTTCCATTGCCACAGTAGTGTTGAGGAATCCGTGAAGATTGGACGAAGTGCCGTCGTAGGTGAGCAGCGGGTGCTGCGTCTGGTACTGGTGCCTCTCCATCATCGTGTCGTTGGAGCTTTCAGAAATGAGACAATCTGAGTTGTTGTCGTCTTTGCTCAGGTCGCTGAGCATTATTTGGGAGCTGTAGTCTGTCTGCTGAGCGTTGGTGTTCGCGGCAATGCAGTAGCTCTTCGCGTAGTTCTGTGGTATGTTCTCTGAATAGCTGTCACAATCGTACACTTCAATTGGTATTTCGTTGACAGTCTTTGGGGCAGCTTCTGTGCTTGGCTCAGTATTAATGATAGTATTTTCATTGGTTTTCTTAGCTTCGCTGGGTATCGTCCACGCGGGTTTGGTAGCTTTGCCTTTGTTCATTTGTATGAGTGCCTGTATGCTTTCTTTTTCTGTGTGTGTGGTGAGATGTTGGAAGTGCTTGTCTTTGCTGACACATTTGAAGGGGCAGTACGGACACCGATGAACGTCACTGGTGGCGTTGGGGTGATTCGAAATCATATGGTTGGTGAATGCTGTAGACTGGATGGCCGTGTATGGACAATGTTTACATTTGTACACATTCTCTTTTGAATGTTGTTTCTTGTGTCGCCGCAACGCATTGTGATCGCCGCTCCTGTAGTCGCACTGATCGCAGCCGAAAGGTTTGTCACCTGGAAAGAGGGATACCTAATAGTAGCTGAATTTAACATGGTCGGCATGAATGGTCCATAACGTTATTATGTGTCTGAAAATTGCAATACTATCGTGCCTTGTTAGGAATTTAATATAGCGCACACCGTCGACATGGAAATACCTTCCGCCCGCTTTCTGCCTTTAGCATAAATAATGTCGTACTGTACTACAATATACATACCAGTATGAGACCTTAAATGCAGTTTGAGCTCTTGCTTCCTAGACGAGGAGTAGTCACAGTGGGAGCACTTGAAAGGCTTGCGCTTTTCGTGGACTTCAGCTATATGGATGCGTAATCGTCTTATGCTGCTAAACTCTCTCTGGCAGATCGTACAAAGCTGTGGGGTAGCCGCCTCCTTGTGAATCAGCTTGTGCTTCGACAGCTGGTTTGAGTTCTTGAAAGCCTTTGAGCATATGGAACCTGCAAGGGATTTGAATGCTTACATAGACCATTAGTTTACTAAAAATATAAATAAAATATGTGGATTGGATTTTTTACTGCAACTTAGACAAAACAATGAATTTCACAGAAATTGCAACACCTCTTACTCAGGTGTTGCAATTTCTGTGAATAATAGCGTTATACTTACATATGAAAACTTTCAACATCTCATGACATTTCATATGGACATTATGTAGTCTATATCTACTGTATGTCTTGAAGCCACACACTTCACAAGTGGGCAGCTCCATGTCCACCTCGTGCACCTTCCACAGATGGGTGTGTAACGTGTCTACTGCTCCGAACACCTTTGAGCACACCGGACACACCAGCTTTCCATTCTTGTGGCATTGCCGGTGGTATGCAAGCGTCTGTTCCTCTTTCATACATATTCGACATCCATTCACTAAGCACATTTTTCCTTTCTCTGCTTCTATGGTGCTTGGTTTCACCTCCTCAGTCATTTGATCAGCCTTCAGTAATAGTGGAATGTGAGATAAATCTTTAGTTTTTGTTGGTGACAGTGTCGCTTCCACAGAAGGCTCCATGAAGCACGGCTGTATTGATGCAATCAAGTCCGGAGGGACATTGCCCACTTGGATCATGTTGCATGAAGGGTTGACCGACCCTGCATCAGACACACTCACATATTGTGAGATTTCATTCGTATACACAATATTTATACTAGCTTCCTGTATTATCTCTTTAGGATCAACTTTTTCAAAGTTTGGCGTGCTCATTTTGTGTAATTCATCTACAGAAATAAAGGCCACCCCTTTTGGCAAGTCGTTGTTGACATTCACTGCATCTGGAACTATTTCTATAACCTGCGGTATTTTTATATCGGCCAAATTTGGTGGGTTTGTCTGAATTTGGGTAGCATGTGGTGTTTCTACACTAGGGCTCTCTTTTTTTAACTTTGCATTTTTAAGAGCAATTTGGACTAGGCTTTTAATCATTTTCTTGATATCTTTAATACCCATTTTGTGATGATTACGCAGATGTGTCCTGAGAGTCTCCTCAGCGTCGAATACACTGGTACAACCGGGACAAGGGATTTGAACATTATGTGATAAACCATTACTCTTGGCTAACTCTGGATGGACGGTGAACAGGTGAAATTTTATGTCATCCTCGGCAAGAGCCATGTAAGGACAAGCTTCACACTTGAAGAATGAAGTGGATCCCACAGACTTTTCTTCGTAAGACATGACCTTCTCTTTCACTGTAGGCTTTGTTTCAGCTGGTCTTTGATTTTCCATTTTGTTTAAATTTAATACGTAGCATTGAGTCGACATATTTCGCGGCACAAGAGGCACTTTATTTATTATCCATTTAAACCATTTTATATTTACAAACTGCTAATATAATTAGGTTCCTAAGCTAAACAGTATATTTCAAAACAGCTGTAAACATCGATGGCCAATGGCCATTTTTGTTATGACGAAAAAAGACAAAACAATACATTTTTAGGCAAGAAGGACCAAGAAAACATATATTATGCTAAAAGTACTAACTATGCTAGATGTGTAACTGTACCGTTCGTTTGACAAATTCTGACAGATGTCAAAATAAAATCGGTTTGACTCGGCATTCAGAGAATTTTAGTCGATTTGTCGCATTCTTCTCTAAAAAGGTCTATGAATGAAGTCTTGTTTGTTGTAACACGACACGTCGTCTATGGCCGGCGAACTTGACTGACGTATCCCATTGATGTCAGTGTTTAGCATCGTGTAATATTTCTTATCAAAAGCAAAGCAAAAAACCACTAAAATGAGCGTGAGTACACTTATATTATGATATACCTTTGTTTATAAGTCATATGCATACTCATGCTGCAATTTTACGTTGTTATTTCAGCTGGAAATAGAATCGATGGTTCGGTACACGTCGCCGATCAACCCGGCAATTTTCCCACATCTCACATTACTTCTTCTGGGCATCGGCATATTCTTCACTGCGTGGTTCTTCGTCTATGAAGTTACGAGCACTAAATTATCGAGAGATCTGTTCAAAGAGCTATTGTTATCACTGGTCGCCTCCCTATTCTCAGGCTTCGGTATTCTCTTCTTATTGTTGTGGGTTGGCATCTTCGTGTGATAACTTTTAATATATATATTAGTTTGTAAGCTATGTATAGCATTCCGCATATGGTTGGCACGAAGATTGATTAAATATTTGTTTGTGTTCATAAATTTGATATTTAAGAAAACATTTTTTGTTTCACTTGCCAGACTTTATTACCCGTTTTATTGTTAATACAATCACTATAATAAGAACATAAGTATGTTCCACAATTAGCACTTAACCAGTTTAATCTTATTCTTATAAACTTCCATAATGTAACAAATAAAGTAATAAAGTAAATCATGGTCAACTTTAGGGGGAAGCACCCGGGTAGTCTGTGAAATCAAATTTTCTTAGGTTTTTGGCAATTTTGCAGGTCAGTGTCACTCTGTATGTTAACTTAAACAAAAAATGTTTTGCGGGCTACTCTGGCGCTTTCACCTTAAGTAGGTATAACCAACAAAATAATAAACTTATTACTTAATTATTCAATTCAATTTTAAATATTGAAATACATAGTTCATTAGAGCTTTGGACACAGACAGGAGACCTGTATCAGCTGTGAGAACATTAAAGTCTGATTATGTTATGCTTTAAATAATGTTAAAAAAAAATGTAGTGTGGGTATGTATTCTACCTAGTATTTTTTGAACTTAGTACCCATGTTTGAGTAATATGGTGTGAGTAATATCACTTAATATGGTGAATTTCTTCACTTTCACCTATAGAACAACAAACAATGTGTATGTTATCCCAGCAGGAAAGTATGAGTGATATGAGTGGAACATATAATTAGTGTATAATCTGATGTGCTGGTGCACCACCATAAAAATTGGTGCGAAAAAATCGTGTACCTCTAAAACCATTGCATGTGCGCCTGTAGAATAAACATACATGAGTAGCTCTTTATTTGTGCGTATTTGTGATAGAATGAGATTTAACTTTTTGAACGCCGTTGTCACATATACGTGACAAGCAAGCGCTTGCCTTGTACGCCAAATTACACAAATATGTGACAAAATGGTAGGTGAAATTGTGGCTTGGCGTGGAGGGCACGCGCGTGCGTTTATGCTCTGGCGTTGAAAAGGTTAAGAAAACATTTATAATTTCCAAGTAAACGCGGTTTTTTGAAAACCCGAAAAAATATCGCAGCGCCTAAATGAGAAAACTTATAAGCTCGGTGAAAACTGTATTCAGTCCTTCTTTACGTTTATAATAACCATAAAAAGTTAGTGTGCATGCATGCATTAATGAATAATAATGCAAGTCAAAACGACGGTGTCATAACTTTGACGGCAAAATACAAGTAAATATAAACAAAACATGTAAACAACGGCTGGTTATCCGACCATATTCGAATGACTACCTACAGAAAAGCGACGGATTCATACATGTCGATTACCTTCTTTATTGGACGTATTAAACCAAAGACTACTATAGTATTATTAAACCTAAGGGGCCGTCTCCACGAGCGAGAGAATCGCGGCGATATTACGTCTTTGTATGGGATAATATCGCCGCGATTCTCTCGCTCGTGGAGACAGCCCCTAAGTCGTGTTGTCCGTACAGTCGCGTTCAAACGTTTGTTGGCAATTATAATATGACCTAATTTTGGGGGCTCATTGAAAATATATAATTATTAAGTGTATCCTGTGTATCCAACCTTGTGACTTACTATTGTTTGTTTAACGTACTTGACTTTTTTAGTTTTTTTTTGTCACCGACTTCTGAAGCTAAAGTTTTCATTCAGTCAGTTTAATTTTTTTGCAAAAAAGTTTTTTTTTATTTTTTCTATTTTTAGTTGTAATATCCTATGCAAATATTTGCTATGCATTTTCATGATAACAGGCTTATCCCCAATAAAATGGAACTTAACATACCTAACTGTCGAAATGTGGGTGTACTGTGTACACTGCGTACCCTCTCAGAGCCTACAGGCGTGATGTTATGTTATGATGTTGTGTAAACAATAAACATCCAAGTGATTGCAGCAATCACGACAGATTTGCTGTCTATTATTGAAGAGTTCCGTTCCATGTCTCCTTGTTGTTGTCGTCTTCGAGTAATCGGGGAACAAACATAAAAAATATACAGGGGAACATGGAACCTCCTCCTTTTTTGAAGTCGGTTAAAAAGAGGCTACAAATATGAATAAAAAGCCAAGTTTTTAATACAGTTTTCAGCGAGCTTATACGTTTTTTCATTTAGGCCAGCGATATTTTTTTCGGGTTTTCAAAAAACCGCCATTACTTGGAAATAAAGAGCTACTCGTGTACGTTTATTCTACAGGCGCACATGCAATGGTTTTAGAGGTACACGAGTCTGCAGAACGTTACTCCAGCAGGAAATGTAATCCTGCCAGGGCTGCGGGACTGTTCGAAGGAGATACCGCGGCCCTGGAACATATAAAGGGCCAAAGAAGGATCATGGGTGGTTTTTAGTCAGTAAGAGTCTGACACTCCCTTCCGCTCCGCCCAGAGCGGGAGGGGTCATTTCATGATTTCCCACCCTCCAAAAAAAAGCAGGAAGTGTACCTAATATCTCGAAAACCTGAAGACGCACAAGTTATATTTTCGGTGCACTTTTTACACAAATATGTAAGCTCTCTGGCCATGCACAATATTTCTCTCTGCGGTCATTCGTTTAGAATTTTCCTACTGGAAAAACGTTACTCCAGCAGTAATCTCTTTTTTTTTCCTTTTTTTCCAAAACGACAAAGCGTACCAATTTTTATGTGGTGCACATGCACAGCAGGTTACTACTCATTACACGTTCCACTCATATCACTCTAGGAGCCATTTTCCTGCTGGGGTAACGTACAGCAACAATTCCTAAAGCTACTCACGTAGTACTAATAAATTAAAAATTAAATAAAATTAATTGCCGTGTTCGGCTGCATACAGCCTCTCCCCGTACGTTCCTTGCTCCGTACGCCCTGTTAACAAGCCTGTTACAGTATTGTGGTTTCTTTGAAAGTTTCAAGCACTTTAAAAAATACTCGACAAGTCGATGACTAATCTATAGCGTTTCATAAATGGTGCTGCACTGCAGATATGTATAGTGTTTTGGTTATTAAATTTAATTCTTAGGAAGCCACGTTGTAAACATCGTTGAAATTGTACTGAAAAAAAAAGATGGCGGCGTTAGTGCCGACTATGGCAACGCGCTAAAAAAACTTGTCATTTTAGGAGATAAGTACGCCTTTCTTTTCTTTTTTTTCTGTGGACCATTCTATGGTAATTTTGAAGGTGTTGTGGAATCGGTTTCGGATTGTAATTCTCTGGGGTGTTGTTGCTCTCTGTCGCGACGGAACTTGTCATCCAGCAGTACCGTCTCGTGCATGCGACGGGATGCTAGCTCTTGTATGCGCCCGTACATCGTCTGGTGAACCACCACGAATTTTCTGTAAAACAAAAACAAAGTTACTAATACTGGCCTCTGACTCATTGTGCGGGAAGTCTCAGGAGGTTAGCTTAATTAAACATGACGGAAATGTCAATAAAAATTGCTTGATAATGTCGCCGTGCATACAGTCAGGAATACAAATTGGTGAGCAAATTGACTATCAACGTCTGTTGTTCTTACGATAATAAGTACATTTTTTTTGTGGTTTTTTATATTTATAATTCTAAGCCGCATGCAAAAACTATTCTCACTGTACAACAGGCCTTTTAAATATGCTTAAAAGTCTGATTCTGTACTTTATTTTCACCCAATTACGATAAAGCCAAAAGGAAGGAAAACTAGACCTTTAACTAGTATTTTTAAGAGTAAAGTTTGTAAGTTTGGGCTTAGGAGCACCGAAACATGTATATGTACTCATCCGATTTCATAAAATCTTTTACTGATGGAAAGCTTCACTATTACCAAATGCCATAGGGTCTGTTTCTTCGTAGAGACGTAGAGACAAAGTGGTGGGCAAAAGTTGGTATTAAATAAAACATGTTGCGCCCGCCCCAAGTAACAAAGGCAGTAAAATTATGTGTGGGTATTAAGTATCGCACTTGAAGTCGAGTGCATCCAGCCTGTAGAGCTGAGTGTTCTCGACGGCGACCACGGTGGCCACGCGCTTGCTGTCCTTCATGAGCAGCGCTACCTCGCCGAAGTGGTTGCCGTCCTCCAGGTGACACACCTGTGAGGGTCCGGAGCAAATGAAAATAACGTAATAAGTTATTAACATAATAAGTTATCTGTATACTTGGCCTAACTTAATGGATACTTACTTCTGTTGTTTTCATTGTGTTGTATTTTTTTTTCGTTGTTCTATTAGCTGCTTAGGCGCTTAGTTTCCTTGCGTGATCGAATCAGAAATGAAGACATCCGCAAGGAAACCAAGGCTACCGACATAGCCCGAAGAATTGCCAAACTTAGTGGCAGTGGGTACATTGCTCGCAGGACGGATGGCCGATGGGGCCGAAAAACGTTGCGTTGGAAGGCCTCCCACTAGGTGGATGGATGACCTGGTGAAGGTTGCAGGGATCCGCTGGATGCGAGACGCACGGGACCGGTCAATGTGGCGACACTTGGGGGAAGCTCATGTCCAGCAGTGGAAGTCTTTCTGCTGAAATGATGATGATGATGAATTCGAACAAAATTTGAGAACACTAGGCGTCGATTAGTCATGCTACATATTCCGTTCGGCACGATCCAACACAGCCGGGCCTGCGTCAAATTATTCGGAATCAGCCTGACCCAAACGTTGACCGTTTTTTTTTTTTTGGATGGGACATCGTTAGATGACCCGCTCTAGGCGGAGCGGAAGGGATTGTCAGACTTTTACTGACTAAAACCCATCCATGTTCCTTCTTTGCCCTTTGTGTTCCAGGGCCGCGGTATCTCTTTCGAATAGTCCCGCAGCCCTGGCAGGCATCGGCCCTTGCGGATCCCTCCGGTTTGCTGACATCTCTTTGAGGCGCGCGTGGAACACGAACGTGCCGTCGACACGGCCTGTCGTCATAAGACGGACGGACGGCGAGCTAGCCCGTTACACACGTTGACCCCTTACGGCGGTGGTGAGACCACGTAAGTACCTAGATGCTAATAAAAAAAGTAGAAGTACCTCCACGCCTTTCAACGAGTACACAGCCACAGTACCCGTTGCGATAAAGTACATGCAGTCGCCGATATCACCAGCCCGTACCACCAAGTCATTGGACAGGTAGACCTCGCGGTGCAGGCAGCCCAGCACGGTGCCCACCACGCCCGGTGGCACGTCTTCGAATAACTTCACTTTGTGGACTAATGTGCGGCATGTGTGCAATTTGATTTCGTCGCGAAGTTCCTCTGGATCAGACAGTTCCAATTTTGCGAGTTATTTTTAAGAGCCCTAAAAACAAGGTGGCTCCCATTTGCAGGGGGTTAGGTTAGGTTAGGAGTATTAAACGCGTATTTGTCGATAGAAATGTCCGCGAGTCTTGCGCTGCTTTGTGAATCAGTTGCATATACCAGTCATAGTGGCTTCCACTATGTTACCGGATAATACTGAGATTATCAATCAGTTTTCCAACCGAGATGACTACGATGAGATTCAAATTTAGCTTTGAATTCGATGTGGGGCTGCGAACGGAACCATAACGACAGATGTACTCGTATCATTGATTTAAAAATACTAATGGTTGCTGAGACTAACCTGAGAGGCAGTAAAGGTCGGCCTCCTCTTTAAAGTATCGCTCCTGGTACCAGTAATGGTAGAAAGCGCGTACCCGCTTCTTAAGGGAAAGTGGGAACTGTCTGTATTTCATGTATTCCTGGTGGAAGAAATAAAATTACCGCGAAATATTTAGCTAAATTAGGACCTAAGTAAATTATTATCAAGTAAATTATATTAACAATATTTTATTCTGGCAGATGAAACATGAGACGTTATTACCTCTACTTGATTCATGAGTCCCTGGTACCGCATCGGGGAGCTATAGATCGTGAGATAACTCCTTATCATGAAAACTACGGAAATCAAAATATCAAGTATTAAGTTTGTCTCAAAGCATTTCCTGGGCCAAAATAGTTCAGTAATTTTTGACTTTAAATCAATCAAACAGTCGGATGAAGATAAAAATTAAGATAAACTTAACATCAAAATAGGATAAAAATAAGATTGGTTACCTAGAGTGCATACCATGAACAGTACAACGTACACGATGACAACAGAATGGATCAATATCTCATCTGGCTGAGTAGAACGGAACATAGTGAAGCCGGTACCTAAAATAACAAGGAATTTACAATTTGTAAGTAGCACTGTCCGATCGAAAGCGCAACACCTTAATTTACCTTTTAATACCGTCTAAGACAGGCATCGCCGATGTTAGCGATAAGTCTGCCAGGTTAAAATGACTGTCTCGACATAGATACCGACACTTTCGCAAACTTTCGATCGCTTAATAATAACAGAAAAAATCGGTTGCAATCAGTGGCGGGGTTAGGGCCACTGACGCCCCGAGCAAGAATATTGTGGCGCCCACTTAAGGAAATCATTGTAAAGTGAAAATTTTTTGCTGAACCAATGTGAACGTATATTAAGAATTTCATCTTTCCTTTAACGTTAATGTAAAACATCCATCTAAAAAAATCTCAATAAAAAATATGCATATGCACAGAGCGTAGAGCACAGTTTTGAGGGTTTGCACCAGGGGAGGCCAGAGACTCCAACTCCAGACCTTGGCGCCCCCCAGAATTTGTCGCCCTGGGCCGTCGCCCCATCGCGCCCCCCCCTAACGCCGGCACAATAACGTTGCTTGCGAGAAACGCATCTTGGATGTTGAGACTTGCATTTCTCGCAAGCAACGTTATGTACGTTGTTTTTTTCTGTTATTATTAAGCGATCGAAAGTTTGCGACATTGTCGGTATCTATGTCGAGACTGCCGGCCAAAATCGGTTGCAATAACGTTGCTTGCGAGAAACGCATCTTCGATGTTGAGACTTGCATTTCTCGCAAGCAACGTTATGTACGTTGTTTTTTTCTGTTATTATTAAGCGATCAAAAGTTTGCGACATTGTCGGTATCTATGTCGAGACTGCCGGCCCTGGGCGGGTCACGTTTCTAGGATGAAGCCGGACAGATTAGCGAAGATCGGCCGTCGTAACCGAGGCAGGCCCACGAAGCGCTGGCGTGACGATCTGGACTCATTCTTAACGGATTTGTCGGAGAAGGCAAATTGTAAACAACATTGGAAAGCCATCGGGAGGTCTTTGCCCAACAGTGGGACAGAGGAGGCTGATATAAAAATTAAAAAAGTATGTAGGTTATATAAAGTGCTTCATGGTTCTTTTGGCGTTTAAACTACATTGTCAGGAGAGCGTTAATGCGTGTTGAAAAAACACAATAGCGTTTTTAGTTCCGTCTATGGCTACGCGCCAAAAGAATTGGTACTGACTCACTTTAAAAATTAATGTCAACTACAATAAAGTTCAAATTCTTACCGAAAAACGCAGAGATAGTAATGAGCATCGCTCTATTGTAGCGAATCAGTAAGTCGTCAACTATCAAGTTCTTAGGTATCCGGAGGCGCATATAATAATTGTAATGAGTCGGAATTTTGCCTGTCCCTGTTGGAAAAAAGACAGAAGGAAGTAGGAAAGGCAGACTGGAAGAATAAAAGAAGTTGTAAAATGAAAGAAACTGGCCAAGTGCGAGTCGTACTGACACGCACACCTAGGCTTCCGTAGCACCAATCAATATAATGAAAATATTTTGAAGGCTCATTCATATGTTGTAAATTTGTATAACATTCAACAACAAAACTAAATTTGTTTTTCATAGTATGTAATGAAAAACAAGTCATATCTCAAAAACTATTGGAAGTGTCTATCTTTCAAATGATTGACTTTGAGAAAAAATGGTTTTAGTAACGTCTATGTCATTTTTAAAGACCTATCTATAGACGCCCCGCACGTATAGATTTCCATGTATGGGGAGCCCCATCTTTTTTTTTGTATAAAAATCGTAAAGCGGTTCACAAAATACCCACCAAGTTTGAACTGTGTAGTCCTAATAGTTCCGGAATAAAGTAGCTGTAACATACGGTCAGACAGACAGACATGACGAATCTTTAAGGGTTTCGTTTGTAGGGTTCCGTACCCAAAGGGTAAAACGGGACCCTATTACTAAGACTTCGCTGTCTGTCTGTCTGTCTGTCTGTCTGTCTCCAAGCTGTATCTCATAAACCGTGATAGCTAGAAAGCTGAAATTTTCACAAATGATGTATTACTATTGCCGCTATAACAACAAATACTACAAATTAAAAAAAAATAGGTATTAAGGGGGGCTCCCATACAACAGATATGATTTTTTTTGCCGTTTTTATAGATAATGGTACGGAACCCTTCGTGCGCGAGTCCGACTCGCACTTGGCCGGTTTTTTTGTTATTCGGCCACGGAACCCTAAAAAACCGGACATGTACTTGTTTAATTATTCCAACCGACCGGATTTCTTCACTGTGCGGTGCGTGTTCCGGGACTCCGTAGTCGGTTGGAATAATTAAACTTTATCCCAAGAACAAACTAACATTTAAAGTTGATAAAATGTTTTCCCCATTGTTGATTTTCTGGCGAGTGACTGGATACACAGACAGACAACAGATGGACCAACGATATGGGTTCCATTTGTTCCTTTTGAGGCATACAACCCAAAAAATAGTCCAAAATCTAGTTATCTGAAGGCGATACAAATAATAGCAAAGAGTGGGAATCGAATGTAGCACGTAAAGTTATCGATACTCACAGTAATAGTAAAATATTGGCGGCAAATATAGGAGGCAGATACACCAGTGAGCGGAGACCACAAACAGAATCACCAGTCGCACCAGTCCGTGCACGATGTACGACTCCGTGAATATCTGCACACAACACAGGAATTTCATATGCCAATTTGTCAAAGTATGATGTTACAGATTACAGACACGTGTCAGCAAAAACATAAAGCGACGTATCGTCCGACTTGGCAAAATGGAGTCTGGACTTATCCGGCTTGCCGTCTGCCGATACACATTTGTCTACTTTTTCGAAAAATACTGGCGTGAAGTTATGGACTCAAATTCAAAGAAATTATTTATTCCGTAAATAGGATTTCGAAATCACTTTCACACCAATGATAGATGGAATCAAAGTTTGCCATCTCGTCACCCCTAAGAGAAAATGGCGAAACAAACTCAATCACTGAAACAAAGAAATGAACCTGAGGACGTACTCTCATGAAGATCTTGGAGTTAACGGCGACAGTGTAGATCCTGAAGACCCTGAGCGTGGACAGCACGTGCGCTATGAGGATGTACCGGGCGCCGACCTGCAGGTGCAGCAGCACGTAGGCCACGGGCAAGCAAGACACCAGGTCTAAGATGAACCAGAAGCGGACGTAGCGTCTGGAATTACTCATCTAGTTTAGTACAAAGCGGAATATGGTGGATTCTTTCTCTAACACGGAATACAGACGAGAATGAGCTCGTGTTTGCCATACTCTTCTTGAGTCTTGAAGGAACATAAGGGTTTTGGTAGGACAGTCACAGAAGATGCCACGTTTATGTAGGTATATTTGTTTGGGTACGTACTTTTCCGGTCCGTGTCAAATGATTACGCCATTTCAAATGAAGCCAAACGTGCACCTTTTTGTCGACGTTTCATAAGTGCCCATGTAGGCCTATGTGAAATAAAAATATTTTGATTTTGATTTTGATTTTTGAAACAATGTTAGATGTAACGACAGAATTGTTGACTATTTCTCACCCAGTGGAAGTAGTTAACCCATTTCCTGTCCCATGAACCACATATGGTTCAGGGCGATTGTTTAGCTATTGTGTCTGCTTTGCGGACGGTGAAAGTGTTAAGAACTATGCTACGTGATTACGGGGCTACATTAATTACGTAAAGGGTGTAACAAGACCCTTAACGAAACCAAAAGGCACTTGTTCTCCCCGTCATTGCGATCATTATTTTGTTCTAGACCATACCTGGGAACCTTCTAGTTACGGAGATATTGGGGGTCAAAGTTTCAACTTTTTAGTTTTTTAAATACTTACATGTTTTTAATGTAATATTTTTACTTTAAACACCTCCACTACACCCGTACTATTCAATCCATCCATCATCACAATGTTTTGAGTGACCAAAAAAAAAGTCGTTTCCCAGCAATATTTTTTGCGTAAAGTTACTTAGTCTGATGTGCAGAATGCTTGGTTGACGGCTTCGTCAAGGGTCTTGTTACATAATTTACTGAAATCTTACAAGAATATAGATTGCCTGCTCATATTAACGTAGGAATGTTGTTTTACAACAAATCCTGTGTTGAATTTGATGCCAATGTCCACCAGGCAGATAACATAGATTCCCAACAGCACCCGGTCCAAAACGTGTATTTCCAGATGGTCCATCGGCTGAATGATGAAGAAGAGGCGGAAGGTCGTCAGACAAATGTGCAAAATGTTCACTAATATCATGATGGACATCCAGGACAAACTGTAAAAATAAGATAGGGATATTCGTGTTCTACATTTTCCCTTGTTTGGCTGAACTGAAGTACTGACATTATGGAGTGTAGACATACTGAAAGTAACATTCAATAAACTCCTTGATGCGACGTTAGGGAACATCATAATCATTCGGTGTACTGTGTAGTAAGTATGATGATGTTGCTGGTTAGAAATAGAGATTTGACCTATATCCAGCGCATAGGTGTCTTTTTGTTTTGTGTTAAGTTCTCTGCTCAAGTACCAGTCTCTGTTGGTACTCGTGCAAAAATGACATTCACCATGAAAATATACCTGAACAAGCTAAGAGGGTGTATGACATTCCATCCGTCCTCCAGCAGTTGTCTCTGCCGTTCGGCGATGACGGCCGAGTAGCTGTGGAAATGCTCGCAGGTCTCCGGGTGGTGCATGCTGAGCTGGCCCAGCTTCCGCAGCGCGCGACACATTCTTCCGAGAACAGACTTCCTTTTGGGCAACATACTGTCAGAACCTTCAGGAAAAACCTTTTGTTACAATACAACACTGTGTTTGCTTAGTGTTAATTCGGGAGTTGAGCAGGCTATTTGTCCTCGAAACGTGCTTGGATTGTGTGTACTTGTGTAGACCCAGCGAATTTAATGACGGGTATCTAAAAAACAGATTGATGATACAACTTATAGGATACTATAATGCACGGCGTCATATTCAAATTACTCTAGAGTACAAAAATTTTTTTTCTCTGTTCTTATGAAAGAATTTATAGGATATGTTTTGTGACTAACTTTTGTTAACTGAAATGAATGTCGAATATTTTTAACACGTCAAGTTTTTTACAATACTTACAATACAAGTAGTTTTGTCTTTATCTGGTTACGTGGTACGTACAGACGCCAGCACATCAAGCTATTAAAATCTGTCAAATTTCTTTAGTAGATTTTCAACTTTATCGCTAAAGCTTATGGGTTCAAGGTTGATTGGGAAAATTTGTCAGTTTCGGGTAGCTTGATGTCTAGTCTGTACAAAGTGTGATTTCGAAGGATCTGAATAGAAGGATGGCGAACGGATGCGTGTTGCATGTCTTTAATAAATCATTTTCCGCACTCACACCTGATTATTTTCCCTGAAAACCCTCGGAAACGTGACCGATGAACATGATGTTCGTTTTAATTAAAATTTTAAGGGTTTTGAGGAACAGTACCTGGTATCTGGGATAAAAATATGTTAGCAGATTATACTGTTGGTACATTTAAAAGGACACTGACACAAATCAGATTTAAAAATAGCGTAGGTAAACTTTGCAATTTGTAACACTTTTAATGTATGGATATGTGTGTGTGTGTTTGTGTATGCGTCAGTGTTATGATGTGTGTTGTTGTTGTATGTATGGCCAAGAGGAGGACACAATATCCTCGTCTTGGAAGAGGGCTTTTGGCCGCAGGGAGGTTGGTTCGGGGTTGTTTCATCGCTTCCACGGGCAAGTGCCACATGAACGCGCAGCGATATAGTGCACAAGTGAAGTGTTACTAACATAGTTTTAAGGGATTTACTAACACAAATTGTATTTTATTATATTTATGTTAGTCTGTAAGATATATATCTTGCTTGTTGCTAATGTGTTATTGCACTATATGTTATTTTTACCACCTTTTGTACCACATCTACCGCAAATAAATAATTTTGACTTCAAAAATTTAAAAAATAATGAAATTTAAATATTTTGAAAACTGAACGTCCTATTTTTTTCTGAATTCAGAATCTTATTAAACATTAAATCTTCTATGCAAACACATGGTTTTCATCTCTCGAACAAAATCACTGTAAACTAGAGTGACAGTATACCTTGGAGTGTAGATTCATAGGGGCCTAAGATGGGACAAACAAATTGAAGCCGTTACTACAAGAACACTGCGCCTTATCCACATCTTATACTCCCTTAGAGATTCGACTAATCTTGACACACTGAAGATGGTTTATTATGCTCTGTGTCAGTCAGTTCTTGGATACTGCATAACTGCGTGGGGTAGTGTAACCAAAACTAGTGTTTTGAGAGTGGAAAGAGCACAAGCCATTCTGTCTAAAAAACCTTACAGGTAGGTGACCACAGAATTGTACTCTGACTAAAGTTCTGACGAACTTCACTTCTGAGAATACATGTCGGTCTGCCTCCGCCAAATCCAAATAAGCGAGTAATTTTTTTCCAAGAACCCAGTTCAGTTACCTTCAGTAGCTCCATCAGTTGCAAATCGTTGGGGCAAAGAGTTTCAGGTCATTCATGTAAAGGAGGTGAGATATAACTTGACCACCTCTCCTCAACCGTTAGCCTAGACCTGAATCCTCCAGCAGCGTGCTAAGAGGATTTAATGCTAAGCAGAACCAAAGTGGACTCAAGCTATCGCCCTGAAATTTACCTCGTTCTATCCTTATCGGCTCGCTATTCCTGTGGATTTGCCGACATCCTGGATAGCGAAGGACTGTCCATTGCCCCATACATGACATCAGGAAGGTGCGCAGAGTTGCATCAACTTTATACAACTCTAGCACCCTCATGAGCCATGTATGTGGCACAGAGTCATAGGCCTTCTTATAGTCTATAAAACATGTCGACAGATCCCTTCGGGAACGACGAACCTGTTGACTAATGGCCATATCAATGAGGAGTAGCTCCTTAGTACTACGGGACCCGTTCCTACATCCATTTTGAGAAGCGGACATGACAAAATTGTCATCAATAAGTTTGCTAATTTTAGCTCTCAAAATGGATGTAGGTAAGAACTTTATATACTGTCGGACGACAAGTAATCGGTCTATAGTTTTTGGGCTCCGCAGTACTCCCCGATTTATGGAGCAGGTGGGTTATACCTGTTGTCACGAACTCGGGCAGCGACTCTGACTCTCAAGGCTGACTGGAACTGGGGTCGTCAGGCGAACGTGCGACCTTGTAAACCATTTAATTCTGAAGTTGTGCAGCCCATCCGGCCCTGGAGATTTCCCTTGAGATTTCTCTTGGGGGCTGATAGTGATTCGCACGACCCCCCGAAGCCATTCACCCTCGGTATGGCTAACAGGCACCGACCAGATGCTGCGCCAGAACGAACACATGGCATCATCATCCGGCAGGTGCGCGTCAGCCACACCTTGGTCCGGTCGCTCCTAAGCCCTGTAAACCCACGTTTTATCTCTTTGGAATGTGCGATTCTGAGTGTATCGGTCCACCCGCCGCTTATACCTACGAATACGGTTTGCCCACGCATACACTTTCTGCTTCAGGAAGTCGATGCGCTCTATGACACGGGACATGTAGTCTCGAGGACTGATATCAGTCCCCGAGAACGCCTGCCTCACAAAATGCATCACTCTAGGGCGAGTATTGCCCTCCCTCAAGCAGATCAGTTTGCCGATGCGATGAGTGCTCTGGCCCCACCAATACGTCGTTCAATCGTTCAATAGTTTATTATTATTATCTAAGTATTAAAAAACAAACAATATTCCGCTGGGACTACGAACACGTGTTTGGATGAAACACGGGCGGGCTGCATCTTTTGAAGCCTTTTTGAATTTTTAGCCGTCTCGTCGCCTAAAAACTAGGAGGTTATTTATTATATGCCTCAATAACGATTTCTTGACAAGATGCAAATATGCAATGCTTTCTATATGTGATATAACCATCTACCGAGGTTTAATTCACAGATGTGTTTCCGGCTCGGCATTATGTAATCGTTTTCGAGTCGGTGTTCCTTCCACCCCGTATAGGAGCACAAATAACTATTAGATATTATTTTCCTTTGACACTATTGACCAAGAGTAAAACACATACCAAATGACTGAGTCATCAACACACGTCAACATGACATTTTTATTTGGTCAATTTCATGATTTTGGCTCTACGTATTATGATTTGGCTATTGTGGATACGATCTTTTTGCAGAATATTTTAGATGCGAATCTTTGGGGTCGATTGTGGTCTACCTATTGAAGCCTATTGGAGCAGTCCTTTATAGGGCAGCCGTTGTTATATAATTTAAACCTAAGGTTTTAAATGAAACACAAAAAATGCAGTATTTTATCAGGTTATTTGTAAAACAAAAATAATTGCACTTAGTTTACATAATACGAGTATCTCAATATTTGTATTGTGTTATTTTTTTAAAATAAATACATATTAACTTTATAACTATCGCCCCATAATACATGGGACAAACATAACTTGTGAAATGTGGGTGTAATGTTAGGTACACCTCTACCTTACTCTTCGGGGATTTACATGCGTGATGTTATGTTATTAACTTTATTACTTTGCTTATACATATAATACAAAAACAATAACTATTATCTCTTATCTCCGTAACTGTGAGTTCGCGAACTCTGGGCTGAAGGGAGTGGTGTTGAAGCCGAAGTTGTTCTCATGATTGGCTATTGGGTTTCGGGCACTTGTCTGTAATAAAACAAAAAAAACTATATTGTTACCAAGTTAAGTTCAGTTTATGGTAAATACGATTGCTTCGCAATTGACGCAATGTGTGGGAGAAGAAAGATATGATTATTTTAATTTGTTTAAAACGTGGTAGATATAAACGGTTTGTAAAAAGTACAGTTTGGAGCAACATGTTTCGCTAAGTCTAGCTCAATACAAATATGTGTTTAGGTACCTGGACCTGCATTAAAATTGTCTGTCAATGAACATGTCGTGTCTTTAATTGTTTTTTTGTCATTCTTGTTAAATTATATTAAAAGACCATTGATCGAATCTTCAGGTTGAACATTTGGGATCCCGTTGATGGATAGCTTGGATTGGTTTTTATTGTATCAAGTTAGTCCCGGGATATCGCATAGTAGGTAAAGGCAGAAATTGCGGACTTTAAAAATTATTTAAATGAAAGCTCACCACTCCAGGGTTTTCAGGATCGTTGTTCCTCATGTCCCTGTCAAGTTCAGGTGGAAAGTAGTCGTTCCTGAACTGAGGAAGGTCCTCGATGCCAATCAGATCCGAGTCATTGGACTGCTCGCTGCAACGGAAATTGGTTAAACTAGGTATAGTGTGTCCGTAAAATGATCCAGATTGAATACCTGGCAGTGAGGTGAGCTCAGCTGAGTGATTTTCTTTTGTTTTTAATAAAGGAACCTTCAAGCATGGATTAATTTTCTTCATCAACATCGTGCAAGGTTTGTAGATCAGATATCGCTTGTAAGTTGTAGGCTGTATGTACTTATGGAATCCGTCACCTGTCAACACACACAGACCCGAGACGGCGAGCGGGTGCCGCTTAAGGGGCATAACGGCCGTATCCGCACAGGGTGGCGGGACCCTGCATGTTTCATGTTCAACTGCGCAAGTGCTCAAGAACCGCGGCCCAAGGGAATCGAAGAACACCGGGTAGTTTTAGTCATTAAGAGTCTGCCAGACCCCTTCGCAAACTCCAAGGACATCTATGAGGATTTCGCGCAATAAAGAGGAACCTGATCTCACCTAATAGCGTCAAAGTCTGGTGCTTTAATAGTTTCATTCCAGATGGGGTTGGATCCCTCGACAGCATGCTTGTTGGTGCCGGGCGCGGCCAGACCGATGCGGTTGAGGCCCGAGTCCACTGAGCTGTACTTCGTCATCGACAGGGCGGCAATGCGACGGTTAAGCCTGTGGATAACAAGTAAGAATATTTGAAGTTTAAGGACGGAAGGCCAGAGTGTTGTGGCAACTTGGGAGAGGCTTACGTCCAACAGTGTACTGCATCGTTGGTCTGGTTGGCACGAGGTGCTGAGATCGATTCCCAGGTCGGCCAAAAGTTATTTGGCTTTTCCACCAGGAATTGCTCAGCAACAGCCTGGAGCTCAGATTACTGACTTAAACATAACTGGTGGGATGTGGATGTACTATGGTACCTCGTAACCCTTCGGAGACCTACAGGCGTGATGTAATGTACTTACGCGCGGCTCCTGACGATGAAGATGACGAGCAGCACGAGGCACAGCACGGCCAGCAGGCCGGCGAGCCCGGCCAGGATGTACACGGCCAGCGCCTGGTCGCCGCCGGGCACGGTGGGCGCCACGCCCGCCTGCACGTCCGTTAGCGACAGGCGCTCCAGCAGTAGACGCGACTGGATCGTGCGCAGCAGCTCAGTGTCGTCGCGCAGTCTGGTGACCCCACGAAGTCAGTTATTTATTTATTTAAACTTTTCGCACACAAAACAGGCACGAAGCCGGTTAATGGTACGGCCAATCATTGTGGATTTGAATATACAAGGTCAAAACCTGGTGAGATTATATAGAATAAAAGTGTTTAGAAAAAAGTTTTCAGAGGGATCAGCTCTGTTAGTGTCTGTAGTCTTGAAATTTCGATTTCAGAAAAGGTTTTTTAAATCTTGTTTTCTCGTCAATGGTTATCAATATGAGCATCGATACTCACTGACGTCTGTGATGAGTATAGGAAGCTATTTTGATTTGTAGAAGCCATAAGCCACGCAGAAAATATTAACTAAGAACAGCGACATTTAAGAAACTAAAGAAATAAAATTATTGTTGGATTAAATAATGGTGTCAGCACGCAAGAATACTCACTCGGTGATAACTTCAGCGGACACAGGCAAGTCGTCCTGTATGAAGTGCGCCCTGACTTCCGTTATGGTTGCGAGGGCGATGCCGCTGGAGTCGGTGGCGGGCAGGACCTGGTCGATGTTGCACGTCATCTCATACACGCTGGAGAATGTTTCGGCTATCTGGTGAACAGTACAAGACATTTCACTATCAAAATTGATCAAAATAGTTTGGGACTACAAAAGGTTCACGTACCTTCATAAAATGTGACCGTTAGGTTTACTTCATTTAATTATTTATACAGGGTGGCGATTACGTTACCTGTATCCTTGCAAGAAGTCTATCCGTCATATTAAACAACTTTCCCAAATAAAATCATACACGATTCACAAAAAAAAAAAAAAAACCATGTATGCATCGAAATAATCTGTCTACTGTTGTATGGAATTTGTTGCATCGTTAATCGGCGTGTGGTTCAACCGTTAGTCTGATGAACTTTACAATAATGTATTTTTAGTATACTTACAAAGTCCCTGTGAGTTTGGACTAGCTCCTGTTCGTTGTAGAACATGAAGTACACTCTGTTGCGTGACGAGATCAGGTACACCTTCACATGGGAGCGGCCAGTCTCTCCATCTGTATAGAGACAATACTTGTAGTATAAAAATACACTCTTAAGTACACGGGGGTTTCATATCGCCAACTTCCCAACTTCGGGTTACTGCTGAGAAATTCCTAACAGAAAAAAAACATAACACTGCCCAACCTAGAGATCGAACCCAGGCCCTCACGCTCAGTAGTTTGATTTCATGAGACCAATGGGGCAGTTTAAATAAGTAGTCTGCTTAAAACCAGACTTTCTTCGCATGTGGCCGCAGAGAGAATTTTTATGTACTATGAGCCTTTATGTTTAGGCTAATGCTTTACGTTGCAGTTGCAGCTCTTTCTGTCTTCCCGATAAAAAAAAGAAATGTTTGTGCTACGTACACCATTCCTCTTCATTCTTCACAGATTTCAGAACTGGCTTACTCTATTACTTAACCATGGACTATGCCTCTACCTCTTATAACCGCATTATTTTTGTCTTACTTCAGTGTCAGAAAGAGATGAAGCTATGGAGGACGCATAGCTCCATATCTGTCTCACATTGAAGTTAAAACTATTCCTCTTGTAACAAGACATCTTACTTGAATCAGTAGCCACGATATCGAACTCGAACATGCCGTGCATGGAGGCAGTGGGCTGGATCTTCCGCATCAGCTCACCGGTTTCAGGGTTCAGCTCGAAGGCGAGCTCTTGGACCGATTCCAGCGACGGGTCCACCACCATGGACTCCTGGTCTATAGAGTAGGTGATATTTAGGCCTTCCGTGTGCGTGGCCTGGAAATAACGAATCAGTGAAATCGGGTGTCACTTGACACTTCATAATAAATACCTAATTGATTTTTTTAAATATTTTTAAATGTGTTATATTCTTTTTTTAGGAATATTTATAAATTTTGTAAAGATATAAATAAAGGAAATTTATTTGAGAATTAATATGTGTGACAACGAATAAAGGAATTATTGATAAGACACTAGATGGTGGCCAATATTAGGCCAAAGAAAGCAGGGCCATCCAAAAGTGCGTTGGGTGACGATATCGTCAGTCGCGAGCAACATCTGGATAAAAAACACACGAAACAGGGTGGTATAGCGGTAAAAAGTGGGAGGCCTGTACCAAGCAGTGTGCGATTCAATGCTGAAATGATGATGAATACACACTAGCAGTAATTAGTTAATGCGTGTAATTAATGAGTAAATTCGTGGTATAATTCGGTTCAAACTTCATGGCGGCTCGGAAGTTAGCTGCGACTGACGATGACGGCCTGCGGATTAAAAAGTCACGGTGTTGCATCCTCTCCACCCCGCTGATAACTAACATTGTGTTCTGCGCAAGTTGTTCCGAGCCACCATAAAGTTTTAACCGCTATACCTGCGCAAACCGTCACTCGCAGCTAACTTCCGAACCGCCATAAAGTTTGAACAGAACTATACACAGCATGATATTTGGATCGAATAGACCGGTCGCTAAGACCAAAGAGTAGAATACTTATACCAAAAGGAAGCTATAGGACCTGTTCACTATCACTGTCACCTTCTCGTGAGTATAGCGAATATATGTATGTTGTAATCAACATCTTTCACTTGTTTTCTCAAAGCCGCTAGAACGTGTAGCTCGTGGAGTCGTAGCCAAATGGTTGGGTCATGCTACGGGCCTTCAGCAGGTTACGTTCACTGGCTGAATATGATACCGACCTTTACAGTTATGAGAGGCCTGTCGACCTCGACGTTGTCTGTGGCGGAGATACCGGCCGTGAAAAGCGGTCTCTCGAAGTGCGGTCGAGGACTCGCCTCTCGAACCTGAAACAATGAAGTAATCCGCCTAAGTTTTATATTATGTCGCAGCCAACTAGCTTAACAGCCTAGACTTTTTAATGAACGGTGCCGTTCAATCAGCTTTCTGAATGTCATTCAGCCAATGCGTCTAACATTTAATACTACTAACTACTACACAAACTTGGATGTAGCGCTCGCCAGCCGCTGCTGCGGCGCCTTCGTGCCGCAGGGGATAAAATTTCGTAAAAGCTTCTTAAAGTGTGTCCTCCCACTAACTGGCAAAAGGTCAAAGGAAAGACTCAGGGTGAGGCGAGACAGTGCTTCCCTTTTCCCTGCCAAACTCATTAGTTCCACCTGCTGAAAATATCCACCTGGATAGCTGGACATGTTGTTTGAGTTGCCTTGACTAACCTCAAGTCTTTAAGGAGACTCCAGATCCAAGTAGGCTGAAAGCTGCTGGGGTGGACATTTATTGATGACTCTGCCCTGGAGTGTAAGCGTGGTTCTGTTCCTCAAACGATGGGACACTTAACATCGTGTTTTGCGTGTCCGAATGTGCCAAACTCAGTACTAGACCGACTACAATTTGATTACCATCGACACGCTGAGAAGAGAGGTCAAAATTCTGCACTCCCCGGTCTTATCCCCTAAAGTTGGGGCACCTTTTGAAGGTCAAAAAATGGTTAGTATAACGTACAGTGACGGTGACGGTGAGCGTGGAGGCGGGCAGCGCGGAGGTGACGCCGGGCGCGTTGCTGGCCGCCACCCGCAGCGTGTGCGTCTCGTGCTCGTCGCGGTTCAGCGGCGAGCGCAGGAACAACACGTTGCCGTCTAGCGCGAAGTGGCCGGCCGCGTTGCTGTCTGTGAAGTCATTAGGTGTTATGAGTATGTTTAGCCTTATCTTAGGATTATATGCGCTTGTAGCGGTCATATCAAGTCGACAAAAAGAACACTAACGACATCTATGACGCAAATGAAGAACTAAAAAGTCCTATGTCGTGCAATTTTATACAAGAACCCAATAATAACTGTCAGCAGTATTATAATATACGATTGCTCTGTGACTGTCAGACAGCAGCCCACCAGACACAACACCTGTCTGTCTGGTCCGAGGATCCTCCAACGGGGAATGAGGAATTTGATACCCTGTCCCGCATACTCCTAAACGCACTATGGACAGCTTTGATAAATAATATGAGTGACTCTTACACTACAAGATATTGGCTCATTTAAAATCATAATATGGTTGGTCACTGACTCCTTTCTTCATACTACACTTCTGGACACATCTATTGGCCCACCTTGTATTTTCAGTTTCGTTTGGTCCTAGCTAAAATTTTATATTAGGTCGAGCAAAAAGTTTTTATGCAGTTTTGAACCTGGCACATTCACAATTTCATTCAATAGTCTTTTTTTGAATTTCGAACACAGAATTTAATGAAGCAAAAGACAATTTGGAGCCTGTTTGTTGATATCAAACAATCGAATACTAAGAAAACTTGGTTTTATTGGTTTACTTGGATTTAATTCTTGAAAAAGTGATTGATATCTTTGGTTTTGCAACAAACATTACTTATTCTTAACATTAAGGTGAGGTTCTATCAATAATCTATGGATACTTCACCTGAAGTCGCCGCCCAAGCTGTGGCACTTATTCAGGCCGGACACAGCCAAAGAAACGTGAGTGCTCAACTTAATTTAAGTCGATCTGCGGTCCGAAATGTTTATCGGAGGTACCTAGAGACTGGCGGCTTTGCTCGTCGCCAAGGAATGCCACGATCTCGGGTTACAACTGAAAGGCAGGATCGATTCATCGTGACGACCAGCTTGAGAAATCGTCACCTTACCTCCATTGAGATACAAAACCAACTTCGCGACTTCCACGGAGTATCTGTGAGCGCTCGAACTGTTCGGAGAAGGTTAAAAGAACGCGATATGGTACCACACAAGCCAGCTAATGGGCCCAAACTAACGCAAGCCCACCGAACAGCGCGCCTTCATTTCGCACGCAGTCATTTAAATTGGACACAGCAAGATTGGAGCCGTGTACTCTTTTCTGATGAGTCTAAAATTGTGTTACATGGCAATGATGGAAAGAAGAAGGTCTACCGACGTAAGGGAGAGCGTTTCGCACAATGCTGCTTTGAAGAGAGGGTTGCTTATGGCGGTGGCTCATGGACTGTCTGGGGCGGTATATCCGCGAGCGGCAAAACTCAACTTGAGGTTGTTACAGGACCACGGCTGCCAACATTAAATGCTGAAAGGTACATTCGTGAGTGCTTAGAACCTCACGTGATACCATACGCGGACTATGTGGGCCCAAATTTCCTTTTTATGCATGATAATGCAAGAGCCCATGCGGCCGGCATCGTCAGGGAATATCTTCGGGATGTGAACATCACAATTATGGACTGGCCAGCCAGAAGCCCAGACATGAACCCCATTGAGCACATGTGGGACGAGCTAAAAAGACGTGTTAGGGCTCGTCAGCCAGTTGCCCAGACGATGCAGGAGTTGAAAACTGCCATAGAAGAGGAATGGGAGATGATCCCTCAAAATTTCATAGAGCGGTTGATAAACTCTATGCCTAATCGTATGAGAGCTGTGGTAGATGCCCATGGAGGCAACACGCGTTATTAAATTAAACCTTTATTTGATAAAACATGTTTTTTATTCAAAAATCAATTGCCTTTAACAAGGCGCATATCCGACTTGTCAGGCGTAGCTCCATGTCGTATGGTATTCTGAATTCAAATTTAAAACAATACGATCGAAAAAGATGGTAAAATGTATCAGGTTTAAAACTGCATCAACAGTTTTTGTTCAATCTAGCAATCATATTTCGGTAGGGGCCATCGAAACCTAAACTCTAAGGTGGGCCAATAGATGTGTCCAGAAGTGTATTTTAGTATCATTTTTTATAAGTCCCGTACCCGAGGGTAGGTTATTAAAATGGTACTAAAAGTGACAGACCGATGTTCTATATATAAGAAGAGTATAATGCCAAAATTAAACGTTTCGCATTGTTGCATAAAGCACAAAATGAAGTGTTACTAACGTAGTTTTAAGTTTCTTTTTAAATTTGTATAGCTATGGGCCAAAGTTGCCTGAAACTAAATGAATGTTGTTGTTTATTTTAATTTTTGTTTGAACACAAAATGAGTAAAGATAACGTGGAATGAGATTTAAAATGAACATTCACTTAAAATAGCCGTGTAAGGTAATAATTCATTTACTCGAGTGAGGGACATAACAAGGAAGTGTTTCGTACTTACCAATGATGGTGTAATAGATAATGTAGCAGTCAACATCCTCATCACACAAGAAATTTTTGGGGTCTGTGGCGGGGCTCAGCGCGTGTCGCTCCGACATGCCCGCGGCTAACTCTGCAACGGTTGAGCGAATTATTGGTGAAAACCTCGCAATAGCAATCTTATAATTTAAGATTTCATTTATAATTGAATATATATATAACTGGGATGTGAACCAAAGACCTGAGGCCAGTAGAGGCTCAGCAGCCTGGAGTCTGGGGTAGTGCTCAATTGATAACAATCGCTCCTATCATATCTCATCATAAATGTAGATGTGCCAGTGCTATAGGAACATGTCTACCTAACCTTTCGGGGATAACAGGCATGATGATCCGTAAGTATATTTATGATGATTTTACCAACAAAAGCAACATTTTGCGTGTTGGACTGGAACTCCGGATCTCCTTGCGGGATGAACGCAACGGTGACGGTGCTGTCGGTACTCTTCGGGCCCGGCTCGTCGCCGCCGTCTGTGGCTCGGATCGTCAACTGGACAATGTAAAAGCAATACGTATGGTTAATAAATTTTTATAGTTTTCGGTTCGCCCCTTATTATGAAACTTAATGATAACTGGGTAAATGTGGGTGTACACACACACACCTGTACTTACCCTTTCAGAAAATTAATCAAATCGTGATGTTACGTTATTTTCATTAAAAAAACCCAAGCGAGTATTTCGGGTGCCACCACTAGTGCTACTCTAAATAAATTATTTTTTGTGTAATCCCTAATGCCATGGAACCACGGGTAATTAAAATTACCCATGGACCCGGTAATGGGCCGACCCATCGGGACCACGGGTAACGAGTGTATTAGTCACATTACGGTAATAATTATATTAAAATTCTATTTCTACACCGGCAACGGTAGTATATGTGAACTAATATCACTACATAGTATAAAATAAAGTCGCTTTCTCTGTCCCTATACTCCCTATATTCCTATGAATGCTTAAATCTTTAAAACTACGCAACGGATTTTGATGCGGTTTTTTTTAATGGATAGAGTGATTGAAGAGGAAGGTTTATAAGTATAATACATGCACCCGTGCGAAGCCGGGGCGGGTCGCTAGTAAATTTATACAATTTATCTTAGCCTGTATGTACCTACCATATACTCAGAAATAAATGATATTCTATTCTATTCTAAATGCCTTTAGCTCGTCCCACACCGCTTGCAGGGATCGGGGACACTTGCGCGAAAGACTTTTGCGCGAAAAGACATATGCGCCCATGGACTTTTGCACGCATGAACACTTGCGGGACTGGACTTTTGCGCGACTGAACTTTTGCGCGACTGAACTTTTGCGCGACTTAATGGCCACTGAGGTTTACTCTGTAGAGTAAACATAAGATCATCAGGAGGACTGAGTTGAAGAAAATAGTTAGGATCGCTGTTTTTTCATACTTAATTTGAATGGGTGTTTCTTTCAGTGTTTGTTAAAATGAAAATCCAAGATGGCGCCGAGAAAAATTTTCGGATTTTCCGCCACGGGTGTCGTTTTCATGGTATTCGGGGTCGCTGACAACGAAAATGAGAACCGACGATGTCGTTTTCGTGATAGAAATGCAAATTTAAGATGCATCAAACGAAAACATATAAAGTTATGGTATCTCTTTTCAAAATCACCAAAACGACACCCATGGAGGAAAAACCAAAAATTTCCGCCGGCGCCATCTAGGATTTTCATTTTGAAAAACACTGAAAGAAACACCTACTCAAATTAAGAATAAAAAACAGCCATTCTAACTATTTTCTTCAACCCAGTCCACTTTCATGTTATGTTTACTCAACAGAGTAAATCTCAGTGGCAATTAAGTCGCGCAAGTGTCCATGCGTGCAAAAGTCCGTGCGCGCAAAAGTCCATTCGCGCAAGTGTTCATGCGCGCAAATGTTGGTTCACGCAAAAGTCCAATCTATTTCGTTCTTTAAGGTTTTACGCTACTCAATTAGTGATGTAGTTAGGTTGGATGCAGATTTGATCGATAGATATCGATAAAAGAAAATTTAATACATTTTATTTTAAGGACCATAAATAAAAAGTCAAAATAACGTCTCTTTTATTTTAACTCATTAGAATTTTCTAATAGAAAAACTGTTAACCTTAATTATTATTATGTAAGTATTTATTTGTTTGGGTTTGGTTTGTTTAATAAGTTAATTTATGTTAGATTTAAGTAAGTAAAAAATGTTGTTGTGTATTTACTTGTATTATTATGTACAATTATATTTTAAAACAGTACGACCTTTTTTCGGAATTAAAGGAGAACTCGGGTATCTTTCGATATCGATAATATAGATCAAAGCTAAATGTGTCACTTCCTTGAGCGAGTAGCAGAAAATATAGGTAGATCTATGACGCGAATATCATCCTTATTTCTAAGTAGATTAAGTTTATAATTGCACTGCGAATACCGCCATTTATGGTCAAGTAGCGGAATTTACTCGGCAATCGATTCTAGTTTGATTTCAAATTACAAAACGTCATATGTTTTTTTTTTGCCCTAAAGCAAAATTAATCCTATTCTTTGAGAACGAGGGTACATGTTAAAATGTAGATTCAGTGACTTATGCTAGTTGTGACTACTAACTAACATTAAGTCGCGCAAAAGTCCAGTCGCGCAAATGTCCGTCGCACAAAAGTCCATTCGCGCAAGTGTCCATGTGCGCAAAAGTCAGTTCGTGCAAAAGTGCAATCGCACAAAAGTCCATGGGCGCATATGTCTTTTCTAGCAAGTGGGTTCGCGCATGTGTCATTTGCGCAAATGTCTTTCGCGCAAGTGTCCTGATACCCGCTTGCAGGGTCTGCCGCGACCCCTTCTGGCTATGTAAGGGCTCCACATATTTTGGGTCCAAGTTCATTGGGCTCTCATGATAAAAAAAAGTTTATTCGCATTTTTCGAAGGAAGAATTTTATAAAAGTGGTACTACTGACCTGAAACTGTTGCAATCCTTCAGGCAAGGGCTGCTTCAGCGTGAGCGTGCCGGAGTTCTCTCCGTCGTTCCACACGTCGAAGTAAGCCGCCGCCGCATCTGGTGAAAAAAATTGTTTAGATATAGTGAAGAATAAAGGCTTCGACCAATAGTAAAACTTGCGTTGCAGGAATCTTCATCTTAAATTCATTCACGGGCGGACAACGCACAGCCTCATGGATAATCTAGAAAGAGTGCTGCATGGAGTGAGAACGATTTTTGAAGATCAATCAACATCGGATGAAGGCTTGTATGGAAGTTCGTATTTTTACGAACGCCCGCTTGGAGTTCGGGAATTGCCCACAGGAACTTACTTTCGGGACACAAAAAAAAGTTTCTGTGGCAAATTTCATCCGGATTCGTTCAGCCGTTCTGGCGTGATTGAGTAACAAACACCCATCCATCCAAACTTTTACATTTATAATAGTAGTATATTATATACTTAGTAAGATATTTCACAATGAGGAGTCTATCGCTCTCAGATAAAGACAATTTTCAATCCACGATTAACTTCCTAGTAAGAAAGACTACAGAATGCTTACCGTCGCCCACTATTGAGAAAGTGACGGTTCCGGCGTGGAGGCCATCTTCGTCTGTGGCGGAGATTCTCTCCAGCGGCGTGGGCTCAGCGCCGACCACTGACAGCACACCGCTGACCACTGCGCGCTCCTGAGGGGACACATATGATCAGGATACCTCATGTCGAGCATGGTGACTAAGATATCGAATAGAAGACCGCACTGCACATAGTCAGTCAGTCTGTGTAGCGGTTTTTTCGCTGATAGCGATGTTATTCAATGGAGAATAAGTAATATTCACCAAAAGGTTGTCTGGTAGACAATTCCTATGGCATTAAGTCCGCCTCTGTGCTTTGTGCTTGAAGTATTAAATAAATAATATTGTAATAGACCTGGGTAACAATTTTAATGTATAATAAATATAGTTGATTCTATTTAGCCATCTAAAGTTAAAAAAAAGGAAATCACATTATTTTTTTTTTTATTTAGATTGTCTGGCAGAAATTTCCATCGACAGGAAGCATCTGTCAGTATTAATAATAATTTATTTTTAACAATCTTCTATACAACATAAAAAAAAACTCTGGCATAACATAGCGCACTCTTTGTTACTTTGATATATCATTATTATTGTACCTATGTTAAACAAATGAATAAATGACTTATGTGACACACGCGTTTCTCACACTCCTCACGTGAGTTCGCCATACGATTAAAAACAAATAAACTGCAGCTTCGTTTGTGTGGTCCCAAGACTGCGTCCTGAAAACTAATCCTTGCGTCTTCCCAGGAAACGATAGGGGAATGACATTTTCAATGAATTATTGTTAGTCATACTTTACATACAGCGTCAACCGTGATTATAAAATGGTACTCAAATACTTTAATTATTTAATTTTAAAAAGAAAAACACTAGTAAATTAAGAGCACTGGTTGAGTGTCAAGCCCAAGTCGTGATGCTGGTGTTCTACACTAAATAAAATTGCTACTTACCCTAGACAGTCTGATGGTAGATCCAGGTTTCGGGAAGACGAATTTGGGCTCGTGGAAGTTGTATGGTCTGACCACTATTTGGTACGTCTCGTTAGACTTCAGTTGTGGGTCGCCGTGGTCAAAAGCCTAGAATACGAAGGATGTTGGTTACTTAATTCTCTTCATTCTTTATACTTTACTGATTACAAGTTGATTACAGACGTAACCGTTTATGTGATCTTGGACCTATTAACTTGAATGATAATGAATAATTTGCAGTTGAGATATTCAATAGAAGAAATAGGGAAGTAAAACTCCAAAGCTTACCTGTATATGAATCTCGTAGGTGCCCCAATATCCTTGTAATGGCATGTCAGTTTCTAGTTGTCCAGTCTGGTCTACTCCTTGGTCTTTCTCAATGGTGATCATATTGAACAGGTTGGGTACTACGATGTCTCGGTCCGTGGTCAGGCCCAGGATTGCGTACGCCACGCGGGAGTTGTCAGTACCGGGTTCATCCCGGTCCGGTGCGAAGATTTCTGGTGATATTCGGATGCCCTGGAACAATAATTTTTACATCTGATTGTTGGTATCATTATGTTATTTATTTCAATGCAGGATAAATAAAATCATTTGGTGGATAAAATGGTGAAAAAATGGTATTAGGTTTAGTCTCATTGTTCACCTACATGCATCCTTTTGTAATTAGATTTAATGTTGTATGTATTTGGTTTTCACCACTAACTTTCCTAGCATACCTATTCACAGAGATAGGCTAAAGTAAACTACACAGACTAACTGGACAAACTTTTACAGATAGAAACATAATGACAAAAAATAATGTTTGAATATTGAATCCATTTGTTAAAACATTCGTGTGAAGTTTCTTTGCTGCGTAGATAACTTAATAATTAAATGATTCGGATTATTACTTAAATAATAGCATATAGCATAATCAGCCTATAATGTTCCCACTGCTGGGACACACGGCCTCCTCTCTATGAGAGGGAATGGGCTATAATCCACCACGCGGGCCCAGTGGTTGGTAGATGTCACATGTCTTCGAATTTTTGGTTCTAGAACATGCCGGTTTCCTCACGATGTTTTCCTTCACCGGTTTTGAGAGCAGTGGTGATGAAATAAATTACACAAAGTAATGCGCCATAATATCATTCAATATTTAAGTAAACGATAAGATAAAGGAAGAGCTTTACGCTAAAGTGCTAAAGCAGTAAACGGCAACGCGTTAGACCCAGGAAGAGATGGCTAGGAAAGAGTACTGGATAGGGATATATGAAGCGAAAGATGGAAGCCTTGAGAATGAGATAGATTACCTCGAGTAGATTTTCAGAGACGGTCCAAGGAGGGAATACGTCCGGTGACGGTAACTCGGGTGCGTTGTCGTTCACGTCCAGCAAAATGACGTGAACTTGCCCTTCGATCTGGTTACGGTTGCCATCTAAACATACAAATGCATTATTTGGTACGAACAAGTAAAACAAAGACAGCTCACCGGCTTTAAAGAAGACGCATGCTGAAAAAAAGAAACTTGACTCTAGCTCATGAGCAATGGGCTACAGTAGAACAGAATTATTGTATTTGAATTAATATTGCCTGATTGGTCTAGTGTTCACTTTTCGGTTCAATTCCCGGGTGAATCCATCCGAACCAGTACCAGTCCGGAGTCTTGACACAACAGGTTCGCCATCTATTACATGGGACTTTAATATAACTGGTGAAATTTGAGTGCACATAGGGTACACATTGGCCTAAACATTCGGATATATGTATGTAATTCTGATGGAAAACCCTAATAATACATTGCCCGACCTGGGAATCGAATCCAGGACCCCTTGCCAAGCAGTAGCGTCTACTAGACCAACAAAGCAATTCTTAAGTACTACCTTAATTTATTTGTTTGATAACTTTACCTCAATGGAGAACTAAGAAAAATGCTGTTTACACTTTACCTAAGTAGAAGACACGTATTACTTGAACAACATAATTTGATACTCGGTGGAGTTTGTCTCTACGTATGAAATAAACTTATACTGTCACTTACGGGATATCTTCTGTGAGTTTAGTTTATTTTGGGCTCTCTATATTTCGAAGCTGTTGCAAGCGCCATGATCGAGATCATCAAGCGCCATGATTGAGGTCATGATATCGGGAGCTCAAAATAATCAATAATCACGGAAGATATCCCGTAAGTGACAGTATAAGTTTAGTTTAAAAACCGTGAAAGCTTAAAGCACACTGCAAAAGTTTTCACAGTTTCATTTCATGTATGAAATGTCCTGAATTGCCAGGTGGATGAGGTGTTTCTTAGCAGGCAACGCCATCTACAAACTGCCAAACCGCCAAAAGTGGAGAGATTTGGAAGAGACCTACACTAAGCTTTGGGTGGCTTCCTGATGTGTCAAGTTATGTTGGTCACGTTACACTTGCGCACGGATAACGTACCTCCTTCAGCTAAGAAGTTATCGAGGATAGTGAAGAAGATCGTGTGCGTGGGCTCGTCGCCATCCCTGTCCAGCACATCAGGTCCTGTGTAGTGCACGCGGACCATGCCCGTCACCAGGTCTACCTCGAAGAAGTCGCGAATGCGCATGTTCACCGCGTAGTTGATCGTGAAACTCACGTTACTGTTTGGCACTAGAAATTGATACAATTTATTATTGGTGGTTTTTAGCAGTCGCTCCACGTAAAATACTGGTATTCAGCTGCTCTAGTTAGACTGGAAGCTGACCCTAGCATGGTTTGGCAAAGGCTAGGCATATAATGTTAGGTTAGTTACTTTAGGATATTTTGTTATAAACTGTTTCACTGTTTTTATTTGAATGTGGATAGTGGGAGGGAATATCAGAGAAACGATGGATGGACTGTGTGAAAGGTGATATGGCTATTTTTTTGTGGACACTGCTGTGTTGTTTGCTGTTCTGTATTTTATAACTGAACACTTGTGATTGGGTGGACTTTACACTAACTATTTTTATTCTGCTTAATTTAGCTTTAAGTTTTCCAAAGATCGTAAATAAATCAATTGTATTAAGTAGGTGCCTTACGATCTCTGTCCAGGTCGCTGGCAATGAGCTGGACGACTTCATGACCGGTGACTGCATTCTCGTAGATGCGCACAGTGGTATTAAACTTTTCCGTCTCTAGGACAGGCACCTTGTTGTTCGTGTCGATTATCTGGATCTCTATCTGTCAACGCAAATACAATGTTTTTGGCATTAGCTTTATCTATGGGGCATGGGTCTTTCTCAACCATGTTAATCAAATAACTAGTTTGGCAACATGAGCTTTTACTTTTGACACGAAGCTATAGAAGGTAATATAACGTTAAATAAAAAAAATACCTTAAAAAAAAAACTACACGAATTATTGATAAGTAAATGTTATTACTCTATAAGAGAATTTCTAGATGACAATACATTAAAGCGAATCCATTGAATGTGTAATTTGTATTTTGACATAGATAAATATTTTACTAATTTAATAATAATGTATTGCATGACAATTGGATATTTTGTACTTTAAGTAGCCAACATATTTACAGAACATGTGACATAAATATTGTATGCCTCAATGGCGGGACATAGCAGACTTATCTATATTTAATTAATAATAAAAAAATAATAAATATCCCTGGACATTTCACACAGCACCATCTAGTCCCAAGCTAAGCAACCTAATGCTTGTGTTATGGGAGCTAGATGGCTGATAAACTACATAATATACTTTTTTTTTTTTTTTGTAAATACATACATATTATAGATACAAAAACACCCAGACCCGGAACAACTACTTGTAGGTCATACAAATATTTGTTCCATACGGGAATCGAACCCGCGACATGCAGCGCAGCAGTCAATCGCTTGACCACTGCGCCAACCGTGCCAATTAACACAACATCTTATGAACCTATGATCCACAATAAATTATTTGAATTTGTATTTGAACACTTCCATGACCCCGGTACTATTCAATGCATCCATCATATACTGTTATTTGTGCGTTACATTGAGTCCTGCCGTAAACGGTCATTATTCACCACAAAAAAGAACTCGTTTCCGAGTAATAGACGTAGATATACTTAGTTTGATGTACAGAATGCTTGGTTGACAGCTTCTTCTTCTGAAGGGTCCGATTACACCTTGTATAGTACACTTAAATACACACACACACACACACACACACTCACACACGACACACACACTACACTACATGTTGTATGGAATTACTGATTGCGCTAAGTACGAGTGCTACGGATTTATGAACGCCTGGTACTTTCGTTCAATATTAGTGCTGTGTGAGGTTTATGATTTAAAAAGGTACGTTCCGACACGATCAGAGTATGCTCGGACCGAGTGGACTCGGAAACCTACTCGGACGCAACTCGTATTGTGGCAACCCATTATGTACCAAACTTTTGATTAGGTGAAATCATAAAGCGATTCTTTGATATACTCTTCTCCCGTCGAGGTCGAATAGAAAAGATTGATTTAGTACTCCTGCAACAGATTCAAGACTTACATCTGCAGTAGTATTCCAGTAATGCGTATCAGGCGGGCATTGCGACTGGTCTTCCATGGAACATCTGTCGCTGGCTGTGACTTTGTATTTCAAGAGGAACCTCGCAGGCACGTCCGCGTCTATACCTTGGTCCTTCTGCACTGTGATCTGGCCGGTATTGAAGTTAATTGCCACCAGATCTGGTGGAGTGCCGTCTGTTGGTCTAAAAATCATAACAAAAGCGTTGCACAAAGAACAAGAAAGATAAAATAATACTCTATGTTGTTGTTACTCTATGTTAGGGATTTTGGTTTCCGCACTTACTAACACACAATAGTTATTTACTCGTAGAAGGATTATTATGTCCCCTCGATACATCCAATAAGTTTCAAAGTTACAAAGGTCGGATCATTTGAGCCAGAATCATAGCTTCTGCACTGTGTAAGCGGGTGAGAGCTTCATTGTTTGCAAGTAGACTACTTAGTTATACTTCGTGCATTTTTAAGATGTGTGTTTAAGTTCTTTTAATAGAAGATGACCCTATTGCTTTTAACCGGGCACACATTTAGACTTCGTGTTGCTACTGAGAACTTCCTGATGGAAAAAACCCAATAACACTTTGCCCGACCTGGAAATCGAACTCAGGATTTCATGGTCTTTTTTTGTCTTCTTCAATCTTTGGCAACCCAATGCTGAGTGTAGTGCTCTTCCAAATCTCTCCATTTTTGTGCGATTTTGTGTCATGGCTTTCTAGATGCTTTCTAGTTTCTTCCTGCCACTTTAATAAGATGTCATGCTCAGCAGTCATTAAAACACTTGCGGTACTCACTCGATGGTATAGCGCACTTGGTTGTAGAGCGGGCCGTCGATATCAGTGGCGTACATGGAGCCGATGACGACGCCGCTGAGGGACATCTCTCGCACGCGGAATCGCTGCGCCAGCTGCCCCTCCCCCCAGATCGGCCAGTTGTCGTTCATGTCGATGATCGTGATCGTGAATGTTGCTGGAACAGATGAAATTTCTTTAGTGAACACTCGATTGGATGTTTGTGCTTTTGACCGAGTGGTGGCAGACGGCTACTTGGTCGTAGAGTCTGGCACCACTGGTGAAGGATTCCATAATTTCAAGTTTCAAACCAAGACGAAATCGAGGCGGTTTTTAGACAGCCCCTAGTGAGGATGGGATAACGACTGAGCTCCTGAAAATAGGAGGAAGTCCTGTATTAACAGAGCTTCGGGAGCTTTTCAACTCGGTCCTGTTCTCTGGGAGAACTACAGTAACGTGGAAAAGGAGCGTGGTCGTTCTTTTCTTTAAAAAGGGGAACAAAACCCTATTAAAGAATTACAGAGCTATTTCGCTCCTTAGCCACGTGTTTTAGCAATTTTTTTATGAGAAATAGTGAAAAATGCTCAAATAGTCGAGAGCCGATTTGATTAAAATTAAAACTGCATCATTCGATTTTTGAAACATCAATATTCCTAGCCAGGAATCGAACCCATTGATTTTGGAAAAAAAAAATACACACTGTATTAATGTCAATTTAGTAACCAGGTCTAAGTGGGGGTTGGATACTTTCCTAGCACACGTTACATGTATCGTATAGAGGATCAGTGCCTCATGATATGAAACACAATAGTGTTTCAACATAGACGTTAGTATTATTACACTATTCGATAGTGTCGCTAATAAGGATCAAATTCTTAGAAATAATGACATACGGCAAACTAAAGGAAATAGTTTATTTTTGATAAAAAAAGAACAGTAGGTATTCCCGATTTTGATGAAAACTAAAACCGCATCATTAGATTTTTGAAAAATCAATATTAGCGATATTCCTTTTTTGTTACTCCTTTGAGTATTTCTTGCTGTTCCTCATAGTTTCGGATTTGGCCATCCACGCCCACTTGAAAAATTCACCCTGTAATCCTGTAGGTATAGTATGTGTGTAACGTGCGGTACTTGCGGTTGGGACCCGGCTAAGTAATCCGTTCATAAGATATTAAAGTGAGTGTGTCATTGACTAGCTTGTTTGGTGGTTTTCCGACCTATTTATGCATTTCTAGCACTTTCTTCACTTTTCTATCTTTACAGGCACTTACATTCATCATAGTCGTCCCCGATAACGGTGTTTTTGTCCCGCACCCTGACCGTGAGGTACAGCACTTCAAACTCCTCATAGTCGATGGTAACCGGCGGATTGCCGTCCCTGATCTGACGCACCTCCACGCGCCCGTACGCGTTGCCTTTATTGTTCTCGTCCGGGTAACGCGTCAAAATTTCTACGCAACTGGAAATGATATAAAGTACAGTGAAATACAATACTTAACTATTGACGTTTCAGATAGTCTTTTGAAGAAATAACTAAGAAAACTAAGTGGTGTGACATACTTGTGGAACTCCCTTGCGGGTGCTTCCCGGCCTTGTTTGGTGGCGTAGGAGGTTTCCCAGTCGATCTCGAACCAGAGCTCGGCCGTGGTGTCCGGGTCCGAGGCAGTCACCTCCTCACTGATCAGGAAGCCTTGCGGCACGTTCTCTTCCACATGCGGACTGCCACGAGGCTGGGGGAACAAAAGAAAATCTCATTTAAATTGTGCTCATGTGATTGAAGTATGGAGTATGGAAGAAGAAGATGCGCCAACCCCAAATAAATTGTGATAAGGGCAGGAGAATGGTGATGATGGTGTGATGGAAGTTTCTGGTTTGCTTGGTTACAGTTTTAGTAATTAACTCTTTCTGGTTGTATGAGGCTTATTGTTGGTTTCTGAATTGAGAAGCTTTGAAGAAGTGTGGGGTATAGGGCGATGATTCGATTCCTTCGAAAATCAATATTGAATGCTAAAGTAGAGCTTCGAAGTTCTCAACTTTAAATTGTCAATTTAGTAACCAGGTCTAAGTGGGGGTTGGATACTTTCCTAGCACACATGTATAGTATTGAGGATCAGTGCCTCATGATATGATCAATATGGCGTAGACAAAATGTCCCATTCTCCTCACTTACCAATCTAAGGACAGGGGGTGTATTGTTGATGTCCTCTAGCTGTATAACCAGTTGAGAGGTCGCGGTGTGGTGCGGGCCCTCGCCTAGCGTGTCATCGGCTCGAACCTAGTATTACAGTAACAGTGAAGTTGGATTACAATTAAAATACTAGAAGAGATACGAAAACTTGTAACTTATAGAAACAGACAAGGAGTGATATCCACTCAATCATTAAAGGAAAAAACTAAAAGATTTTGAACAATAGTTATAGTTTAGAATGTTTTAATGCTACTTATAGAATAATTAAAATTAAATATTTAAAGATAAAGACTAATTCATTTGAAGCAAACTAACTAAATAAACAACAGGATGCTTAGGCGTCTAGGTACCCTCCACATCGCTGTCATCCGGAAACGTGCCCAGAAGAATTGAAAAATTTGGTATTTAATTTTAAAGTAGCAGATGTTTGATGATATTTACGTATCTAAACATAGAAAAACTACCTGAATAAACAGCTCATTCTGTCTGTGATAGTTGAAGGCATCGTTAACTGTGACGTTGATTTTGCCGGTGGCTTTGTCAATACTCAGGAATTCAACAGCGTTGCCCATCAGCGAATGTCTAAAGAAAAAGCAATTACAGTTATATTATTATAATTACAATTATAAGGTTCCACCATGAGGTCTCACACGTATGCAAAAACTTAATAACAGAGTGGCTTAAAACGTTAACATACGGAAACTGAGCAACTTTTGGTTAGACTTGGTTAAACAATTTCTTTTTTATTTCCTCCGTATCAATAATGTTAGTAGTCACCGAGTACAATCTATCAATTGCTTCGAACCCATCGGCACTTCAAAGAAGACATACACATACACATTCACACACACATACACACACACACATACATAACATACACACACACAACAACACACAACATGCCGCACATACAGTTTCACAGAGGCATACAACTACAGTTACACAAAGAGCTGAAAGTTAATTAGTTTGGTTCTGTTAATTTTTGTCCTTTTCTTCTTTTTTGTTCGTTTTGCTGCATTGTTTGTTTTTAATATTTTTTATTTTTAGTCACCTTTTGTAATAATTTGTGCAATAGTCTCAATATTGTTACGAGTAATAAAGGGAAAGAGCGAGATAGCCCCAACACAAGTATTATCAATTACTTACTGAGGATGTCTCATTTCTAAACCATGTAACTGTTTTTGGGACAAATAAACATTTTTCATTTTTCAATATGACGTAACATTCATAAAAATAATAATATCTACATTACAGCAGTCATTGTGCCGATAGTCGTATCGGCCAATGGCGTAATAGCCAATAGCCTCGACCAACATCTGCGTTCTAGGGCGTCTATGGGCTGATGGGACATACATTTTAAATGATTTTGTTTCTTGAGATTTTAACATTTAAAACGTAATGAATATGGTTGATGAATGAATAAAGAAAATAATATCTAAATGACCGAATTTCAGTCACGGTCTAGTATTCGCGCAAACACACATGTCCCGATGGAACGGCATTCCGACACGGCCCGGGAGAGATCAGGCTCCGGAGGCACTGGGTATCTTAATTAAAGAAAACCTATAAAATCTATAAAAACCTACAGAATCCTTAAAATTTGAGCTAGACTTTGATATTAGGGAGGAAATACTTGGTTGAAGAATTTGTGATCACAGAATAAAGCAACTTAACCGATGATGTGTGAGTGGAAGTGAGTGAGTGGGAGAGTGGAAGTCGATGACCTTGTTTGTTTCATTGACGTTTTTGCCACCCACTTCCGAAAGTAAAGTTATTTTAGACTTTTTAGTGGTTTTTTGAGAGTCTGTTTTTTGCAGATTTTGTTTATTTTGGCCTTTTTAGTTGTAGTTGTAGTACACCACACAAATTCTTGTCATGAATTACTTTTTACATTTTAACCAAAAGTTATTAAGGGGTCATCAACATAGCCCAAGAAGAAAAAAATCGTTTTAAAGGAATAAAAAGCCAAATTACTCAAGCGATTTTGTTGAAATTTTTCACATAAAATCAAATCGGTTCTTAAATGATGAGTTATGACTTTATGAGGGAAAAAACATAAAAAAGACATTAAAAAAATACAACGAATTGAGAACCTCCTTCTTTTTTGAAGTCGTTTAAAAAGATGAGATGGATTTTGACTAAACGTCTCCTTTTGCTACAAGCAGGGGAAAGAAAAACAATGTCTTCAATAGAGAAAGTTGTACCGTCCAAACTATATTAACTCACTCGACTCTATCGTCTATGTCCAAGTCTTCAGCCAGTACGGTGCCCACAAGGCCGACACCCTGCGTCTCAGGGATCTTGACCGTCTGTACGGCATGCTTGAAGATCGGCAGTTCGTCGTTCCAGTTGACTAGGTTAATGTTTATCGTTGCGATTCCAGTCCAGTTGTTGTTATCCATATCTATTGCTACCGCCTGCAGAATTTGTGAAGAGATTCAAAAAATGTCCTTGTGGTTATAGTGATTCTATTCTTTGCCATTGCCCCATGTTGGTTGGGGTCGGCGTAAAATGTTATAAATTCTATCATAGAATGCCAAAGGCATAATCAGTTAATCCCACATTTTAGCTTCTCTCGGTAATATTTACAAATTATATACTATCATTAACACTGGTATCGGGATATTTACCATGATTACGATTTGTTATAACGGGAACTCAAAACAAATAGTAATCATGGTAAATATACCGTTTCCAGTGTTACTGACCATGTCAGTTTAAAAACTGATATTCACAAATAGTTTTCAATACTTATAAACGTCAATACATGCATGCTGTAGGAGTATGATAAAATAATCAACATACCCTTATTTGAATTTTCTTAAAATCAATATCTCTGTTGTCATAATCCAGCATGTGATGGTCCTGAGTGCCCAAAATGAACGACTGTCGCTGGTAGCCTACTTCAGGGGCGACGTAGAAGGCTTTATGAACTCCCTCCGGATATACGCTCTCCAAGTGCACTCTGTATTGTGCTCGTGGACCCTAGCAAGTTGTAACATTAAATAGAGAAAACAATAATTCAAAAGAAACCCGCAAAACACAACTCATGAACATTTTAAATGTACTTATAGTACAAATGTTCAATTTTATTCTGTTTTATGGCAATTCGTATGTGTTCGAAATCGTTGTGGTGCAATCGTTGATTACATTTAAATAGAATTGAATTATTGTATCTGACAAAATAGTACGTGACTTCTGTTATTTGTGAATATTAAGATTCATTAGTAAAGTAAAATTTAGAAACTTACAAGATCTCGATCATGAAAACCAAACTCCTCTAAATTTAGAGTCATCGCAGTCTCCTCCATAATGTCAATGGTATAAATACCATCTTTTTTGAGAGGCACTGGTGACTGGTCATTGACATCTTCGATTATAATGGTGATGTTGGCCCGCGTCTCGTACAATGTTCCGGCGCCTTTTACATCGTTGTCACCGTACTTGTATGCTATAATAGACAGCTCGAAGACTTCTTTTTCAAGTTCATCTCTGTCTATTGGCCCGACATGAAGCCAAGCACCACCTCCATCGTTTTCGATAGTTTCAAGTTCGAATAAATCTTTTTCTGAAATGCGAAACACATTCTTTTATTTAACCTCCATTTAGTCTTTTAATCAATTATTATCCGTTATTGTATTTATCGCGAGTTATTTCACAATCCATATTTATTTATGAAGTAATTACTTAATATTGTCCTGATATTGTTCGAATTGTTCCTAATGAATATTTCTTACCTTCCTTATCAGTCTCTAGCCGATAGTGTATCGGTTTATTGATCCCCGTGTCAGCATCAATAGCCCTTACTCTGAACGATTTCCTGACCTTCTCTTTGAATTGTTGCACGGCGAAGATCTCCATCCAGCGCGGCGGCCTATGTTCCACGTTCTCTACTTCAACCATCATTGATACATTGTGCGAATTTGGTAAGGAGTCCTGAGGATTGGTATATGTTTTGAATTCTATCTACTATTATGATGTACAAAGCCTTTAGTGAATTAGATGTATGCTGTAGTATTTATAGTTTTTCCTGATTAGTATTGACATAGTGAAATTGAAATACTTACAAAAGCAAAAACTCTGAATATGTGAAGCGGGTTCGCTTCAAAATCGAGACTTTGTTTAACTTCCAGCACCATGTTGCACCAAAACCATTCGCCTGTGGGATTCTCTCTGACCAATTCGAAGACTTGTTCGTCTTCTCGTTCACTTCTAATTTCAAAGCGCATGGCACTCGTGCTGATCCGGCCGTCGGCGTCTAGGACTCTGTATGAGCACTTCGTGACGCCAGTTTCGCCAAGTTCCTACGAAAGTACATTTCAGTTAATTTGTACAACATAAGTAGATACTAATACTGTTTCAAAATATTTTTGAATTGGTTGTTTTGTTTACAACTTCAGAAATATTGCTGACTTCAGAAATATTGCTGCTACGCTTACTTAAGTGAACCGCGTTCAAAAGAGAGTAGTAGTTATACAGCGTGTGTCAGAAAAGTGTGGTCATATTTAAGGGTGTGACAGAGACCAGCAAACTCAACAACAATCTGCATTAGACAGACGCGACGTCGTAATCGAAAAAAAAAATTCTGCTGCTGCATTATTACATTTGGGTCGAGAAGTTATTGAAGTTTTGTACGGGACAGCTGATTATTTTTTCGCAATTTCGATTTTGGTCCCGAAGACAAAGTTGTTCAGTTTGATGGTGGTACCACACCCTTGAATATGATCACACGGCCAAAAAATTGCTTTTAAGGACCTCACACAGCACGCGGCCACGACCACAACTTGTCGCATGAGCGGTAGCTTTGTTGAACAGAACTAATCGGACGGTTGTGCGAACAATTTTTTTCCTGGTCGAACCGAAATGTTAGAATTTGAACCGCGCCTAACACTCGCGCTATTCCAGGTGGTTCGGTTCGGTGGTTCACTCTACAATCAGCCTCTGATAATTTAATATTGTTTTAAAGTTCAAACTAAAAGTTAGGGACTTACAGCTATTTGACAAGGGGCGAACATCTCGATAATGGGCGCGTTGTCGTCGATGTTGATGATCATGAGCTGCACCGCAGGTGCCATAGCCTCACCTTCTATCCTTATATTGAACATGTAATTCCGCATCCCGGGAGTCTCATAGTCCTGCCTTCAAAATGCGCAATATTACACGTTTTCTCTTGGATTGTAATTATACATATTGTTACGAGCTGGGTATGGGATAAATTAATTACTACCGATTAAACACAAAATAACTTTATTAATTACAAAACACTTAAAATTAATCACAAATACACTAATGATCGCTATTCACTTAAATATCGCACGTACTAGCCAAAATTAGACTGACTGCACCCATTTTTTTTTTGTGGAACATTCTAGACTCTAATCTTATAGACAGGTCTAATCTTATAGAATATTCGAGACTCGCACGTAATCTGGAATGTTCTCGTAAAGCAACCAACATAACAATAAAAATACTGATTGGTATTAATGTCTCGAGTACCTACCTATATTTTATCTACAATACAAATAAATACAATTGAAGTGTCTGTTTGTAATATCAAAATAACAGTTTTTACTGAATGCATATGATAATATATATACGGCACATATAACAAAAATATACATTTTTCAATTTTTGTCTGTCTGTCTGTCTGTTCCGACTAATCTCCGAAACGGTTGGACAGATTTGGACGACTTATATTTTAGAAAAATAATTAGGGTTCCGTGCAAAAAAATTAAAACCCTTGAGATTGGTAACAAAGTTAGATTCAAAAAAAGGGAAGTAATATTTTTTTATAATAATTTCACGCTAACAAAGTTCGCTGGCAACAGCCAGTTGTTACATAAAAACTTAATGACAGACACACTGTTTTATAATTGTAAAATATTTGGAACGATTCATCATCTGATCGGCCGCCCAGGCGCGACGGTGCTATGTGGAACTAACGTGTGCCATGTTAGTATACGCAAAACAGAAAAGTAGAAAAAGAATGAAGGAAGAGATCTTTTTTTCTTTGTGCTAAAAATAACTCTTTTCTGCAACAAGATCAAGTTGGTCTTGTTGCAAAAAAGAGTTATTTTTATCTTACCTATTTGTAATAACGAGATGCCAGTCTCCACCATCAGCCGGTATCCTAGTTATGACTGGAACGAGCATGTTGTATGACCCCACCGAGAAGGGAGCCTCCACGTAAGGAACCCCTTCGCCTGTAATAAACGAAAGATTAAAACAATGGGCCCGCGAGCTTTTCGTTGAGATAATAGATCTTTCTGCCTACATTGATAAATATAATTAAAACAAAGTAAGTAGTTTTAATTTGTGGTGACACCTACGTCTAGTCTGCAGCGCAGCAACTTAGGCAGTAACCTGGGCTACCACCTTCATCGCCATAGAGCCTTTCAGCTAAAAAACAGCTACTGCTGCCTCCCTCACGCAGCGTCACTACGACCGATCTTCGATCTTCACCAGGTCATCGAGGTAGTTTGTCGGGGGCTACCTGCTTGCTAAATGGCTGATATGCATCCCGTTAGACTGGAAGCTGACCCCAATATAGTTGGGAGAAGGATAGGCAGGCGATGGCAATAATAAGTCATTTAGTCATTACAAACCTTTGTAGTTTAACTTGGCGATGGGTACGTGCCCTTCGATCTCCTCTTCCATGTAGATGAACTGCATGGGGAAACCGCTATCGTTCCAGAAGACATCCATGCAGACGTCAAGCCTGTCCGCGGCAGGTACCAGGGGTCGCTGGCTCCATGTCAGTCCTGACGATTATTGATTAAAATAAGCCATATTTTCTTTATTTAATTGGGCCTAGCAAAAATTTACGGATTATATCTTACAATTAAAATGATAAAACCAGCATATGATACCAATGTGCGGCTCTATGCAATCACTCTTGTAAAAATAGGTATAAACTAGTATTCTTACCATCAAAATTTTGCGCGGGTAATTCAGGCCTTTCTGGCCTTGGTATTGCGCTCATGTACCCACATCGTGATCCAATAGCTGTAAGCAAGAAAAAAAATATGCTTAACATTTTTCGTATCGTTATTCCTTCGTGTTACGCCCCGTCTACGACCACAAGCGACTTGCGACGTCAACTTGCATCCAGTGACACGCTCGGATGTCACTTGTTTCCTTCGCTTTGGACAGACCACCGCGTCGCTTCGTGGTGACTCGAGGAATGATCTAAGTTATTTCTTTTGCTTGTTTTTTCCACAATCGCTGTCACAGGCTCGTGAGTTGGGTGACCCGGAAAAGCGGTTTTACCACGACACCGCTCGTTCGCGCGGTCTGGCGGTGAAGCGGACCTCACGTCGCATTGGTTTCTATGAAATCCGTTCATATCTAATATGCGTACACCACCCGACCCCGCGGAATCTGCCCGACCGCGCGGCCTGGCGGTGTCTTATGAGAATTGCCTTAGGATAAAGTACCTTGTGCGGAGGTAGTAGTCGTAGCAGCGAGGAACACCAGCGCTGCTGTCAGTATCCGGACGTCGACACTCATTTCATGTTCTTAATTAATTCCGATGGCAAAGGCACACTTCTGTCTGAGTTATTGTGGCTCTGTGGAATAATTCGAATTGGTGTTAGATTATTTTATGAATGTTTTCGTTATCGATAAAGCATTGGCGGAAAGTGGAAATACGACATGGTCAGTTCTTCCTTCATCCGTCTAGTCGAACCATAATAAAAAAGTGCGGTGTGTGACTAGAGCTATAATTTCATGAAGCAAATCGTTAAAACTAAACTACCTGATAGTTTCAGGAGATGTGCAATGGAAAGGACGCAGATTTTTTTGTTTGAAATGCTGTGTCATGATGAGATATGTAGATCTTTAACTGTGATCTACGATACTCGATAGCGATAAGTACTAGCTTACGTTTCTACTAGTAGTGCCTACCCAAACGAACTAGGTTTTGGTTCAGGCAGAGCTTTCCTCATGACTCATGAGGAAATCTCTATCTCATAATCTCATTGATCTTTATTTGTTAAACAGAATTCAACGGATTACCACATTCTTTTAATTAAAGCATGTAGATTTAATTGAAAGAATGTGGTAATCCGTTAGTTGTGGTAAAGAATAATACAAATTTGATTATAGGGACTAATTTATATTAATATAAAAACAAACAACACTGATTGGTTGATTGATACACCTACATAAACATAAATAATTTATTTGCATTAAACATGGTATACAATGATGTTAAATAAAATTAAAAAAGTAGTTAAACATTTTTCTAAGCTAAGAAAGAACATAGCATGCAAAATTTAAGGTTTTTTTTTTAATTTTTACCCAAAAGCGAAATACCAACAAAAACTAACATTTAATAATATAACATTCTACTGTGCATATTAGCTAAAGCCTTTGAGAGGGTTATTATCGACCAGGGGTATGCAGCGCCGAGTCAATTTTTTAGCCCCTCTCAGCACGGTTTTCTAAAGGGTCGTTCAACTGTATCAAACCTGGCTTTGCTCAATGACTTTTTAACGGACAGAATGGATAATGGGGCACAAGTCGACGTTGTTTACACAGACTATAGTAAGGTTTTCGATAGAATCGACCACAACATTCTTAAAACTAAGCTTTTCAGCTTTTCTGTTTTAGCAGAGGAGATCTGTTCCTTTGGTTTACCTCATACCTTGAAAATAGATCTCAAGCTGTCGTTATCAGTAACTACATGTCAAGCTGGGTTTCAGCTCCCAGTGGTGTTCCTCAAGGTTCCTTGATGGTTCCGTTACTTTTTATTATTTATGTTGGTGACATTGACTCGTGTTTCCATAACTCAAAACTATGTTTCGCTGATGATATGAAGATTTTCTCTGCAATATCATCGGACGACGACATAGATGCTCTTCAATGTGGCCTGGCGCGATTTGATGATTATTGTCTAATTAATAAACTAGATTTGGACCCTGCTAAATGTTCAGTAATCTAATTTAGCAGGAAACGCGTCCCTCTCCCTACAACGTATTTACTTAAAGGGCAGCTATTACAGAGATGTGAAGGTGTGCGTGACCTAGGTGCTTTTCACGATTCCAAACTTTTATTTAACGTGCACATTGAGCAAATAGTAGCAAAAGCTTCGAAGTCACTGGTTTTTGTCATGAGACTCGCTGTGTGTTTCAAGAAGGCCAAAACCCTCAAAGTTCTCTATTGCTCTTTTGTCAGAAGTCATCTTGAATATGCGTCACTTTGGAACCCATGTTATGGCAAATACATAAATCGTACTGAGAGTTATCGGCTACGTATACCATATCATTCTGATAATTACATAAAACTCTGCAGGAAAGTCTTACAGTAAAGCATTTACAGCCACTTATAGATCGTCGTCGACTTGCACTTTTGTAATAAAAAATTTAAATAACGAGATTGACTGTCTTGATCTCCTGCAAAAATTACACTTCAATGTCCCCCTGAGATCAGTTCGATTTAAGCCACCTATTTCCATTCCTTTTTACTAATCTAACTACAGGCAAAACTCATACATAGTGCGAGCGAGTAAGGACTTTAATATTCTTTGTAAAGAGTTCTCATTTGACCCATTTACCACCAAAACCTATTCTGCACGGGTAGTATTTAAACGCAAATCAAAAAATATCCTTTTTCTATGCAATAAGATTCCGAATTCCCATCAAAATTACTGATTGCACAGCAAAATATTCAACTCAAAATAGCAAAAGCTTTTTCATCAATGCACAGCTAATAATCTTAATGCACATTATACTGGGTGTGCCCCTGACGTCGACCGTCTAGGGTTAGCGTTTCCGTCAGCAGGTCGACGGATCCCCGCTCCCGCACGGGGCTCCTATTTCTGTCTGCAGGGTTTACAGGAACCTAACTAACCTAACCTCGGGGTGCCCCTGACGTTGACCGTCTAGGGTTAGGGTTTCTGTCAGCAAAAATTTGCTGTGCAGTCAGTATTTATGCTATGTATGTAGTATTTTTGTACAAAAATAAATTTAACTGATGTAAAAAAAAATATAAATGATGAGTATGTATTGATAGGCGATTATTTATTTGATATGCAATTTATAATATCCCATTCTGCACGAACTCGGCTGAATGGTAACTTTTTTGATAGTTCATAGTGCTTTATTTTCCTTTATTTTTTTCCCAGTGTCATTAATGCCTAACCTGAATTGGTGTCAGAGTGTATAATAATTTAATGCTTAATGTATCTTATTTTATTTTACTTCATTTCATTTTATATCGTGCTTGTTAACTAGTGATCCTAAGATTTCTAATACCTTTTCTATGTTTACTCGTGGAAACCTGTTATTGGCTCTGTGTTGCATATACAATTGTTACTCATTTGTTGCTGTTGGTTCTAATATATATAAATAAATAAATAAACTATGTGCAATCTTGTTTGTTTTTCTTTCAATTCAAAGTACAATTTTTATTTTAGTATGACAAAGCTATTTGACCAGCTACCTATACATTTCATACAACACGAACTTTAAAGACACAAAAAAAACTTACAGAAGTTAAAAATAGTTTGTGCAATCAAAATAATCAAGGATATAGGTACCTATACGCGCAGATAACACTGATACCGCTCATTTCGCATACAATCGGAATGTGGGGCAAAATTTAATCAAACTTGGTAAAAAGTACAAAGGGAAAAGAAGAAAGTGCCTTCTATTGTTGAGTAGCCTATTCGTAGCGAGAAACAAGAGAATATCATTAATTGTGTGAAGGATCATATGGCAAGAAAGGAGGTAACCGCTGAGATGCCCAGTAATAGAGAAGTATGGTAGAAGAAGGCATGCTGCGCTGACCCCAACTATATTGGGATAAGGGCAGGAAAATGGTGATGAAACATGAGAAAATCATTACACACATAAACAAAAAGTTTGTAAACATGAATCTAATTGTGTTTATGTACCACTCACATTACTTTCAGCTTTCACACCAAAAACTGAATAAGGCGAATCGAAAAAGTTAAAACTCAATGAATGTAAATGGCGCGTAGCTCTTGGGACCATAGCAAACATAGGAATCGCCGATGTGGGCAAAGGTGGGGAGATGCGCCCCTCAGTCGCCCTCGCCAGTCCACGCTAACCAACGTATCGGGCTACCCGAATTTAAATCGTGCAGTGTTAAACTTATATTTTTATTATATTGTTTTAAGCAAATAAACTTTAATAAATGTTAGAGCTGTGTTTATTGTGAAGAGTTCCCGAAACCTCCAATACACACATACACTCTACAGTGGGGTCTGGTCTGCTGGTTGCCAGAAGTGGGTTGGGCATGCCATGTCTAGAGAGAGAATGCATTGAAACAGATGGGGCGGAGTTGACACACAGTGGCTGCCGATTGTGAGCGACAATAAGCTGACAGACGAACTAAAGTGCTTTTCCAGGAGCAGCAAAACCACGTGTAACTAAAGAAGAGCTGAAGGCTATGGGGGTGATCTTTGTTGAATAGAATAACAATACAGATTGGTTTAAAGAAAGGCGAATTCAAAACAGGCTTGCTTTGTTTACATCTTAATGAAAACGATATGACCAATGCACGTCAACTTATTCACGTACGTTGTATCTATGTTTTGGGAAACCCGGAACCCGGAACCGGAACTGTTCCTTTCCTATCAAGGTACAGGTTACAGGCTAGAAAATAAAACAAAAAGAATTCCAAAAAATCCATTACTGATTCGCAAATAAATAAGTCGAGTACATAAGTAGATAAATTCTTCGTCGATATCAAAAAAAATCTATTAAATATTTATCGAAACCGGATGATCGATCTGATTAATCATTTGTTGTTTCCATATCCTTTTAGGCCTTAGGCGGAGATAGAAAAATAATCTTACCGTTTAGGTGTTTACTCGACTTTTTGTTGTAACTTGGCTATGTTTATTGAGCCCTATATCACTATATAGGTTCACTTAACACCAAGACCACGTGTAAAGGCAAAAACTTTTTATTTTGTTTTGGTAATATAACAACACACAAGCCGATTGATTTGTTTCTCTTGATTGAGTGCGACGATGTGTTATTTTTTGTGAAAATCGTCAAAAAACTGATAAGATTGGGCGATAATTACTTACTTTACATATCGATTAAGGCGGGCGATAGACTACGATAACGCAATGAGATTGTATTTTTTTTGTTGTGTCCTGAAAATATCAGAAATATCTTTGTTACTTTGATAAGGACTTTTTGAGAAGATTGCGAAATATTTTGTCAACGATAGCTTTCTGAGAATCATATGTTTTGGGTGAATATTTGAAGATAGACATATTCAGGATTCGTAAATTAAGGTCAAATATTGCTTCCAATTACAACTTTTATGGATTTAACCTAAAGTTTATAGTGCAGATTAACGAAATAAATCAAACGCACAGTATTTGAACTGCTATATAGGTCTGAATCTAAAGCTGAAAATTTTCGTCGAACGGTGATGAGATATGAAACAAACGGTAATTAGCATTTTAAAAATGGTAATTATGCTTCTTGATTGGTAATTAGAAATAAAATGAATAATGTACTTTAATCACATATTTATTAATTATTTAGGTGACAGTAAATGACATCAAACTTAGCTATTAAGCGAAGTGATTTAATAAAAAAAAATACTCAAAAATCAACCGGTTTTCCTAAAAATCAATAACATTATCTGTCTAGTAATTCAAATAAAATCAATTAGAACACTAGTTCAAAACTCAGTGTAAATAGAACTTAGACCTATACAGGGTTATTTGTAAAACACCATGCAACCTCTTAAGAGGTCATTGTACTCATCATTATGGACAACTTTTACTATGGGACCAAACCTGAAATCGCGAAAAAAAAGTCAGCTGTTCCCTACATTTATGATCGATTAACTCGTCAAAATGTAGGGAACAGCTGTTTTGTTCTTTGGTTAGTGTTCTTAATCTCTCCCACTCGGACAGTAACGTATTCCTCATTGCTTCTCCAAATAAAATTTTCTTCTTAGCTTCTTCTACTTTGGTTTTGTCTCTAAGTAGTGCTGTTACTTTAGAATTAGGACTCTGCAGTCGTTTTTTCAGTCTTATAATTATTTTCCTATACGCATGATTTTTTCGTTGCAGTGATTCTATTATATTCGAAAAAATCATGCATTTCACATTTACCTATTTTTTTTTACATGAATTGTCTATTTTCATTAATATTATCTTCGCTGTCACTGGGACTTGGTGTATTTTTATTCATGTTTAATTTCTTCCTTTATTAATTTCTTTTTTTGAAAATGTTTTCTTAAGTTTTCTCTCCATTTCTTCCGCTGTAGCCTTCTAGCTCTTGGCGTCATTTCTACTACTGACAAAAGTATTTTCTGTTCTCTTCGTTTTTTGTATCGTTGTCGTTCTTTTTCTTTTTGAAACGCGTATAAAATAGGGTCAGCTTTGATTTTAGCGTATCGATTCGGGCGCGCGATTTTGACTTTAGCCAATGTTTCCTCCTTCGATTGCTGCTTTTGCCGAGGCATGTTTAGTCTGAAAGAAAATAGTGGTAGGTGGGTAGCCAGTATGTGGTAGGTTTATTTTGTTGCGGAAGTCCCAGTTCACACCGAACGATCAACAATCGATCACGCGTTGGTAGTAACAATTCTACCTTGGGCTGGCCTAGCGAAGTAAGGCGTTTCAATATAATAAGAGGCCAGCTTATACTGGTACTAATTACCATTTTCAATTGCTCATTACCGTTCGCTAAAATACGAACGGGAAAAATGGTAATTATATAAATGGTAATTAGGTTTTTGTACATTTTTTCACATTATACGTTCTTTATAGAACTTAAAAAATTGAGAACTTGATCAAACCAAAGAGTATCCTATGGCGTCTATTACAATGCATGAAAAAGATAAATAAACATATTAGACTTACCAGGGGAAACTCGAACGGTAAGGAGATTTTTGTTTGCCAAACACAATTTCTGGGCGATTAAGATAGGCTAGAATTGGTGCCAAAATACTTTTTGAAATGTGACCCGCACGAGTCGAGACGCGAAACGGAGTGCAACCGCCGAGTTACTCTTACAGATAGCAATACACTACGCAGAAAAAAATTACCCTGCGACTGTGTGAACAAATGGTAGTGAGTATAAAGTGTTGGGACAATTTTCAAAGTCGTTACAAATTACCTAAAAGTGTTCTTTAATGTGTATAGTTTTGCTAATTGGTAAAACATGTTGTGCACTATACAAATTACTTCTTAAAAATACGATCTTTAGGGTATTTTTATAACTTTTTGAGCATGAACTGCAAAAATTTGGAAATTGGGACACGAATGGTGATGAGATTTGAGGAACGTTTATGAACATAACTTAGTTGTTTATAACAATAGGAATATATTATGTACATCTGTATATAGTGCTGGAACTATGTTTTACGTGAAATAAAAAAAAACATAACTTTATATCTAACTAAGTAGTTATTTGGGGAGGGCCGCGTGATATGCACATGTTCAAATAATCACCCTTTTACTTCTCATTTGGGTCAATATCAACAAAGTGCATTTTTTATCGATTTAGGTGGCGAAATTTTTTTCTGGCCTAGTTGATTCTTCAATAGGTACGCATAGGTCTCAAGGTGAACTTGGACAAAACCCAGATTACGTTCAACGAATACTTCACCCCTGGACCAATTGTTGTCAATGGCGGTCCTCTCGAGGTTGTTCGAGAATATGTTTACCTCGGGCAAACTCTACAGTTTGGTAAGAACAACTTTGAGAGGGAGACTGACAGAAGAATTTAGCTGGGATGGGCAGCATTTGGGAAACTTCGTCGGGTCTTCTCGTCGCGTATTCCACAGAGCCTAAAGACTAAGGTGTTCAACCAATGCGTCCTGACTGTTATGACTTACGGGGCCGAAACGTGGAAATTCACGGGTCGGCTGTCGGCTCATAAATTCAAGGTCGCTCAGCGAGCTCAGAGATTTGTTTGCTACTCAAACTATCTTGAAACGTTAAAACTGACTATATGTATAGGTACAAACAATACATATACAGTACATACTTAAAATGTGGTGGCTCGTTTTCACGCCACCAAAGCCATCAACATTGAGCCACCAAATTATAATATACATATTTAATATTTTTACTTTATTTCATAAAAATACAGATTTAACATGTTATATATAAAGACAGTATAAATGAGCTTTGGTGGTAACACAATACAAAAAAACCGGCCAAGTGCGAGTCGGACTCGCGCACGAAGGGTTCCGTACCATTATCTATAATAACGGAAAAAAAATCATATCTGTTGTATGGGAGCTCCCCTTAATATATTTTTTTTTAATTTTTAGTGTTTGTTGTTATAGCGGCAATAGTAATACATCATTTGTGAAAATTTCAGCTTTCTAGCTATCACGGTTTATGACATACAGCCTGGAGACAGACAGACAGACAGACAGACAGCGAAGTCTTAGTAATAGGGTCCCGTTTTACCCTTTGGGTACGGAACCCTAAAAAGGGAACCAAGCTTAAGAAAATCTTTAAGATTTTATGTTGCAATTAAATTAATATCACTGATTTATGTGTAACCCAAATCACTAGCTATAACGTGTAGCTTACTATTAAAACTCTTTAAAATCAGCAAATCGATCCACCAAAAATTAAACAAATCTTGTCCCCTGTACCACCCAAGATGAATACTTACGTTTTTGGTGGGTAATCATAGCACTAAAACACACCTGTTACATACACGCAAGTGAGAAATTGAGAAATGCGAAATAATAAAACGCGATTGATCGCACACGCACGAAAAGTGAAACCAAAATTTTGATTTCTTGTTTAATTTTTTTTTTCATAGTTATTACTATTATAGTTTTGTAATTTGAAAATAATTTAATTATTTTTGAAATAAATACAGCTATTGTTTTTAGATAATGTGTCTTGTGCATATACTAAGAAAATTGTTTATTTTTCATTGTAGCTGGAAAAACCAAACCCAACTTGAATTTTAAGGCATTTTTTTTTCCTGATTATTTATATACACTTATAAAAAAAACTATGTAGCCCTAATTGAACCAAGTTACGTATACGGGTCAATCTCCAATTGAACCAAGTTACGTATACGGGTCAATCGCTCTGGTGCTTTTCAGATATTGATATTTAATGGTAATTATGTATCTCATTAAAAATAATGATATTCAAATAGTACATTTTTACTATTTGCCTTCAATTTACACAAACAGTTATGGAAATATTTAAGTTCAAAAAATTTCGCGACCAGAGCCATCATAATTGGTGCCAGAGCGATCATAAATGGTGAAATCAGTGAAACAAAAAAAAAATATATATTGATAAAATATTATTTATTTAGCTGTTTTCAGTCATATTCAGTGTACGTGTAACAAGATTATATGTAAGAGAAATGTATTATTTTAGAAAAAGTCAAGGCATATTATCAGTCACACATATAAAAAATACGGAATATCTTCTATAATATAAAAATGAATTGCAAAATGTGTTGGTAAGCGCATAACTCAACAACGCCTGGACCAATTTGGCCAATTCTTTTTTTTAATTTTCGTTGAAGTTCAAGGATGGTTTTTACGGCGAGAAAAATAAGAAACATCCTATCATTTTACACCTCGATTCTGAACGTGGACATGTAAAATTTACTGCTGGGATATTCACCCATTTATTGAGTCTTACTCTCACTACCATACTTTGTTACACAGAATTTTTGGAACTTCAAATTATAAGTCGGTTTATGAACATACAACTATCAAGTTGTTTTTTCAGAGTTTTGTCTGGTTTTACAAACATACTCTTAGTCAAGATCTGAGGTGCCTCAATTTTCATTGCTTAAGCGATACGCTAAAAGAAAGAATATGCCTCCCATTATAGCCGTCATTCTTTTATCATTCAAAGTTTGTCATTGTAAGGAAACTCAACGTGAAGACTGACGTTATCCTGAAGTTTACGCACTTCACGCTGCTAAACCACGTGGCTACTACTGACGTACTTACCCCTCGATGGATAATGTCATTCAAGATAGCGCAGAACTTCACAGCTGATTATTATATTTAAAGAAACATAATTACAATAAAAAATAAAAAATATTTAAAAATTTAATTTCAAAGATAATTATTTTATTTACAAACTACTAAACTATAATAGTAATAAATATGTACAAGTAGAAGAGGGTTACAGGGCGTCCAAAAATTCGTCCGCATCGCTGTCAACAGGAAAAGTGCCCAGAAGGCTGGCAGCATTACCACGTTGGATGGCAATGCTAAATAAAAAATTGATATTTTTCTCACCTCAGTAAAGATGTGCTGAGTTTACATAGCAAGAGATTCGAAAGAAATGTATTTGTACACAATTTATAGTTCAGCCCTAGACTCGGAGACTAAAAGATTGCACATTACTCACGACCATGAAAGATTTTACTGACGAAGTCTGGTAAAAGATTCTGGCTAAGTGTGCTGCTTTGTCTTGCCTGTTCATCCAAAGAAGAAATTTACTTCTTCATTTGGTTCATGCGGGTGTGGATGTTCAAAACTTGGTACAATTTGTGGGAAAAAACAGTCTCAATTAGCCAGGATCCAGAAAATTCTTTGCATATTTTATTTAGTTGTTCACTTCTTTATCAACGATAATGGTAATGATAAGACCAATAATACAATTTTCATTATTCGCACAAAAAATTGGTGACGATTAGAAAAGTTACCTTAGCGGGACATCCCGCCATTTTGAGTGGCTTTAAACAGTTTGGATTACTTAATAATCTTCCTATCAATTTTAATCCACCACTTAGGTATTTAGGTTCTTAGGATCTTCAGAGCAGAGGATAGGTATAGAGGGAGGTAGCTGGTATTCGTCTACGGGAGCGGCCTGTGGGTGTCATACACGCGACGAGCCTACAATGTCCTGCGCGTTCAATTTAATAACGACTTCAGGATGTTGCTGGGACTACCATGGCGTGTAGCGCGTCGGGGATGTTCGCGGAGGCTCGTACTCATGGCTTCCACGCCATCATGCTGCAGAAAGCGGCCTCCTTACTAGAGTGCCTGCATGGTAGTGACAACAACATTTTGAAGATGATTTATGCCAGACCGGACTGCCCCTTCCAGAGACACGGGGTGGCAGTCATAGGTCTGCATAAATAATAAAATTGTAAACGCTACCTACTACTATCTGGAGTAAAATTTAATTTGAGTTTTAATTTTCTGCATATGAAAATGATTGAGAACCGCTAGAATGCCTGAACAAGAAGATGCTGATACTCAAGTAGAGTCATCTCGTCTGCTCTCTGCATGTCAGATTGCAAAATCCACTCCTATTAATTAATTAGCAGTGAAATCTCTTGTATTGTAGGTACTTATCTTATTCTGTCGATTGTAAGGAGTTCGTGGCTAGTTTGTAACAGCCGTTCGGGGTCGATCTTTTGGTTAAGCCGCGGTTGCCTAGGTTAGTTCATGGGTGGGTAAGGGTAACCTAACCACCCGTTACATACCGAGTTTCCTCTGTGCCTCGGAAAGCACGTTGGTCCCGGCTATTATTTGTAGATATTTGACAGTCGTCACAGATAATCCGTGGCCCGAAAGTCACGCCTGTAATCCCCGAAGGGATAGGCAGAGGTGTACCTAATAATACACCCACATTTTGCCCAGCCGAAATTTTGCCATTATAATCGGACACAGGAGAAAGAATTGTCACAACTCGCGTGTAGCTCGTGGCCTGCAGGCTCGCAAATAATTTGCTCATCTCGGCTGACGATAGACGTCCATTACAGTTGTACCTACGCTACTTCATTGAAAAATACACGAGATAAATAAAACGGTAAATATAAACAGAAATAAGTAGTTCTTTTTTTATCTCGTTTTCTTATCATTGTAATTCTTTCACTCGCCCGGAGTCCGGACGCTGCGCGTGAATAAGCTGATTATACACGGCAGTAAAGTGGACCTTTACAACTGGTAGATGATTTTGTAGATCTGCTCTTTGAATTTATCAACAAAAACCAAAGAAGCATTGTAGTTTGTATGTAAAGAGGTACCTTTAAAGGTACAAATAAAACTGTCTAATCTATCGAGAAAATGTAAGAATCACGACAACGACATCATTTAAGTTTCCGTTATAAACAAATCAATGATCGTATGATAACAAATATTGACCCGCGATAAGGTCCGTGTTGCTCGCCTGTGCGCGGGCCTGGGGCGAGCGTCGACACAGTGCTCCTCTCAGTCGGGACAAGCTCGTTCACCAATCAACGCACCCTTATCAATACACAAGTGAGTTTTACTTTAACTTTTATAATATTTTTAAGTTGTTGTCGACTTTTTTAGTTTAAGTTTCTTACTAAACAGCCCCCTGTTTAGTAAACTTAAACTGAATAATTCAGTAAATATGCGATTATACATATATAATAATTATATATCTTGTGAGACAACTTCGGCCTGTTTCTACCGAAAGTTGTATCAATCAAATATTGATAGTGTTGCACGTAAAAAGGTTCGATGTCATTCTAAATAATCTTGCTTGTTCTATTCTTATACCTTTTTTACTGGGATATTTATTTTTTGGACTTTAATAGTTGCTAATTAGCATGAGATGAGATCTATTTTACACATAATTAGTAACGGAGTCTCTTCAGGAAGCTTAAAATGGGGTTTTTTGCACAATAATATATTAGGATAATAATAATCACGTTAAAATTCTTAAAATGGTTATGATTCTGCTTAAGGTGAATGCTCCAACCAGCCCGCGAAATTCAAAATTTCTTGCGTTTTTTGCAATTTATATAGATTATAATTCTGTAACTACATAATTATGTCTTACAGCCGCGAATAATATTTTAATCAACATACAACCTAGCACTGGCCTGCAAATTGCAAAAAACCCAAGAAATTTTGAATTTCGCGGGCTGGTTGGAGCATTCCCCTTAAGCGGCCATTTTAAGCCCCCAGGGCTGCTGGAAGATTTGTGCATTTCTATCTTAAAGTCATTTCCTGTTTGAAGTAGTTATTTGAGTGTACATAAATAAATAAATCGTCCTACTGAAGTAAAATTGTAAATAATGTTATTCGATGTATGCGTTTTGTAATGAACGATGCAACAATAACAATTGATTAAAGTCCGTCATTTATTAAGATTTGTGAGAATAATAATTGAATGGCGGAAAACAATAAGTTTCTGTGCACTTGCTTGCATTGCATGAAATCTGCAACTTTTGGTTTCTAAATGATAGGCGTGACCCCATTTCCCCTTCGTATGTGATCATATTTAAGTTTGTCATACAGACCATCGACCTGAATAACTTTCTGCACGGGACAAAATAATAAATCGCGAAAAAATTATCAGCTGTCCCTGTCATTTGGGTCGAGTAGGTAGATATTATAGCTTTTTATGGGACAGTTGTTTTTCTGGCTGTTACGATGTTAGACCCGTCGAGAAAGTTGTTCAGCTTGATGGTCAGATCCTTAAATACGGCCACACCTTTCTGGTGCACGCTGTATACGAGTAGGTACGTAGAAAAGAACATAGTTCGTGTTCAGAGGTAAAGCAGTCAGACAGTGTAACTATTAGTCCAAGGGGCCGTCTCCACGAGCGAGAGAATCGCGGCGATATTACGTATTTGTATGGGATAATATCGCCGCGATTTTCTCGCTCGTGGAGACAGCCCCCTAGTCATCATTCTCTTACCCTTGTCCCAATTCATTTGGGGTCGGCGTAGCATGTCTTCTTATTCCATACTATTACAATTACTCGGCATCTCAGCAGATACCTCTTTTCGTGTCATATCATTCTTTAAACAGTTTATCCATCGTTTCTTTGGTCTTTTTCTACTCTTATACCCATCCACATTCATACTCAGAACTTTCCTCCGCATCACATGCCCATACCACGACAACCGATTACCACACAACTATGTACCTACTCATTTCTTATTTTGTCCATTCGCGTAACACCACACATCCCCCTTAACATTCTGATCTCAGCCACATGCAAATGCCTTTCATTTATTTATTTAATTTATTTTATACTATTCGGAAACTTACAGCTAATATAAACAATATTCTTAAATAAGACGAATTTGAAGGCCATTTATAAGTTTTCACAGACATTCATCCCTTTTGTGGCCCAACATTCTGATCCATACAGGACAGCAGGTCCAACCATTGTTTTATAAATCTTCGAATGCGGGAGCCGCAGTTTATTCCCGTGACCTGCCGCCATTCCATATTTCCATCCATCCCGTGTTAATTCTGTGCTAGCACTACGATCTACATCGCCATCCTAGTGTAGTGTAACTAGTCTAACTACCCCATTAATTACTTAGTTATTGGTAATGATAGGATTTATTAGGATAGGGGCGATTCCGTGTAAGTAACCGAGAGCAGATCTTCCTTATGATAAATGATAACTGCTGTCACTGGCAAATCTTGCTATGTACAGAATTACAGATATGGCTATTCAGTTACCTATAACCTGGTACTTTTCTTCAAAAGCCCTGATTCTCTAGGGCTAACTCTACTAATAAAATACTATTTTATTCAGTTAAGTAACTTGATCTATTAAAAATCAAATTAGTTTAGGTACAATCGATTACACTGATTTACAATATACCAAATAAATAAATAAAATTTTATTCAGTTCGCATAACAAGGTATAATAATTATTAAAAAGCCAATAACAAAATACAATAAGCGCTAGGTTTTTACACATTACCTGGACTCCACACTAGGATACCCTGTGTCGTGGGGTCCAGTCTCTTCCCAAGTAAGGGTAACATGTTAGCTTTAACTGAACTAAGTACAAAAGAAATACAAAAATTTAGATTAATAAAAATAATTAAGACAACAAACTAAAAACTATTAATATTATAAACCTGTATTGTCCCACTGCTGGGCCAAGGTCTCCCTTCTCTCTTTCCACATTTCGCGATTGTAGGCCAATCCTTTGCGTAAGAGTCCAGCTCATCCCGCCATCTCCTTCTGCGCCTGCCGCGTTTTCGTTTCCTGCTATTTGGTATCCACTGAGTGGTAATTTTTGCCCATTGCTCCTCCGACATGCGGCAGATGTGACCAGCCCAATTCCATTTCAATTTAGCAGCTGTAAGAAGTACTATATATATAACAATATTTTTAAAATAATCATTTGGTGTTTTTGGAAGTGTGTGTGTATGTGGGTGAAGTGAGGTGAGTGTTAGGGTGTGTGTATGGCGTATATGTGTGGATGAGTACGTATATGGTTGTTTTTTTTACAATATTGCGACTGTATGTAAAAGGTGTTGTTTGGTCATAAATATAACATTTTTAAAAGAGCTGCAGTACATCAAGCTATGTTTAACCCTTAATTTGATAAAGTCCGGATAAATCAATGGGCTTTTGTTAATCTTAAACATTTATTTTGTAATGTAAAAAGTAGTTAAGTACAAACTAAACTATTCTTACATCACAGTATTAGTATAAAAAAATAATTTAACACATAAACGCAACGTTATCATTAAAACTAAAAGTAAAGTTAAAACAATTCTATTGATGTTTGACCCTTTCCAACGTTAGATAGTTCCACTGAGTTACGCCCGCGCATGCACCCGTGATCGTGAGTAAGAGCATGTGAGCAGAGAGCATGTCGGTGATGTCGGACAAAGTTCATGCATGCTTCGAGCAAACAGCGATGAGCACACAACGATCATCGTTTACCCTAGCGATAAGCAAGGGTTGAGTCACGTGACTCACAGATTATCCACAATACATACATATCTCAACAAATGGAATAATCAAAGTCAAAGATATTGGTCTGCGTAGTTGTAGAAAAATTCAGCATAAGTTTATAGCTATTTATTTATTTAAACTTCATGTACAAGAGTGGTACATAGGCGGACTTAATGCTACAAGGCATTCTCTACCAGTCAACCTTTGGGTCAAATAAGTCAGCATTGTGGTAGAGTACAATTTTTTTTTTAAATTACCATTTTGTTAACAGAAATTGATACACATAAATGGGTATCAATATTTACTTACTGAAGAGAAACTAAATACCTAGACTAGACAAGACTAGCGCCACCAACATTGAAGTTTTCTTGAATAGATGTAGCGTATCGATGCAATCTTATCTAGGTCCAGAATTTGCCTACGAGTTTGGCGCGTTCGCAACTTCGGAAGTAGCGTCCATCAGTTCCTGTAAAGTGTAGACAACAGGAAACGTAGGACACGATAAGTCTCTAATGGATTGTGGAGCATTATCAATTGTAGAATTTGTAGTCACATTTTACCCCGCAGTTTTTTTATTTATTTATTTAACAGTTTATGTACACACTAACATACAGAAAAGAAGAAAGGAACAGAAAAACTAGGTACAAAGGTGATGCTTATTTCTAAAGAAATCTCTTCCAGCATACCTGCGAAAGGAGAGTAGAAAAAAAGAGATGTAGACATAGTGTGTAAAAGAAGAAGAGAAAATAGAATACATAAAAACAAATTAACCATCGAATTTAAATATAATAACATACATTACAGGAATATACTTACATATTTACTAGTAAAAAGTCAAAATATATAACACAAATATAAGCTACAATATAATACATATCATATACTATATAATCTATAATATAAAAATGAATCGCAAAATGTGTTGGTAAGCGCATAACTCAACAAATCCTGGACCAATTTGGCCAATTCTTTTTTTTAAATGTTCGTTGAAGTTCAAGGATGGTTTTTAGGGCGAAAAAAATTTAAAAAATTGCCTGTAGATGTCTAGAAACAACACTAGGATACTTTTTTTTTGGTAGGATTAGGTTAGGAGTAGTGTAGGAGTAGGGTAGGAGTAGGGTAGGAGTAGGTTAGGAGTAGGGTAGGAGTAGTGTAGGAGTAGGTTAGGAGTAGGGTAGGAGTAGTGCAGGAGTAGGTTAGGAGTAGGGTAGGAGTAGTGTAGGAGTAGTGTAGGAGTAGGGTAGGAGTAGGGTAGGAGTAGTGTAGGAGTAGGGTAGGAGTAGGTTAGGAGTAGGGTAGGAGTAGGGTAGGAGTAGTGTAGGAGTAGGGTAGGAGTAGTGTTGGAGTAGAGTAGGAGTAGGGTAGGGTAAGGGGTAGGACACCACGCGAACGAAGTAGCGCTGGGTAGCTAGTAATAAATAAATACCTATGCAACTATGACGAATTAACGACGATTAATTATGACGATTTATTTTAGTGGTAGAGGAATCCTAGTACCTATACATAAATATTAAACATACCTACAGTAACGTTGTGGACCAAGATCCCAGGGCCGCCAGACCTTATTTATTGTCTGACTAACAAAATGTGTGGGTTCGAATAGTGTTAGTATCTCGGGCCGACGACGCCGACGCGACGCCCAAGCTAGCCGATATGCATAAGTTCACGGTACACACTAACACTACTCGATCCCACACATTTTGATAGTCAGAAAATAAGTAAGGTCTGGCGGCAGTCCTGGGATCTGGCTCTAATTAGGTTTTACAATGAAAATCAATTTTCTGATGACTAAATCTTTGTATGAAAACCAATTCAAATGAGTCTTCACTTCTAGTTGTTAGAGTAGCAAGTAGAACAGCATCAATGCTGGCGGCCGTACATCACCAGTTTTATCTTAAAGAATTCCAAGTTCAAAATTTCGTAACGAATGAATCACTACACACTTTCGTATACCTATTTACATGTACTATGTTTAATAACAACAAGCTATGTATGTACTTGACGGTATAAAGTTTATAGATAACTGCGATTCCGGGACGAACACTGTTTCGACATTATTAATGAGAAGACCTTAAATTAGTGATGTATATAAGTAGGTAATGTAGTAGAGGCACACTGCTAATCAGTTTCTTAAAAGTTTTGATGTTTTGCAATAAACTAAGCTACACGGAAAGACTTTAACTATTTGGAATAAGGAGGTCCAGCAACCTCCTTACTCATGCTATTAGGTAGTATTGTTTCTTTGACTTTTTGGTTCGTGGAGTCACAGACATACTTATCAGGCTTTTCAAATCTCGAGTCTAAGATCGGCCACAGATATCGGATATCTGTTGCCTAGTTGGTTTGTTTTTCCCTCTCATGTTCAGTCCGACGAGGTCTTACTAGTTACAATCGTTATTTCTTGCGAAAATTGCTTTTAGATTTAGGAAAGTGTATACATATTGGTGCTCCTGAAGTCGTGACTATACCTACACACTTATTCGAATACTTTTAGGTGCATAATATTGTGTACCGACCTAGTACAAACTAACACGTGTTAGATGCTCACGCACGACTCTGTCATTTAGATGTTTACAATGGATTTGTATTAGAATTTCCATAGATAATACGCGTATGTGTACAGAAATTTTCTTCTTTGTGACTTCGAGATAAAACTTGTATATAGCATCATGCATATTTACTTCTAATTAAATCTGTGTTAAGTAAGCACAGATTTCCATTATTGGCGATGACCTAATTTTATAGCTAGTAGGTATTTGTAACATATTGTTACCAATAGTTTTAAAACTCATCGATAACCTTTGCAATCAAATAAACAATATCAGTGTTCATGTACAGTTTAGTTATAAACGGCAGTAGTCGGTCGCGTGAAAAATTACCATCAACACCTTTTATCATAGTGCAATTAAAAAAAAAGAATTCAAAAGTTTTCGTTTTGAATTTCGAATGTCATACGAATATAGCGCGAAAATAACAGTGACCAAGATGGCGGAGAATGGTGACGTTTCTTATAAAAAAAGTTTTAATGGCACATGCACTTTAGGCGTGAATAAAAGGACTTCTGGTTTGATCGCTAAAAGGGCTGAAGCTTATTTAAATGCAGTTAAAGAAAGTGTAGGAACGCCAACAGGTCAGTTAATTTACTTTTTTTAAACGGTTGGTGTCTCCGGAATATTAAAAAAAATGCTATGTCTATTTCAGTACAGTTTAATTACGTAATTAGTTGTTTTTTGTCAAATATTAATTCTAATAATGTCTATTCACTGTTCATTTCTGCTACTTCTAACTACTTCGCTATTACTGACTATTCACTGTGTCATTTTTATGATCCAAAAGAAACAAATATAGGTAGGTACTTTCATCTTGCACGTTTATGTGCTGCATCATAAAATATCGTCAAAACAAAGATAAGATTAAATGACGTGGTTCAAGATGCACTTAAGTTATTAAATAGGTAATAATATTTACGTAGGTATTTTATAAATAAATGCAATGGAAAAGAACACAAAATAAGAAATATATCAATATAAACCTGTACCTACGCAGGATCGTAGAGGAAAGCCTACGAACTTGACTTCGGGCTACGAGCCGTAGATCATCGTCTACGAAGGTCTACACTTTGCGTAGTCCTAGAACAAGTCTTTAAACGTTTTATGTAACGAGGTATTTAATTTTTTAGTGTGTTCATTGTTACTTTGATTGAGTTTTCTTGAATTAGAGTAAGTGAATTGACAGACTATGAACTCGAACCTTTTTAAATCGACTACCACTTGACACCCAAGTATCATCACCAGCCACCAATTTAATTAGGGCCGGTGCAGCAACTCTTCACCTTCCATACTCCTCTTTAACTCGTCATCTCAGTCGTCACCTCCTTTCTAGCTACATTTTTATCTTTCACACAGTCATACATCGTTTCTTTGGTCTTTGATCAAGAATGGTAATAAAAGTAATATTTTGTCAACAGTGGGAAAGGTTCAGGTACAACAGAGACCCAGTATACCGAAGCTGGAGGTGGTGCAGCGAGTGGCCGCCATCCCCATCGTGGGATCCGGCATCGAGGTCACCGAGAAGGTCTACCAGAAGATCAGGGTAAATATACGATATAAAAAGATCATAAATCGAAAAAAAAAACGAAATCAGGCATGCTTCGTTGGTCTAGTGTTTGCCAGCGGTAATTCGCGCGATTCTGGGTTTAATTTCCAGGCCGAGCCGTATTTCATGGTACTTCCAAAATCAAACCAAACCAACTAGCCTCGGATGTTCCACTGCCTCCTTCCACACAATTCGTGCACTTGCTAGTGCTGATCAGTTCTCTCGGTAGAAGTCAAGCTCGTCCCGCAATCTTCGCCTTAGTCTGTTGTGATGTCGTCTTCCATTTAATAGGACCCTCTCTCTCGGTCTTTCTTTTAGTCTATTTCTCCTTCGGCTTCGGCTCAATCCCACTGAAGCTTAGCAACTTTTTTGTGCAATAACTGTGTGAAATGTGTAAACTAAAGATCTAAATAGAATAAAACGTAAATACATACCAATAATATAATTATCATTCACTAGGAGTCAAACCCACTGATCCGCTGGTACCTGTCCCTGGGAGAGAAGTCGTTGGCCACGGGCGTGCAGCTGGCCTTACCAGCGGTGCTGCTGTTTGAGACCCCCATCCACCAGCTCGACAAGTTTCTGTGCATGTCGCTAGATGTCGTCGAGAAGACCGTGCCTTCCATCAATCTGCCACCGCAAGCAGTAAGTATTTAAATTGACGAACAATTACGACACGTCTGTGATCCGATCCAGCCTGTTACTTGCTACTCTCCCCCAGCGACGTGCATGGCCTTAAGCAGCCTTAAACTTAAGTTGACCTGTTAGACTCTAAAAATAGGGGCTCATGTAGTGCAGATCTGAAGACCAGTTTCAGGTTACTAGTTCTTTCAGTGGTCAGCAGTTCAAAACGTCAACTTTCATGACTATAAAAGATAGTTTGCTTATCAAAATTGAAGGTACTAGGAAACGTTTTGTGGGGAATGAGATATCTGTATTACGGTCAGAACGGAAAAATCCTAGCGCAATTTACTGGCAGTCATTTGCTCGCGGATTTTTCCGTTCTGTCTGTACTGACCCTTAGTCTTAACAAGCGCTACGGTAAGGTGCAAGCTATTCTTTGTTTAGCATAAGCATAATTAATCGCATATCTAGTCCGCCTATAACTTTCCCAGTGTCGGATTTAGGGCAGGGCAACAGGGGCCCTTGCCCCGGGCCTCCACAAGGAACGGGCCTCCACAACTTGGTTAAGATAAAATGACATCCTTTGCGTCCCAAGAGTCCATCAAACAGTGTTCAAACACTCCCCGAAATCTCGTATTTATGTAATTATGTATACCTATCCCAGGTGGAATACTACAATTTTCGAGCTCGCTAATACAATCATCCTAATCCTATTTCAATTCAATATTAGTTGACAGATTTACTCCTTTTCTCATTTCTGAATGAATGAGCAAAAATAACGTAATTTATTCGAAGAGGGTTGTGCGGTTATTATGTTACACCTTCTTTATAATTTTTTTTTCGTCTATCCCAAAACAAATTTCGGTGCTTCCACTTCTAGACTGCCCCAGGGCCTCCACACCCATAACTCCGGCCCTGAACTTTCCTCTGATGAGTGAGAAACAGATCGCTTCTCTGTGACAGGGAGTAGGCTATAATCCAACCAGTGCCCAGTACGAGTAGGTAGTTATTAGTAAAAAGGTGTGATTAGTATTCTCAATAATGCTTTTTCAACGCATTACGGAAATCTTATCACTACAAAATACTTTAGGTAGGGTACTTCCCCTGTCGCACTAAGTAACAGTATTCATTTCCATGCTGATAAAACGGTGACTAATTAAGAAAATGTTATTGGGTTTACAGCTACTGAGAAAGTAGCAGCCCCGAAGTCTAGATTTGTGCCCGGTTGATGGCAATAGGCTCGCCCCCAATTACATGGGACTTAAACGTAACTGGCGAAATGTGGGTGTACCTACTATAATTGGGTACACCTCTGCTTAACCATTTGCGAATGATAGGTGTTATGTAAGTAAGTAACAAAACACAGATTCACTTTTATCATTAAATTAGGATGTTGTGTTACATGACAAGTGGTATCCGGTTGTGAGATTTCATTCGTGAACAATGATTTGTAAGTTATCGCGCGCCGGTTTCTTGGGTCATCTTAGTTCATGTTGTAATAATCTTGTGGCATTACTTAAAGTCCGGGTAAATATTTGCCATAACAAATAAAAATACTTTCATACCATTTTTGCCGAACACGTGTAAGCAAATACTTGAATCGATTTATGAAATCGATTCAAGTATAGTATCGGTTAGCTCCAGGTTTGTTTCGTATTTATAATTCAGTCTGAGTCAATGGAAATTAGTCTACCAAGTCTGTAAAAGACAGCAACACGCAAATCATGAATTCGGTTATTAAAAAAAACCGGCCAAGTGCGTGTCGGGCCACGTAGCCCACGTATAATGTAGGGTTGCGTAGTTGGCCATCAAAATATAATGTGAACACTTCATAAGGTCCGATTTGCCTCCGAACTATGATTTTTGTTGTAATAAAAAAAACTTACACTTGCAGATGAAAAACCTGTGCTCCCACATTATGTTTAGGAAAATATGTTATCCAAGTACTTACATTTTATAAGTTGGTCGACTATTACTCGTAAACTTGTAAAGCCTACTTAGTTGTGATAGTTTTCCTTTTATCTTCGTTATAGGTATATACTACATTATACACCGTTAATTTTTCATAAGTAGGTACACCCAAACACAACCGTTTAGCTGGTAGAGGGGGAGACACTTGAGTCTAACGAAAATTGGCACTTTAAAGCTTAATATTTCACAAACGAATTATTTGAACAAACTCGCAATATTTTTTAAAGACCTATCCAATGACAATCCCACACTATAGAAGATACCAAAAAAAAATACGTTGTTGACAACGGAACCCTTTTTTTACCTACTTTAACTTTTAACCTTTCGTGTGCCGGAACGTAGATCTACACGAGACACAATAGCTTTTTAATTGTGTCTATATACTCGGCATACGAGTGGTTAATTGCCAACAGCGTTTCCTGTAATTCGAATATATCATCAAGTACTAGGTATTCCTTTATTCATCTGTAAACAAATTTATTACACTTTTAAATATTGATTAAAAAAATACATAAAAAACATTTAAAATACAAGTACTATTATTCATATTCTTTGCAAACAGATGTACTCCGAGACCCGCCGGTTCGTTCTTCGTCGCGCTGACTCTGTGAACCAACTGGCCACTGCCGTGCTGGATTCTCGAGTTACGGCCGTCACCGCCACGGCACTGGAACGCGCCCTGACCACAGCCGACAAGTACGTGGACAAGTATCTGCCCCCTGATCAGCAGGATGCTTCTGACGGTAAGTTTTACTGGCAGGCAGAGACAGATAGCAGATTAATATATACCTATGTACAGGGGCGTAACTACCGCCGTATCAATGATACGGGGCCCTCGAGTAACAAGGGCCCCCGACGTGTAGAGGAAAATAAACACAAAATCTTCCCACAACCTCAAATTCTTATTCATTACAGGCGTCATGAGTAATTTACGAAGATTTCACTAATCGCGGCCCAAAAAGCTTACATGTCTCGCTCTCCAATGAATCCATAATCTAAGCTTTTATCGCGGTCGCGGTTTCTATGAAGTCATCACTTGTCGCAGTCAAGGACGAACTGAACGCTCAAATTTTCCAATTTCACTCCGCTCGAAAAAAAAAACTGAAATAAATAAAAATCAAAAAAAATCTCGAATAAATAAAAATTAGAGCATCCTGATGGGCGTCAGGATGTTCTAATTGTCTAACTCGCTCGCTCACTCCTCAATGAAAACTTAACCTATAGAAGCTTCGGTCGAGGTTACTACATTTTTTATCTTACGTTGCTCACAATTATATTCTCTTAGTTAAATCAATGACAGCCTATGCGATGCAGTCAGGATGCCCTTTTAATTTATTTTGCAAAAATTATTACTCCTTCATCCTCTTTTGGGTTTCGTCGCACTTGGGTTCAACGGGCCCCCACTAAATTTGATACAGGGTCCTATTAGGATCCGCTACGCCACTGCCTATGTATATTGTATAGTTGTACTGGCAGCGCAGAGGTCTTGTGAGTTACCTGCCCCACTGATGGCGATTAGCGGAAAGCGAGTATACATATGTAGCACTTTTACTGACTGTATATTTTGTATGTTTCTTGAGCGAGATAATAGTCGATAGCTAGCTTGTCGACTGTAGGACAGCTAGGTTCTTGAAGGAATTTCTCCGACAACGTAGAGCCAACAAATCTTTTTGTGCCGTCAAGCAGTACTGTTAGCGCTTGAACGGTAGCTGTAGGATAAAATTGAAGGCACATAACGACGGGTGAGAATAAGTTTCAGTAATATGAGCAGCCTATTTTTTTACACAAAATATGGATGGTATCATCAAACTTAACATACAGGGTTATTTGTAAAACACCAGAAACCTCTTAAGAGGTCATTGTACTCATCATTATGAACAACTTTTACTATGGGACCAAACCTGAAATCGCGAAAAAAAAATCAGCTGTTCCCTACATTTTAATTTAAATAGATCATAAATGTAGAGAACAGCTGTTTTTTTTTCATATAGACAGAGTACAAAATTCTACTATACAAGATATTTATTTGTAAATTCCGTAAGATGCCAAAATAGACATTATTCGTTGTTCGCTATCGTAATACCCACTTATTTGTGATTAGATTAATAACTTTGATAATCGATAATCGAAATGAGTTTTGATTAAATTGGTAGTTGAGTGATCTCATAATTTCCTTTGTTTAATCTTTGCGGATTTATAAATATTTATCAGTTTGATATCTTCTTTTCCACCAAAACTTAATAATGCAATCTTTTAAATACAAGGAAGAACTTATCAAAAATGTCTGAATTTGTTTGAAATCAAATTGTTGCATTAAATCTCCACAAAACGGTACGATCTCTATAATTAAACCATTACTCAGAAATCGTACACATCATAAATAACAAACTATTTACATAGTTATGACAAATACCGGTTCCAATTGAGTGCAATTGAGGGCAGTTTCCAGACATCTCTAAACTATCGGTCGCACGCAAGGTTACTTGATAACTTCAGTCTGAACCCTGTCTGCTCCTAATTAACGGAAGCACTTACAATATCACCTATTGTCCTTCTATAATTAGTCCGTATGCCGGAGTAATAAAGACTATATTATCAGTGCAGCTCCTAATTAATGAACAAGTCGTAACTGTTACTTTTGACTGTTATCTGTCTGGAACCGGTGACAAATTAGTTGTGATAGTGGCACTGGACTCTGTGCCCATTCATGTGCCGATAATTATTTATTAGAATATACTTCATGTCTGTTAAAAGGATGTGGTCTATTTTCTGACAATGGGTCACTTTGCCTGGTGTACGACCTGATGATGTCCGGCCAGGGTCTGCACAGGGCTTCGAACGGAACCAGGGAGACTGAATAAAACACTGCAACAACCCTATCCAAACGGTATATCTTGTAGAAAGAGGGAAATTATTTCGGGTTCATATATCGGTCGGCAGTGAAACAGTGTGCCTAGGGTATTTTTAATTTAGTCGAACAAGGTTATACATTCTTCCCCCTATAAGGGCAAGCATAATTAATTTACCTTAATATTATAATAAGTTCAGGCACTGTTGTAATTCTACAACAGGAAAACAAAGGACTTGATAAACTGGATTTGAGCTACCTCAGTAATCGAAATAAGTAGTTCCTGCGTTAGAGCGACCGGCCAAGTGCTCCGACTAGGGATTGACTCCTTAATGGAACCACTTTCGTTAGACTAGTAGAATAGTCACAAAAATATAGACCCTACTAGAACCAAATAGATATAGATAGACCCTAGTACGAGTAGGTACCTAATTTAGCCGACAGCTAGGTCTCTTTTTTTGACATCCTGTATCTGTATGTATGATGTATGGTTCTCCTTATACATATGTAAGTCGCCAACACGGCAAAAATTAAACAACTTAGTCCACTTTCACTTCAAAACTTAGCTACATAGGTACATAGCTGGTACTGAAACTCCCAGAGAATACAAAAATATGTATGATTGATTAGATGGTATTCATGGAACTTTTGAAGTCGCCAACACCGATGGCGAAAATACAATAACCCAGTCCATTTATCTTAGATAATATCTACCTAGGTGTTACGTATGTAAGCTCCCAAAAGCTATCGGTGTCGGCAACTGTGCCTAACGTCGTGCCCTTACCATAGTGGTGATCATAGTGACGAGCGCGGACGCGGCGGAAGGCGGCGACAGCGGGCGCGCGCGCGCCGAGCGGGCCGTGCAGCATGGCGCGCGGCTGCGGCGCAAGCTCACGCGCCGGCTCACGCGACAGGCGCTGGCTGAAGCCAAGGCAATTAAGGAACAGATCCATGTGCTGGCTTATGTTGCGGAATTGGTAAGTTTATGAAAGTGGCTCCGTGTATACAGAAGAAATATCTTTTGTTTGTCCGGAAAGCTTTGGACTTTGTTAGACTTCCAAAAGCTGAATATTACTTATCTTTTCGTAGGTTTATTTTTTTACCATGAAGTAATAAACGTCAGCTCTTTGGGGTGTTTTCAGCCCACAAAAACTTAACATTTCTTGGTGATCAATATCGTACACTAAATACTCAAGTACTTGCAAATCTTCTTTCTTCTTTTCGTGTCGTTAGTACATGTATCTGTATTCTACTATTTGAGCACAACATGTCCCCACACTTATTGCAGCGAAAATTAATTTTATTTTTTAATTTTTAGGTAGCGACAGACCCCGCTCTCGCTTGGAAGAAGGCTAAGGAGCTATTCGCAAACTTGAGCGCCCCCGAACCAGAGAACCAGGCGCGGCCTGCCACCTTGGAGGAGCTGATGGTGTTGCTGACCAGGGAGACTGCCCGGAAGATGGTGCACCTCATCCACTACACGCACAACGATCTGCCCAAGTAAGTGTCATGTTAGGTAGGGTATGGAACTGTTCTTGGACGTGGAACTAAACTAGTAAGATTTTAATTAAGTGCGAATTAATGTCTCGCTGAAACGAATTTCTAGAAACAACTATATTTTTTGGCGTCCTTTGTTCAAAATTTGTAAGGTCTTTGAACGATATAATGATAAATTGATAATGTGCATCACCACAAATAAAATACCTATTTCTCACTTTTTAATTTGTTTTTAATGATGTTTTGTAAAATTGTCATTTTACAAAACATCATTAAAAACAAATTATATATATGTGTTTTTGTTCTAGGAACGTTCGTCAAGGTATGACGCTTATCACCAAAACCCTGACCACTGCAACCGAAGCCCTCATGAAGGTAAGATGAATAAAAACATTTCATATCCTTGCTAATACATTTCCCTAATTGGTATACCCTGTAAACCTATTCCACATTTTCGCAAGTGTGGAGTGCTGAGCGTGGCTTAACTCTAGGTCCGACAAACGATAATTAGAAAATTCTCAGAGGGTCCTGCCCTTGTAGCATTACCTACACTAGTTTCAGTTGACACTATAGCCAAGCTACTTAACTGATAAAGTGTCCTCGAAACCCTTCGGCGGACACAGACGTCGAAACCATAACTTAAGTCCTTACTGAATTCTTTTAATGTTACTTGCAGACTGTGCCCGTGGAGACCGCGTTGTCGGAGGTGAAGGAATGGCGCAGCAAGTTGGAGACTCTGCTGCAGCACCTGCAAACTGCTTCCAAAACATATTTGGTAAGATTTGAAGCTCTTTATTTAACTAGGTAGCAGTCGGCTAAAACTAACTGCTGTTCATAACAGATAGGTTGCTCACCTGTTCTGATATTTTCTCCTGACCTGCCATTGATTGACCTACTTATTTAACAGACTCAGGCCTACTCAAGCCCACGGCAAGGGAAATTGTATAATAATTGGCTGTAAGTCACGAATGTATTTATAAATCATACTGGGTTTCACTTTAGATGTACTCATGGTTTCAATTATTTGGAGGAATATTTGTGTTAGAGGATAAAAACCTTTAAATCATTCTTGAAGCTATCGTTCATAGATGGCGCTACATTAAACTTCAGCTTCTTGCCCACCTATTTCTCTAATAGATATTATATTCGTTATGCAACATTTAAATTACCCTTTTTTTAGGAACACCTGGCCATCTTCCTGGCGGGAAACGAGGAACGTGAAAAGATCGCGCCGCGGTCCACATACGAACAACGAGATGATACAGCTATCAATGGACTCAACTAACATCTCATTTTCATTTAGAATTAATAATTAATTATATAAATATTGTTTTACCGTGCCTAATACTCTGTTAGATCTGTTTTCACACATTTATATGTGATAGGACCTCTCTCTATAGAAATGCTACAAAGTAAGGATGACTGCTGATGATGAGAAAAGATAGGCAATCATATATACGGCGGTAAATGCCTTTAGACATGTAAAATCGTTCAAAAATTAAAAACACAAGATTTATACAAATATTTAGACATAAGTTGAATGTAGGTAAGTTGTTTAGAATAGAAAATCATTCAAATAATTATTTAAATGTCATCGTTTGACAGTACCTACCATAATAAAAGGGGGCCAGGATTAGCTATCGTAGTATGTTGTTATTAACATGTAATTGGTACATTAGAGCAAAAACCTGCATACTTTTATTGTTGAAAATGTATGTACATACTTACCTATTTTAAATAAATAAATAAAATAATTTCATATACATAACTAAATATAAGTTTAGGGAGCAGCTACCCACCCTCTCGGTGTACTTAACGCTTTTCAGAGCGCGTCAGTCCTAGCTTTCCCAAAAACATCAAAATCATTCCTTATTTAGGTGCCAATATAACATATTTTTAGTTTTAAGTATGTACTGAATAATATAATTATAAACTATCTAATATAATTTATTATATTTTTGACGATATTTTCATGGGGCTCATGAATACGTTACATTTTATAAAAATATATTCTATACTTTCTATAAATCTTTCTTTATTTGTCACCTTTTTTATATTACATTTATATCATCTTTTTTTTTCGGATGGGAAATCATCAAATGACTCCTCCCGCTCTGGGCGGAGCGGAAGGGAGTGTCAGACTTTTACCGACTAAAATCCATCCATGTTCCTTCTTTTGCCCTTTATGTTCCAGGGTCGTGGTATCTCTTTCGAACAGTCCCGCAGCCCTGGAAATTTATATCACCCTGGATTTGCTAGACTAAACTATACTGTATACGGGGTGGAAGGGACACCGACGACCAAAACGATTACCACCTATTCAGTACATCATTCTGTAGCCCCCCTACATAGTTTTTTTTTTTTAATAACCGATGGAAAATTTCTATGTGGGGGGCGCAGAATGATGTACTGAATACGTGGTAACCGTTTTCGCGTCGGTGTCCCTTCCACCCTGTATTTTGCAAACAATGTAACCGAAACTTGGCTTGGTACTAAACATTTTTTTTATTACAAAATGGGCCTACTCTTGACCTCGATCACGCCTTGTGGAAAGCGATGGATGAGGTCTATGATGAAACGAGCGTGCGCTGAAAATGCCTGTTCACTCTGGCTTTGAAGGCAGACGGGTTAAATGTTCACATATGAACACAGATGCTGGCAGAGAGACTTGGCTGTGCGCATAATATACGTGGAGGAGAAGCGCTGAGTAGGTACGACTCGTTGGGATATCAACCAAGTGTGGATGGTACGCTGCAGCACGTCTGCTAGTCCGGTGGTAAAAGGGTGATGGTGGGATCAGATGACAAAGTGATCTTTTTATCTATAAAGGTGCATGATCCTCTTTAAATGTATAAAAAATGCTGGTATTAAACCTTCTGTGACGTTTTTATGTTTTGTCAGTTCAACAAGCACTCACGCGTGACAGTGACCGAACGCACATCTTTCTACATTTTTGTATTTTGTTTATGGAGTATTTTTAGAACAATGAAATGATAATTCTTGGAAAAATATAAAAATTAATGTCACCGTTACTTCCAAACGGAGTAACTGAACAAAATGAATCTTGACGAGCTTTTGAAAGACATTCCGCAGCATCCTTACTACGTAAGTTACCATCAGTACTTAACAGCGAACGTAAAATAGATATAATTATGTTGGTCCGATATCACTTGTCAATAAAAGATAATTATTCTAGTATTGATCGCTGAGAGCCTATGCACACGGTGCGTCGCGGCGCCGCGCCGGCACTACTGTTAAAAATCTATTGGGGGTTCAGAATGATTTACTGAATACGTGATAACAGTTTTAGCGTCGATGTCCCTTCCACCTTGTATATTCATTAAAATCCTCAATACAAATCTCCGGTTAGACTTCATGACATTGAAAGTACCTAATTCCTACGTTTACTTAACGAGACATCTATCCAAATTATTTGAAGTATGCTGATACCCCGTTTCTGTACCACCCGGTATACCCATACCTTCAAGGCCGGATATTGAAATTTGCTTTAGTGCTAGTGTGTGTAGTGTAGCGAGTGCTAGTTCATACTGCCGGTGAAAACTCTTTCTCCGCTAATTTGTTATCAAAGAAAAAATCGCTTAAGGTGGAAGCCCAGAAATTCAAATGTTTTAACGTTTTTTTACAAATTGCAAAAAAACAAAAGTTGAAAAAAATATATGTGATTCGCGACCGTACTGATACCTTAGCGCATCCTTCTTAACGCCGTGAGCTTGGCGGGCATTCTCGCTTAATATACTTATAGGTATGCATTCCAGCAAATGATTGGCCGCTTGTAATCACCCTTCGTACTTGAGCACTCGCTCACAGCCCTGCGACAAAGCTATCGTAACTATATACTCACTCGCTGCTTGTTGCTTGCCAAGTCGGTTCTAGTTGTAAGCTCTACTCGGTTTTCGCTAATCGCCGGCGGTGGGACAGGTGGCTAGTCTACTAATTATTTAAAATAATTTCAGCCTAAAAACGAATGTTGTGACGACCTAGTCCTGATTGAAAACGGGGAGTGTGGTGAAGTTCAGAGTTCGGGATCAGAATGGACGACCCAAACCACTCTCTGGGTGATGGCTTTTGCTGTACTTCTGTGGTTAATCACATATATCCTGGTGATGACGATAACTATATGCTTCGACTTTAGCTTCCGCTCTGTTGCAAGTTTTAATCGTTTGATTCAATGTATTAATGGAACGACTGTGCTGACTAACGATGATCCAACCACCAGATTCATTATATCGTATTAAATTGTGATGAGATATTATTAAAACGTTCAAATCAACTTTTTTCGTTTTAATCCGTTGTTATGTTATGTTGTGTTTGTAAAAATTTAATTTAAAAGTTGTTTACTTTCTTTTAAGCCTCTTTGAAGAACCCAAACTGTTCCAAAGAGGTTAAAATATTCATTCGTGAGTAATTGTCAAGGCCGTAGACAGAGAATGCTATAGACTAATTGATATGTTTTGTCGCATTCACACAAGAAAAAGAACAACTTATGCCGATGTCGTGTAAAGAAATGAAACAGAACAATAAAATTTTTTGTTTCATCGAGCGTGCCACGTTTTTTCAAGGTCAGCACACTAGTTTGCTAAACAAAGTTTGACAGCTGACGTGCAGCTAGCCATCGTCTACCTTTAAAAGAACCTACAGTTTTTACGTGTTATATGTTAAGTAATTTATGTTATATTTTGTTTTGAACAATTTAGACTTACTATTTCAACCATTTATACAAAAAAATGGTGTGGTGTAGCGTTAAAGGGTGTAAAAGTGATAGTGGAACGAAAATCCCAGGATTGTCTTTTCATTCGTAAGTATGCCACTCTTTATCAGTTCTAGGCATTCAGTAACATTTTATTATGTTCATATATTGTGTATAATGTACGCTAGACGTACGATTCATCCTTAAAAAGCACAAAAATAACAATTATTATTCAATTATAAATTCTAACCTAAAAACGTTGGTGTTGCCAACTTTTCTATAAATTATTACCCACTATTATGGGAAATAATAATATGATGGCTTCTACAGTGAGTATTAATTAAATATCTGAATTAATGACTTTTTGCAGTTTCCCTGAACCTGATAATTTACGTCAGAATTGGATTGTAGCTACAGGACGAACAGATTGGACACCAAAACCGTCATCAAAAATTTGCAGCAAACATTTTGAGAATTAAAAAGAAGAATATAAGTTAATTAGAGAATTCATAAATAATCATTTTGAAAGTCAACCTTTTATTGGAAACCACAAAGTTTTACTTATTAATGCAATTGCCATGCACTATTTTGAACTGCGTATACATCACGCAACAAAAGGATTTGAACCTAAGCAAAAAATTAGAAACATACGAAGCTTGTTTTATTTAAAGGACAATAATGTGTTAAATCAATAAAAGCTTATTAAAAATAAACATGTTCTATTATTTACCTACAAACCCAGAACCTACTATCACATCAGAAATGGCAGTAATTTAGAACCACATCATCATCATCCATCGTCACTCCTGCCCTCATCGCAATTAATTTGAGTTCGGAAGCATGTCTTCTCCGCATCGCATGCCTTTGCGTACCGATGGTAACGGATATGTCATTGGCATATTCAGGCTTTGTCTTACGTACTAATTTCCAATTCTCATAAATTGTGGGGTAAATTTTTCCTCACCCGGTAACCCTAAATTCGTGACGTATTTATTTTTTGTCTCTTTTTGCGACACGCTTTGCCGGTGTCTATAGGATACTCTGTCTACGGTCAAGGCATTGGCTAAATTGATATGGCATTTCAAAATCAACTAAATAATCTATTGTGTCCGATCATAGATAAATAACCCAACATTTACGTATCAGAATTTTATTAAACGAAATTATTATATACACTTATAAATTAAAATAATCTAAAGCAACTAACTCAAAAATAAACTAAATGAAAAATAGCGTCAAAAAACTCCTCAACGCTGGCGCTGTCAGAACAAGTATATTTTATCTGTGTTTTGCTTTTTCTCACTCACTCGCTGTCAGTGTCACTTTCGATTGACATAATAATCTCGCTAGAGTATATTTATATTCTGTGCACATAATTCACGAATTGTTTCGCGTTCGCGTCATTATTCCCGTGTTTAGTTTATTATGTTAGTATTTCATTCGAATTATAGCTAAGTGTTAAAATAAAAGAGTTTATAAGGCTAAAATGCCTTCGATCGACGTGTTGCCTCCTCCGGGGATGCCGATGGAGCCACCATTGGAAGAGCCCCAAGCTCCTCCTGCTCCAGTCATTGGCATCATTTATCCTCCGCCAGAAGTGAGGAGTATCCTTTGTAATTAAATTACATTGTCCTTTTGCCAGTATTCTTTCTTCTATATATTGGGTATCATCGCATACCTAGGTTTTGCATCATAACCTTAAAAACCTGTACCTACGTGATTGTTCTGCAAACTAGCTCTTAGAGATGAAACTTAACTCTTAGGCTTACGTTAAAAAATAATAACACTGCTAAATGCTAATAATAATTAACACTTAAAATTAGCAGTCATTTTCAGCAACTTTCCTAAAGGCTAAAAAAACGAAAATTTTATCAGCTTGGTAATTTAGGAACTGTCACATACTAACCAACAAGATATAAATATACTTCATAACGAAGATCAGTCTTTATTTAACAGTTAAAAGTAACTTTTCCGAATTCAGCAATTAGCAGTTAATAAAATCAACTAAACTAAATAACAATCTGTCTGACTAAAGTCTGAACACTACAAACAGTTCAAAATAATATTTATGTTATAATTTTTGATGTTGTTTAACACCGTCTGTCATGCACAGATCAAAAATTTTTCGTAAGATCATAAGTCATTTGCAAAACGTTTGTATTGGTCCGTGTGTGGTGTGTTATAGTACCGCGCAGAGTACCTGACGCCGTTGCAATACTGTTATTTGTGTTCATTCGTGTTTGTGAGTAGTGGCAACTACCTATCTCAGAATTTATTTAACAAGTGTTGACATTGACACTAAAAAAATATAGCAGTAATAATTTAGCAGCTGATTAATTTTAGACCTATCTCTACCAACTCTGCATTTCAGTAATCGACAGTTACCATATGGCTAAGACGTTTTACCAAAGTATTAAAATACATTATATTGTCACCAGGTTCTTGAAAAATATAGTTATTTAACCCTCATCTCTTTTCAGCAGCATCATTCAGTCTGAAGAATAAATCTTGGAGTTTTGACTGCCATGTAACTCATAGTTACAATATTATGATTTCATCCTTGATAAATAGGTAACCTATCATTCTTTTATTTGTGAAATTCAGTTTCAGGCTGTAATATCAGAATTTCCTTAACAAGATTCTCTAGATATTGTGGACAAGACTGCAAGTTTCGTAGCTCGTAATGGCCCAGAGTTTGAAGCCCGTATCCGGCAGAATGAGCTCGGCAACCCAAAGTTCAACTTCCTTAACTCAGGGGATCCCTACCATGCTTACTATCAGCATAAGGTCAAGGAGATCCGAGAGGGGAAAGGTGAGTTATTGAAATATCTTATAAATATTTATTAAAAAACACAATATGTTTCTAGTAGTTATGGGGTGACTCACTAATTGATGATAAGTTTCATAACATGATTTTATGTCTGCCAAGTATGAAGATGCTATATTTACTGTTAATTCTCTGTGGGAGTTGAGAACATTATACTTATTTTTAAAACAATCCTCCTGTAATGTAATTATTCTTAGGGCAACCCCAAAGACCTCAATTTATCCACTACATAACCATAGTCTAGTATTGAAACAGAAAACTGTTTAATTTTTGAATAAACAGATGTGCTTTAAAGTGTATGGCTTGTTAATCAGTAGTTTAATGTTAATTTATCCCATGAATAGGTCCAGACCCAGGTGCACTAGCACTCATGGGAATTCCAGCGCTCCAGCGACCCGGCCTCGCGCCAGCCACCGCCCTACGACAGCAGGAACTTCTAAAGGCGGCCGCGCCCGCAGAACCACCCCCACCTCGCGACCCACCACCAGAGTTCGAGTTCATCGCAGACCCGCCATCCATATCGGCACTCGAGCTCGACATAGTCAAGCTCACAGCTCAGTTTGTTGCACGAAATGGACGACAGTTCCTTACAGACCTGATGAAGAAGGAGGAGAGGAATCATCAGTTTGATTTCCTTCGCCCGCAGCACTCACTGTTCCAGTACTTCACGCGGCTCTTAGAGCAGTACACGAAAGTACTCTTGCCCCCAAAAGAATTGGTCTCAAAATTAGCAGCTGAAGTCCGCAGCGGAGTGTTAGAGCAAGCCCGCAGTAGGGCCGCCTGGCACTCGCACCAGGCGCGACGTAAGGCGGCCGATGAAGCCAAGATCGAGAAGGAACGTCTAGCATACGCATCCATTGACTGGCATGACTTCGTCGTCGTCGAAACCGTGGATTACCCGGCTGGGGAGCCTGGGGACTTCCCACCGCCCACCACACCTCTCGAAGTCGGAGCGCGAGTATTAGCACAAGAGAGAGGAGAGGATATCACACACGGAAACGATGATGATGACACAGAGATGCAGTTGGAGTCCGACACGGAATCCGAGTCAGATGAAGATCTAGCGGAGATGGAAGACCGTACACAGCAACAACAGCGACCGGACGACAATCGCGTGCAAGACATGGAGGAGGATAGTTCATCATCAGACGATGAGGGCCCGTCAGAGAGCGGGCCCCGGGCACCAGGCGACGAGGCGCCGTTACCGCCGCGTCCAGACCGCGTGGTTGTTAAGAAGTACGATCCTAAACGCGCCAGACCGCAGCCCGCTCCCGCTTCAGAGGAATGGCTGGTGTCGCCCATCACTGGGGAGAAGATACCCGCGAACAAGGTGGCGGACCACGTGCGCATTGGGCTGCTGGACCCGCGCTGGCTGGAGCAGCGAGACCGCGCCGCGGCCGAGCGCACGGACAGAGATGAGGCGCTCGCTCCGGGTGCTGCTATTGAGGCTTCGCTTAAACAGGTATATCTGATACAGTTACTTATCTTGGGGCCTAAAACGGCCGCTTTAGCATAATCATAATAAGATAAAGTCATAATATTAACTGTTTTGGGACCATTTGTTTGTGGGACCATTTTAAGAATGATTTATATTATTAAGCTATTATGATTCTGCTAAAGCAGCCATTTAAATAAATGTAGAGTTAAATGATTAAGACGTGGAGGTGCTTACACCTGCCTGTTATGCAATTATACACACATTAGTCCCCTATAGTATGGGTTAGGTGAAATGGGGTGGTCGGGGTTAGTATGGGTTGCTAAATCTGCCATTTGAATTATCAATATGTTTTTACCTATAATTCTTTAATTTTCCTTCCATAGCTCGCTGAACGTCGTACAGATATCTTCGGTGTGGGCGACGAGGAGACGGCCATCGGTAAGAAGATCGGCGAGGAGGAGCGGCGGCGCGACGACCGCGTGACGTGGGACGGGCACACGTCCAGCGTCGAGGCCGCCACGCGAGCTGCACGCGCGCACATCACGCTCGAGGACCAGATACAGCAGATACACAAGGTAATGCAACAAGCTTTAATGGTATTTCAAACTCTTCATTTAAAAATTGAACAAAATTAAACAAACTAGATGAGGTTCGGATTATACTAGGAGCTCGTTTTTTCATTGTGCACGTAAAAATACGGGACGTGGAGCTGCGGACTATCTGACTTATTCCAATACTATATATAATAGGGGCTTGTTTCGAGATACATGTTAAGTAAGTTTAAGGCTATTTGACAAAATCGAAAAAAAATATACATTTAGTCCGTCAGTTAGATCACCAAAAAATGTTGGACACGTATTTTTTTGTTTTGTCACATATTCAAAAAATGACGACGATACAGCGCATCAAACATCAAGAGAGGGGGCTTGTGACGTACCTGGACATTAAAAAGTAACAGAAATTGTGACGTCATGCGAGATTTCAACGCGCTGTATCATGGTTCTTTTTCGTTTACATGAAAAAATACTTATCCAATATTTTTTGATAATCTAACTGACGGAATAAATAGATTTTTTCAGGCAAATACTCTATTAACGTTACTTCTTTTTCTTCAGCATGTTTTTTTTTAAAGAATTTCTAGTTAATGATATCCATCAGATAACATCTGATGGGGACAAAGACTACTTGAAATTTTCTTTAGAATAATAGATATATTGCAATGAATTTAGGTACAAAAATCTGTTGAAACATTCACCAAGTCTTTTCAAAACAGGTCAAGGGTCTTCTCCCCGACGAAGAGAAAGAGAAGATCGGTCCGAAGCCAGTAGGTCCCCCGGGCGTCCCCCGCGCAGCGCCCCCGCGCGCGGCTCCCGCGCCCCCTCCCCGCGCGCCCGCGCCCGCGCCGCAGCCGGTGCTGCTGCAGCCGCTGCCGTCGCTGATGGTGCTGCCGCCGATGGCTCCGCGGCCTCCACTGATACCGACGCCGGTTGGAGCTGTGGCTGCGGTTGGTGCTGTGGGTGCCGTTGGTCTGTATTTCCATTTTATTTCCTTAAATAAGCCTTACTGTGTGTATACTGTGTATTTGGACTATTAAACATTCAGATATAAACATTTTGCATGATGAGACAAAATATTTCCATAGAGAAAAAAGAGAGAGTGCAAAATAAAGATTTCAACATATTTTGTGTTATGTTTGTTCGCAACAAGGGACTGCTTACACAAGCTTTGATTTTGATATTGATATCAGTAAACATTTTGGTGCTTTCCTGGTTTTTTTTTCTTTTTATATTCTAGAATGTTATCATTCTCAAAAAAACAGTCTATAGATCGGTACATAAGCCCATTCATATTTTACATATTTGAATATTCAGTAGCAAAATTTGAATTGACTTATTTAGCAGCAAAATTTTTAAAGATGAAGAATTTTTTTTACTTTGTTGCGTGTTTCCACAAAATTTTTGTCTAGTTTTAAACAGAAGAGAAATATGTATTATTCCTAGGAATACTACATTTATTACACTCTATATCATGATGTTATGAAATCCCTCAACCGGCAAAAAAATATAAGAAGCCGTTTCCACAGTTTTGTACCCTTTGCCGGGAAAAAATGTACTTTAGGTAAATATGCATCCGAATATCCGATCCCTTGTTAATAGTTATGTCTTATAATCTTTCTCCTATAACGTTTTTCCACATTTATCCAAAGCATTTGACATCGTTTCTGTTCCCTTACAACTTTCCAAGCTAGATAGATAGCATTGGAATTCGCGGTATTGCTAACGATATCTTCTGCAGCTATTCCGCAGCCTGCCTTACTGACTGCCAGCAGGTAGTAAAAATTGAAACCTTTATTAGCAAAGAGGAGACAGTTACTTTCGGTGTACCTCAGGGTAGTGTCCTTGGACCTACTCTCTTCCTCATTAATGTGAATGAACTCTGCCAACTGTCGCCTCTAAACTGTACAATCATCACATATGCCGATGACACAGTGCTAATAATTCACGACAAGGACTGGTCTGATACCTTCAATAAAGCGGAGATTGCCCTCAGTATGGTTATGTGCTGGTTAAATACAAACCTCCTCACGCTAAATATCAGCAAAAGCAAGTTCATACCCTTTACCCCAGGCATTTTAAGCCAGCCCCCCAGGACCCTCAAAATTAAAGCTCACGCTTGCACACTTACTGATTTCTCTACTTGCAACTGTACACCTATTGAACGTTCTAACAACATTAAATATCTTGGAGTAATCATCGACAATCTCCTTAAATGGAACTCTACAGTGAAACGAGTGCGAAGATTAATTTATATATTTAAAAAACCTAGTGGGGTTGCTGACTGTCCTTGGGTATTGCGTGACCACGTGGGGCGCACAAAACTACCATGCTACGTCTAGAAAGGGCGCAAAGGGCCGTACTAAAGGTGCTATCAAAGAAACCAATCCGCTTTCCGACATCTGACCTCTATTCGCTATGCAATGCAATGTCCTGACGGTTAGGCAGCTCTTCGTACTACAGACTGTACTCCGAAAACAAACAGATTCACTACGACCCAATTTACAGTACCGCAAAACGCCTCTGACAGAGTTTGCAAATATTTACCCTGTGGAACAGCAGTAGCGAGAAGACGTTTCATGTTTATCAGGCCCAGGTTCTACAAAAACTTAAATAAGACTCTAAATATTTATCATTTACCCCGTAGTCTCTTGAGAAGGAAATTGACTGAGTGGTTGAAATTTTTCGTCATATACCAATGACGCAACCGAACAAATTGTAGAAACTTAACTTAGCACAAAACACTGACACACACCCAAACTCTGACTCACACACACACACACACCCCACACTCCACACAAGCACCTACACACAACCCCTCATACCCACCCACTCCCACCGACACACACACTCCCGCACACCCCCGCTTTTCTACTAAATTCTTACACCAATGTTGGTTATACAGTATTTATTATTAAAGTCTGGAACAACTGTTTTCTTGTTTGTTGGCGTTGGTTAGCTATCATCAGCTACAAAAGTTCATAACTGTGTCGCACTACCAACGCACAGTATGATAAATGCCTCGAAAATCGGACATCGCTTTTTTATAAATACTTTTTACTTTTTTACTTTACATTCAAACAGCAAATAATATTATTTCCCACAGACATTTTAACAAATAGATTGCTTAATGAACATATTTTTAGTATCCTATTCCTGCCTGTTGGAATTGCCTTATTTCCCTATCCAGCTTAACATACATACATATTAAAATCAAATAACAACTTAAATTCATATGACTTCAGGTGCAGTGGCTGCAGCCGGGTTCCCGTTCGGCGCGGTGGCAGTAGAAGAGGATGACGGGCCGGCAGCCAAGCGCGCGCGCACTGAGGATGCGCTCGAACCCGAACACTCCTGGCTGGCACGCCATCCTGGACCTGCACCGCTACATGTAAATTATATGACTTACAACAGTCGCTTATGATTTTTTATTTAAAATCCTCAAAAAGATACAGAAAAATTAAATTTGTTATGACTTGGAGTTGTTCGAAATCTAAACCGTAAAATTGTACGTGAAAACACTACATCCAGTTAGGACTGACGAAGAGTTAACAGTATCCATTTCCAGTTCTGGGAGACCTAAAATCTAAATATATATAGATGGATAGAAACTGTGACTATAAATCACTAGAATTCCATTTGGCCGCTACTTCGCTTTTTACTTAATTGTTCCACAACACTGATTCGTTCCTCCCGCAGGTGGCCCTCCCGTCCCTCCCGGAGCGCGCGGAGTGGCGCCTGGACGGGCGCGCGCTGCCGCTCAGCGTGTCGCTCAACACGACGGTCGGCGAGCTCAAGAACATCCTGCAGCGCTCCACCAACATGCCCACTGCCAAGCAGAAGCTGCATTACGAGGTAAACACCGGACAATATATACGTACTTCGACATGACATAACAATACGCCTGTTATTCCCGAAGGGTTAGGCAGACTGAGGTGTACCTGTTATGTTTTAGTTCCATGTACTAGATGGCGTTCATTTTGTCTTGTTTTTTGCTACTGAGAAACCGCATAACACTCCTCGACCCGGAAATGACACCCACGTCCTCGTGTTCAGCAATAGCACTTGTGATCACTAGACCAACAGGACAGTTACACCTGTAGTGATGCTACTGAAATAACTGACCACCACCTAGTTCACATGCAGTGTCAGTGGCCATTGCAATGGGTTTTAGTAACAAAGTCATTGGATGTGATCAATGACAAAAATAGATGCCATGCCTATTGTGGTTCTTAATAGGAGCCCTTTTTGAAGAATCAGCAGTTAATAAGGTGCCTCTCAGTGTAATGGACAAATTAAATCATAGTAAAATCACTTACTTTTTGCTGGATGCTGCCGATTTACTTACTCCGACATCCAAAGACCATCGTTGGTTTATCATTTAGCCTACGTTACACCACTGATTGTATGTTGCAGGGTCTGTTCTTCAAGGACACAAACACTCTGGCGTACTACAACGTGCCGCCCGGCGCCGTGTTGCATCTACAAGTGAAGGAGCGCGGTGGACGCAAGAAGTAGATTCATTCACTCAACAAATACGCCCCACTTTTGTTTGGATTCAATACAGCGGTTTGTGGTCGAGACACTTTCTAATGCTTTCTTGTTTCGATGATAATCCTAGTAGAAGCATGTCTTGAAATAGCGAAATGTATGAAATTAATGAAATAAATATGTATGACATAGACACCAGTCTTCTTATTGTTTAATTTGTAAGGATACTCTCCGAAATCACTCAAAATCACAAGAATTAAAACAAGTACCTTTCTAGCAAACATTTATTATAAAAAAATGTATAAAAATAACAAAAAGTACAATTTTATGATAACAAAAAGCTCTCCAACCATCGTTTATTAAAACAGTTTTTTAATTGCATTACTATTTACTCCAAGCAGATGTAGATTTAATAAAAAAAAAGTTACATGATTTTGTTAATAAAAAAACCCTCTAAAAATAGAATTATGCTTACAAATAAAAATAAACATTGATGGAATGTAAAAAACTGGATATTGCACAGTAAAGCACCATGAGATTGTCAAGTAAATGTGTAAATAAAAATGTCTTTAAAATCCCTCACTTATAACTATGATCACATGACATCAGATTCTGAACGATTCAATAACAAAATTCAACAATAAAGTCTTATAACAAGTAATAAAATGCTGTATATGAATAAAATGGAATGTTCTACTTACTTAAAAATGTGAGAATTAAGCAAAATGTGCTCGATTTAAGCTTAAAAGCAAACTTTTGACTACATCAAAGTGAAATGCTAATTCACTGGAGTGTTAATATCAATTTAAAATATTACGTCAGTATAAAAAAATTGGCTACGGGAGGTACCCGTACTATATCTGTCCACGCCAACTCGCGCGCGCGCACACATCAACAGCCGCCGACGACGCACACACACTACGGTTGCGCGCCCGCCATAGCAAGCGAACGCGCGACCCGCCGCCGGCGGCAGAGAGAGACTAGTCGTCTACGTGTGGCCACACGCGGAGCTCAACCCAATGTTGCTCTGTAAATCTATCTAATTCAAAGTACTCTGTATCTATGTCCAACTGTAAGCTGTACAAATTAAATAAGGTGTAGCAGCAAGTACAAGTTTCATTTGAAAATCCATAGTTCCATACTATCTCAAACAATATCTCTTCTAATAAGCTCTTTTATAGGTAGGTATTATATGGTTCGCTAAATATCAATAAAACACAGCGAATTACCCATTTGATTTGGGTAACAGAAATAATTAGTCCGGTTGCCATTTTTTTAGTAAGTACTTGTACTACCATGATAATAATTATTCGAAGAAACCATTTTCACTGAGCTATGGAAGTTTATACGTGTGAAAAACGACCGACGACCTATCCAAAAATACAACTTCGATAAAATGCAAAATCTGTTGTTGCCATTTATCTAAAAACCCTAAAAGGCAGGATAAAGACAGGCACTAATTAGCACCCAAGAAGATTGTAGCGCTTGTCCCATCGCTGACGAGGAAATGACTAAATAGCTGTGTAGCTATCGACTATATACTAGCTCACAAAACGGACAATAGATGTACGTTGTGTCAGTGAAACAGATACATAATAATATGAATAGTTGATCGCTGATCTATACAGCGCCGGCGAGAAAAATTTCAAACAAATAACTCGTTTTCAGTCGCTCGCTCAACTCGCCAGTGGTGGGAAAATGCCAGTAGCAGTTATTTGCATAAGTATAAAATGTGATATGTCGTTACTATCTAAGTTAATATTGTCTGAGTTAGCTCAATATTGCCCTAGTTTGGGTAGGGTTTCAATGATCTCTCTGTAGCGCGCTAGCATCGGCGTGTAGATCTTGTCATGGTCAGGGTACGGAGTCGCCACTGGGGATACGTTTAGTTCGGAGCCTAGAACGTAAATACGGGTAAGTTATTTATGGAGTTTGGTTATCATTTAAGTTAGAAGAGGTTCATCTACGAACAAGCCTTGTGCGATGGATTTTTCTATTTGTATCTTTCAGGGCCCATAAGGGATGAGTTTCCACACAAAAACCGATGATACAAGTAATACAACTAAGTTTACTTATAAAATAAGTCCAAGTACCACCTTAGAAAACCTGGATGAGGCTGGCACAGGAACGTGGAGATTGACAGAAGAAAAGAGAGGCCTATACTCAGCAGTGGGTGAATTCAGGCTGTGGATGATGATGATGATGATGATGATGACTTCACCAACTTCCACGTTTAAATCTCCAATAATGCCGAACTTCCCTATTTAACCCCTTTTTTTTTTTGGTGGGTGGGAAATCATCAAATGACCCCCCCGCTCTGGGCGGAGCGGAAGAGAGTGTCAGACTCTTACTGACTAAAAACCACCCATGTTCCTTCTTTGGCCCTTTATGTTCCAGGGCCGCGGTACCTCTTTCGAACAGTCCCGCAGCCCTGGCAGGCATCGGCCCTTGCGGGCCCCTCCCGTTTGCTGACATCTCTTTGAGGCGCGCGTGGAACACGAACGCGCCGTCGACACGGCCTGCCCATCGTCATACGACGGACGGACGGCGAGCTAGCCCATTACTCACCGTCCACAGGCCCGCGCCTACGGTGGCCGAGAGCCATCACGACGTGTCCCTATTTAACCCCTAGGATGATTATTTTAAAACAACTCACCTCGAAGTGTGGTACCGGTAACAGCGCTCCACACTTCAGCTGCGCGTATCGCTGCTCCTAGTAACGCTGCATTGGCGTGTTGATCCTGTTAAAAAAAAATTGCATCAAGCCTATTGGCTGTACAAAGATCTTTTGGGTCATGGCTATAATCGAAAGTCGAAACTAACGCCCGCGCCGTCATCCTGTTTTATCAAAGTTAAATATTAGTTCAATGTTGTTTGGTATTTCCAAAGTATCCATGAAGCACTGAATAATTGCGTTGTTTATTTTGTGCAAACTGCATTACCTGAACGTATACCGGTGTGTCAAATACATCGGCGAATATCTGCAGCAGCTCCTTGTTCACTGACGCGCCGCCCGTCGCTATCAACCGGGACGACTTGTCTGAAATTATAAGAAAACATATTCATTAGCTTTAAAGTTTCGGTATGTCTAGTGAAAATTAAGTGATTTTGGGTAAATAAATTATTATATTTATGAGTTTAAAAAGTTTTTGTTTATGGAGGGAGGCCTAAGCCCAGCCGTGGGATAATATGGGCTAGCAACAACAACAACATGAGTTCAAAAAAAACAGTAATCAACATTGCCATCATTTTGTTAATAATTGTTAAAAGATGCTGCAAGTGAGCTTGAAATTCTGTTTTTACACTTGATTCGGTGATAGAATACATTTAGTGTTTTTTTTTTGGGACAACACACTATTGCCATCTAATGCAGATCCTGAAAGTCAAACTCAACTGACTTATTATATGAAATGTTAGCTGATACTCACCAAGCTTGAAGCCCATATCCTCAGCATGAGCGCGCCTTGCCAAAGCCTGCCCTTCTAGCAGCGCGCGCGCCTCGTACTGCGGCGCCGGACTAGCGGCTCGACCGCTCGCGTCGTACACCCAGCGACCCACGGAGCAGCGAGGGACTATCTCTGCCGTGTCATAGTAGATACCTGAGGGAAATGGTCGATTTTTTGCTTCTACAATTATGTGGCTAAGTGAAGAAATAGAAGAAGATTTTTTTGCAGTATACACATCCAATTGGATGGGATGTACGGGGGCACACCTACCATCTCAGTGCCCCAAGTCAACCTCACCTGCTCGTGGTGCATCCTGCTGAACAACAAACGAGGCTCTGACGACCGTTAAATGGCGGTACAACCATTTCGAAATAAATGTCACAGCTAAATGGTGCAGACTAGCGACGGGCAGCAGCGTCGCTAGTGCGAGGAGCTGTGATCTGCGATCGCCAACCCGCATGCCCAGCGTGGCGATTATGGGCAAATCCCTTTTATGGCAAGTCATAATCAACCACGGCCCCCAGTTCCCGGCGGCCTTGCTATCCCTGATTTTGGCGGCGGTCACGGTAACGGCAAGGTAGGGGGTGCTAAGAATCCCCGGGTTACGAATGGCCGCCAAACCCAACTGACCTTGGCGACGTATAATGGACGCACGTTACGGCTCGACGAACACCTGGTGCAGCTGGAGTAAGAACTCGAAAGAGTAAGGTGGCACATTCTTGGGTTGAGTGAAGTCCGAAGAGAGGGGGAGGACACAATAACCCTTGAATCGGGCCACCTAATGTACTTTCGAGAGGGAGACCAGCTATCCCAAGGCGGAGTCGGGTTCCTGGTACACAAGTCCCTTTGTGACAACGTGGTAGAAGTGTCTAGTGTGTCGAACAGGGTAGCGTACCTCATAGTGAAGCTAACTGAGAGGTATAGCCTCAAGGTTGTTCAGGTGTACGCACCGACTTCGGCACATCCGGACGACGTGGTGGAGGAAATGTTTGAGGACATCTCCAAGGCCTTGCACTCCACTACTAAGGCCCACTACAACGTTGTCATGGGGGATTTTAACGCTAAAGTGGGAGTACAGAATTGCAGTGAATCGGTAGTAGGATCCTACGGGTTTGGCAGCAGAAATCATAGGGGGCAAATGCTTGTCAACTTCCTTGAAAAGGAGGGGCTTTTCGTGATGAATTCCTTCTTTAAGAAACAGCCCCAAAGGAAGTGGACATGGCGAAGCCCCGACACTATGACGAAAAATGAGATTGACTTCATCATAACGGATAAAAAACATATATTTAGAGATGTTTCGGTGATCAACAGGTTCAACACCGGTAGCGATCACAGACTTGTTCGAGGCACTCTGAATATTGATTTCAAGGAAATCGTGGAAATCCTCAGGGAGGAAGGGACGCGTTTTTGTAAAATGCGGCGTAAGGGCAGGAAGTCCAAACTTTCGGAGGAGACTCTGGAGCTTATGACGGAACGACGTGAAAACCTACCCGTCACTTCGTCAGAACTACAGGCACTCAATAAAAGAATCAGAAAATTGGTACGACGCGACCTTCGATGCTCCAACACACGCTCAATAGAAAAAGCGATTGAGCAAAATCGGGGGTCGAAAGTGTTCGTCCAATCACTTGGGAGGAGCCACCTGACGAAGTTGACCAAATCTAGTGGAGATATCGTTGTTTCGAAGCCGGAGATTCTTTCGGAAGTCGAAAACTTCTACGGCCAGTTGTACGCATCGCATGCATCGCGACCTGATCCCGAAAATGAGGATTCCAGAGCCACTTTAACCCGCCATTTCACAGAAGACCTGCCAGAAGTCAGCCAAGACGAAATTGAGGCGGCTCTTAGACAGCTTAAGAATGGAAAGGCCCCTGGTGAGGATGGGATAACGACTGAGCTCCTGAAAGCGGGAGGACGTCCTGTATTAAGGGAGCTTCGGGAGCTTTTCAACTCGGTCCTGTTCTCTGGGAGAACTCCAGAAGCGTGGAGAAGGAGTGTGGTCGTTCTTTTCTTTAAAAAGGGGAACAAGACCCTACTAAAGAATTACAGACCCATTTCGCTCCTTAGCCACGTGTATAAGCTGTTCTCAAGAGTCGTCACAAATCGTCTAGCGCGAAGGCTCGACGACTTCCAGCCACCGGAGCAGGCCGGGTTTCGAGGAGGATATAGCACCATAGACCACATCCACACAGTGCGGCAGATCATACAGAAGTCCGAAGAGTATAATCGGCCGCTGTGTCTTGCATTTGTGGACTATGAGAAGGCTTTTGACTCTGTCGAAACCTGGTCAGTTCTGGAGTCTCTGCAGCGATGCCAAGTCGACTGGCGATACATCCAAGTGTTGAGAAACCTTTATGAGAACGCCACAATGACCGTCCAAACTCAAAATCAGCAAACGGAGCATATCCCATTGCGTCGGGGGGTAAGACAAGGGGACGTAATTTCCCCGAAATTGTTCACCAACGCACTGGAGGATGTGTTCAAGACGCTGAAATGGGAAGGACGTGGCATTAATATCAACGGCGAGTACATCTCACACTTGAGATTTGCAGATGACATCGTCATACTGGCTGAATCGCTGCACGACTTGCAGCAGATGCTGGATGGCCTAGTTGATTCTTCTATACGCATTGGTCTCAGGGTGAACTTGGACAAAACCCAGGTTATGTTCAACGAACACGTCACCCCAGGACCTATTGTTGTCAATGGCGGTCCTCTCGAGGTTGTTCGAGAATATGTGTACCTCGGGCAAACTCTGCAGTTTGGTAAGAACAACTTGGAGAGGGAGGCTAATAGAAGAATTCAGCTGGGCTGGGCAGCATTTGGGAAGCTTCGCCGGGTCTTCTCGTCGCGTATTCCACAGAGCCTAAAGACTAAGGTCTTCAATCAGTGCGTCCTGCCTGTTATGACTTACGGAGCCGAAACGTGGACACTGTCGGTACGGCTAGTCCATAAATTTAAGGTCGCTCAGCGAGCTATGGAACGGGCAATGCTTGGAGTTTCTCTGAGGGATCGCATTCGGAACGAGGTGATTCGACAGAGAACCAGAGTTGCCGACATAGCCCACAGAATAAGTAAGCTGAAGTGGCAATGGGCCGGTCATATTAGCCGTAGGACCGATAACCGTTGGGGTAGACGTGTTCTTGAGTGGAGACCGCGAATCGGCAAACGTAAGGTGGGACGCCCTCAGGCTCGGTGGAGTGACGATCTTCGCGGGGTGGCTGGTAGCAACTGGATGAGAGTTGCTGAGAATCGAGTTGAATGGCGTGCGATGGAGGAGGCCTATGTCCAGCAGTGGACTGCTATAGGCTGATGATGATGATGATGATGACATCCAATTAAATTAACAAGAACTGTTTTTTAAATTCGTACTTCGAGGAGGAAAACTCCTCAAAAAGACTTCAAGTCATTTGTTTTGTTTTACCATGTTTGCGGAGTTTCACTAGCTATAGCTAATTAAATTTAACAAAAAAGAACCCGGGCTATTAATCTCTTTTTTAATAACTCACCCATATACCCCATGTTCCCTCTCACAGTAGCCGTAAGCAGATCATTGAAGGCTTCCCAGCTGTTCCCCGCTAATCTGTCCCGATGGTTCTGCCGCGTCAGCGAGCCGTTGGCGAAGCACAGCAGCGCCATGTAGCGCGCCTCGGGCGTCGGGCCCACCAGCACGTGGCCCGCCGGGGGCGCTGCGGGCGCCTGCAGGCCCAGCAGCAGCGTGTCGCTCGTGCCCAGCGACAGGCCCACCCAGCCCGAGCGGAGCCGGAGACCTGACACATTGTCAATATCGTTAGGCTTCTCGATGTGGTCATAGTATTTGAAGTCTAAGGTAGCGGCAAATGTGATGCGTCACATAATTAACCTGTATGCTCCTCACACGATCTAACTAAGACCAAATCTGAGCTTAAAGGATACTAGGTCCTCGAGTTTGTTTCGTTGTTTTTCCAGAGTTAGCAGAAAGGAAACGCCGAACTCATCTAGTTAAAAATATATATGTATACTAGCTGCCCAGCGCAACTTCGTTCGCGTGGTGCCCTACCCCTTACCCTACCCTACTCCTAACCTACTCCTACACTACTCCTATCCTACTCCTACCCTACTCCTACACTACTACCCTGCTCCTACCCTACTCCTACACTACTCCTACCCTACTCCTACCCTACTCCTGCACTACTCCTACCCTACTCCTAACCTACTCCTACACTACTCCTACCCTACTCCTGCACTACTCCTACCCTACTCCTAACCTACTCCTACCCTACTCCTACCCTACTCCTACCCTACTCCTACCCTACTCCTACACTACTCCTACACTACTCCTACCCTAATCCTACCAAAAAAAAAGTATCGTAGTGTTGTTTTTAAACTTATCCAGGCAATTTTTTAAATTTTTCTCGCCGTAAGAACGATCCTTGAACTTCAAGTTATGCGCTTACCAACACATTTTGCGATTCATTTTATATTATAGATATATATATAATTTAAGTGTGTGTTTGCGCAAACGCACTTGTAGAAGTAAAAATAGCAGCATCCCAAGTTGGCCTCAGTGAAAAACAAAGAAAAATAGGCACTATAGGTAGGTAGGTATAGGTTCTTCATGGATTAAATAAATATGCTGATTGTCAGACAAGATTATATATTAATAAACGTTATTGTTTAGATTTAACCAACCACATAGCACATGATCTAACTCAAACAATCCACAGGTTACATAGCATGGTTTCTCCACTATATAAAAGTAAACAATCCATCTTGATAAGACATACTTATCTAACAAGTAAGCAGGATAAACGTCACATTAAATCATAGTTACTGATAAGAGCGTCTTATCACTCAGCTGGGAGTGAGTGCTGATAACGACGCCTTTGATGTGTTATCAGAACACGTTATGTTGTTATAGTTAAACTATTTACTTAACACATGTTTGTTAGAAGATAAGTATGTTCCATTGAGTGGTTCCGCAAAAATAGTTCAACCGGTCCTTTGAGATACAGAGGCATCACGTTTAAGAAGATTTGATTTTCCTAAAAAAATATTAGGAATTAGCTCAATAGAGCATGCGCTTAAATGGATTCCAGAATTCTGAACATAGGTAAATAGCTGAGCTTAAAAATGTCTTCCCCAATAAACAGACATAGCTATAGAGGTATGGTACAAACTGGATGTCTTCCATAAGTATTGAAAAGAAGTAGCATAGAATCATGACCATTGAAAGGAATGGAGGGAGGCCTTTACTCAGCAGTGGGACAATATGGGCTAGCTATAATAATAAAATAGAGTGTCCATGCTACTATTTTTTATATTTTTAAATGTTTTCTTATATTGTTTTATATTAGAATATTTCAAAATGTAACTAATGTGTGTTAAAAAGAATAAAGGAGATAAAATAAAGTTATGAGAAACAAGATGTGACGTTCCTCATCCTCCATAGAAAAGGGAGGATATTTAGAAGAGATTTTTTTAGATATTTATTTTGTACCCTATCACAATGTTTTCTTATTTAACCTTGCCTTGTGACATTAAGTCCGCCTATGTATCACTATTGTACATGAAGTTTAAATAAATAAATATTTCGACCACACGGGTGTTGTGTCTGGTGAGCTACTGCCCGACGATTATTATCGGACTGTTGTATAATGTCGCGGATACCCTGCTGGCGCGTTGCAGGATTTTGCGAAGTTCGTATGTGGCGTTGTCGATGCCACGACAAAGTAAAGAAGACTTCTCCTAATGTCAATGATAGAACAAAACTAACAATGTCTTACCAGCTAGAGCCGAGCAGTTATCCCCAGTGAAGGCGATGACGCGACACTCCGGATTGAACCCGTAGCGTCCCACGAAGTAGTTGCAGACGGGGCCCACTACTGTGGCGCTGGGGACTGGGGTGCCCAGCTTAGCTGCTAGAGTCTCGTCGCCACATGCCTGGGGATTTTTAAGAGTTCATGGAAAAATGAAGCATTATTTGCGGATCGATCAGTAACGCCAGTGGTGGGAAGGCTCATCAGGCTATACGTCTTCTGATGAATTTAATGTTTAATCAAATTATTTTTTGTTCTATAACAACAAGAGATTACATGCAGTACTTAATTCAAAGACAAAATAGCAGCAGCTCATCATTATGCGACGCTTTCAGTAATTTCGACTCTATACACAACCTACTAGGGTCCTAGCTCACCTGCAAACACGTATCATCCCACTGCATAGTCCTGATATCCAGCAGGTTCATGCCCGACCCGTCAGACAGGTCTATGGGCGCGATCTTGCCCACCAGCAGTGAACACGCGAAGGAGGACACCAGCGAGATCCTACTGGCCGCGTGGTACACCCGCGGACGTGAGCGGAATATCTTGCGGATTTGAGGGCCGGTGAAACGCTCGTATGCGCGTGAGCCTGTGATCTTTGACAGTTCCTGGGAGAAAAGAAGATAGTAAAAACCTTTCTTCCCTTTTTTTACCCGACTGCGGCGAAGCCCAAAAGGAGAGTTATTAAATGACACATATTGCAATATCCCTCTGTACCAGAACAACCAGAATACTACTGATGGATCAATAGAAAATCCGATTTTCCGGTCTACAGAATTCGATATGATTTTCCAAAATTTTAATTTTATTAATGGTTTAGGTTTGATTGGTAGCATGGCCTTTTTATATAATTTTAGTATTACTAACCATGATGCGATATTTTGTAATGCCTTAAGGAAATCCCTAACCTGCAGCTGAAAGATCTCTTGTTCCTTTAACTTTTGTCAACAGTCTCCTCCTCTTGACTCACCTCAGCTCCCACAGCCTCTTCCAGCGCCTTGCAGTCTACCGTAGTGCTGGAATCCATCCATACGGGAGAATCAGACACGAAGGCGGTCGCCAGCTGCGTGTGTAGGAACTCGTCCGGGGATAGCTTGCCGAGTTTCGTCTCCGCGTCCTTCGACCACCATACGGAGCCATGTTGCTGAGAACAAATGTTATGTTTACAACGCTTCTCTTCTCTTTTATTTCAAAATCGACGCAACCATTCAAATGGCTTTAGTATTATTCTATATTATGGGATATTATGCAACCATGAATTAGTGATTAACCTATTAGGACATCATCGGCGCAATGGCTAAGCGGTTGGCTGCTGTCGCGGGTTCAATTCCCGCACGGAAAAAATATTTGTGTGGCCTACAGATGTTAGTTCCGGGTCTGGCTGTTTGTGTGTGTGAGTTTAAATGTTTGTAAACGCACCCACAATATAGGAGAAATTCCTACTGTGGGGCAACATTTTTTTGAACAAAAACAAAGTCCTAGTCAAGTTGCTTGTGTAACTTGAATTACAAGTAAATTTTATTTGGACTACTCTCTGCAATATTACAGATGTTAAGTAAAGAACTATTCTAATTAGTTCATTGGTCTTTTATACCAAAGTACCAATCTCACCTGTCCAGCCCCTGAAACTGCCTCAATGGTTGAGAAGTCAACTCCAGCCACAACGAGGCGGTCCATCACCATGTCGAGTGCCTTCACCCATAGTAGTGGAGGAGCTATCACCTCACCACGGTCCACACCACGCACCACTCCGCCTGCGGTCCTAGAGGTAGAAGAAAAGACAAAATATGTACAACTTTTTAGTGGGGGAAAATCTAGACGACAGACGTGATAAATATTTCTGCTGCTGCTTTTGATCTGAAACCTTATACTTATGTACCTACCTTTCACAATTCATGACATATAGCTAATTAATTACCTATTCAATAGAACAATTATGATGGTGTTTTAGAGGCTACTTATGGTTTAACTTTTGGTATGGAATGGCTTCATAGGCCTAGTGGTTGAAGTATGACTGCTGATGAGGTCCTGGGTTGGATGCTCAGGTTGGGCAAAGTGATATTGGGTTTTTTCATCAGGAATTTCTTAGTAGCAGCCATGAAGTCTGGATTTGCGCCCGGTTATTGGCAATAGGTTCACCCGCTATTACATGGAACTTAAAACATATCCTGCAAAAATTAGGTGTACTATTAGGTACACCTCTGCCTAACCCTTCGGGGATTACATGCGTGATGTGTTATATGTTTATGTGTTAACCTTGAGGATTGACTATTTAATCTTTCTACTATTTAGATACTTCAAAGCTGAAACAGAAATTTTAATTTAATATTATTAGAAAAGAATGAAAAACAAAGAAGAATATGAGGAACAAAATTAAGTTGGTTGAAAGAACAGATAGATGTTCTCTTGCAACAGTTTGATGAGTACCATAACACAAATAAAGTTATTATAGTTTACAATACAGTCATGGATATAGATACATGTAAATACACAAATACAAACATACCTGAATTCTGGCAGATCAACATCAAACTCGACCTCAGCCTCATGGAGCACACTGAAATCTTCGCCAATTACAATGGCTTTTAGCTGAAACAGAACAAAACATATTGTCACGAAGCTAATGCATTTATCTCAGTAATATCTTCACCTTAGTCACCAACATTCAATTTAATAAATAGGTTCATTATCAGAGTTTACTCAGTTTATTTTTTAGCATAAAAGGTTATTTTTGTAAACTAAAAATAATTAAGAAATAAAGAATTTAATTTAAAAAAATAAATAAATAAGTATAACATCAATTCTTGAAGTTTTCATTATAGATTTATATCACAAGGCCTTAGAAGTTCAAATATTTTAAAAATACAAAAACAGGTGGACAGTGGACTAGTAGCTGGCCGACAAAAGACATTCTAATTAATTAACTTTATTATTTAATTAATTAAACCTACGTATTTTTAAAAGTTTAGTTTAACTTTGCAGTTAAACTAGATCCTTCTCTTCTTAACATGTCAGTCAAAACAATTCCATCAATCAATAGCAACGAGTATATTATATCGAAACGTGATTAGTTCAAAACCTTATCACCTTGTTTATCAATTTTATGGAAATAAATTAGTTATGCGAATCACCATAAAATTGTGTGCGAGGCAGAGAAATGCCTGAAAAAGACCAGTAAAACTTTAGAAAGTTATATTCACTCGTCGTCAAACATAAAAGTATTTTTTACTTACCCTTTGAGTACTGAAATCAAATCCCAAAAAAGTTTTTCTTGAATCCCCAGTCATTTTTATATTTTGACAGCACAGGCGGGCAATGACACAACTCGGCTGTGCGTTCAGGAACGCGATATCGACTTAGCTTTCGTGACTGAGTGCCGTTTTGTAAAATTCCAACGCGATTTCACGATATCATTATAGTATTTTATTAGTCTCAGCACACAAATTAATCGCTTTAGTCGGATGCTTGGTACAATTCGATAAAGAAGCCCCATCAAGGTTGCTATTATCTCATTGAAAATAATTACGCAATCGACACTGTCTTTAGTTAAATACCTATTTCTTCACCACACTTATGATGATTTTATATTTCCGTTTATAGACATACATACCTAGTTAGAAAAGAAACAAAACTTATTTAATATTTATCTCATCACCATGATACCTATTTTGCTCATTATCATTAGGTAGGTAGGTACTACCGCCATCGAAGATTTTGATCTTTTTCTCACTTAAAAAAAAAACTACACAATAAAACAAGAAGTCTGTAGCCAGTTTCGCTGAAAATAAACATTTTCTGTTGATCCATGTTTAGTGCAGATCATAAAAATTATGATTCGCCAACCGCTGTTGAATAGGCACTAGAAAATCAGCGAAGCAGATCGACACACAATAGAACAGTTACCTATGCTGCATTGTTAGCCTTTTTAAGTAACATGCTTGTATGAATCATAGCGTGGAGGCTTACCTCCCAGGTAGGTAGAACGGGTTCAGTGACCTATATAGCATCACACTAATGACCGCCGCGGGTACACATGCTTAATTGAACAAAGCGCCTAATATTAGCTTGTTATTTTTTTTAAATTACCTGGTTAGCTGGTATTTTGTTAGGTACTTATGTGGTGTAGATGTACATAACTTAATATTTATACTTAATCTCCACTGCTAGCGTAATTTCAATGTTTGATTGTAATTAAGTGGGTCGTCCTTTTGCTAAAAGAGCTTATTTTTACTCTGTTAATTAAAAATAATAATTAATAAGAAAAAAGCTGGCATTCCAGATAAAATATAGAATTACTTTCCCGTTGGAGACGGTAACAATAATTAAGTATATTTATCAGCGCCTGATACTTTTATGTTTGCGTGTACCGGGTTAAGACTTTATGCTATAATAATTTTAATAGGCGGTCAGTAACTGGTTATATACTTTATGTTAGCTCCATGAAGATGGATATTATTATGAGCAAATTCTATTAAATATTTGTAATTTGCTTGCGTAGTACGCTAAACGAATGCTTTGACCCACAATATTTGCTGCTTCCTCACACTCATACCTTCCCTATCTTCGTTGAAATACATAATTAACTACCTCAATAGTTTACACTTTAGAACACAAAAGTAGATTGTTATCTGCTTTAAGCAGAGCTTCTTTGTTATCAGCATCGATTCCCACATATCCCTTGCACCCGAGTAAAAATAATCTTAGTTAAATAATTATTTATGATGCATATATTTATTTTATTAAAACGATTTGTTAGTAATTGCTAATTGCTGTTATATTCAATATAAGAGCAGTCAGTCAGCAAACTGAATGTCACTTAGTAGGTACAGATAAGTATTATTAACGTACTGACTATCTTAATTCTTATAAATGCAGTGTAAGTTAGAAGCACTTGTCAGTCAAATAAGTGGGTACCTAGTTGAGGACTTGACATCAATGACTTTGCCGAGGTCTGTGTCATCAGAGTACCTAACTTATCGAGACTAAATTGAATGATCCTCAAATATTTTACGCTACAATAACCCACAACTATAGCGACAGAATGGGGAAAAAGAACTATTCGTGAGTTCGAATCCGTTTTCCCACGTTGCGCGTTAGGCTAAAGCAGTAACCTATTCCTAACACAGGCAAATGCCCATGTGGCCATAAATAACATTGTGCATATCATATATAACAGAAGTAGTACATATTACTACATATGTACCTATTATTATGAAGTCTTGCTGTGAAACATCCCCTCGTCACCGCTTTCTACACTGACATCAATGTATGTATATCATGTACCTATGTACTGATGTTGAAACTACCTACCGGCTGAATGAGTTGCTGTAGGTACCTGGCTGTTCAGTGTTCTAAACATATTTCAGTCATGTTTCGATTAAAAACTTTTTACTATAAACCCCATAAAGTTCCATCAGTTTCCTTCCTTCTTTTATATTCTTCACCCAACATTTCCTCAACAATTACCACACAACGTATCTAGCTGACCAAAAAGGTGCCACTCACACAGCCACGGACAAACACACACAGGGTTCCGTGTGTGCTTACAAGGGTGGCATGTAACAAAACTAATCGAATGGAAAACCTACACGGGTGGCGAGGCGCGCTTTCGACGGCTATATTTATCTGTGCCACCCCACTAGGGACTGCTTGGACGCGCTGGGACGAACGCTTACGCCTTTAAACTTCAAATAAGTGTCACTTTGCGAGCGTTTGATCAAGATATTAGTGGAACGCAGCCTTTCGGTGGCCTTCTTTTTTTAAACCGTTGTCAAAATCAGGTGGTGCTTTAGTGGTGGTGGCGCTAGAAGTATCATGTAGACGAATTGTGTTTGAGGAAGTCTTTTAAGAGACTTTTATCCTGTCGGATAATTTCGTCATCCATGCGGGCGAAGCCACGGACAGACAGAATCAAGTCTAAAAAGAGAATAAAATGTTCCAAGTTTTATTATTCCGATATCAGCCGTCTCAATGTAGAGAGAGCTATTGTATGAATCGTAACAAGCAGCTTGTCTAAATGTACTAGTTACATAGATATGCTTGTCGCATTTTACGTACAAACATTAGGAATCAGTGGCAAGCAGGTCATAACTAGTGTCCGACCGAAGGTCGGTTTCTGCCCGAAGCCAAAGTCGGATATCGACACAATCTTCACTGACTTGACTTTATTTACAACTTATCGAGATGATTATAATTACCTTGCAACTTGTCAAAAATATTATATTGCCAAAGTTTCGATCGGATCTTAGTTATAAGTCACATCGTGCCACTATTCTAAGCCTGCTGCGGCTCCAGGTTTCACCATAGACATAGATTTTAGGTACCTCATTCACACAGAATTGAAATGACATGAAAGTTTGGATGTAAGGGGCGATTTTGTTTCAGCATTCCAGCTTCACCTTGCAACAAGACGACAACAGATCGAGTTCAAAAGTAGATTCCTGGAATGTATAAAATAACTAATTTACTAAAGAAGAAAATAGAACTGCGCTGAGATTTTAAAATCACAAAAAGAAGACCGTTGAGCCGTTCTCATTATGATAATCCTTCATACATGGGATTGATAAAGAGTGTAAGTAAGTGAGTGTTCTAAAAGCCCGCTGCCCACCCCATCGCTGGATACAGGAGGGCAGTACCTAATCAAAGGAATATGCCCTGCCTACGTGAACCGCTACGCTCGTAGCCATGTCGTAGCGAGGACGTATTCAGGGCATTGCACCTCCGCTTTTTTCTTTCTTTCTTGTTCATTTTGCTCAGAATTACGTAGAAGGATCTTCTTAAATCAACTAACGACATATTTTATTTATAATTCCATCTTCAATTCTAAAACCGTTCCCCTATTCCCTACTCACAAACAGCTACTATAATTATAGTAGAATAGACAATTACGGCAACAATTAAATAGATGAAAGTAAAAACCTAAAATGATTGTGCGGTAAATATAAGATAACAATTTGTTGTTACATATGACAATTTGCAGGCGGCTTCGCCAGCTTGGAAGTCGGAAATTATCCCGCGGAAATGTACTACTGGGCTAAAAAATATCCTAACGTCTATGTCCTACCCCTGGCCCTGGTCTAACTGGGTGCCATTTTTTTTCAAAATCTGTTCAGTTGCTAATGAATGAGTTAGTTTCGCATTCGTATTATTTGTACGTATTTGCGAATTGCGACACAACAAAACAACAAGCAATGCATCACTCGTCTAGTTTTATTAGTCTTTGTGGAGGTCAGCTTCCAACGGAGACATGTAACCCGAAAAAGAAAATTAACTGCAAGAGATTATTCAGAATGCTGAGCATTTGGCAGACAGTCAGTGATTCCGCGCCGCGTCGCTAGTTCGTGCCAAGTGCAACAGGTGGCGCTACCTGAGCGCGACGCTTTAGTTTAGCTTTTCATTTGTTTTTATCAAATTCTAGGTTTGTGCAGCGTATGATGGGTGGGTAAATTAATGGGGTGATAAATGGTTTGTAGTTTAAGTCAGTAGGGCAAAGAGATTTACAAGACTTATAGAGCGGACTTTGGGAATATTTTCATAAAAAAATTTTGATCCCGAACATTTTCGATTTTGACTCATGAATGCTACCTGACAAGCGGGCGTATATTGACACTAGACAGAACTATTTGTTCCTAAGTAGTAACAAGAAGTATTGGATTACGATTTTCTTCGTCTTGTCCTGTCTATCGTACGTAAATATTTGAATGTCTTTGCAGGAGGGTAAGCACGGTGTAATGGATATCGACGCGCAGTGGTTCCAGGCCAGACTGTATGGAAAAAATTGCTGTTGTTTCATACTGGTGATCTTGTGGGTATTGCACTTTTATAGGAATCAGCTGTTTTTTTACTAACCAACTAAAAGTTTTCTGGTCGAAAGTTTGAAATCACGTGAAAAGCAGTTGGCGCGTTAATGTCCGTACACCGTAGGTATAATTATGACTATTAAATGGCAATATTCTCGTCTCGTATCTTACCTGAAAGTTTCTGCAGCCATCAGCTGAAATTCGGTGCAGTGGGTGAAATAGGCCTACATAAGTATGTACTGTACCTGTACCCTTTGCGGAATGGTGATGTAATATATCACACTCACTTGCTTACTTTGAACTTAGCATTTTCATGGGAAAAATTGAAAATGTAGCAGATGCATATGGTCAATTGTCAGCAGTTCAGCTCCTACCTATGGGACCAAACCCAAATAAACGATTTCATCGGTGCATTTTTCCAACTATGTTGGGGTCAGCTTTCAGTCCAACCGGATGCAGCATTATTTTACATGGAGTGACTGCCTGTCTGACCTTCACACCCCAGTTAGTACTTGGTAATACGATACCCCTTAATAAGACTGGTTGTCAGACTTTCGGGCCACTGACTGTAAAGTGTAGAGACTGTCAAAGATCCACAAATGACAGTCGGTACCAACGGCAATGGCTTAACGAGCTTTCCGAGGTACAGAGACAGCTCGGTATGTAATGGGTGGTCACCCATCTATGGATCTACCTAGGCAAGTGCGGCTTAACCCGAAGATCGACCCGAGCGGCTGTTGTTGTTTAGCTACGAGCTTCATCAAAAAACTATTTCAAGTATAAGTTTACCAGCCTAAAAAAAATTAACCAGGGATATTCTGACTTCCTCACTGGTTGATTTTGAGGTGCCGTATTTGACTGATGCGTTGAACGCCTGGAAAATGACTTGTCCCAATACGGATTTGTCCTCCCAGAGACAGTGAGACGTGCCGCTCTGCAGTATTGCACGGAATAACCTTTTAAACACGTCAATCAATACTGTGGAGCGTGCCCGTCTGCTGGCCGTGGGGGAATGGGAGTCGGCCTTGTGGCTTCAGGCACTTTCGTCATTCACCATTGGCACTATGATGGATGACTCATCGTTCCGGGTCGCTTCGAGTCTACGCTTAGGCGCACCTTGTGTTGCTCCGCATCGATGTCACTGCGGTGAAGCTGTCGACAGCCTCGGCACCATGGCCTGTCCTGCTACAGGAGCGCAGGTTGCATTGCACGGCACGCCAGCATTAACGGCATGATTCGTCGAGCTCTTGCCTGCGCCGGCGTACCAGCGGTTTTAGAACCAAACGGCTTGGTACGTGACGATGGGAAGAGACCAGACGGCATGACGTTGGTGCCTTGGAAGGTGCCTTGAAAGGTCATCTCAAGTTGCAAGCACGGCGGGCTGTGCGATCCTCAAGCGGCGCAATTACTGTAACCTTATTGGTAACTACAGTTTTGAGCCGTTTGGGGTCGAAACGTTCGGGTCATGAGGCCTGAGTGCGTCTCCTTTTTAAGGAAATCTCTCGCCGACAGGTCGACACTTCGCGTGACCAGAGGGCTGGCTCTTTCTTTGGGCAAAGAATTAGCATTGCCATTCAATGTGGCAATGCTGCCATTCTTCTGGGCACGTTTCCAGATGATAGCGATACGGAGGATTACGCTTAAGACGTGTCCTATTGTCGTCGTTGTATATATATGGGTACTTTATTTTAGTTTTCTTTTTATCTTTATTTTAGTTCTATTTGTAGTCTGTATATAATGTACATAACATAATTAAAAAACCTTTCAATGACATAATTTGCCATAGTCTTTTTTTTATCAAATCCGAGCAGTTTCATTTCATAGTGTAGTGTACTTGTACATTCTTTTTCTATTGTTTCGTAGCTTCGCTTCAACTTCAAAAGCTCCTTTCTACGCCTTCGCAGCCTCCTTGCTAAGAATTCGTAGGACCCTTTCTACGTCTTCGTAACCTCCTTGCTACGAATTCGTAGGACCCTTTCTACGCCTTCGTAACCTTGCTACGATTTCGTAGGACCCTCTCTACGCCTTCGTAGCCTCCTTGGTACGAATTCGTAGGACCCTTTCTACGCCTTCGTAACCTTGCTACGATTTCGTAGGACCCTCTCTACGCCTTCGTAGCCTCCTTGGTACGAATTCGTAGGACCCTTTCTACGCCTTCGTAACCTCCTTGCTACGAATTCGTAGGACCCTCTCTACGCCTTCGTAGCCTCCTTGGTACGAATTCGTAGGACCCTTTCTACGCCTTCGTAACCTTGCTACGAATTCGTAGGACCCTCTCTACGCCTTCGTAGCCTCCTTGCTACGAATTCATAGGACCCTTCCTACGCCTTCGCAGCCTCCTTGCTACGAATTCGTAGGACCCTTTCTACACCTTTACGCCTATTACGAATTCGAGGGTTCTGTGGGCACTTTTTTCTTAGCTTTTCTACAAATAGTATTGTAAGCCTAACATAAACCAGAAGTAAAAAGCGCACTAGGTATAAAGGGTTCGGTGGTAACAGTATTGTAAAGAGTACATAACATCACGCCTGAATTTCCTCGAAGGGATAGGCACAGATGTACTTTACAGGTATTACACCCCCAATTCGCTAGGTATGACCATATTCCATAATATAATAGGGGGTGGGGGGGGGGGGGTTGGAGCCTATTGTGAACTGGTTGCGACCACTAAATCAACGAGACAGAAATACCTTTTTCCTGTAAGTATCAAATGTAATTTTTATGACAAAATGTACCCTTTACTGCGGCTGAAAGCCTTTGCTAGCAGTTTAGTCAGCTTCATGTATATAATAACAAAAAAACAAAATCACTTGTGAACTTTTCATTCAAATTCGTCGCTACGAATCTGTTTTAGCACCCAAGTTACATCCATTGCTGCTTCACAAACTCCTTTCTAAAGCCTCTTACATACAATGCCAGCATTGCACGCTCTACGCTGGTACTTTTCCGATCATTGGTCGGCTATGGCCGATACACAGCGAAGTGGGTAACAATGGCGATCGTGGGCGATGTTTTATAACATGTAACTGTAGCGGCCTAGGACATGTCGTGGTAGTTCCACGGCGATAGTTAAGTGCTCGGATTTGTAAAACAAAGAAAAGAAGGAAATGAAAAATATTTATTTACAAAAATCTTTTATAGTTACAGTAAAATTTTAATTAAAGTTCTGCTTAGTGCTTACATCGTTAGTAATCAAAAGCTTTCGAAGCGAACTCTTAAAAATAACATAAGAGTCATCAGGCTGTTTTACCACAGGCAGAATGGTTGCAGCATGGCTGGCGGCATTTTAACAATTAAGAAAGAAAGCTTAACTTTCTGTTCAGCCCCAAAAACAGAGTATTGATAGCGTGAAAACTTAGCATTATTCCTAATTTTGGAAATTATTTTTTAAATTGGCAATTATTTGATTCGCGAGGTGATGGCTAACTGAAAAGTATGAAAAAAGACATGCTGCGTCGACCCAAAAAAAAATGATTGAGGGCAGGAGAATTATGATGACTTGATGACGTGTATTAAATCTATATAAAACCAATCTATTGGTTTTAATGAGTTTTGTTGGTGTGGTACGCTAGTCGTCGGCGTGGTACGCGCGAGTGGCGTCTGGGTGTCGGGCCGCGCCGCGAGGATGCTGCGCCTCTTAAAATTGTAAACAAGAGCTTTTTCGATTGGTGGGCGGGCAACGCGCAGGCGTCGCACGACGTGAGCTTGTAGCGGCGGCCGCTTTGGTTTATTTAACACGTTTAGTTTTACCAGGATTTGGATTTTACGATTTGTGATAGTCGACAAATAATACAATTATTGATAACTAGAAGTTTTGCAGTTAAAACTTGGTAAACTTCAACGTAAATCAGCTTTTTAGAATAAACTGTCTGTCATATTTGGTCTGATGTGCCCCCTCAAACCTCTAAACGATTTTTAACACGAGTAAAAGATGTTTCCATTTATCCAAAATGTTGAAACACACTAAGCAAGACAAACTTATAATCGTTATAGACATGACCGAATAATTCTTACTCCAGAACTAAAATGTACTTAACTGTTTCAGTATGAGGAACGAACCACCACTCTAGGACACACTGAAAATGTAGATTGTTTCCTTTTTCATTGTTACACAGTGCAGTTATCGGCATATTCTCTGAGAGATGAAAAGCTTCAATGTAGGCTGTTGTTAGTTAGTGTCATAAGTTGAGGAACGTTTCCAGAGATAAGAGTGGAAATCGATTGTGGTGTGTTGTCCTGCCGCCGGCACGAGGTCGAGGCTGCGTGCGGCGCTGCGCGTGGTGCGGGCGGGGCACGGCGTGCGGGGGCGGGGCGAGGCGCGTGCGCGGGCCGGCCGGGGCGCGGGCGGCAGACGCGCCGCGATGGTGGGCCGCGACAGCCGCTCGGAGAGCGCGGCGCGCCCCTGGGCGCCGCGGCATGAGTAGCGCGCCAGCCCGGCCCGGCCCGCGCGCCCGCCATGGCGCAGGCCGCGCCCGCGCCCCATCGCACCCACTCCTTCGCGAAGAAGACCTTCCACAAGCCGACGTACTGCCACCACTGCTCGGATCTGCTGTGGGGCCTCATCGGGCAGGGCTACGGCTGCGAAGGTACGCGTCGCGCATGCGCCCCGCGCGCGTCGATACCGGCTCGGCGCGCGGCCGCCGGCACGACCAGCGCGTTATGCAACCCGGAACGGGCGCCCGGCCCCGGGCGTGTCCTCCCGGCGGCCGCCCCGATCAATACGCCCCGGATCCCGCGCGCCCGGCCTCGCTCCCGGACCAGCCTCGCGCTGTTCACGTGCACGCGTCGCGTGCTCGCCCTGTATCGCCTTGCACTTGAAATTTCAAGGACGTAGGAGCCGCCGCATGTGGCTCCTCGCGGCGGCTGGTCGCGGTGCACGTGAGGCCCGCGCAGGCCTGCGCTGGTGTAAGTCCGTGGGGGGTTGAGCTCGCTCGTGGGGGGAGTAGATCAGCTGAAAGTCGAGGGTCTTGGTGGCAAGCGAGTGAGCATTCGGGAGCATATCGATCGATCTGTTTTGTAAGAGGTTTTTTCGTAGCGGTGGCGCGGGGCGGGGCGCGGCGCTGCATCCCCCGCTCGTGTATCTCTAGCTCTAAGAGTCGTGTGTTCGTGTCCCCAACTCCCCGAGCTAGCCGAGGTGGTAAGTGACCATTAGCCGCAGGGTGTCCGCTGAATCCTCCATCCGACACTCGCGACATTAATTAGGTCCGAGATGAGAAGACATCTTGTTTTTGCGCATTTTGTTTTGGTCCTCTGGAGTTGCCTTACTAAAATGTAACGTCAAACTGAAAATCGATGAACGCTTTCTTCTTGACTCTTACGTTTACGAAGCTGACACGCCAATGCCGTTACAGTGAAGTGTTCTTTACGTATTTGTGAACATGTAAGCGATTCTTAGATGGAACTCGTACTTGAAGCCGGCTGTTTGTCCTCGGTGTTCGTGGCTTACATTCATTTGATATTGGTCATGAAACTAATACCGATGTATTACTTGTAAAACCGCAAATTTTCGTAAATTGGTATCCCAGTTTCACGCGTATACATTTATTCCATATTTTCTGTAGGTGCATGCTTCACAAATATTCCTGTTGGTTTTTTTCCTCCTAATATTGAGCCCTACGTGACGTCATCGCATTGTTAACAAACATAATAGCTGCTGTGACTAACAGTAGTTAAAATTTAGAACTCGAGATAACATATTTTAATGAGGAAAATTAAACTAGGTATTCATATAAAACGTGGTAAAATCGATGACTTTTATCCTAGTTTAACGATGACAAATGTTAGTATGGTAGGTTAGATGAAATTGTAACAATTTAGCGTCTCTGGGCGACTTGCGTAGCTGGCTCGTGTAGCGTATCGATCTTCACGCCGCGTCCCAACGGGATTGGGCAAAGAGAAGCGACGGCTACACTCTACATTCACTACGCCCAACTCTATGGACTCATTAATGTTTAGGTTTGACTTGTTCGCTCTGAATTCCATACGCAACTATAACACGCCGCTAGTGTCACTTCGTGATCATTGTAAATGACTTCTTGATTATTACTACTTCCAAATCAAAATAGTTTTTAATAAGAAATAATTGGAGTTAGGTACAATTCGATTACATAACTCAATTGGTACCTTTTTTACCTTTTAACTTATCTTATTTGGGCCATGTTATAATTATGGTGTGAGCACATAACCAGGTCAAAACAAACTGGGAAAGTTTGAGAAATGCAGAAAAGCAGTTCTCAAGTCTTGCAGTTGTTGTGAATAGTTGTGCTAGGCTAGGCTATCAAAATTCGCGTTTTTATTCTTTTACAATTAAACGGTATAAAAACCGCACATTTAAACTAAATGAAATAAGAATCGTTTCTGCATCAAGTTGAGTTCTTCCTTTCTTAAGGATCTGATGAAGAACTTTGGAGATAGAGTAATAACTTCTTCTTCAAACACGCACACTTCCATACAAGCTTGCACTCCATGATGAACTGGCTAAAGAATGGAATGACCCAAAACGGCAAAACACTGGGTATGCTTTTAAACAGAAACCTAAATGTTTAATTTCGTTTTTATAACTTTGAAAATGACGGGTTTCCACATTAACTATTCTATTTAACCTCCTTAGGAGCGGGATTTGTAAAATCCATGCTTAAGGAGCACCTTGCAATCAAAACCGAAATCAGTTCCTAAAAAAACCAAACCCGAAGAATAGCAATTAGTTTTCCTCAACATAACATACCATCACGCCTGTAATCCCCGAAGGGTTAGGCAGAGGTGTACGTAATAGTACACCCACATTTCGCCAGTTATGATTAAGTCCCATGTAATATGGGGCGAGCCTATTGCCATTAACTGGGCATTAATCCAGACTCCGTAGCTGCTACTGAGAAATTTCTGATGGAAAAACCCAATAACACTTTGCCGGAATTGGGAATCCAACCCAGGTCCTCATGCTCAGCAGTTGCGCTTGCGACCACTAGCCACCAAACCAAACCAAACCTATACACAATATGGTTAGACTTATGTAAAACTGTCATAACTACTATTTGAACTCACTGAAAATATCAGTAAGCTATACATTTTTGCACAGGTAGGTTTAAAGTTAATTTGATATTTTCCTGCGGCATAACAATATTCGGTAAATATCTTTAGTTACATCCTCTTCTTGTTGTTCCCGCAGCCTGTTGCTACAGTCCACAAGTTAACTTATCGACGTTCCTGCCACGTCCGTTGTTAACTTAACATTACGTATTTTAGGACTCTTGTTCACGGTGACTATGTAACAAAGGTATGGATTTGTGTTCCGAAATAGATAGAACAATGATGTTTATTCTGTAAATTCGTTTTTACAAATACTGTTACACGTCAAAACTTGATGAGGTCGGCGATTCCTATCTTACTACGCTATGGAAGCGCCAAAAGAAACTCAGAGTTAACAGTCTCTTTAAAAGACCATTATAGAACCGCATCAAAAAAAAATTACTTAGAAACAACGGCTAACTAAGCAAAGTAGCTTCGTTGTTTCTACCTTACAACTGAGCTACTATCAAATAATTAGTAAGTTTTGGTCCGTGTAACAGAACAAATAGGTACAACTTACTACTTGCTTGTTTATGTCAAAAAGAGGCTTAAAGCCTCTTTGCTCCAAATGCTCAAGGCAATTGTTTTATTTATTTATGTATTATAACTTTATGCACAAGTAAAAACTGTACAAAGGCGGATTTAATGCCTTAGGCATTTTCTACCAGTCTACCTATAAGTCTAGTTTTAAATTAATAATCTTTCTAAAATACCAGCCGAAAGTAGGTGGAATAGAGAGCCCTAGAAGAGGCAATGGCTTTCAAAGCAATTATCGTTCGTCATCGTCAAGATAAGCTTCATAATACAGTTAGATTATTATTTCTTTTGAAATGTGTGTGTACTGTCAGGTACACCTCTGCCTAACTCTTCGGGGATTACAGGCGTGATGTTATGTTTTGTCACATAAAATTCTAATCTTAAAATATATTCATCGTTATTTCTGTTAGAATATCATTGTGTAGTATCGTATGTTAGCTCTGCCGTTCGTTCGTATCGTTTTAGTCAAAACTAACCCGTACGCGTACTTGTCTTCAACAGAATTTATTTCTCTTTATTTGCAATTAGGGACTCTTATACAAGTGTACCGGGTACAGCCAGTCCCATCGAACTTTATTAGTCTTTGATAGAAGTAAAATTATCAACAATTACAAGACATTTCAGAATGATTACCCTTTTCTACTTATACATATTTATAACTATTATAGTTTTGTAGTTTGTAAATAATTTTAAAAATATAAATAGATCTAACATCAAGCGCTATTAACTTCCTATTCAGCATCTTATTGTCATGTGCGTTTTTATGTTAGGACAATCCTAATAGTCGGTACTACCTCGATTTCCCTCTCAAGGATAATACTACTACCAGATCTTCTTGTAAAAAATAGTGGTTATAAAAAAAAACCTTTGTAGTTTTGCTAACGATTTGAGTTCCTTTAAAAACAACGGGAACTTGTAAAATTATTTGCTGCATATTTTAAAGATCATTGTACCTTTCAATAAAATAACGAAATCGTACGTTTTATTACTACAATTAGTGTTTGATCAGCAATAGGCATGGCCCTAAATTGCCCACTTAAGCCACTGTAAACTCATCACCGAAATATGACTGTTATATTGAGGTACATCTGTCTATCCGTTCAAAGAAATGTGTTTTTTATTCGAAACTTGAATAATTTCCTCTACAACTGACTTTCGACTCAGCATGGAGTTACAATTCCTAGCGAATCGCTTTAGCAAAAGATTTGTAGAATAGGATTAACATTCAAAAAGACTTTTTATTTTGCTATTTTTTTTTATTAGCTGTTTGGTCTAGTGGTTGCAAGCGCGACTGCTGAGAATGAGATCCAGGGTTCGGTTCCCGGGTCAAGCAAAATGAATAACAAATTATTATATAATTTTACAATAGGAATTTTTCAGTAGCAGCCACGGAGTCCGGATTTGTGCCCAGTTGATGGCAATAGGCTCGCCCCCTATAACAGTGGACTTATACATAACTGGCGAAATGTAGGTGTACTTTTAGGTACACCTCTGCCTAACCCTTCGGGGATTACAAGCCTGATGTTATCTTATTAAAGTATGTTGTCATTCGAACATTCGCTGTTTGGTATGGCAATTATTTCTTAGCATAGATCATTTAGCACAGATGATTAATATCGTGGCAATCTTATGCGGTGTATTTTCAGCAGTTTCTAACGTCATTATAGCTGATAGTAATTATTATGTAGAAAACCAGATCTAAGTACAAAATTCATAAAAGTAGGTCTGAATCACATTTATCAGCATGCAGATCGATGCATACGAAATAGCTATTCTCTTTGCAATACATAAAAAACGAACTGATGCTGATTAATGTGATAAGGGCCGGAGACTTCGAAGAAAGCGGTGACAATACGTAATACGCTAAAATGGTACAACAAGTATAAGAGTACTCTTTTCAATATTTCTTTATCAGAAATCGCATAAATTCTTGAAAATCAAGTCAGAACAAACAATTACATGGGCCATGGGGTTCGAGTGCCCAACTAGTATTTCGGGAAATCGCCAAGCGGTTGGTCGACTCTTCACGTGACCAGAGGGCGGGCGTATTTTTTGGCCAAAGAATCAGCATTGCCATCCAACCATTGCTGCCAGCCTTCTAGCCACTTTTCCTGTTGACAGCGATGTGGATGAATTCTTGGACGCCCTGTAACCCTTTTGAAAATACATTTTATTATTATTAACAATTACATTATCCAAAGTCTAACAAATCGGTAAGACAATAGCTTTAAAAATAGTGTTGTAGTAATTATTATTATACTATTTGTACGCCGTTGACAGTAAGACAGTTCATTTTATTAACGTTGAAGTCTGTAATTTTTGCTTAGGTACGTATGTTTTACAAATAAAAATACTTGAATTGGATTTTTGAAAAAATCCAGAGTAGGTACAGGTTTTAACATTGATATCACACCGTTTTATTGGCCAGTAGTAGACTACAATAAGCTGAAAATCAAAAGTATCAACGTAGCAGCCGCGAACAATGATTTGCTCCGTAGCACCTCGTAGCAGGGTCCGCGTAGCACCGTAGAAAGTAGGCGTAGCGAAATGTAGTAATCCTCCGTAGCGGTCTACGGCGTAGCAATAGGTCTACAATGCACAAAACGATTGTCAGATTTTTATAATATTTATAGTTTGATAAATTTATTGGTGCTCAGTAATTTATGTGAAGCGTTTACTACGGCGTCGTACGTCACTACTGCAAGGTCCTCGTAAGAATAACTTTACATTTTCGCATTTGAGGTCATAGTAAATTATACAAATATAACTGTTTGTTTCTATATTTAAAGCGTGTTATTACAAGAATTAGCTTCGAATGGCGGCGTTACATGTGCTGTGCTAAGCGTTCCATTTTCACCGTGATGTGTTTGTTACGTACCTATATTCACTATTAATCTATTATAATACATAATGTTACATTCTGGAAGTATGTAAACTGTCTATTTCTAAAGTAGAGAACTTTCCTCATAAACACTGAACATAACAAACAAAACGGCAACACACACAAACAGGTATCGCCCATCATATCTCGAGCGTATTTTTCCACAATACCGTATTGTCCATGTACTCGTAGCTAACACAGAGCTGAAAGGGCCAACACAAACATAACACATCTAAACAATAGCGCGAAGGGACTGCAGAACAAACTGTCAGTGCAACATGCAAGACAGTTGCGAACAATCAACAATAACGTTCATTATGTCGCGTTGTCGCTTGACGCGCACTATCTCGACACACGTCGCGACAAAGCGCCGCGCGGGAGACAAAGCGCGTCCGACGCGCGACGTCGCCACGCCCGCGCATTCGCCTTTGTCGCTTTTGTCGCCAGAGATAAGGGATGCGACGTGTGGAAATGGACAACTTATTGTAGCAGGCCTAGGAGACACTCACTGTGGGACATCTATGGGTACTGTGGGACGTCTATGGGGGCTGTGGGCATGTTTAGAATACAGCCGTGACGTCATAGAGGCGCGTGTATTGTGCTTATCAGTTATCAGATGATTATGACGCGCCGGTGTTCGGTTACAGTGGCGATATCTTTCGTTCAATAGAATAGAATTGAATTAGGTTTGGTTCGAGTAGGTACTAGTTTTGGACAAGATTACTTTCAATAAGGTTTTACTTTGGTAATTGAAATCAATTCAATATTTTTTAGGTAAACTATAATTTTTAGTAGAGTTTGTTTGTTTTACTAGCGCATCTAGCTATAACGCGCTTATATTAATTTAGACTCAAGAAGCTGTGTGTGTGCTAGGACGACGGGCAATGGCAAAAGTATATTGACAAAACTGTCGGTAGCACTCTCGAATCAACTGGTATTATAACATAACATAACATTACCCCTTTAATCCCCAAAGGGTTAGGCAGAGGTGTACCTAATAGTATACCCACCTTTCGTCGGTTATGTTTAAGTCCCATATATAAGAGACCAGACCCCGTGGCTGCTACTGAGAAATTCCTGATGGAGAAACCCAATAACACTAAATCGCATGAACCAGTACTAGCGAGCCTACTGTAATTATAATACTAACTAAACCAAATAGGTACAGAGGCCAGCACATCAAGCTACTAGATACTGTCAAATTTCTTTAATAGATTTTCCACTTTATCTCTAAAGCATTAGGTTCAAGGTTGGTTGGGAAAATCTGACAGTTTCGGGTAGGTTGACCAGCTGGGCGTCTGTACATCTAAACACAAATGCCGAAGTGCATTGCCAGCGGCCGCACTCATTCACGCAACAATCTTACCTACAAAACATACTAGTAAAACCATACAAGTTCCAAATCAAAATGTTTACTAAACTACCTACTAATTGCAAACAATGATTCTCTTACATTTTGTCGCGGGCCCAGTCTTTAGCTTACATTTTTAATTCATCCATAATTACTCATCAAACAAATATGAACCTTAAGTATGGGCCAACTAAGTTCAAGTGGTAAAACATGAGCTACAAGCTCGTAAGCGTTCAGGAAACACCCCAGTCGATCAGTATTTACTATTAGTTTTAATCATGACGGTCGTGGGTAGAGTGTGAACACGACATGACAATTCTATTTCTGGATTTAATTGTATTTACTTCTAATTAGTATAGTTTTAAAATTAGATCGAGAGCTTTTAATTGAAGATATTTTTTTTCAACTAAGGTTTTTAATTATGTCAATTAATACGTCATCAGAAGTACTGAAAATTAGATGAACATTTAACATTTAATTTAACAACATAGTTAAATTAAATGTTTGTCATGAAACCACTTAACTGCTCTTGTAACAGGGCCGTATGTTACACAATAAAAAAAACTCCTCTTAACTTATAACCACAAAACAATCACAATTCAATTGTATACAAAACAGAACTCCGAAACTTTCGCTGCGAAAGTAAAACAAAATCCTCTCAAGTGCAAAAAAGTAAATCTTTATTTTCGAATTCACAAAAGCCTATTGATGTTCTAAATATAGAACTCCTTGGTCTTGCAAGCGGAGTTTAAAAAAAAGTTGGATTCGTAGAAGCAAGCTGGCTGTTGGGTCGCTACCGGGGCTACGCCCGGCGTATGTAGGCCAGCCCTGACGTCACACGGTGATGACCCAGTTCCATTGCCATTGAGAGACGCGCGTCAATGGTGCCCCCCCCTCAGCCTCGGGCCCCAGCCCCCTTGCACCCAGCAGTGCAGCACCCTCGTCGATAAGGGGGCGTGCCAAAAATAAATACAAAATTCGGTAAAAAAGCTATTGAAACTATTTATTTTTCTTTTTAAAGTATAAAAGTACTTGAAAAAGTACCTGTTTATCAGACTTAAAGAAGACAAGAAGCAGCTCGAGTAATTCACTAAACCTACATTATTAAAACCAAAACCATATTTCAGTAAGGACGTAACAACAATAATTCATCGAACTAGGTTACTGAACGGGCGAGGCAGAAGCGTGCTTTCATTCAGCCACTGTACAGTGCGCCGCATTTAAAATGTATAGTCAAAGGGAGGGTAGATTTACGACACCGAGCACAGCGGAGCATAGCCGAGTACAGCCGAGCGCTTGCCGCTTTGTGCTCCATGTAAATGTCGTGGATTCACCGCGGCTCTAATTTGTTCTTTGTGGTGCACTGTGATGTTACTTTAAGCTTAGGATTCACTAGCTCGTCCTCATTACGGCCTTACATCTTACATTGTGCCAGTTCTCAAATGAGGCTATATTTGCACTGTTTTGTCGAAGCTTTTCTTATGTTTCTTGACCTCCACATTGTGAATAGAAATAGCTTTTCTAAAAGAGTCTAAGTTCTTGTTACGACTATGGGTTCTACCCGCAATAATTTTAGTTTATCTGTGATCATGGTGCCAGCAACAGCGCCGAAATATCGGGAACCCAAAACAAACAGTAAACATGGTAAATATCCCGTTTCTAGTGTTAATAATAATGTAAGTGACCATGACAGTTTAAAAACTTATATAGGGTAGATAATTAGAAAATGATCCTTGATTTTCCAAAATTGAAACAATACTTCCATAGTTTGATATCGTTAGCGATGATTAGACCAGCACTAGTATTCTCTGACACCAGTTCAAAAGCTGGCTATTCTCAAACTAGCATGAACATAATGTCCATGAACATAACCTATGCACACGTAGAACAATGGCTAAAGTATAACCAGGCACAAAATTCACTATACGACTGCACAATAACAAAAGAGCTTGCACAATAGCAAAAACTTTGTCCTCGCTCTTCACGTCGTAACACTGGGCGATCTATTATTTATATCAGTCGAGAAAGCATTGTCTGTGTAAGTTTACACTATTGAATTAATAATGCAGTTCTGTTGCGCTCGGCTTTTGTTCGGATGTTGTCGACTTAATGATATGAACATAGACGCTCGCGCAAAGAACGTGAATAGCTGGATTCATTAGTGCAAGTAGGGGTAAGTGTGTTTGAATGAGAAACTGCTTCTCATTAAAATTTGGGTGTATTTGAGTTTTGCAGCGGCCTATAATTAGCGGATTTAAAAGAAACATTTTGCCTCTTTTCAATGTTTTAGGGTATCATCTTCTAATACTACTTGGTATTCTACTAGGTAGGTATTACTCGTACTGCTTCATACGTCATGCATCTTCATTAGTTATATTTTGCCCATAGGTACTTATCAATAATAATTGAGTCTCAATAATTTGTATAAAATTACATCGGGTTTTGATTAATCAAAAACAGTAACGTGTAAATAATCAAGAGTTGAAAGGAAACCCTCCTTTCAACTCGTGGCTATTGACACGTTAAAGTATTGATTAAAAGTTCAATAAAGTTTTATAAACTTGAGACATTAATGTCACACACACATTAGGTAAACAGACAAAGTGTTGCCAAAACATAAATTATACTAAAAAGCACTTCTGAAACCGCATTGTAAACCTTTTAAAACAGACTGACTACATCTTTCATTTACCAACCACACTATTTATAAACCAGTCTACAACATAAACACAAAAACACTACTATTCTAAAACGCTCACAGCTGAAAAAAGAACGATGTCAAAGAAATAAATCTGCAATTACTCTTCCTAAGTTTTGAGCTATTAAAATTTGGCAATGGTGCGAATGTGGGTCATTCTCGGCACTCGCAAGTCTCACAATAGTTCTATTTATATCAAAGTAAAACTAAAATACACCAGTATTCCTGTACGCACGGACGGAAATAACCCGGCTGTATGTGTAGAATAGGAGTTAACATTGCAAGGCGTAAGGCGTCCTACTTGACTTTAACGGGCGCGCGTCAAACGGAACGTCCCGAATAAAAATGTTCAAAATTGCGGAATAAGGATTACGGTGCTGCGTACGTAGATGTGACGTCATAGCTCTGTTAAGTGAGGTTTTGATGGACTTTAAATGCATTTAATTCAAACCAGTTTTATTCAATATATGATAATTCGAATAAAATATGTAAGTAAGTATTAACAGAAAACGGGGAACCGACACAAAATAGTATAATTTAGATTTAACACAAATAACAATATTTTTCTCCATTCATTTCTAATCAGAACTAAATTTTTTTGTGCAAATAACGACAATACTAAAGTGAAATTCATGTCTTACGAGTATATCTGAATAACTAATTAAATCGAAAACTCTAAGCAACAATTTCATCGCATCGAACTTGTCAAGTAGGACGTAGATTCATTTGCAATGAAACAAGTAAACAGTGCTAAACAGATTTTTAATTGAAAAAAAACGCAGTTTAATTTCACGAAATTAATAACAGGTTTTGAATGAAACCAGTCAGAACTGCTTTTGACCGGTTAACAGTTTTGACTGTACTAATGGTACTTTTACAAAATGTAAATTAACATCAATATAAATTGAATTTGTTGCAATTATCGGTACAGTCCTGGAGTACGTGGACCCTCCCCTTAGTAATGAGGTTCTGGCAGCGTGACGTCAGCACTATACGACCTAATTCGCGTGAGCTCGCCCCGTACCTCGCACCCCGCTACATGCACGCCTGCATGGGCTGTTATGACGTGAATGGGGAGGTTTATTTCAGTTTCAAGTTATTCACACGGTACTGAATATAACTAACTGGGTTGTGCACGTCAGATAAGCAGCCGCATCATGCAAAACACTGGTATTCAGCTGCATCCGCTAAGACGGAAAGGCGACCACAACATAGCTGGGAGAGGGCTAGGCAGATAATGATGTTAACTGGAGAAAATATAACAAAAACAATATTTTTTAAGTCATAAAAGCGAAAATAAACATGTTTATTTTGAAAAAGAAAAAAATCTCTGAATCTAAATAATACACCACACACTCCTTATTCCAAGAGTTCACAAACTTAAGGTAAAAGAAATTAAAATAAACATCGACACGAGGTTGCGTCGTAGCGCTTCGTAGCAAGGTCCGCGTAGCAACGGCGTAGCGTGGAGCTATTTTTAGACTGTTGCGTACTTTATTGAATTGCTCGGTTCAAAACTTTTATACAAATAAAATATTATATACCTATTGTATCACATGTATATTTAATAGCTAGGTAGACAGAAGTAGTTACTAAAATTATACTTATTGGTAATTTTAATTATTTTTTAATGAAACCTAACCCATTTTTTAATTTCGTGGACTATTTATTTACGTTGAGTTTATTAACTAACTTTATGATTCACATAAACTCACACCTTTTTCCCAAGGGGGTAAGCAGAAACCACAGAGCCATTTTAGTAAAGAAGCCATATTAACGTGTTCCTATACTTTTGAGCTAATCTGTAAATGTTTAGTTCTACGGTAATAGCCCGCGGTGCATCTCTAACATCACGCTACACTGACCTAATAGTTTATTGCGATTGCGTCGAGAATAAGTCTATGTAGGGTGAATTATAGGAATTTAACGAATTGATGTAGAAGGAGAAAGGACTCAAACAGAATAGTAAAAAAAATTGTAAGAGTGATCCCAAAATTTTACTATGTTATTTAATGCAGTATTTTTAATTGTTCAACATAATTATCACGGGTTTTGATCAGTCTTTGTTTTCTTCGCTGTTACCACAAAAATATATAAAGGCTCTTAATGTCAGAAAATATTAGTTTTAATTAAACAAAAATACACATGGATTGTATAAATAATAAATAAATAATAAATATCCCTGGACATTTTCACACAGCACCATCTAGCCCCAAGCTAAGCAACTTAATGCTTGTGTTATGGTAGCTAGATGGCTGATAAACTACATATATACATTTTTTTTTTGTAAATACATACATATTATAGATAGAAAAACACCCAGACCCGGAACAACTACTTGTAGGTCATACAAATATTTGTCCCGTACGGGAATCGAACCCGCGACATGCAGCGCAGCAGTCAATCGCTTGACCACTACGCCAACCGTGTCAATAGGTATAGTATAGGCTGTCTATGTTACTAGCACCTACGTATGTATACGGCATTAACTTTAATTCATTCACACAAACAAACACAAACGTATCCTCACAGCCTCTAACTCTGTCAATTCAATGTATTTTGTCAATGGACATACCTAGTAACAGCTAGTACTTGCACACATATATATGTATCTGTGCTGTCGGGCGTACTTCTATGTAATCCCGCTAGGTTGGTAGTACATAGTGTTTCATGGAAACATTCACAACTTTATCGATTTCATCTTAGTTGAAGCTGTAATCAGATGCTTCTCTCGGGTAAATGGTTTACTCGAGTGAACGCGGTTGTGCGATACGATACCGATGTGCAAAAACATTGGATCGGTGCAATAATGAATTAATTTTTCACTTTTGATTAATTTTTTGTTCAGACGTTTCATGTAGTGTTGAAGATGCTGTATCATCATCATCTGCCTAGCCTTTCCCAACTATGTTGGGGTCGGCTTCCCGTCTAACCGGGTGCAGCTAAATACCAGTAGTTTACATGGAGCGACTGCCTTTCACGGTGTTGAAGATGCTGAAGGAAACACAGAAAGTGTAGCGTCTACTATCTGCTTTAGAATAGCGGAAACATATCACAGTAACTGTGAAACACATTGATTGCTCTTTCACAGAACAAACGCCCATCAACTCATGCAATAAACGACTTCATCACGTATTTATGACGACTGCTATTTTAAGATAAAAGTTGATCTCTTTTCTAACCACGGATCACGACTCACGACCCGGTTCAGATTTCCCATGGGCTAGTGAAGTAACTCTCAAATTGACTTAGGATTAATTGGAAGAAATTAGAATGAGGCAACATAGTTAGTTAGATGAGCTTCTCTAGCTAATCAGGAAACGTCCTTGTTTGATGATATATTCAATGTATTATGGTTTGATTGATGGCTTTGTCTTCCTGGCAGGTCAAAGACCTCCCAATATTTCATTTGCTCTACTCGAACGTATAAGTTTTTGTAGTGGTATTCGAATGTTGCGTGCACTGCGGTTTCGTTAGGCCTAAAGAAAACTTGACAACCAGGTTATAGATTACAGATGTACACGGTTTGTCCAGCTTCGAAAGATTTCGAAAAACTTTTGAAAGAGAAAATCATTTAAAACCGCAGCTTCGATCCACATACAGTGATCAGTACAAACGTGAAAGTTTACATATAACAGTTTTAAACAGTGTATATTTAGTTAAAATGTGTGTGATGATAGGGCGGTTCTCATCTCGATCGGCACGAAACCGGGTCGGTTGCTCCGCTTGCTCGGCGTGAACTGTGTCACTCGTGACGTCAGAGCACCGCCCGCTCCCCAACACCCGACCATCTCCGACCACTGCCGACCACCTCCGACCACTGCCGACCTCCGCCGACCAGAGCCGACCACCATCCCGGAATATTATGAATTATTATGAGTGATTAGTTATGTAGACACAACTCTTAAATGGGTCAACGAACCGGTGTGTGATTTTTTTTCTACAAAACACTATTTCGTGCCAATTTCTGGTTGAGTTTTTTTTTGTTTAATTTCTTCGTACGTGGGCTTTGTCAATATGTGAAAAGTTGTTGTTGCAAAGCTTTTTGAAGTCATCGCCTGACTTTCTTTCCAGCCGATTATTTACAGGACTGTTTTCATCAGTTTCACAAATAAGTAAGTAGGTGGGTACATTATTCGTCTAATACTGATTAAGATCTTCCTGCCGTGTCCACATGCATACGTGTTCAAGAAACGATGGCTTACTTCCATTTGAGTTAAATTATTTCCCGATAATACACAGCAAAGCAAAAAAAAGTTGTGTTGGCATTTCAAATAGTAACAGTAGTTTAAGTAGAACAAAAACAATAGGTCCAGTAGCCCATTAGTTGTTACCCATCCATACGATTAGTACGTCGGTTCTATTCCCGACAAGTCTAAATTGTTGCGAAACTACTATTTTACGTAGCACATAAGTGTGTACGTCACTGGCGGTAACTGACGGTTATTTTTAACTGTGTTTACTGTCGTAACAGTGTCTATTTCAGAAATGTAGATTACGTGTCGATTCGAAGGAGTTTCGTTAAGTTTTCAAAACAAAAGCTTACGATGATTTTATGATGTTTGGTCAAGCTTTATTAGTTGGTGACTATAATGTCGACTAAATGCCGTTCATTTGAAACCTTTTTGATCGAATACTCGTTAAGATCGCCATATTATCGCGCTCCTTAGTTATTAGTTAGGCAGAAGAAACTATACGCTTGTTCGATTTCTCTATGTTCTCATAAATACAACAGAGTTTTTCCAGTGTTTTGTTATTCATTTTGGTCTGTCCTGAAGAAAAGAGTGTTAGTTAGAACGTAAGGATCCCAAGTATCTATCAACAATGAAGATCTCCCAACGCTGTCAAAGAAAATCTTTAATTGCATATGCATCAGAAAAGCGTTAATCATTTCCCGTAAACGCCACTTTCGCAACGACCATTATCGAATGTTTATTTAACCAGCTCACCATAGGGCCTCTACTCACTAATAGCATTTACTGAAGTAACAACTCCGTTGCAACATTTACGACTCTGCTGATCTATTGGTTGTTAGAAAGATTTACCGTCCCCACCGGTCTGATGACGTCATCGCTTGTATTTATCTCAAGGCTCGCACTAGGGCCTACTTCTGTTAAATTATGATCCAACTGGCCAGTACGATGTTATTTATTGTAGGAACTTTTTATTTGAGATGTTGATGAGAGGAGATGTATTACGTTCTTGTTTTTCGGGGCTGTTAGGAGTTAAGTGTGGAAATTGGTTGATGATCACGTAATTGGTAACAGTCGGTGCTTTTTCATTCTCTTGTATTAGAATATAATTAAGATGTGTCAAGTCGGGATAAGATACATTTACCATGGACCATCTACTTTATTAGTCTGTGGTGGAGTAGTTACTGTCAAAGTTGACCAAAAATAACATGATAGTAACAATATCAATGCAAACAAAGACTACATTTCCACAGAGCATACTGTTTTTTCACATTTATATGTAGTAATGGATAGGGTGACACTATGGGCGGTCTTAAAATAATTGTCAGATAGCTATATCTTCTTTGCCGTTTATTCTCTGAAATATGCCATCTTCTGATTCCTGGGATGATAATAAGAACTCTCGCTATATTCCCCCATGTCCGGGTCTTTGTCCTTGTGTTGGCAAGTTATCTCCTACACCAGCACTTGTTTACCGGCGTCAGAGCAGGTGTCGTGTAGTTCCTCAAAAGCGTTTGATCTCCCACGCTGTCATAAACTATTTCAGTACCTTTATGGTCATCTATAACTGTCTATTGTTTGTCTGTTCATTGATTAAAGGGAAGTCTGCTGGATGGAACGTTGTACTTAGTAGTTTAAGGTGTGTTTTGTTTCACTTCTACATCCAATTGCCCGTTTTTTTATTTATTCATTGTTTCATCGTACTGAATATGCTTTGCTAAAAAACCATGTAGGCTCCCCTAACATAAGATCTATTTACAGTACGTTTTACATGTGTAATTTTGCCAAAACCACCTTCTCGCTTATGTGGAATATTATTACGTATGATACTTTTACCAACTGAGTCATTTCCCTAGAAATATAAATAGGGAACTTCTCTTACGTACCGGTGTTAGAATAACGTAAAACGACGTTTTTGAATATTTCGGAGGGGCTTAGTAACTATCCCTAGTAGAGAAATGTTTTAATACACAGAGTAATCTGGAGAATTGCAGGTCATTAGGATTATGTCGTCAATTGGCCAACAATAATGACGAGAACATGTTCGCATGAGCCTTTCGACTGTGAGGTTTTCGAACGCAATTAACTAATCTTTATCTAACAAACAAAATGCAAAGGCATCGAAATTATACAGCCAAAGCTCCCAATGGGGATAGAGCTAAGCCACCGGCGGCTAAGTCAAATTCGAACGGCGAGGTGGAGCGCGATTGGCTTGCGCGTGTGACGTCAATGCCGACCTCCCGCCGCGCCCCGCCCGTCCCGCGCCCCCCCGCCGAAGGCCGCGCCGCTCGCTTCTGAAAAATAATCACGATTTTCGGACGGAACGATTTTTTTTCTTTTCTTCACCACGTTCACTAAGACTTCATTGTTTTAATGTTTGTAGGTGAAGGTGTTATCCAATTATTTCTGCGGTGATTTGAAATGTGGTTCGCACGTGTCGGCCGAGTCTACGCACATAGGTGTACGTACCTAACCCGTACCTATACTCCTATAGGAAGTTGTTCGTGTATTCTGTGCTCAGTTACGTAGATCACGTAAGCGCGAATGATTAATTCGTGGAATAATGAACGTACAACATTGTCAGATGAAATTAATGGAAAGCTTGAGGAGTTCCGCTTTCGTTTGTGTTAGTTTCAAAGTAATTGTGTGGTGGTGTGGTACCGCTATTTTCAAACGAAGCTTAAAAACCAAAAGCTTAAGCATTAAAACTTTAAAGAAACAATAGACAGCAACCTATTTTGAAATCTAGGGATATGCTTACCGTGGTCTGATTACATTAGCTATTCCCATATTAGCCCAAGACTCGCTACATTTAGCGAGGCATAAATAATCGCAATCAAAAATCCACAAATAAAGAAAGAAAGAAAAATAATAATTTGTCGCAGAGACATGACGTGCATAAAAAATTACAAAAAATAAAATAAACAATAAACATGCAACGCATATGTAACCAAATATTTATAAATAGAACAGGCCGGAACAAAAAAAAAGTTAACAGCTTGCACGTCGTGACTGCGACTGTACCACTTAGCATGACACTGTGCTACGGGGGGCCCACAGCACAGCGCTGGTTTTCAGTGGTCACCAGTGAAAAACGTTCTGAAAGCCAAGACAGCATAATTTATATTGGTTACATGAATAAAATAAACAATACTTGGATCAAATCTACATTGTAATTCGCAAAACAAAAATAATAATATTCTATCAACCAATTATTTCGCTCCCTCATATCAATACTCCTTCGTAAACCAACTAGCAAAGTGACATGGAGGCCTATTGAGCGGAACACGCGACATCAACAGGTGGCTTGAATTTTTACGATGCATAATTAACCTCCGTGCTGGGGACATGCTATGGTGACAACCGTAAAGACTGGCTCGCAAGAAAACTCACTGTAATAAGTGGTACAGGGGGCTATTATATTGAAGTTTTTAATGGAAATGTTGATTTAATAGACTGCTTTTCAAGTGAGCTATGGATAGAGCCGAGCATAATTTATTGTATATCAAGATTGTTATACAGCTCTTTTACAATATCCCTGAATCTATGGGTACAATGGCGGTCTTGTCGCAGAGCAGTTATAGATTTATCTACTAAAGAAGAGAAGGTATTTGAAGTTAATCTCGGTGACAGCCTGCTGAAGTTAGTTATTTTGGGGGATATTATTGTAAGACGATTAATATGACAAATTTTCATTCGGAATATATACGTAATGAAGAGTATTCTATTCTACTTCGTTCTATTCAAAATAATGAAGAGTAAATTAAGGATTAATCTTGTTGCCAGCCAACAAAGTTCCACAATCAAAATTCTGACGCGGAACAATATTCAATAACTTCGACCTATAATATAATAAAGAGCCCAATAAGGCGCCAGAATTGCTCGCGTCGCCGGCGTGCGCACACGCATGTTTACAAGCGCCGCGCTATATATAGCCCGGCGGCTATTTGTGCTGTCTCTGATTCATTGCGTTAATTAGCCTTATTCCCGACAGCGAGAGGTTACGATGAATTGTTAAAACTCTCTGATATTACTTTTAACTTGAACTATAATAGTTTAGCTGTTTTTTTTGTGAGTAAATTGTCTGTTTTGGAAGCGGTTCCTAGTGATTGAACTCACGGTTTTGCTGTTATTCATATCCTTGCTTATCTAATTTCAATAAGGTAGAACATTTTATTAGCTTACTATAGCTAGCTCCAGATACTTGAAAAAAAAGTCATTTTAAACATAATTCACCTACGTAGGTCACGTACTCGTAGGTGTCTTATATTTGTCGTAAACACTGAACTCCATGATGATCATCACGCTAGAGGCTATTGCCCTCAGGCTATTTCAGTTCTTGTCTAGTGAGTGTTTACTTTGGCATTACGACTTACGATATACACACGAAAATGCTTCTAAAAAGTTCTATAATTGACAAAGGTTTCCGTATTAGGAATTGATGCTTTCAATTCGAAAATTGGTTCGCGTTCTTCGTTACGTATTATATTATAGTCCCTATCTAATCAAATGCTCTTAATATTATTATTATTGGATTATCTTTCGCTGAACATCCGGCAATAGGCCATTATGTAGTATTAGTGAAAGTAAATGAGAATTTACAGAATCCAATCAGTACTTCAGATGCTATGCTATCAGTGCCTAGTCCAAAGAGTAAAATAGTTATACCAAAAGAAATAGTCAGTCTAGAGTCACTCATGGGAATGCAATTTTGAATGGCCGATGACAAAACAAAAAACATGTTCCATTTTCGTAAATAGGCAGTTTCGAAAAAAAAAAACAATTTTTTAATTTTCAAACAGGGACTTTCGGTTTTCTATGGAACTAATTAGTACAAACTAAACTGCTTAGTGATCTGTAATGTCACCGTTATCGCGGGAGGTGGTGCCGCGTTGGCTACAGCCGCGTCTATCCAACCATTCCGCTTCACCAGCCGGCCCCGCCCGAGGTTATTTAAATACACCGTGACGTATTAACGTCAGAACTACACCACTAATATGTTTCCTTGATCCCCATCCGGCTGTGCGCCCTTCCGCGTATAAAACCCGCTGTAGTTTATTGACAAGCGCGCACTACGTCACTATAAATAAGTTACATATTGTTTTGTGTTTCGCGTACGTTTCGGAGTAAAGGTTCCGTGTTTCATTTTGTAGTATACGTTTACTAAGTTATTTATTTAAGGAAGCAACTATTATCGGGAAAAACGTCTTTTTTTTGTCATCAAATTACATAATGATTTAATTATATTAGGAGCCCCTTTGTGTCCTGGAAAGTGTATAGCGGTTGCATGGAAACAAGCCATTTGGTTCATTACATAAAGCGCATGATGTAATGAAAATTATGATTTCATAAGGGAATAGTTTACCTATTTCAACGGTTACTACGTTCGCCCACGCGCGGTTCATTTTTCTACATATCTACTGTTTTTCTGTTATTTTATTCCTTAAATTATTGTTATTTTGTGTTATTTTAGAGCAATTACTAAATAAATGATGTGTTTTACCAACACTCGCGCGACAAAATAGTTTGTAAATCAAGTAAAAAATTGCTACGACCCGTGCTACGGCGTAGCACTTCGTAGACCCTAATATGTATTTTTCTTACTTAACAACTTGAATTTAATAAAAACTGTATTAAATGTTAAGAGAGTAGTTATGAAAAATCGCCACGAATCCCATACAACCCACGCTAGGCCAGACCGGTTACTACTGCCTGATATCTGAGAAAATCGATTACCAAATGGAAATCTATATGTACTCGTAATAACTATAATTAGAAAGATCAGACTATACAAACATTTATATGTAAACCTTGAGTGTAGTAATCGTTTACTCTTAACGTCGACATTTCTAGGAACCTACCATCTATCTATCTACTTGAAACCTAGACGAATGGAGCTCAGTACGAGGTCACGGAACAGGCTGGCTCCTAGTGCTACTACAGCTACCGGGGACAATATAAATTGGCAACATCAGTGTCTCCAGTGGGATGGCGGCGAGATGCGAGCATGCGCGGCCCCTATCGATCCGTGCTTCGAGATGACTTCGCGAGAGGCCGAGAGGCCCGCTCGAGCGTCCCAGCCGAGCCGTGCATGCCCCGACGTTGTCGACTAAAGTCTATGGGCGGCGCCACTCGCTGCTTATAAAAACTCCTTTTAGGTTTTTGGTGTTCAATTTTTGAAATAATGAGTACGGAAAAGGATTTATACAAAAAGTTTAAAACCTTTTTTTTACAGATTTTACTTCATTCTTTATTTACACTTTGAAGTATTCTGGACGCAGTAGATCGTTACCTAACCAACAATATTCCTCAGTACTCAATTTTGTTTTATTCATAAATTATAGAGAAGAGCCAGAACGATTAGAAAGCCATACATTAGTGATATCTTGGCAGCCACTTCAAACCTCTTACATTCGTATTTATTCGTAGCCACTCGTGTACGCACGTACGTGTATCGCAGTTTCATGGTAATCACAATACACTGAAGATTAACTAGCTTTTGACCTAATTCAATTAGTGTTCGAGATTGAAATCAACGCTTTATATTGCATTAAATACTCCTTGATTAGTTGAACTTACATCTTGCCAATTTGTAGGGAAATTGAAATTGTGCATTATCGGATAATCATGCGAAATCGAATTCTAGGGGGTATTGAAAAACTTGAAATGGAATCTAATTAAAAAATCGAAGAAACATGAATCAATGAAAGTTTCTATAATAAAGAACCCGCTACGTAAATTAATCTTAGTTAAAAAAAAAAAATCAGCAGTATCGAGTGTTTGGTTGCCAGACGTCCCCAAGAAAGAAAATGCATTTATAAATATTTTTTTAAGTTTAAGAATAAAAAAATCATTTGCTCATACATATACAGAGTTAAAATAAAACATGCATGCAATCATCATGCATCAGCAAGATCTTAAACAAGAGAGGCTCACGACATGTCTGCCGTTTCTCATGGCGTGCAAATATTTTAGGTACAATTATTATCTCCATTATTCATCTTTATACAAATTCGTTACATTTTTAAATATTAATTTTTAAAAATATGTAAAAAACATTAAAAATATAAAAAAAATGTAACCCACCGGTATTGGGAACAGGGTCCAAGCCACCGGCGGTCAGAGCTCCAGAGAGAGGAACCTCCTAACAATACGCGCCGTGTCCAAGAGTACCGCTTTCTGAATCAAGCCCTTGATCCAGCTGCCTAACGAGAGCCTACTTAGGTCGAGGCTCTTGGCAATTAAGCCATTGGCTGAAACGACTTTCGGCACAATGATCGCTGAGCTCACAATTAGGTACAATTATTATTATTGAATCAATGATTTTTAAATTTTACACTTATACATTAAATATCAGTCACAGTTAAACAAATTTCTTATATTCAATCATTTATCCAATTATTTATTATTTATTTTCCTTATCCAATATTGAATATTACACATTACAATTTATCACAATGAAGATTTACATCACTTTCAAATTCAAATTCAAATACTTTATTTCGAACAACCAAGTCCATATATGGGTTAGAACTTTAATAGGCATTCAATTATAATAACATATTATAAATGTTAGTCATAGGCATATTTAAGTTCTCCACAAAGAAATTAGACACAAACTAAAAAAATAAGCGACGACCTATTTCTCTACCTCCGATCTAAACTACAACCGCGTGCATAGGGTTACCGTCCGTCCGGATTTTTGTTTGCTATGTCCGGCTATTTAAACAACGGTCCGGAATTTTCGACGTAAGAAAATACAGAAAATTAACTGACTGACTGACCTTTTTCGCGAATGTTCAGCTTTTCAGATTCAGATTCAGATTCATTTATTTGCCTGAAATATGGTATTTTACAGATTTTATCACATAGGTACACAATAGTTCTTCATATTCCGCCTACTTATTCGGCATGCAAATTTTGTGGCAATAACAATGCTTCTAATTTATTCAATCTAAACAAAATAATTAAATTCCAATGTCAAAACAAAACAGTACTAAATTAAAAATTGTCCAGATATAAAATTACAAATATTAAAGACCAATGATTAAATTACAAATTTTCGAAATATCAACCAAAGAAATTACATTACAAATGTCAATAGCTTAAAACTCAAATGTCCAAAAAAAAAAAAAAAAAAAGTACTAAAACTAAACTAACTAACTAAATCAAGAATTGTCTACATATCAAATTACAAATGTCAAAGAAAAATAATTAAATTACAAATGTCAATAGCTTAAAAATCGAACGTCTACATATCAAATTACAAATGTCAAAGAAAAATAATTCAATTACAAATGTCAATAGCTTAAAATAAGAATGTCAAATTTTATTTTCATGTCATGCAACTTTCCCATTTGTCCTATAATTCATAAATTCCTTAACCGTGTAAAAACAGTTTCCGATTAGCCATGCTCTGAGATGCTTTTGAAATAAGCTGGTTCGCAGTTCTCTAATAACCTTCGGTATATTATTAAATATCTGTATTGCCATTCGACTAGTGTTTTTATGGCAGTACGCTGTTCGACATCTTGGCATTGCCAATTTTGTTGGATCCCTTGACATTTTGCCCGCCTTATAAACATTAACACTATCGGCTGTACTGAATAGGTGAGGATGTTTTTTCGTTTTATGGAAGAGGAAAACATGCTGCACCGACCCCAAATGAATTGGGACAAGGGCAAGAGAATGATGATGTCCAGCTTTTCGTTAGGTCTTTATATATTTCGAACTGGCAACCCTACGTGCGTGGCCCCTGTCCCAAGCGTGTGGCATGTCTGAACTTGATCAGGGGCGGTGCATCGCGTGCCGCCTAATGTAATGCGTTTGACCACTTCATTACTACAGTACTGCTCCACTATTAGCTTATTGAATATTTCCATATAAGAAAAGATATGTGCCATTACTAGTACCTAATCTCAATAGCGAAAGCGACAAATAGGAAAGGTAACATCGAATAGGTATGGATTTAAAATATTTTAGAGTCCAGAGTCAACTAATTGATGTCAGTACAAGTGTAACGTGGCAAACATGGCAATTATGTCAATTAGTATTTTTGTTATCTTTCTGGTTATACAATAATAATAATAACTGGTTATACATTCGAGTTAAGTAGTTAGTAGCAGTATGTAGAAGACGGCCAATTACAAGTGTCTACTTATATCGACATGGAGACACAATATTTCTACGACATTTCTTCAGCTTTGGATCATGAGTCTATTGTTTATCACGCCTGTGATTTAATGTTGTTAGAATTATATAATAGGCGATGATTTGGTCTGTAGATATCAAATAATCGTTACATTACAATATTATTTTGTGTAATGCTCCATGTTAGAATCTGGCCCTTCTTGTTTATTTTCAAATGTAGTTGTAGAACGAGTGAACGACCTGTCGCTTCGGTAATCATTTTAATTATCTGCATTATTTAATGCTACAGAGTTTTTTGTCTTGGGGTACAGCATTACAAACGCTAAACCTCCAAACGTGTTCGTAATTTACACGTGTAAGATTATTTTATTTGAATCAGTCGAGTTTCTCCACATAGCAACACCTACGCTAATGGTCACCCACCCATCCAATTTATTACAGCACTAATAATAATTTACGACACAGAACCAGCGCGGGGACATTATCCCGTCACGCTCCCTACTGACGACGACACTTGACATGAAACCTTCTTGTTACAGTCTGCAACTTCATAGTGCACGAGCGATGCGTGGGGCAGGTGGTGACGCCTTGCTGTGGAGTGGCGCCGAGCCTTATCAAGGTAAACTGCACTTTAGCACCAAAATCAGAAGTCCTGATAGTCAGCAGTTGACGCTCATCGCCGGAACTGGACTTTAACACAGAACGTAACAACAGAAGTCCGCATAATCAACAGTTGAAACTTTAAGCAGCAAAGGCAATGAGCAATTTTCAGTTACAGGATCATCTATTATCACTGCACAGGTATTTAAAAATGCCCTGAAACAGACTGTAACACTTTTCAAGTTCGACAATTAATATAAACTGCCTATTTGCCTAGTCTACAGGATTTGACTTTTCCCTAATAATCAGATGATGAAACATTATATCTAGGCTATCGTAATTATTTATCCTTCATTACTTGAAGCTCATCACAAAAAGACTCGTATTTAATACAATCTGTTATGTTATAAACGTTTAATATTTGTTCTTGTGTCCTACAGAACCCAGTGGCTCACTGCTGGTCAGAGCCCACACACCACAAACGCAAGTTCTGTACGGTGTGCCGGAAGCGGCTCGATGAGTTACCAGCCTTACATTGCATGAGTGAGTACTCCACCTTTTCTTGAATACATATTTTAATCACCTTTTAAATATCAAAATGTTGTGTTAACCTTATACCTCTTTTTTTGTGTGAGGGTTACAAACAGTATCGGGAGGTTAATATAACTCTGTAGCACAGGTATAAATGAGGCTCTATAAAGCCGTCTTTTCCTAAAATTCAAAGTGTCGTAACGGTGCTGTTACGGTTGTGTTTTGAGTAATTTCTAACGTTTCTCTTTTATGATAGGTGACAAAGTGGGATGCAGGAGTTACGAGTAAATATTATGACATTTTCATTTGTAGAAAAGCTACTCGTGATTATGAATTGATGATGTATGATGTTACTTGTACGGCTATGAAAAAGTGCTCATATTTGTGTGGTTAGCGTCATTTATAAAGAGGAAAGTAGGCCTAAACTAGGTTCAAACGAAACCGTTACGGCCCGGTTTCCACCCACAGCGGAGACATGTAAGATTCGACCAATCACAGGAGACGCGAGAGACGCGATATGGATTTCAACCAATGTGCCTTCAGAAATAGTGTCCGCTTCTTTGGAAACCATGCTTTGTAAAAAGCTAGATGTGTTTGAGGTGTGATATGTTTCTGTTTTAAACTCTGTAAGATAACTCACGTATGCTTTCTCGTATAGTATGCGAGTACTACGTGCACGGGGAATGCGTAGACTTCGCCGCAGCGGACTGCAAGGAGAACGCGACGTACTGCGCGGGCAGCGAGCCACGCCACGTCCACCACTGGCGCGAGGGCAACCTACCCGCCAACAGCAAGTGCTCCGCCTGCCGCCGCGCCTGCTGGTCGGCCGAGTGCCTCACTGGCTACCGCTGCGAGTGGTGCGGCAGCACGGTACGTACATCATGTCTGTGACGGAAAATGTCTCCCCTAAAACGTTCTTCTTCCAGTCATTCAACTGGTGCGTTTACACCAAATAATGAAAGCCCGTTCATCCCACAGTGCCACGCAGGATGTCGCGCCCTCATACAGGACGATTGCAACTTTGGGATGCTGCAGCCGATCTTCTTACCACCGTCGGCAGTGTCAATCCCGCGCACGGAGGTGCCCATGGAGGCCATCATCGGCGTGCAAGTACGGCCGCCGCCCTCGCAGCGCGACTTCGGCTGCCGTAAGTGTCCCACAAACAGTGGCCCCGGCAACCACCGCTTCCCGCCACGTACATGTGCCACGCCATTCGCAGCGAGCTTCCTTAGTCTAGGCCTCGCTTGTAAAGTAGTCCGGCGGTTCGCGCTCAGAGCTGCTCACAGGCACACACGGTCAGGGATCTGCCGCTCGAAGACGTCAGGAACACCGCAGGAACTTTTGCCAACATATTTTTCTTATCGAATGCTTTGCTAATGATTTCTTTATCTTACATTGGGTTTGGATCATAGCAGATATCTTTCCGAGATACACTTCTTTTGGCTTGACTCCCTCAGTACACTTTTATCTTGGTCTGTCGACCGTGCACTGATCCCGGACGCGAGTGTCGAGTCCTGATCGTGCGTGGCTGCCGGCGCGGCATAGTCGCGGTAGGCGGTGTAGGTCGGGCGCTCCGCGAATCGCTTGGCACATGCGTGGAGCGGCGTGGCGTGAGCGTGTGTGTTGGGGCAGCGCGCGGCGGCGGCTGGGCGCCGGCGCGGCTGGTGACGCTGGCGCGGCGCCTGCTGCCCGCCGCCTGCAGCCCGCACGGCGGCGCCTCGCCCCCCTACTCCCGAGGTAACCGCGAGCTGAGCCACACCCACGACCCCACGACCCCACGCCCGCGTCTAGCGCACCCGCACCGGCTCCGTACAGCTGTACCGACCAGGGCTTTATCATCAGCTCCATACTCAAAAGATCTTTAATAATAATAAAACGTTTAATTCAGATACAATCCATATAGCATAATAGTATTCTTTAGACTTTTAATTTATTTGAATTTTCTTCAGAATTTTACTCTGTGACATAATATATTCATCTTGGTCGAGACTGAGCTTGTCAGTTGGAAAAAATCTTCCTTCGTATGGACGCCCTGGTCGATACAACTGCATGCATGTTACTTGGCTGAACTTTTTATTATGGTTTGGTTAAGTTGAACGTTAAAGCTTTCGCTATAAGCTTATACCTTCCTTCTAGACGCTCTACATCTCTGGTAACCAAATCACTATTTCTACCAACTACAAAATAAGGATGTACACGCAAAATACTAAACCATCCGAATTTTACTGAAATATTTGTATATTCTCTATACAAAAAGTAAAGTCAGGTTTTCAAAAACCGTTTACATTCTTATCCGAAGCTTTAAAGCTACCCTCTACTTCGTACGTTTCTCTGGGTTTCTATGTGTGCATGAGGCAGCTTTGATCAGCTACATGCTTTATAACCAGTAACACACTGCACATGACCGGCACCTCTCTACCTCACTCGATGCCGTCACTCCACACTGTCAGACTTCCCTTTCATGAAACTACAAGACCCCAAAATGATTCAAATATATTGTTACATTGGCCTTAGCAGTCCCGTAAAATAAATAAGATCGAACTTGGCAAGCGCTGTCTTGTTTATTCTTAAAAGTAGTAAACAAAAAGATTCTATAAGTGATTCAATTTAAAAGGATACTTTTCACTTATTAAACAAGTTTTACAATCAATGCAAACCTATAGAAAAGAACTTAGACTGAATGCTCCCCAACCTCTACCTAATTTTGCCAATCTTTCATTCAATTTTTATCACACAGCTTTCATTTCAACAAATCTCTTTGAATCTTAGCTGTACTGTCCCGGCACTAGATTTGTAGTTGAGTGAAGCCCTGGATACATTCCGTGCCCTCTCCTGGAACGCTCAGACCGGTCAGTCCAAGAATACTCATGATGTAGTATTCCAACGGCACGAAGGTAACGGACGGAAACGCAAAATTAACGACATACATTGTGTGTATTTATGTATGCTTAAGTGTCCAACGCAGCTTCGTGTAACATGTCATTATACAACACACATATGAAGAGCTACGGATTCGATAATACTAAATTGTTAGTAAAAAACCGCCTTCCATTAAGTTGTCTGCGGAATTGGTGAAATGTTGAAACAAAAGTGTTTTATAATGACGTTCTATAATCAATGTATGTTAAAAGTTGTATGATCGTCAATCAAGTCCATGTGAGGAATCATTTGCCTAGTTAAAAGTTCAATACTATATACATATGTGTAACCATATCTAAACACAATTGTAATTCTCGCAATATCAGACGTATCATGTAACTTTATATTAGTAGTTAAAGAAAAATAAAACTACCTGTAACAATTCCATACAACGAGACACAATTTTGTTAATTTTTCAAATAATAATTTCAATCTTTTGAAGGAATCAACTACTTAAAATAGCTATTTCTGAATGCTTATTTTTAAGTCTTGTTGTATGGAAAGTATTAATTAATAACTAACAAATTAATAAACGAATGATCTAAAATAATAATGATTTAAAATTCCTTTTAATACTTCCCCTTTCTGCCTGCGTTGTTCGCTTACTTAGGAGAGCTGTGTCCTGAAATTAAACAATCCTAGAACCGCTTTAATAATATGTCTACACATAAAAGTAAGCTTCATAAAATGGTTTTATATAAAACATGACTAAACTCTACAGGAAGATTTTGCCCCTCCTAAACAAGTTGAGACTGGAAAGTCTCTACTTCTTTACCTCTGCATCATGTGTGATCTTTTGTGTCATAATCCTGTAGCTTCTTGTGAACCACAAGAAACTACACATTTCTTCTCAAAGCAGGACAGAATAAAACATACATTTTGGCTATTCCATGGCGACGCGTTTCGTGGCGCGATCGGGGGTGTGTATGTGAGCGATATGGGTGTTGCAGCGCGCAGCGTCAGCGAGGAGTTCAGTTCCGGCTGCGAGGGCCGTTCGGGCTCCGGCGGCGGCTCCACGGGCGCTCCCGCCGACCAGGACCACCGCCCGGACCACAAACAGCATCGGGACCGGACCCCGGATGATCGGGATGAAGGTACCCACAACATTGGGATTTACTCTTATCTCAGACTCAGATTTTAGGACTATCAACGAAAATGAAATTTGAGATTCCCTGCCCTCCATAAAAAAACAAGCTTAATGATATGGCATTTTCCCACTTTTTCTCCTGCCTTGTGATAGTAATAATGTTGATCTTCAGGAAGAGATATCAGAAATCGACTCGTACTTAGATCTAAAGGTCTTAAAGTTGCGTGATGTACCGTGTAACAGAAGTGGTGAAGGTGTACGACGGCGAGGCGGCGTGGACCCGGCGGCTGTACCGGCCCGTAGTGGTGGGCCGCAACTGGAACGAGCGCGAGCTAGTAGCGGCCGCACTGCGGGCCTTCCACGTGGCTCGGGATCCCGAGCTGTTCGAGCTCACGGACGCGCTGGCCGGTGACGAGCCGCCGCTCAAGGACCCCACGCCGCTCGCGCATGTCACGCGCCTTCCCAACAAGAGACCGGCACTCTTCTTAAGATTCAAGTGAGTGTTCCAACACCCCCATCGCAACTAAGTATAATCTCGGAAAAGTTGGGCAAAAGTGTACCTACAATACACCCGCATTTCGCTAGTTATTTTTGAGTCCCATGTAAATAGGGAGCGAGCCTATTGCCATCAACCGGGCACAAATACAGACTTCAGATAACAATGACTTATGATGGGGAATTTCTCAGTAACAGACTGAAAAAATCTCCATCACAAGTAATCTTCGCTAATTTATATAAACTCCCTAGCAATCAAAGCAGGAACTGTCTGAATAAGATGCTGCTAGTAATAATTCTCGCAGTAATTTGGCAAAAATTTTCTAATATTACTCGCTTACTAACATTTCCCGGAATATGGCAAGATAGCAACAACACTTCTTGAAAATACCTTACAACACATGTTTCCAATTATTTCGCAACACGTGTTCTAGGAACCATCACCAATCTTACTTGAGTCACACATTCAAACTTTGGTCCATAAGCTCACGCTTTTTTCTCATGGCACGAAGAAACTACAGATCGCCACCTGCTACGGTCCTTAGGGCACAAGTTCGGAGCGTGCACAGCGGGGCGTTACATGGGCAGTTCCATTAAATGCTCCGCTGAACGCTGTAAGAAACGCCTCTCCGAATTTATGCTCTTATAGACTCCTTTGGCATCATAAATGCAATTTCCTTATGTTGGTTCTTTGTACACAGAGAGCCCGAGAGTGGTGGTGGAGAGGTACGGGTGTACCCGGGGCGAGTAGCGGGCGCCGGCGAGACGTTCGTGACGGTAGGCTGTTCTGGCGATGACGCCGTGGCCGACCTGATGGCCGCCGCGCTCGAACGGTTTGGGCTCGACCCCGCGAGGGCTGTTCATGACTATCGCTGTTCAGAGATTTTGTTGGACCGAGGGGGTAAGGATCTAACAAGTGTGACACAGAGGGCCTAGAAAAAGCAACGTTCTATCAATGATAACGATTCTCAACCAATAGTTTGTCGTTCAAAAACCACTTGAACATTATGGAATTTTCGACAATCGTTTCCGCTTATAGAACGTCACTTTGTCTAGGCCCTCACATCTGCCTAGCTTTTTCCCAACCATAGTTGCGGTCAACCTGATGCTGAATTCAACAACTGTTACTGGGAAACACACGGTACTCCTAGGTGGAAATGCTTGTCAAACTTTCGGAAAGTGCTACACAGGTCTTCTTGCAACAATAAGAGGACAGGGTCTTGTCTTTTGTAAAATCTTCTAAATAACTCCTCCACGATCTTCGACAGTTGTGGTAATTTTTTGGACAGTTGAGAACGGTGTTTGCTATCCGACTACTCTAAGGCCCGTATTACAGAACGTCACTCAATACTCAAGCATCATTTAAAACTAGATTCAAGCCATTTGATTGGTTGAAACTAGTTTTAAATGATGCTTGAGTATTGAGTGACGTTGTGTAATAGGGGCCTAAGAAACACCAAAACAAACACAGTACAGTCTCTTTTAGAGTCCAGACTTATAATCTTGGTTAAGTCATGGGAGGATGCAGATAAATGTCTGACTTGGTCAGCTAAGCATCAGATAATCACGCGTAGCTTGCAATTATTGGCCCAGTATCGGAGCGCGTGCTGGATGAGGAGGAGCGGCCGTGGCGCATCGTTGTGAGACTGGCGCGCGAGTCGGTGCGGCGCATGGAGCTGGCGCGGTTCTATCTGCAGCCGCGCCGCGATCCTCATGGGCCCACGCTCGCGCTCTTCGTGGCTTCGCTGCCGCCCGGCTTGTCTGAGAGGAACTACGAGAACATCTTGGTGGAGTTCCTGGGTGCCGGTCAGTAAACGTAACCTATCAGTCTTTAAATTATTTTAGATTTTGCCAGAGGGTTTTAAACTTTGAGTGCATATAAACAGTATTTCAAATTAAGTAAGGTAAGAAACCTTTCAGTAAACGACCGTAAAAACTTTTTGTTATCAGAAAATCTCTATATACTTTTGCTAACTCTAAAGCAGCAGCATTTTAATATGCCGCATAGCCTGTTCGCTTATTGTAAGCGACTACCGAAAAAGTCGTGTTAAAGAACATGTTTTCCCTTTATTTGTTCTTTTTGTCAGTTTATTTTGTATTATAAGCGTCACGTTTACTGCAAAGTAATGTATGTTCTTTCTTTCTAAGAGTGTTTTCTGGATGTTTACACAGACAACAAGTTCACGTCGATCGGCCCCATTTACTACGAGTACGGGTCAATGGTGATCACGTATGAGGACGCTAGCAAAGCGGTGCGCGCGCTCTATGCGCTCAGAGAGGCCAAATATGAAGATAAGCATTTATTGGGTGAGTCAGCAGCTGTTTATGTAGAAAAACAACAAAAGATGTGCATCGAACTCGAGCTTTTGTAGCTTCACCAGAAAATGTTTCCTCGGTGTACTGAGCTCATACTGAACTTAACAAAGTAACAAAGGCAATAATCACTGTAGCCTAAAAGTTGTATCATATCACCGTTTAGATTTTCTATCTGTGTCTCAGTCAAATCAAGATTCATTCATTAGTAGCAGAAGAACTTTAGAGCCTTAAAAACCAGTAATGATTATTCGTCGAAGTTTGTGTGTAAAGCCGTGGTCTGTTCCACAGTGATGTTGTTGCCGAGCATCGAACCTTCGATGGTGCCGGCGGGCGTGAAGCCTCTGCTGGTGTTCGTTAACGTTAAGTCTGGAGGCTGTCAAGGCCTCGAGCTCATTTCTTCCTTCCGCAAACTCCTTAACCCTTACCAGGTGTTTGACCTTGAAAATGGAGGTCCGTTGCCTGGGTAAGTTACCTTTTACTTATTTTAATCGTGTACCTTATTCATTGATCCTTTGATAGAAATGTTCAAGTAGAATTTTCTTAACTAACAGAGAATGAACTATATATTTCATTTGTTAAGCAGTGTATGTGTAGTCGTATATTTCCAGTCTTATACAGACAATGAAGAAGTTGTGGCTTAAAAGTCTTGATATTTTTGCCGAAAAGAGCTAGCTAAAAAGGAGTTGTATTTTTTGTATATTTACGCCAGCCCCTATCAAAAGTAAGCGATCACTAATCATTTATATTTATACAGTATCTCTCTTACTGAGACGGGCCCTACTTCTATTATACATCAAGGAAGAAAATGGTCGATAGCTAGCCGTATCGCTAGCCACAAGTTAACAATTTCTTCCCCCTGCGCAGGCTGTACGTGTTTCGTCACATTCCGAACTACAAGATCCTGGTGTGCGGCGGCGACGGCACGATCGGCTGGGTGCTGCAGTGCCTCGACAACGTCGGCCAGGACTCGCAGTGCTCCAACCCGCCCTGCGCCATTGTGCCGCTCGGCACTGGTAAGGACTCCTCAAACAACAGCTTATTATTGCTGCACAGATTAATAACAATAAAGGTCTTCCTGTTCGTTTTTGGTCCTGGCGGCTAATCTCAGCGGAGCCTAGACATCGACGCGGGAGGTATTTTAGTGTACAAGTTTGTTCACACACACTTTCTTCACTCTCGGATGGGGTGGTACGGGAATCAACACGTTCTGAAACTAATCATGCACAGGAACAACCACTTAACGTGCACAAATTAACACGAAATTTAAAATTGATTAATGTCCGACACCAACTCCGTCCGACAACTTCAAGTTCAATTGGAGACAAGCTCCAGCCACTATTATAGTTGTACCTATGACTTTTTATGTGACCTATTTGACGTAATCGTGAGGCACACATTAGTTGCTAGAAAATTTGATACATAAACATAAACTCGGTTAATAAGACTTCTACACTTTGAGAATGCCCAACCCCTGGAATCCATATCACATAAAACTCCTGAAATCTTCAGGCAACGACCTGGCTCGCACGCTTCGCTGGGGCTCCGGCTATACCGGCTGCGAAGACCCGCTGTCGCTGCTGCGCGATGTCATCGATGCCGAAGAGATCCGCTTAGACCGCTGGACCGTTGTCTTCCACCCCGAGGATAAGCAGGACGAGCCTAAGGAGCTCTCCAAACAGCTACCTGGTTAGTGGTGATAGGAGGCAGCTTGCAGAGCTAATGTTATCGTTGATGATCAACGATCAAAGATCTAATTTCAATGGAGATGGTAACTGTGAAGCTAATGGCGCTAGCATAGCTAGTTCCAAGCATGGTCATTGGTTGAAAACCGATAAATGTCTTTTATATTTAAAATAGCTTGACCAGATTGAGACTTAGCTGTGGTAACGCCATCCAGTATTATATATGATGCTCTGTGACGCCATCTACAGTGAGCTTAGACATTCCTTCCCCATTGACGAAACAAAATTACGATCTGTTTTTATCCATGCGATGATCCCCACTTTAATTCATCTAGCTGCGCCTACAATGCTTATCATTTTAGAAAGACACCATTGGCTTTGTGGTCCAAACATTCTATCCGATATCATTTCACACAACCGACATTTAGGGATTATAGGTAGTCCTGTTGAGGACTACTTTTGGACCACACAAAATTTTAACCTTTACAAATCTAATAAAGAACGGAGACAGAAAAGATGTTCATTTTCCGGACTTTCTTTCCAAGAAGAGAAAAAAAATACACTCTTCTTCTCCGACTCGCAATAACAATTCTTTTTGATCAAAAGTAAAGCCCCGCGCCATTTCATCATACCGTAGTGGTGACTACATTTGTCTGATTCCGCAGCGTCTGTGACCACAGGATCACAGAGCGAAGACAACTCGCAGATCTTGGTGATGAACAACTACTTCGGCATCGGGATCGACGCGGACCTCTGCTTAGATTTCCATAACGCTCGTGAAGAGAACCCTAATAAATTTAATAGCAGGTTTGTACCAACTGGGCGTTACTGATACTAATTTGATGAAAAATATAATTTACCCGTTTAAACGTTGGTACTGGTCAACTCTGCAAACCTCTAAGGTTTACCTCTAACAAAAATGTCAAAATAATACTTTGCAAACCTATAAATCTCTACCGACAGTTCCGGGCCGAGATATTCCCAACCCTTTTAGCTAGATATTGGAGGGTATTCGAAACCGGGCTATACCCAGCATAAAATCAAAATACAAAAAGCATTTATTCCTAAAAGTCTACAGCTTTTACGTTAAGAAACCATATAATACATAACATCATTCTCATAATGTTATGTATGCTCTAGGCTCCGAAACAAAGGTGTGTACGTGAAGATGGGACTCCGCAAGATGGTGGGGCGCAAGATGTGCAAGGACTTGCACAAAGCCATACGCCTAGAAGTGGATGGCAAGCTTGTGGAACTGCCCCAGCTAGAAGGGATCATCATTTTAAATATACTCAGGTAATAACCATTAAACATATTCCCAAAAGTTGTTACATTTAAGTTGATATTTCATTGTGGACCCCAGAATGGTTGATGTACCTATTTAGACAGTATATGTGTAGACGAGTGTTATAATTATGGTCATGCAGCTATAAATTTAGATGAAATCCCACTAAAGTCTTATTTCATCAATACCACAGACAGCTCTTGAACACAATTTAGATGAACTGATTCTTTTCAGTTTCATTGGCAAAATTCGTACTAAACATAACCCTGTGGCGAAAAAACATAAAAGAAAATCAGTACCCGAATCATTCCTAAAACTATTGAAAACGTATTAAACACTAATGTAGATACTCCATTTTATATGAAAGCAACTAACCTCATTCTTCATACAGCTGGGGTTCGGGCGCGAACCCGTGGGGCCCTGAGAAGGACGATCAGTTCAGCAAGCCCAACCACTGGGACGGCATGCTGGAGATCGTGGGGGTCACGGGGGTCGTGCATCTGGGGCAGATCCAGTCCGGCTTGCGAGGCGCCATGCGGATAGCGCAGGTAAGAGGCACTAGAGAAGACAGAACAAGAAGAAAGTAATTTATCTGATCAAAGTTAAGACATACAAAGTACACACACAAAAGACGGAAAAAAGATACACAACACCTCACAGTCAAAAAGCTTTGGAAACTCAAATAATATATAACGCCCAAAACATCTGGTTGGTAGTGCAACGACAGGACCAGTCAGGAGCTTAATCCAGTGATCAGACTTTCCGGGTTTCTTACTGCACGTAACGATTACTGCTGTACTGTTCCTGAAGCCTACAGGTAACAGCAGATTAGTGGTAAAACAAAAACTATGAAGGCCACCTTTACTATTAGGTATATAACGCATCTAACAAGTCGGGCGAAGGTCAACATTAACTCTTCAAATCAATATCACTATTCTAAAGAAATAACAGCTTTCGGATCGCCAACTAAAATCTACCAACCTTGACCACAGGGTGGCCACATCAAGATCAACCTGAAGAGCGAGATCCCAGTGCAGGTGGACGGCGAGCCATGGGTGGCGGCGCCCTCAGAGGTGGTGGTGCTCAAGTCTGCGCTCAAGGTAACTACACTCCATCGCATTTACATACAAGAACCAAGACCTGACGAGGGCTGAGCATTATGTACCTGTATAATATAATAATATCCTCCCGACCGATTTTCGGAATAGACAAAATATATAAATGGAATTTGTCTTAAAATAGATGATACCGCCGTATCATCTATTTTATAAAGAGGCGAAAAATGGCAATCGTCGCCGTAAATTGATAGTTCAGGTGTCAGTCTATTTCATTGGCAGATGAAAAGTGCTAGCAAAGTTTCACATTTGTACTAGTACACAATAATAGGGAATATCCTCCCAAGCGAATTTCGGTCACGGCGACCGGGATCGACAGAGGCTAGCCAAGTAGGTACGTAGGAGGTATTATAGTGTGTGCGAAAACACGGGTGCAATCCGTCTTCCCTCACTGTCATATTCCGATAGGACGGCAATCCACACGATCGGCATATACACATAATATGCACGTGTAACTGGGTTATTAGAAGCTTTTGATTGCTATTCTGATCTATTTATATGCGAAACAACATATCAATTTATTTTTTCCAAAAGTCAAAAGTGCTGTGGAAAAGCCAACTCTCATCGTAAGAACACCACGCTCAAATGCTCAGCTCTCGTCGGTCGTAATCTCCGTCAATGTTTGCATGTGCTCGCTTGCCAATGCCCAATGCCCAAGGGCTCAATTTAAAGCTTGTTTACAATTTAATTAAAGATTTTGGACTAAAACTATTTTATTCAAACGAAAAGTTTCGCTTGGTCAACTGGAAATTTGAACGAAATAAATTGAATTAACTTTATTTTAGACAGCCAGTGAAAGCTAAATGAATAAAATTTAACGGCTTTCCAAGTTTTATTTAATTAAAAGATTGTCAATACATTAGTGGAGCTTGCAATTAGACCTTTAGAATCAACCTTAGACATATCCAAGCATAGATGATGAAGCGGAACTTTGTATTTTAAAATATACCGTCCCGAGTCACGTATCGCCCGAGCACTCAAACTCCACTCAGCACCGATGTTCCACTAGTTATAGCAAGTCGCGGTGTCGCGCACCCACCGCGTGCCGACACCGCGGCTTCGGCCCGAGTCCGCCACCGGTCGGATCTCACCTACGTACACCTGACATATCGCAGCGACATCGGCACGCGCGGGACCGCTACAGTCCAGTCGATCGCACACTACTTTTGGGCACATCTGCGCTTTGATCGAACTTTGGAACTTTCGCTTTGTACATATTTAGTCTGCCACAATCGTAGTAGCACGTCTCCGACCGGGCCCCGGGGCTCACGGGTAGCGCTAGGGCGTCAGGTGTACGTAGTCTCGGGCGGCGGGGCGGTGCGGGGTGCGGGCGGCGCGTGACGTGCGTGTGCTGCAGGCGACGATGCTGAAGAAAACCAAGCGCGGGTCCGCGGGCGCGTCGTCGGCGGCGGGCACCTGACCGCTCGCGCCCCGCCCCGCCGCTGCCAGTCGCGCCCCGTCCGCAGGCCACCATGCTGAAGAAGCGCGGCAAGGTGCGGCGCCGCAACACGGAGCCCAGCATGCCGCGCTCACCCGAGCGGCCCGAGCGGCCCGAGCGGCCCGAGCGGCCAGAGCGGCACGAGCGCGAGCGCGCCGAGCTGCGCGAGCGACCCGATCGGCCCGCAGACTCCTGAATCTGGCTGAGCGAGCGCCTCATCTAACGCGCGCGCCCGCCCGGGGCTCAGGGCGGGCGCGCGCGGGCGCTCGCTGGGCTGTCCGCCGCACCTATCGTGTATATAAAAATAATTATTTCAAAATATATAAACATAACTATAAAAAAAATAAAAATAATAGTAAATAGTACAGTTGTTTTATTTAGAAAAAAATCAAGTAATATATTCATTTAACAAATGTAAAATAAAAAGTATATGTAAAAAATATTAACATCAAAGTGTTTTACTTCTGTATCCCGTGGAGTGGAGCCTGGCTCCTCAGACGATGCCCATTGCTACAGATCAAGGTGTGCTACTTTTGGGAATTGAAACGCAACTGAATAAGATAATAATGTCAAGTTGATAGATCTTGCAAAAGGATCCAGGGTGCACGTGTTGGCCTCTCGAAATGTTTTGACAATATTAAGCAGTAGTCTTCAAGTAAGTCTTTAAGCAGTAGGCTATGGGCTTCTAAAGAATGATGCTGGTGATGCTAACTGGGAACTACGGCATTGAGTCAGGATGGACCTACATTGACAAGCCGTCTTTCACCAAATGAACTTTTGGATCTAACAACGCGGGCACTTAGTAGATTATCCACTTATGAAGTTTAATGTTAGGTATTAGAAGATATAACCTAATACGGTAATACCTAACATTAAACCATTTCTAATCATACAGTGATTAAACCCTAACCTTGCAGAATTGTACTTGTAGTACACCCACATTTCACGAGTAATGTTTAAGTTCCTCGAAATAACGGAACAGCTTGCCATTGAAATCACAAATAACGGGCCAGCTTGCCATCGACATCACAAATAAGGGGCCAGCTTGCCATCGACATCACAAATAACGGGCCAGCTTGCCATCGACATCACAAATAACGGGCCAGCTTGCCATCGACATCACAAATCACGACTCCGGGCTGCTACTGAGAAATTTCTGATGTAAAAACCCTAATAACACTTTACCCGACCCGGGAATCGTGGCCAGGGCATGTACTCAGCAGTTGCCTTCGACCGCTTGACCAATGAGGCAGTCTTTAACACAACTTAATCTGCCTAAAGTAGCACAGAAATAACAAAGCCGATATCAAAAACCTCCTGAGGGCACATAGCTGCATGAATAACCGAACAAAATACGTTTAAGGACGTTGATACTCATCTAACAGCACGGAATCGCATTTTCCGTGACATGCTGCTGTCAAAACTCTTGAAAACGCCACAGAAGAGGATATACTCTCAGGTTACGAATGACAGTGAACGTTGGGTGTTCCAAAAGACAGGTTATTGGTTCATTGCGATTAGCGCTATGCATTACTGATTGATGAACTGAAACGGGAGATGACATAACATCGTCGTATCCATTCAAATTACTTTAGGTGGAAACTTCGCGAGGCGACAGCTTAAAAGGACAAGTAATCGTAGCACGTGGTGTTGTACATTCCTGAGTAACTCTCGCAAAAAGGTGTTAGTAGCGTGGTATATGTAGAAACTCACCATCATCATCTACCTAGCCTTTTCCTAATGCTAGGATGGGCTTCCAGTCTAACCGGACGCAGCTGAATACCAGTATTTTACATGGAGTGACTGCCTATCTGACCTGCATAACCGTGTTACTGGGTAATACGATACCCCTTGGTAAGACTGCATGGTTGCCAGACTTTCGGGCCACTGACGACACATAACGACTTTCAAACATCTACAAATGACAGAAATTGGTGACTTAAGTATTAACAAAAACAACAAAACTTCCATCAATAATTTTATTATCTCATCCCGAGACTTAAGACTAGTACAAAGCACTACTTTTCTTATTAGATACAATTATTATGACTGTCTTTAGACTTCAACGTCATTAACAAAAGAGTTTAGTCTTTTAGACTGTGTACTTTAAGCTTAAATTACATTAGCAAGCGATAAATTAGGTATAGCTCGACAACTCAACTTAAGGCGAGAACGTTGAGCTGAATAATGTTACAAGGATTTATTTACAATAGATTAGGAAAGGGTGTGATCTATGAGCGCAATAAAATCAAATATTATAAAAGGTTAGCGTAGGTATAAGAACTCCGCCGTACTTGGTATACAAACTACTCCGTTATGGCAGACCTCTGTGGTGAGCTGCCCTGCCACTAATGCGTGAGCCATTCAATAAGACTGACAATGATACTGATCAGGTCGGTGCTAGGCTTACTGCTTTGAAAATAATACGCATATAAATGGACCCTTCACGAAGCCGACAACCAAGCATTCTCTACACCAAACTAAGAAAAACGGCATAAACATTTTTGCTGTGAAGCAACTTTTTTGGTGTGAAAATTCATGGTTTACGGTAGCGCTCAATGCAACGCACTCAAAACACGTGCTGATGGAGGCGCTGAATAGTATAGGCGTCATGGAGGTATAAAATCATGTAATAATGAAATTAGACATTTAAAACTCACATTTTTTTTATGTGTGAAAATGTTGGAACTTTGACAAACCTTCAAAATCTTCGTAACTAGAAGGTACGGCCCGAAACAAAAATATAATTGCAATATCAAGAAGAACCAGTTTTTCTCGGCTTTTTTTCACACAAATTACAAGCTTTGGGAAGTCCAGTCACCGTCTCATAATCAGAGGTCTGTTATGTTGGAAGAGTTCTTACACCTACGCTATAAGATTCATTTTTGTACTTCATCAGTTACATGAAGACGACGATTGTTGTGTTGTCAAGTAGTACTTATTTACATACGATTAGGGCTTACTCCTGACGCTAGGTTAAAGTAGGCACTACAAAAAATCAACACACACCACAATACAAATTATTCTTCCATTTATCCCTTAAACAGCTAAAATGCTGGACAGATGGATTTAAAACTGCCCTGTGCGATAGTCATAAGGAGAAACCCCTTAAAATGTTATAGTAATTTCAATTTAGATCATTTGAAAATTCACAAACAAATTGAGTATTAAGCTATTGTTACGTCACACACAACACTATTTTGGCATCAAAGAGCACAAATACTGAATAATTTTGAATTAGCGTCAAAAAGTTTGAACATTCTCAGTTAAATGTTAGATGCAGAACACTGGGTACTTACAATACTTAGCCTATGGCAATAAAAATCACAACGTACGTGCTCAACAGCTTACAGGACAAGGGTCCGTTGAAAAATACACTCAGAGCCGAAGACAATAAAACACATTTTAATTCATCAAATTCGAATATCAGTCAAAATACTTTAAATTCAATCGACTAAGATGTTATTTAACATTCACTTATTATACTTCTAAAACGTCGATAAATAAATACATTGAAAATGTGATCCAAAACTAATGAACAATTTTTGTCTTTTAAAATTGACAATTTAGAACTAGAGAAATTAATCCATATTTTATTTAAATTGTATTTAACCGATTATCACTACTGAACATTTAAGTATTAAACTTACACACTGAAATAAGTGCTATGTGCCTGTGCACGGTCCCCTTAATCAGAATTCCTCGATAACGAAGGAATCATGCGATATGACGTCAACTTTCATTACACAGAAACGTCAATAAAATGACAAGCTATGATTGTGAAGGTATCGCTAGGTATACGCGACGCTAGTATAGCGTGTACACATCGTTAACGCAACGACAACCACTAGAAACAGATGCTAAGTCATCGTGAGGATCTGAATAGTGGGGCCGTCGATATAATTTGATCTATTGCCCGTTTTCACTTTTCATGAACACTAGGTGACACAAATAAAACAATGCCTAATTAATAGTACAGTAATTTGGTAAAATTTATAGTTTTTTTTTTTTTTATTTGAAATATGATGTTTGAAAAGGAGATATTGTCAAAAAACTGCTTTTAGGCGCCATTTTTTCAATATTGCGGCGCGAACGGCAAAGATACGAAGTGTCAAAGTTAGAAATTCGGAAAGGGCACATCGAAATCTACAAAATTATCCCGTTTCCAGAACTCTCGAAAAACTTTCCAGTTTACCTAGTTTTTAGAACCAAATGACTGTACCATAAAGTACCGTAGGATTTTTAGCGCTTGACCCCCAGCGCCGTAAGTAGAAACCCCACGGTGCTATAATTTAAAGATTCAATTTGTGTAAGTAAAAACGGGTACAAATAACGCAAACTTTTAAGTAAACTATCAGAATTTGTACAAGTCAAGTAATTAACCGGATTTTAATTCGGTATTCTTTAAACACTACACTTATGAGGTTTCAATATGTTCGTATGAGGTCTGGCCTGCCTAAGTTCCGCCAGTTTAGACAATGCAGAACACGTGACGCTTTAGAAGATTTTTTTTTATTGATGCCAGCTATTGATTAATATAAGTTTTATGTGTTTTATGTCTGCTATTCTGAAAATAAAATGTAATGGCGGCAGTGAGGCAGGCCAAAATATTCAAACCCCTATATAAACTCTTGCGCAGACCATATTTTTTGACCACCCTTTCATAGAAGCCGCCTTATATAATCAAGCTCAAACAATCCCTTGATACACTTATCGTCACCCTTTTCCCAACGACATTGGGGCGAGTTTCCTACTTACAAAACATTACTGGTCACTGAGATTTTACACAATAATTTTATTAATCTCATTTGAAACAACTTTAGATCGGTCAAAGTGTACACGAAGATGCTTTTGACATGCAGCTATTAGTTTAGAGCACGTGGCTTTTGAATACCATTTTATTAAATGCATAGACCGTCCTGTTACTTTCATGTCGATTAAATATGGTGACAATGTACGTATTTTAGTCGAAATCCAGCAGTTTTTATTAGTTTTAAGAGGCCAGAGTAATAAACAATGCCTCACTTAAGTACTATCATGACGTTGTTAAGGGAAGCTGAAAGTTACGCCTCCAGAAAGCGCTCACTGTTTGTCACTTGTCAAAGTCATCTTGAATGTAAAGCGACCAATCGGCGACGAGACGTCACAACAACAAACGCCATCTCTCTCTCCATTGGCAACTGAATGAAAGTAACAAACACTTAGCGCCATCTACGCGGAACTAATTTGACAGTTCTTTTTCTTAGCGTGTCGATAGCAATCTCTAAAGAGTCCGCCCATAACTAAGCTACATTTAACAGTTTTCTTGTTCATAAGTTCAAGCCAAAAGCGCTTTTATTGCAGCAATTCTTTGCCGTAAACTGAAAGCTTTTACCATGACCTCTTCCCCTAACACACTACTCACACTCACGCGCAGGAAGCCCTCAAAAATGTTTGTAAAATTCCACACACTTATTCAATTCCCTTTCACTAATTGCCGGTTTTTGAATTGAGTAATTGAAGTTTAGAACTTGTCAAATGCTACTCAAGCTTTTAATTTCAAGTGCTATATTACATTGCAAAAATCACCTAAAGTAGAATTTGACTAGTTAGTTAATCAAATACTCAAATCAGAAACTAGGCGTTTTAATTCTCTTTACCCTATCAATGAAACTAACGTTATTGCGTACCAACAGTTCAGCCGCCACTTGTATGAGCATGTTGGGCTAACAAACTTGGCATAGAAGCAATGCGTATCACTCGCTGAGGACAGGCGACGCGGCGGCAACATCCTGAAGTCTGTCATCATTTAACTCTGGAAAAAAGAAATAAAAATTTGTCTATACCTGATAAAAAATCATAACAGGCTGGTTAAAAAAAAGGCGAAGGGAACTTGTTCACTAAGAGTACAGTAGAACAGTAGTGACACATACCTGGCTAGGTGTACGCGTGCGTGCAGAGGAGCGGCGCGAGCGTGTCGGCCGTGTAGCTGCGCACGCGGCTGAAGGCGAAGGGCGGGTACTTGCCCGGCGTGAGCTCGAACTGCGTCCATTGCTCCCGGCGGGTGGACACGGAGTAGCGTCGCCATACTAGTTGTGCGTTGCGGTGGGAACGGACGCTGCGGAGCTCCAGCTCCTGCGAAACAACACCATTGTCAGAGTGTGTTCTGTTGTCCTAGGGCAATAGCTAGGGCATGGGCAGAACGGGAGTGCTATCGTACGCAGCAGCACGCTGTTTCTCGCTCTAGCATTATGTCGGTTCTGAGCGACAGAAAAGGATAGGAGCATGATGCTGCTAGATGAGACGCAACCCTGACCTACCTTCTTTCTCACAGAGCTGGCTTCGCGTGGTGGATTACGGTATATTCCTTCTTAAACCTGCCTGTTCCACAGCAGTGAGAATTTTATAGGGTGATTATACTAGTGTCGAGTAGTGTCGTTTAATACACATGACACAACGTATACGGAGACACGGAGCTATTATTTTCTGATGCAGCTCGGTCAAATTCTCACACAATCAAAAATGAGGCAAATTCTAAGATGGCTGTCATAATTAAATCTAATGCCAATGTCAAACTTGATAATACATACTATTATAGTTCTGTTCAAACTTTATGGCGGCTCGGAAGTTAGCTGCGAGTGACGGTTTGCGTTTTTTAACGTTGCCCCACACTAGGAATTTCTCCTGTATCGTGGGTGCGTTTTCTTTTATTTATTAACCTGTACAGTCCCACTGCTGGGCAAAGGCCTCCCCCAATTCCCTCCATGTGCTCTTTTCCCGTGCCTCCTCCAGGTGCGTTTACAAACATTTAAACTCACAACACAAACAGCCAGGCCCGGAACAACTACCTGTAGGCCATACCCTTAGGGTCGAAGCGCAGAGGACGCATAGTCTTGACTGTATGCACAGACCGTCACTAGAGTTTGAACAGAACTATAACTAACTAACAAAGCAAATTAAATAAAAGCTTAAAATAACATAGTATAAGCATAGTCAGTCAGTCATGTTCCCATTGCTGGGACACAGTTTTCCTCTTGGCGAGAGGGAGTGAAGCATAACCAGAGACATTTTCCACGATGTTTTCCTTCACCGAATAGTATGACAAAAATTGAAATATCAGATTGTACTTCGACTCACCAAGTGGAAAGTCTGTTCCTGTTGTTCGATTTCCTTGCGTCGCGAGCGGAACCGCGTATTGGATGCCTGCACAGTCTTTTTCTCTTGGTTCGTTTTCTTTATCACAATCACTACCTGCAACAATCATTAAAGATGTTAAAACTTCCAGCTGTAGAGTAGAAACGTAACTGGGATAAGACCGTGTGACACTACGGTGTGGTATACATGCATAAACTCACGCATTTTCCCATGGGTCACTACAGGGCGTACTGTAGTGCCTCATGCACAGGGGCGTAGCTAACGCCGTATCTGCCGTATCATTTATACGGGGCCCCCGAGCCACGAGGGCCCCCAACGTGCGTAAGCAAAAATTAATAAAAACGTCTCAATTTTTTTTTTTATTTCAGAAATGACAAAAATCAAAAAAAGCAATTTCTTTCATAGAGGCAGAAACTTTAGAAAAACTAAAGTCATCATCTGCTATAATAAATGATTTAATAAATCAGTTTGCCGAAAAAAGGCAAGGAAAGTGATTTAATTTGAATTGTTTGTAAAAATTTTGGAAAAAGTGACATAGATAATTATTATGATGAATAAATATTTCTTGTAATTTTATGCAAACATTTTTTTTCTTTTGTGAGAAATCTTTACCCTTCGTAAGGGCCCCCAAACAAATTTTTATACGGGGCCCCGCGAAGGCACGCTACGCCACTGCTCATGCACCTGTTACGATCCTTTCACACTCTTTTTGCTTCGTCCACGTTCAAACAGCTGGTCATATGGAAGCACTCCGCATCTGAAGAGCATCCCCAATGAGGTCAGTGCATGTCCTTCTAGGGCGTCCCTTCCCGGCGTTTCCTCTCACATTTTCCCTGGAAATACCTTTTGTTAGTCGCCTTTCATTCACTCTCAAACCTTTGCAGTATGCTTGTTTATTTCTTTTTCTTGCCATCATTTTTCTCATCATCTGCCTAGCCTTTTCTCAACTATGTTGGGTTGGCTTCCCGTCTAACCAGATGCCACCACCACCACCCAGTTACTGCATAATACTACCTGTTACGGCAGTTAAAGATCTATTAATAACAGCCGGGACCAACGGGTTAACGTCCGAGACACAGAGGAAACTCGGATGGTCACCCATCCATAGACCGATCTTGGAAAGCGCTGCTTCACTTTGAACATCGAACCCCCCCCCCCCCCCCCGTGCGGCTGTAATTATTTAGCCACGACCTCCAGGTTATTTTCCATGCATGTAGTTTCTTAATAAAATTAGTCTCTTAAATCTTTTGGTAGGCTAACACCAAAAGATTTATTTTGTACCTTGTCCCCGATGAGCCGGTAGTGGCCGGCCATGATGCCGAGTCCGGGCTTGGTGTGCCGGTACTTCAGCTGCATCACGCACGACGCCGGCTCGTCTGCTGTCGTATACATCAGTACCAGGCCCTCGGAGAAGAACCTGTGGCAGACAACAATCTTAGTTATAAGAAGAACTTGGGCCCTTTTGGCTATGACGTCGATCAATGCAAGTAATTAAATGAGGCGAACAAATACTATAAGTACCGATAATGTCCCACTGGGCAAAGGCACCCCTCCTGTCTTTCAGTAATTAGATGAAATTGAATTGATTTGACTGCACGGTTGGCACAGGTGTAAGCCATTCAAATATTTAGGGGGTAAATTATTTTAAGTCGTCATTACAAACACTTTAGTTCAAAAATTTACAATAAATTAAACAAAAGCTTACACATCTTCCCACTAACAAAGACTAAATGTAAAATGAAACTTGACTCCTGGTTAAAATCACAAAATTATGATGATACAGAGAAACTCGTGGAAGTGTAAAACACTCATCACTCCCACACATACCCCCAACAAAACCACACAAAACACACATGCCGCAAACACCTCAAACACCCCATGCACACCTCAAACACCCCATGCACACTTCATTAACACTCTCCCACACACCCATTCACCCTACACTCACCACATTAGCTCAACGTCGAAATACATCCCAAATCGCATGTCCTGCTCAGTATTTTTTTTATTTTTTTACTTAACCTATTTTTTGTTTTCATTTAGCTATTAAGATTTTTTATTTTATTTTCATGGAACATCATTCCATTCTGTATCTGGAGTAGGGCGTTGTTAGCTGCGCTGCAGTTTATACTTTTGCAGCTACCATCGTTTTATTTGTACCTTGTCTTGTGTTTTTGTTCCGAAATAAACTTTTTTTTTTTTTTTTTTTTTTTTTTTTTTTATTTGTTCGCACACATGCGCAACCAAATATTTGTATGGCCTACACGTAGGTGTTCCGGGTCTAGCTGAATTTGTGTGTGTGAGATAAAATGTTTGTTAACGCACCCACGATACAGGAGAAATTCCGTGTGTCCCGTTGAAAAAAAAAAAAGTATCAAAATATCTGATGCCATTGACTCGATTCATATCGTATCCCCATTAAACTTATTTTAAAATTCAATGCTATAAATTGGGAGTGGATAAAATAGAACAAAACGAAGCTTGCAACTGTTAAATCAAATACGAGATTGTTTTGTCTGGTTTGGTTCTTTATTAATCAGCCGCAATTATAATAGTCCGGTCAAAATAGACATTTCAAATAATAAATACTCTGACAGTGCTGAATTTTGGGAGACCTTGGGTACACCGGTAAAAATAAAGGGCCAAAAGTCCCCATCGATCCCATGTGTGCTAAAAAAGTTATTCAAGGTCAAAGGTCAAAATTTTCGGTAACTTTTATCAAAAATTACGCCCCCTCTAAAATTGTAGAACATAAAATTATCTACAAAAATGGTCCTAATACTTTTTTTCCTAACAATCACCATTCCTAAGATATCGCGATTCTAAAAGTTGAAGGTTTTACATTCTACATGATATGCGCACATTTCCACACCACTAGTGACGTAGTGTACTTGGCGCGTTTTTTTAACGTTTGCCATTAACCACATCACATCAAGTTTTTTTACGAAAGATACTGTTGCTTCACTTTCATAATTAAAATTTTGTACATTTATTTTGCTATATCCAACTGCACCAGTATTTTGATAGACCTGTATAGGCACATGAGCTTTTTTGCGAAATGTTTTGCTGAAATGACTGCAGTTACTGGTGGCACAGGCTCATCTAGTAATACTGAATCTTTGGGAGTAACAATTTCAATAATACCCATTATGTGAAGCGTATTATTACCGTCCAAAGTATTTACATTTATATCTATCTGCAACATATTCAATAAATGTGACTGTTTCTGGTGATAAAATATGTGTAAGGTGGACGATTGAAAACTGCTGCTGCTTCGTATATCATTGTTTCACTATAAGATGCGCACAAACCAAAAGACAAGAAAATTTGTATGAGATGTTATGAACCAAATCGCCGATGAAAAAAAACTGAAAGTCCTAGTTGTAGTTTAGATTTAACAAACTTCAGATGCATGATGATGTTTGACGTTTGTTTTTAAGAATGATTTGCTCCAAAAATATGACAATGATTCCGGGATATCGTTGTTCTCGAATATTCTACTCGGTGAGGATTTGGGGCATTATCAAACACACAAGATTGAATATCTTCACGAACAATTGCAGCCGCGGCTTTCAAAATTTTGAACCGTTCTTCTTTTTCATTTAAGTTTTTTTATCACACCAGGCTTGACTTGAAATGTCTTGGTAATTTTAATAAATGTTAGTTTTCTGGCTTTTCTTTAATAATAATACTACATGATGAGAACTTCGTGAAAGCCGAGAAAGATAAGCAAATCAAGTATCTTGACTTGGCTCGCGAGGCTGTCGACATGTGGGATGCGGACTCGGCGATCATTGTTCTGATAGTCTTATCAGCCCATGGCTTCATTGCCAAGAGCCTCGATCAATACCCGAGGAGGCTCTTGTTAGGCAGCCGGATCAAGTGCTTGATTCTGAAAGCGGTACTCCTGGACACGGCTCGTATTGTTAGGAGGTTCCTCTCTCTGGAGCCCTGACTGCCGGTAGCTTTATAATTTTTTTTTCGACGATGCTTTATTTTTAATTCTCAGCTTCTTTATCCGCTTCATCGCCACAAAATAAGCAATATTTTTTAAACAAAAGTCGGATTCACTTACTCGCGCTCTAGTACAAGGTGGGGTTACTTTGATGTACTGGCTTATTCATCCTCATGTTGTCTATTGATGGGTGTATGAGTTTCGGTAATCCGCGTGAATTGTCACATACTTTTCGTTTCTCAGATAATCCACAAACTCATCAGTTCTTTCGATACTTGCATCGATCAAAGTTTTCACTGTAACAGTTTCACCTTCAGTTAAAACTTTGTTGCAAATAACGCACAATTGAGACATTTAAAAAAAATATGAATTGCTAAAAACTGTAATTGTAGACGCTAGCAAACGTGTATTCACTGGAAAGGAACCTTCAACACTAAAAGTATTTCATTTAAATCACTTGAAAAAAGCAGATACATGAGCCTCGCCACGTACACAATAGAGAAAGCCGATGTTGAAGCCCATGCTGGCTGGTAGAAGGGACTGGCTAAGGGACTGAGTTTCTTTTGAGTGTATATTCTCAGAATTGTATATTTTATACATAAAAAAATAATATATATACGGTCGAATTGAGAAACTTCCTCCTTTTTTGAAGTCGGTCAAAAAGAGACACTAATAGGCATTTTTACTTGTATTAAGTGTCTATGTATACGTACCTATACGTGGCATTTGTGTGCATATCATGTAGACTGTAACACCTTCAACTTTTAGAATCGTGATATCTTAGGAATGGTGATTTTTGTAGATAATTTTACTATCTACAATTTTTTTCTGGGCTATAAAATTTTTGATAAAACGTACCGTTTACGAGAAAAATCCAAAAAACCGAAAATTTTGACCTTTGACAACTTTTTTAGCACACATGGCGATCCCATGGGGACTTTTGGTACTTTATATCTACTGGTGAATCCAAGGTCTCTAGCAAAATTCAGCTCTGTCGGAGTTTTTATTATTTGATAACTATTTTTATGTCTAACTAGTTTTCCGCCCGCGGCTTCGCCCGCGTCGAGTTCGGTTATATCGCGTTTCCAAGAGAACTCTTCAAAAGTCCGGGATAAAAACTATCCTATATTCTTTCTCAAGGTCAACTCTATCTCTGTACCAAATTTCATTAAAATCAGTTCAGTGGTTTAGACGTGAAAGCGTAACAGACAGACAGACAGACAGAGTTACTTTCGCATTTATAATATTAGTAGGGATTTGACCGGACTATAATGCGATTTCATCCAAAATGCAAATATATGCAATCCAAAGTGCAAATACGTACAAAAAATCATAGTATGAGAAAAAAAACATGTTGAACTAACCTGAGGTACCTATAATAGTCTATCAGATACCAGGGCTTATAGAACTGGTCCTGGAAGGAGTTCTCTCCGTGGCGGATGTACGTAGTCTTGCTGATGTAGACCCCGTTCAGCTGGACGCGCGGCCGGGACACGAACATCTGCCGCCACGACGGGAAGCCACTGGCGCGCGGGGTGCCGCACTCTATGCCCCATGTCCTGGAGATAAGGCATACATTAACATAACTAGGAGATGATGTAGGAGAGCGCAACATGACTGAAACCACTGGCGCGCAAGTTGCTGCATTCTATACCTTATATACCGGATATAAGACACAAATTAGAATAAATAGGAGATAATGCACAGGCCTGAAATCTTTAAGCAGGTTCACAAAGTAAGGTCGACGATTACAATGTATGCAACAGCAGATTTTAATTTAAAGATCATGAACTGAGTTCATCCAGTCTGCTATGAGCTGTTCAGCAGCATTAAAAACTCGCAATGTTAACAGGACTCACTTGACACACAGCGAGCGCCATATGTCGGGCTCCCTGGCGGCGACGTACAGGCCGCGGCACACGCTGGCCAGGCGCTCCAGCGACGCCGCGTCCAGCTCCGCGCTCACCACCCAGCGCAGGATCACCAGGATCACTTCGTATGGCAGCCACGAGATGTGCGCGCCCTGGACACAATGGGACCAAACATACGTCACTCATTTTGGTTCGTATGCGCCGCAACTCGATACGTCTCGACACCGCGCCGAACTAAATGCGACCCAAAAATGTATTGCTACGTCATCAGGTCAAGCACATTCCGAGCCGATTACATTGCCAGCACACAGGCCTTCTCTCTTTGCTATTGGGGAGCAGACCACTGCGTCTACAACGCCCGGAAGCGGTTCTAATTTTTGGTCCTAGACATCCAGGTCCCGCTATTACGGTTATTTATACCAGTTTCCTGCACATGCTCACCTTAGCCTGGTGTTGGGGCTCGCACAGCACCCCCTTCCGCGCCTGGATCCTCTGCAGCCTCGTCAACAGGTCCTCGCCTTCCACCGCGTCCTCGTCATCGCTGGGGTGCGCGCTGTCGGGACGGACTACTTCTTCCGTCTCTGATTCTTCTTCTGCACAAAAACAAAAGATATTGGGAAGGTTTCTATGAAATATGGACACGAACAAGTATTTTTTATAATCACACAAATAAAACAAATACAAATCTTTGTCATCTGTGTCTTTGTGCGATGAGTGCGATTATTTGTTCTGTATCTTGGTGTGTAATTCTATCTATAATTTGTATGTATTTAGAAATATATAAGTATGTTTATCAGTTGTCTGGTTGCCATAGTACCGGCTCTGCCTAGTTTGGGATCAGATGGCGATGTGTTGGTTGTCCCAAGATATTATTTTAATAATAATACCGCCTAATTTCAGAATAATTATAACAGCAACGCGCAAATCACGCACAGGGTGGCGCGTGATTCAATATGGGTCCTTCAAACCGAATTGACATGTTTTGCTGTGGAGCTTGTTCCACCACTTCTCTCGAGCTGATTGTCTAATGCAATGTTGACGTCCAAAAAGTATGTTTGGTTTAGATTTATTTTATACACGTACCCTCCGGCGCCTCGGCGCGCAGCTCGTCGTAGAGACGCGTCTCGACGTCGGGCAGTATCTGCATGGCTCGCTTGTAGTGTTGGATGGCTTCGTACAGCTTGCCGTCACGCTCCAGTTCCACGGCATTCAGGAATAACTGCTTCGCCTGAATGGATGCACAGGGTTATTACCAATCGTTTGAAAAAGAAAAATGTCTCCACTGTTGAGGCAATCCAAAATACATTTGAAAGCAAACCTGGGGGTCTAAAATGGCCGCTTTAGAAGAATCATAATAGGATAATAATCTGAATTACGTTTAAATTCGTAAAATGGTCACAAGGTGACAATTCATAATAGTAGGTACGTCTATGACCATTTTAAGAATTTAAACGTACTTAATTCATATTATTACCCTATTATGATTCTGCTAAAGCGGCCATTTTAGACCCCCTAAACTCTGTGTTATATGATAGCTAGATATACTACTAGATAAACTAGTATTAGCATGTTATAGAAATTTTTCTCGTGAACAAGCCAATAACATGGTTTATAAGCAAATAAAAAACGAAAAATTATATTGCCTTTCTTTCTCTCCCCATTCTTACCTTGTCTTCATCAGTAATAGGTTCGGCCACCTGTTTCTGTTTCGGCGGTTCCTTTTGCGGGGTGGCGGGCGCCTCTAGCTCCCGCTGGGGGGTGGTAGTGGCCTCCAATTCCCGCTGCCACTGCTGCCGGAACGCTGACAGCTCGTCATCGCCGCTATTCTGAATTAAGACAATTATAGAATTACAGTTGAATGCACAGTTAACATTAATTTGTTATAAAGAAGTCCCTCTATGTCTCCATGCTACTTGGATTCGGCTGGTTGTCACAAACTTCTAACTTAAAGTGCACTTTTGAATTTTCATCACTCTGCTCAGGGCCAAGAGCTGAAAATCCAACATTACAAAAATATATAAGGATTCACTTAGTGTAAGTAAGCAATAGGCTTCACCTTTAAACCCTCTCAGCTGTTACCATTAGATGCAATAGAATTACAGGTTGGTTCCATGACCTATTGCTTACATTTTTTAATCATAGCAGTTAAAGCCTGAAAACCAGGCTGTGTCTCATTATGTCTTTGCACTCTCACTGAACTATAACGCATCTTCATCATCCCACCCACAACCTAAATTCACCCTCTGTTGCGTACTGGTGGTGGTACACTGGTGGTGTTCTTATGCCACCATATTATGGTTGAAGTTCCATGGACCCAAACAAAGGGCTTCGCTTCCACATTTATTGTGCGAACCACCAGTCTGTGAAATTCAATGCCGGCTTCCCTGATCACTATAATCTATAATCTGGATCTATTCAAAGTTACTCAGTTTATTCTGGGTAAGCTAGCTCCACCCTAGGCCGTATCATCACTTCACGTCAGGCGAGTTGCGGCCAAACGCAAGCCTATCCAGTATAACAAAGCCTCATCCAGATGTGTGTGTGTGTTTGTGTATTATAAATGCAAAAGTAACTTTGTCAGTCGGTCTGCTACAGGTAGATCATGACCTGGGCTAGAACATGTGATATTATTTATCCCGGTATTTTTGTTCCTGTGTAATCATTTCCAACCTCAACTCCGGCAAAGGTAGCTAGCATGTCCGTGTATAATAATAGCTCTCGTGCCTTGGTATGAACTGACCCCTAGGTTTACAGACATGGTTTCTGCACATTCACAATTGATCCCTCTTCCACCAATCCCTGAATAACCATAACTTTAACATGACATTAAATAAATGGATATTATTTAATTTTAAATCACGTAATCGGCAAACTGATAACAGTTACAGCAATTTACTTCTGTTGTGATAAGAACTTAGAATTCTTTAAGTCATTTGGTTTCATCAATAAACCATGACTTTACACATTTTATATTTTTCCGAAAGAGATAAAGTAGTACACAAGGTGACAAATCAAGCTATATGTTATGTTTCCAGTATAACATGGTGTCACTTTGTACAGATTTCCCGTAAAATGAGTATCTGCATAAACTGGTTTTGTATAGCTTGATGTGTTGTTGCTCCAAAAAGATGTAAACACGGACTAGGAACCATTACATTGTCTACAACCGTTATTCCATAATTGTGTTTATGTTAATGTCAGATTTTTTGCAGTTATTAACTCGGGAGAGTTAATAAAAGTAAGCAAAATTCTTACAACCCCCCCCCCCTCCCATGCTTACGTAAACATTGGTACAAGCATTGTTTCAATATGTTCTGGTTTATTTATTGATTCGTGAGTAGCAATTACAAGCCTACAAATAAGGAATAGGCTTGGAATAGAGAACTTTAACACACATAATATTTATGTAAGCAAATTTTAGTGAAATGGTATTCAGTTATTATAATCTTAATATATTAATGAACTAAACAAATTTCTTTTAAAATTTTGGTATATTAATTCAAATTAACAGTTCCCAGTCCATGACACACATATCCATGACTCTTAAGTCTGTGATAACATTGGATGTTTGCTGCTCAATATTGTGTGTCTGCTCACTTTCGTGTGCTTTTGGAATATCCATATTGTTCTCTTCATGAAGCATGATAAAGACCACCCTTTTGCATGTTCGACTTGATAGCTTCAATTTTACCGTTGGAGAAAAAACCAAAATCAACTAAATTTTGAAAAAAAAAATACTGCTGACGTCATAACTATCCAGACCCCCCCATCCCCCCCGTCATCAAAAATAAGCAAAGCAAGACCCGCCGACTACAACTCGAATAGCCCTTATGGACAAACAAAGTAAATTGATAATTCTTAGAATTATTAACTACCGATCTGGCTTAGTTGGCTCGCGGTAATCGCAGTATAACCAATGATTCGATGGTCCAAATCGTGTCCGTGCATGGGAATACTTTTTGTATTATTCTAAAGCATGTATATGTTTGAATTGCAAATTTGTTGTAGCAAAGTTAATTTTAATACAACTAGAGTAACTTTGTCGTTTACATCAAACATTGTAGGTGTTACTTGAGGGCATGGATTCATTTTATAAAAAATTAATGGATACCCTCAAATTATGATGTCTATACTCAATACTCAATACTCAAAACTTTATTGCATTCCATAATGTAAAATAAAACAGTTGGTATGTTAAAATATGGACCCTGTCGGGCACAGCAAAGTTAATTAATAGGAGAGAGGATGAAGGCGCTTTTGGTTTATTGCACGATTTTATTACTAAAATTATAAACTTATAAACTCAATATTTAAATTATTATTCAGTCTTTATTAGTCTTTATTAATTAAATTGAATCAGATAGAATTAAATGGAATTAAATGGAATTAAAATGAATTAAATTGAATTAAATTGAATTAAATTGAATTAAATTGAATTAAATTGAATTAAATTGAATTAAGTTAAATTAAATTGAATTGTGCGCTATTTAATATACTATGTCAATATGGTTTTTATTGTCATTGAAATTTATCGTCAAAGTATTCGTCAATAGTGTAGTAGGTTTTAATTATTAGGAGTTGTTTCAATTTATTGATAAATGTATTATTGTTATTATTATTTTTTTGTCTATCGATTACACAGAGACATAAAGAGGGCTCCCTGGCTAGTACGTCAAACTATTTATGAGTATGACTATGACTTGGTGATGCGATGATCAAATGCAAGTCGAAACCATGAGCTCTTTTTGAAGCATTCTTTAGATTATTAATAGTAAATTCAATGTTGTAGCAGTGTAACATTTTAAAGCTTGAGTATCACTTACTGATACTCAAGCTGAGATGTGTGTACATACACACATAATTATTATTGAGCCTGGAAATACCCTAGTTTTCTTATTTCATAGCATCAGCGAACATTCGCAGTTTGTTACTGTGCACTGGTGAAACATACTAATAAAACCATGTTGAAATGCCTATTTCTCTCCCAAACTCTCTCTTCTCTTAGTTGAAATCTTTATCCCTATCACAAAACATTTTTTTAAGTTAATATTATGCCGGTGCAAACACACATTTTGGTTATCTTTTTAAGGTACAAACACTTATAATTTTGATGATTAACCTGTGAATTATCTTGCACAGTTAAGTTTTCAAGTGCATTTCCAACTTCTTGCACTTCATTTAGGGACGATGAAGAGGGGTCTTCCTGTTCCTCCCCTTCGCAGTCACTGCCAGTTCCATCTGCCGCGGAACCTGCTCCAGATACTGCTGCCTACAACAGATGATCATCTCTTTTATAAATATATGCCTTCGCTTCTATCAATAAAAACATTGGGTGGTCAGATGGAACCTCGTCTGCTCCAATAAGAACTGGTTTATTTCATTTAAATGCTGGTCCCCACATTTATATGCGTTTCGACAATAAACATACGCAATTTTAGGCGCCCTAGTTTATACAAAAATGTCAAGGTTACCGAACGAAGAATTGTTACAGTGAAATAATGCACCCCTGTTACCTGTATTAAAATTTGCATACACAATAAAATATTGAAGGGAGAAATTATGGTATTATTCCCAGTATCAGCAAGGATATTATTTCACAATATTATGTAAAAGATAAAGCATATTAACAGAAGAATAATCGTCAGGAAATTTCAGAATATAATTTGGTGTTCGAGTATGCCGCTGAAATTCTACATATACGAGAAATTCTTACCATTTTTTGTTATACTATTATATTGTTTTAAAATGATCTGCAACTATTACTGTGTGTATAATAGTGTTTTTATTTTAATCATCCATTGATAACAAAAATAACGCAGTTGCGGTCAAGTCCGACAACTGACGAAAATATTGAAATCAATTCAAAATTCCAGTGCACCTACCTAAAATGTATCGCATAGGTTATTTTAAAATAGGATAGCACTAAAGCATTTTCAGAACAAACAATGTGTGTAAGACAGTGATGAAATCATTTTTGGTGTATTTCTTAACGCTTAAAATGTAACTAGCATCAAGTCTAGAAACACACAGTCGGCAGTTCCTTGCAAATGTCAACAAAACTGTCAAAAGTTCAAAACATTTTTTATCTGGACCATGGTCTGGCCTTGGACTGCAGGCTTGAGCTTGAGTCGAATCTTAAGCGCATGAGATAAAATCGCCTAAGTATTGGTAGGAAAATGTTGCTGCTCATGGGGGTGCACTTGCACCCCCGTTACTGTTGTTGTACCTTGTCAATAAAGTTAATGTCCTTCTGTATCCGAGGCGGAAAACAAAAATTTGAGTTCGCTTCGCTCGCTCGTACTCTGGTTTCTAAATACAAATATATCCTAATTTATCCGAGAATATCCTAATATATTCCAGTGCGCTGACATCTTAACGTCCTTTGCGTTCATAAGCTTTTTTTCAATAATTAATAAGGACAAAAGAAAAATATCAAATTCGAGGTATGTGCTAAAATATTCAACCTTACCACGCTCACTCTTCTCATAAATCCATTTTTTTTTCGATTGATGGGCATTTCTGTATAGATCGACAAAGTTACTCCTTGAATCTAACATATCCGAGGGGTGTGCAAAAAGTCAGTTCGAGTTGTTTTCATGGAACTGAAGGTGCACCTGCCTGGAAAAAAAATCCTGCGGGTGCTCATGTTGCTCCTATAGCATACCTAGTCCAATATACCAATGATGTGGCTACAAATACAAGTCTCACACACGGACATGCAGTCCGTCTTCTTTCAGCCAAACAGAGGCCTCACCTCAGACACCTGGAAAACATCATGGTCGTGAAGATATTTCAAAATGCAAACAATGCCGCTGTGTTCCTGCTAAAACACCTGTCTTTTACAATTCGTTTTTGTTTGTGTAATTATTGTAACCAACCTTGAACCTAATGTTTTAGAGATACAAGTTGAAAATCTATTAAATAAAGACAGATTGTAGTAGCTTAATGTGCTGGCGTCTGTACAGTTACGAGCAGCAATATGTAAACACTTAATAACTTTTAAAATTGTTTTTCTACTACTCTGTTCTGATTAGATTTCATATTGTTTCAAACATAGTATTTTGGAACTCATATTTTTATGAAAAAGATCCTATCTCCAAGTTACAATCGCTATTTCTCGCGAAAATTGTTTTTAAATTGAAGAAAGTGTATACATACTGGTGCTCCTGACTGTACTCATACGTTTTCTTTCTGACTGGGAACTGAAAGAGGCTTCGCTAAGCTGATGAAAATATTTTGCCTATGATGTCGATACGCTGCGTGCATGGCACGATACGTTCTCAAACCGATAAGCTTACGGGTTATAACCGCGTATTATAACCGTTCTAAACCACACGTTATAAACGGTACATTTTGGAACTGTTTTTGTCCAATTCAATTTTCAAACAAGAAATTAAACAAATGGGTAGAAATAAATGGTTCACTATCCATTTGCATAAAATGTTAAGACCTAATATAACTTAGCATAATTTTGTTTGGCATAATTATATTTTCGCATAATACACTTCTCATCAAAAAAATCGAAACACTTTCGTTTTTATTGTTTTTGTCCTAATTTTTTACAAAAGAGAATTAATTCCATGAAAAAAAAAACATTATTGTGTAGCTGGCAGTTTGGTCATTACAGTAAGAAGAAAAAAATCAAAATTCGAAATTAGAATTTCATTTGTTTATCCTATAAATGAAATTAATCACTGTTTTGAGACAAATGTGTATTTAGGGCTGGAGTACGTTTCTCGTTTAAAAACTAAAAATTAGCGCTTGTCTTTAAACTTTTTGTTTCTTATTTCATTTACTGTGACTTTGGGACGTCTGAAAAAACTTTTTTTTCTAAAACATATGGATACTTCGCCCGCAGAAGCCGCCCAAGTGGTGGCATTGCTGGATTCTGGACTTAGTCAGCGTGTTGTGGCTGCAAGATTGCATCTAAGCTTATCATCTGTTCATAGAGTCTACAAACGCTATCGGGAGACTGGTTCGTTCACGCGCCGTTCAGGATCTGGCAGGAATCGGGTCACTTCTGAGCGAGATGATCGATTTATTGTAACAACTTCTTTACGAAATCGACGCCTTAACGCTTTTCAACTGCAGCAGCAGCTTCGCGTTGTACGAAGAGTAGCTGTAAGTGACTCTACAATAAGAAGAAGGTTGAAGGAACGCGGATTGGCACCGCATAAGCCAGCGAATGGGCCGAAATTAACTGCAGACCATCGAAGAGCGCGCCTTAACTTTGCACGCAAGCACTTAACTTGGTCATACCTTCAGTGGAGCAAAGTACTGTTTTCTGATGAGTGTAAAATTATGCTGTATGGTAACGACGGAAGGAACAAGGTCTACAGAAGAGATGGAGAACGCTTTGCACAATGCTGCATTGAAGAAAAGGTCAGCTATGGTGGCGGTTCGTGGACGGTTTGGAGAGGAATCAGCGCCGACGGTAAGACAGAACTTGCCTTTGTGTCTGGGCCACGGCTGCCTGCACTAAACTCTCATCGGTACATCGAACAGTGTCTTGAACCTCATGTGATGCCCTATGCACATTTTATTGGCAACGACTTCATATTGATGCACGACAATGCTAGAGCTCACACCGCGGGCGTCGTACGAGATTATCTTACCGAAGTCGGTATCTCCATTATGGTATGGCCAGCAAGAAGCCCGGACATGAATCCCATTGAACATCTATGGGATGAATTAAAGAGACGAATTCGAGCAAGAGATCCAGCCCCAGAAACACTTAGCCAGCTGCAAAATGCAATCCAAGAGGAATGGGATAATATACCACAACATGTGATCGTGACTCTCATCCGATCGATGAAGAACCGTATGGAAGCAGTAATAAGAGCTCGCGGAGGGAATACAAGTTATTAAATAAACGTTTCTTACATTTTTTTTTCATTTACGCGTGTTGTTTTACCCATTTCCTTCATATTCCATACAGGGTAAAAATTACTCATTATACAAAATACGAAACCTATGAAGACTTAATTTGAATTTAGAACAATAACATTAGGATTTAAAAACCTCATACTACTCACTATTAAATGACATTTTACATTTATTCCTAAATATACACATTTTTCTGATAATCCTTATCAAATCATAAACTGCGAGGTGTTTCGATTTTTTTGATGAGAAGTGTATAATTACGCATAACAGCTTACGCATAATTTTTTAAGCATAATTTCTCTAACCATAATAATGATGAAGCATAATATTCTAAAGCATAAATTTATTAAGCATAAAGTTCTAAAGCATAACTTTTTTATACGCCCTAGCTTTTTTGCCCGAAGAGGATAATTATACCAATTTATTTCGACGATTAGAAAAAAGCCATATCTCCTGAATCAGGTAATGAATAACATATTAATATAATAATTATACCGTATTGAACAATTTTGTGGGTTTTTTTTTCGCTGTAGGAAGCATGAAGCAAGCAAGCATACAGCATGCAAGCAAGCATACAGCATGCAAGCAAGCATGCAGCAAACAAGCAAGCATGCAGCATGCAAGCAAGCATGCAGCATTCAAGCGAGCATGCAACATGCAGCAGGCAGGGTTTCTGTCACGGCTCCGGCGCTGCGGGCCTCCGGCGGCCCCACGCGTGCTAATCGTCGCAGACGGCTTTCGCTCACCACCGCACCACCTCCTCAGCCCGCGGGCCGCCTCTCCCCTACGCGCCTACGCGATTTTAAATTACACTCTAGGGGTAGGACAAACAAGACTACGTGGAGTCGGTTTTGCAGCAATTCGGTTCTGTCACTAACTTTTGTTGCACAGCATATTAAATTTTTAACCAACAATATTTTGTGTGCCTAAATATTATTATGCTAATAGTCATTAGGCCTACTAACGTTATGCGAATCAAATTTATGCCAAAACAAATTAGTCTTTAAGATGATTATGCCAACATAAAATGTATGCCTAAAAAAATTATGCCGAAGTATTATTATGCCAAAACAAATTGTGCCAAAATCGTTATGCCGAAGTATATTAGGACAAAGAACATTATGCGAAAAGAAGGGATCCCGAAATAAATCTATGTTTTTTTTACAAAGTAGACGCGTCACATGCACATTCGCAGTACGCACCATCTCACCTTCTACCTGCACTTGGTATCGAATTGTGTGTCGGTTTATGTAATATATCTCCTGATTTCCTAAGTTTTACAGTCTGATACATTGAAATATGTCCCCAAAAATTTTTCTAAAGGTTTCTTTCCCCAAATTTTCCCCAAAAAACGTGGAGTGTGTCGGCACCGGTTAATTATTCTCGTCAATTGTTACCGCTCCGTGCATGACACGTTACGGTGTTGGTCGGTGACGGAACGGCCTATTATAGGGTGGGTATAGTCTCATACTTTTCAACACAAACAATTGTTTTTTATTTTTTTTGCCTGACACGTTCTTACCACGGTCATAGTATGATATGGTGTAGTAGGCGTAGTAGTCCGTATCATGTTTCTTTCCGTGCCAGATACTTTCATAGCACGGTTATGATATGGTACGGTGTAGTGGACAGACAACTTTGGTCAGCGGGTCGTCTTAGGGGCGTTTGTTTGTCCATGAACTACAAGACCCACAAATCACAATGCAGCAGGTGGGGATTAAAAGCGTTGTAGCGTTTATTAGTATACTGCGAGTCAGACAAAGTAGCCGCGCACAGCAGAGTGTAAACCACATATTAAACTTGATCTTGCTAGTAAGAACACATTTAGTGGCAAGGATAGGAAAGCCAGACGGGTGGTTTCTCGGAGCTTACTACACCACTGTACCGAGAAACCACCTACAGGGAAAGTAAAACAATGGCTTCGTTTTCATATCTTTCACTTTACTAAATAAAATATTGCAAATTCAATATTACACACCATCAGGTTGCACGGTTGGCTCCAAAGGCTTTGTTGCCTCGCATCATATTATTGAATATTATTTGAAATTGTCACTCAAGGCTTCATATAATTGTTATATGAATATTGACTACATTTGCCTCTTCCTTCACAACTAGCAGCTGACTATTAATTACAACCCAAAAATATAACAAAATTATTTCATGTATAACAGCCAATAAAATAAACATTGTGCCAAAACTGGTATGACCTGATTTGATTGTTATTACAGATATGACCGCAGAGGTTCCAAAACTCCCTGCCATATAAGCAAACATACTCCATAAATATAAAATAATCAGTAGCCGTTTACGAAATGCAATAGCCACGCATAAAATTATATGCAAAGAAAACACGAAAACACCCAGAATACCATAAATCCACCCAAGCCCTCGAAAATACGATCTAGGAAATCCATGTTCATGCAATAGCTTCATTCCAGGTGGCGTAGCCAATACTATACATGCTATTGTGGGCAATATGCCTAATCCTGCTATGATAAATGAACCGGTTCGCAAAGGGATGCAATAGCAACAAGCCTCTACAACGGGGAATGGACGTCCAAATGCACTCACTACATTTACGACATCTTCATCAGTTGTAGTTGTATATGCAATGTGTGCCGGTGGTATCTCCTTGTGTTTTTTAGCCATATGTAAAGACTTTCTAAATGTTCCCTTTTATCTGCATACATAGGTTCTTTCGAATATTGTATTTTATTTTATAATATTCACATAGAAGTGCAAAAATCGATAAAATTTTAAAAAATAACGTTTTTGACTGACTTTTTGTACTGCATTACTGACAGTTTTTCACGCCATAGATAGATAACACTTTTATTTTTATTAGCCTGAACAAGGCCTGAACTGTTGTTGCGTGTTGTACTTCCTGTGGCCATCCCAGGCGTCACAGAGCATCATATACATTGAATACTGCCAGGCGTCCTGCCAACTATTCCTCTATCTGCCCGACCCCCTCTAGCTGTCTCTGGGCAGTGATGCCAGATTGGGGGGAATCCCCCCCCAGATCTGGGGTTTTGGAACGTAGTTCCTTATCGCGCGTTGCGGGGCTAGACGGAAAAAATTCAGACGAAAAGTGTGTACGACACTTTTACCCGACTGCGCGACGCAAAGGAGGGTAATGTGTTTTTGCTATTGTAAGCCATGCGGCGTGCGCATGTTATAGAAAGCAAGCCAGATATTTTCGTTTCGTCTTTGGTCTGTGGATGGATGATCAAGGTTAAGCAACGACTGCCCATGTCTGCCTGTGGATGGGTGATCCAAGTTAAGCAACGGTTGCCGAGGTCTGTCTGTGGATGGGTGATCAAGGTTAAGCAACGACTGGCAAGGTCTGACTGTGGATGGGTGATCCAAGTTAAGCAACGGTTGCCAAGGTTGATCTGTGGATGGTGGTGGTTTTTTTTTGGGCCATTTTTTTTTTTACAATTCCTTCACTACTTAATCGAAAGGAACTTCATTCCATCCGGGTGTCCCTTGACACCTCTCTAGTTTTTTTTTAAGTTATGGGGGTTCAATTGGGGGACAGTATTTTTGGGGGGATTCGTGGCGTGGGTTTGGAGGGAATTGGGGGATTTTAAGGATGTTTTTGTAAGGGAATTGTCATTTTTTGTCGTTGCATTTTTGTAACGCAGTTGTGCAAAGAGCCTTCTCCCAAGTAGCTATTATCAAAGCCATTCACACTGCTGAATCCATCTTAGGGGCTATCTCCACGAGCGAGAGAATCGCGACGGATCCGCGCTTCTATCGTCGGGTCGTCTCCACGAACGAGCGATAATTCTGCCAGCGTATCGTCGCGACTGGTAACGGAATCGCCGGGCGCCCGCGACGACTCGTAACGGAATCGCCGTGTTTCCGCGACGAGGCGTTGTGCAATAGTTTTGTTGAAAGAGTTCGCCCACCGCGCGCTCGCTGCGAGAGCGCCACGCACGTTCTGCAGCGAGCGCGCGGCGGGCGCGCCACCAGTCGCGACGATACCGCAGCGATACGACGACGTTACGCGCGCACATTGCTACTCGTCGCAACGCCACGACAACATCGCCGTGTGGAGACGCGTTCATAGAGAGTGTAACGTGGCACGACGATATTATCGCCGCGATTCGGAATTAGATATTCATTGTTGGAAGGACATGTTCATGTTAAACCCAGTTCAATTATGCCAAAGAGATTCAACTCGGAAAAAATGTACAGAACTGTAGACGACGCGAGTGAAGATGAAGATTTTGTAATGGAAGCTATTGCTAGAAGCTGCCAATAGTATAAAATTGTATATTTCATTAATAAAAAATATTTTACCATTTGTGGGGGATTTTTTCTTCAAAACCTCAATTTGGGGGGTATTTCGGGGAAAGTTTGGAGGGAATGCGAGACGGTCATCTGGCAACACTGTCTCTAGGCTCGATATTACAGTTTTGTGAACTAAAAATATAACAAAAAAAATACATTTATGCCAAGAAAAATACAAAATACAACCGAATCCCTTAAATCTCATGAAATACACCATAAAGACACCAACTTTGTTGAATTCATGGTTAAATTTCATGAATCTAAAGTTTTAGTAGGTTTTTATTAAACATCACTATTTCAATCAAACTGACACTTTACTTTGACATTGCTTAGTGAGCGTGACGTCATATTATTGATCATCAGATCATGTCGTCACGTCAGCCACTTCTTATTTTGGCTTAGTTTATTAAATAAATTCCAGGCAAATTATGTGATGAAGTTATAATTAAGCGAAAAAGTATTAAACATTCCTTTTACGTGTATTCTGTGACTTAGATATAAGATTCAGCGATGGTAAGTAACCTCTTACAACAAGTTTTCCCCGTTTTATGTATTTAAAAAATTATTCTTATATGGAGTACGTTGTTATTTATTTTCATTGTGTGATGTAGGATTGCGTTCATTTTCTTGATGTTATTGAGAAAAAAATCTCTAATTTTTCAGATGCAATTTATGCTATTATTCAGCCGGCAAGGCAAATTGAGACTGCAGAAATGGTACGTGGCTCATCCGGACAAGCTGAAGAAGAAGATCACTCGGGAGCTGATCACTACGGTGCTGGCCCGGAAGCCCAAGATGTGTTCGTTCTTGGAATGGAAAGATGTCAAAATTGTCTACAAAAGGTTGGTCACCCCAATCTACAGCCTCCCATCCTGTGCTTTTAAATGATAGTTAATTGTTGGGCTGGTGTCCCAATTTTACATGCAGATGGGAAATTTATTTGATCCACCCCAGCTCTCAATTTAAAAACAAATATAACACCACTCACATTCTGGTGTGCATGTTGACCAGATTTATTAGGGTTAGGAAGGTAGCAGGTGTATTATAGTTTCTGCCTACCTCCATGGGGTAAAGGTGTGAGTTTATGTATGTATAACACACTTTTTTTTGTCCTTCCCATCCACATAGACCACCATTCTAGTTCTATTATTGTTTTACAAATAAGATACACACACAAAGAGTAAAAGCATTAAAATAGTCCATTAGATCCTCAATATTATAATACTATAACAAGAGTTTCTATGTCACAATGAATCACTCGCCTGTTATCAGATGTAGACATTTGTGTTGATTAAATGTTGGTTGTGTTCTCATTATTTAGTAGTTACACACAGCAACAGAATATCATCATCTTTGAACCACATAACAATATTGTCTTTTACCAACTGTGTTGCGGTCAGGTTTCAGTCCAACCAGATGCAGCTGAATACCAGTATTTTACACATATTGCTCCATAGCTTTCTATCTAGCTGCCTATCTGACCTCCACAACCCAGTTACTGAGTAATACCTGCCTACATACCTTACATTTTGTAAGATTGGTTGTCCAGCTTTTGGGCTTCAGACTACAGGAAGACCAAAGAAAAGATGAATGGATTGTGTGAGGAATGATATGAAAGATAAAGAAGTAAAGGATAGCATGACAGCTGACTCTTGACAGAGGAGAATGGAAAAAGAACAGGAAGATGATGATGACTACTTGTAACATAAATCATTAAAATAGCAGCCAAAACCAATATTTTAAAATGCCTACTGAAGCATTGAGAGGGTTTCTCTATGTAATGAATGGTCACCCATCCACATACCAGTCTCATAAAGAGTTGCTTAACCTGGAAGTACAATCCCTGCAGCTTTCATTCACGAGCCTCTGTGAAACAGAATAATAAAAATACTAATATTTTCTCGTTTGGCAGATATGCATCACTTTACTTCTGTTGTGCGATGGAGCAGGAGGACAATGAGCTGCTGACCTTAGAGTTGATCCACCGCTATGTGGAGCTGCTCGACAAGTACTTTGGCAGTGTAAGTATTTGTTCCCCTTAAGCTGTAAATGCTTGCACCATTGGCATTCTAGGTCTTTCTTGATGAGCCTACAAGGATTAAATGGTCAAGTTTCCCACCTGTCTTTCTTTATTGTGTGGTTAGTGGCTAACTTGTGTCATAGTTTTTATGCCGCCCATGGGCGTTGGCGCTGGGGCTTGGCTTTACATGTTGTCAAGAAATCTCAATCTCACCCACCTGTATGCAAAATTCAGGCTTTGAATGTGGAGCATGTAAACTTGAGGCTTTGAATAGACCTATTTATACAAGTTATTAATTTTAGCCAAATAGCCATTGATTCTGTAATAAATAAAGGTGTGTGTTTACTATACAGAAACCCAGATCCTCAACATTGTGATTGTCTCCTTGTTGCACCTGTTTAAAAAACATCAAATAAAGAGACCACAAAAATGAAAAAAAAATTGTTAAAAATATGCAGTACATGTTTTGTTTTGATTTTTGTCTGTTCATAAATTAAAATAATAAAAATATCAGCCTGCGCCTGTACCAGCTAAACAAGCAAGTTAAAAAAAAATGAAATAACTTTCTTTTTCCAGGTATGTGAGCTGGATATAATCTTCAACTTTGAGAAGGCATACTTCATTCTCGATGAGCTGGTACTAGGCGGTGAGCTGCAGGAAACCAGCAAGAAGAACGTCCTCAAGGCCATTGCTGCACAGGATCTACTCCAAGAGGTTAGTAGCCAGGATAATGAGCTTGTCTAATTAACTAGGTGATACAGGACATAGATAACAATACACAATGAGGTTTTAGTGGCTTTACTAACTGTGCTTACTTATACCTGAGAGAGAATAAGTAAAATGTATTTGTAGAACAATTAAATTGTGTCAAACTTGTTCATACAACGAACAAAACAAACGAATTTAGATTCTATTTATTGTTAACAGTGAAATGACCATTAAAAACTAGGTTTGCACAATTGGTGAATCACCAAAAATCAATGTATTTTATCCTTAGTAATGTTGTTAGAAAGTGAAGGTCTTAATAGGCAGGGCCGTATTCAGGACGACATCCACATGCGGGTGCAAAAAGCAAGTGCAATATCAGTTTGGCAAAACAATATTTATTTTTTCTTTTTTATCTTAGGAGGTTGTTAAGTTATGGAAATTATTTTAGGATATTTTGCCTTTATAAAAATGTGTTATGGTCAAGTTGAGCCTTTACTCTGATTCTTTATTCAATAAGTAATTATGTAGTTCCTAACATATCCTACCAATGTTTTTGCATAGTGGATATCAGCAATCATTTTGTTCCTTTAAGATTGTTAATGTATTGTTATCATCAGTAATTATCAGAGGAAATGCAGATAGTTTATTTATTATAATGGATATTTTAAGGTAGTACTATTATTTAGCTTCCTCTAACATGAATTATAGAAGAAGAATATTATTTATACTCATACAAGAAAACTGCCATAACAAGAAGAATCATATCTAGTCGCAACACACCTAGATGTTTTTATATTTATAAATATTGAATTAAATAAATGATATATAGGTATATAAAGTGGACCAGTTAATAGGACAGTGGCCTCAGTAGTGCCTTTTGATTATGTACTAGATAGTGTAACACTAATGTACGCGAGTAGGAGCACTGCCTTTTAGATTAACTTCAAAGAAGCACTAATGTCTAACACATATCAATTTCTTGAAAATCAGTATAGGCACACACTATTTTATGGAAACGTATTTATTTCATGTAACATGGGACAGAAAACTGTTTCATTAGATATGATCCAGCTAGAAAGAGCTGTTGCGCCATGTAGTCGTCCCGTCTTCTTTTGGACTCTTTCTGACCCGCTCACGCCGATGCTGCGTCGATAAGTGTAGGGACTCCCTTAATCATAACGCAGATAACTTCCAAGAGAGATGTCTGTTCAAGAGACCAATGCTTATGTAAAAGGTCTATCTCTGAGCATGAAACAAATATGTTTCCAGATTTTTCTCTACATATCACAAATTTATATTAAAACCTACTTGTAAATTCTAATTTACATTAAAAACTGTCCTTCTTTAGGTAACAAAAAAAAAACAAACAAAAATTAAATGGGACTAAATTCAATAACTGTTATTATAAAAAAGCTATATTAGTGCCTAAAATACAAATTTATTAGATATACATATTATTATAATAAAAATTTTATGTCAATTTAAATTATTACTAACATAATTACTGTGTATGATATTAAAAACAGAATACTCTTTATTTAACAACTAACAGCTAGAAAATAAAACTGCACTTATACACGAACAAAGATTGACAACTTTCATAAAATACCGCGTTTTCCAAAGCTAATGGACTAGTCAATTGACGAGGCAGTCGGCGAATGAGGACAAATTTTGCTCAATATTAGATATTACTTCCTATTTGTTCACCGAGTTGGATTCTAATAAAAAAATCTTAATTTCTTAATACAGCCATCACTTTTGTGACGCTTGCTAGCTGCAAGCGTCACAAAAGTGATAGCTGTCGATAGTATATACTCTGAGCAGTCTCGCATACTCTTTATTTTTGCCCTCTACAAGGTCAAATATCATTCATGTAGGCACCCAAAGTAACTGAATGAAACGAAAACGCACTAAACGAATTTAAAATATCGTTCTAGCGCTATACGAGTATTTAGTGACTAGAGGTGCAAGTGGGCTTTATATGGGACAAGTAATTCATATTTAATTTTAAATATTTCTTGCTCAATTTTACTAGATATTACATACTAACTACTCCCTAACTCTTCATAAGCCGCGCCGACTGTTTCCTCCCTTTCTGCTTATACAATCTCCTTTATCTTCCACTGCACTCTGCTAATTTTCTCCTTTGTTTTGGTGTGATATGCATGCATTGGTGGCGGTCAGGACCTGAATGATGGATTGTTACACTGATGTGTCGCACAACCTTGGACAATCACGAATTAAATAAGCTATTCAACTATCTGTGTTTAGCGCTTTTGTTGCATGCGCTTCTCTTTGTGTTTGTATTTATTTAAGCATTATTTTATTTATTTGATCAGTAGAACAGTATGTAGTCAGTTTACTCGAAGTAATTATTTCTTTGCTACTCTTGCATGGCCATATTAAGCCGACGTAGCTCCATTTACTATCTATCACACACTCTCAGTATATAATACATACAGAAAATCTCAGAAAAATCATAATTAAATCTCGAATGCAGATCTTTCATACGTTATTATGTACTTTAGTGGTTAAGGAAACAAGGCGTCGTCATTGCGTCATTATAGTTAGTTATATAAATAGTTTATCTGTATATCGTTGCTTCATATGTGTAGTTATATTTTACGATTATTACATTGTATCGGGACACTGCTTTACCGTGCTTGTTAATGTAAACTAAACATGGTGTTTGTCAAGATGATATATTCAAAATTATGAGAGTAAACGAACCTATTGCTCAATCACTTAGCAGTCATTAATTCTTGCAGTCATTAACAATATCATAAAATCAGGGTAATCCTATAGTATTCTATGTGATTGTATAATGTACTATGTAAAACAGTGTCCTTTTTGGTTATGGTCTGGCTGTTCATGCATTTACTGTAATGGGTTGTCGAAATACATTATTAAACAAATTAATCTGTTTTCTTGCATGTACCGAGTTCCTGTCCCAAGCATCCGTAGCACGAGTTAAATATTCATAGGCCACTTTTCAATCAGGTTAAACAATTAAGGACGTTTGTTCCCAGAATTCTTGAGTAATTCCTCATGTCAATCTACCGAGTTCTGTTTGTGTATGTTAAATTTTTGGGTCGCACGCGCGAACGTCTGATCGCGTATATCTCAACCCGTCCAAACGCGCTGCGCGTGCATAAGGGCGTTGACGTTCATAAATTAAATGAACTGGGGGTATGTATATTTTCTCATGCTGCGGATCTCCCGTGTGTCCGGTGTGGTGTCGTTAAGGTGCAATTGTACAATTTTATCTAACGCTTTTCATTGGCGTGAACTAGTCTTATAACAATTATATTAACAGCATGCTAACTTTCCCGTTTTAAATAATTTTTGATTATTAACAGCCGTAACAAATCAGTTTGATGAAATCATGAAATTAAGTACAATTTCCGTGTTAAAAATAATGTTTTGCAAACAATCTATCTCTATTTCTGTTATGATTTAGGTACCAACAAGATGTGATTTTAAATTTATAAATCAAAATTCGGCCCTGTGTAACTTCATTCGACTCGCAATATATTAGGGAGACGAAGTGCAGTAGGTACCTATTCTATTTCTAACAATAACCTACTCTCTCAATTGATTTAGCTTGAACAATAAAAAGATACAAAGAAATTATTATTATCCGAATGAATGCATGGTAAGGTTGAACACCAAGTACCTAATTACTGAGGCGTCTAGCTTAGCTGCATGTTCACGGCGTGAATTGTGTTAGGACGAGACCGTGGACGCGGCGCTACGCGAGGTGGGGCTCCTCTAGTGGACCCGGGACTCCGCCGGACTGCACTGCACGCACCCGACTACTTGAGATACAAGCGTAGTGCACCTAGGTGCATAACAAGGACGTCCTGTGACCACTCCATCGCCCATTCAAATATTATATTTGGATTCAACAACTTTGCCATATATTTTTAATATCATATTTCTACATAATCATTTTAGAATTTGTATAGACTGTCATTAAAATATTATCAGTCATTTTTAGATACTTATAAAAATTAATTACATTGATAAAGATTTTCTACGAAAGACATTGGTCGACTGATACTAGAGATTGGTTTTATATTATCATACAATTTGCATTTTTAAGTATCTAGGTAAGTATTCTGTATAATGTAATGACGGAATTGTTTCTCCAGGCCAAAGTGGACCAAGAAAGAATATTATTGTTCTTAATCTTAAACTCTTGATCGAATGTATTTTAAATTAAGCGAAACTGCCAATTTGGAAGATTCCCTTAAAAATTAATATAAATATAGTTGTTCATTAGATGTTATTTTGTCCTTTAGTGTAATTTCTATATTTTGAAGTTTGTCTAGTTTATTTGTTTGTTCTGTTGAACTATTTTAATTTTATGATTTGTTGAAAACGAATTTATATTTAAATTAGATTGATTTTATTATTTGCCTAAGTTATTTTTAATGAATTTACTAACTACTTATAGTCTGTTGACATGACCTAACGAATTTGACTATTTATTATTAGGTAAAACTCTATTACATTAATTTGGCGTTTGTTATAGTTTTATAAATTTTCCTTCTCTAAACTAAGTAGACGCTAGTTTCGAATACAAAATATTGATTTTTAAAATATAGTTAGATTATAAAATTACTGCCAATTCTAGGAAATTGCCATTTTAAACCATTTACACGTCTACGGTTATTTCTACATTCGTTTGTTTCTATTCAAATCATTATGTTAATAAATTATGGAAAGTGTTTTTACGAAGTTATCAGTCATTTATCTCCGATTTAAAATTGTGTGACGCAGACTTTAATAACATAATCAAGGAGTGTGCAATAAACTGTATTAATCTCATATACGATATTTCGTTTCATGATACATATTATGTCTATGTGATAAAATAACATATTTCTAATAAAAAATATTTTACACGTTATAAAACTTTTACTTTTATTAATCAGGCACCTTTTCTTTTTGAAGTTTTTGTTAACATAAGAATGATGCAGCTTGTTTTTCAACTTCCAAGTTTTAAAAACACAAACTACGATACTAACGTCTATTCATCATAAGGATACCAAAACCGAAGTAAAAATAACGAGTAGTCAATAACCGAAAAGCGATTGCTCGGTCTAACGCGGCCACGAGCGACTCTGGCTCAGTGATACCCCTTGTTGCAGGAGGAGACGCCCCAGGGCTTCTTCGAGGACCACGGGCTCGGCTAACGCTCCGCACCTTCGCCCCGAATCGCCGCACCGCAACAACATACGTAGCGACAACGTACATCATTGTAACGTCATGTATTTTGATATTAGAACATTTTATTAAACCTCGTTTTGATATTGTCGATATCTACAGTTGCGTTGTATACATGAATATAAATAATATGTAAAATATATTACAGATTTTTTTTCCAAAAGACAGACATTGCTCTTGTTGTTTGTTAAACATTTAAATACCTATTGTACTCAGTCGAGCCGTGCAGATTCATAATAATCAATTGTTCTGTGGTTTAATTTGCACATTATTATATTCATTTTTGAGCTTATTCTTACTAAGTAGTTATTTAATTACAAAGCATTTCTGCACTTTGAGGTTGTTTATGCATAATTACTTATAACCGTGGCAACTACTTAATGATGTACTTAATTTAGTTTTAGTTGTATTATTACGAGTTTCGCACCGCTTTTAGTTATGTACATATGGATGGTACATAAAGTTAGTATTACGAGTCTAGTTTTGCCACTGAAGGTATGTAATTGTGGTGGAACAATTTAATAATAGTTTGTGCCAAAAGAAGCAAACATACTTATATTTTCATACATTTCGCTTATGATTGTTATTCATACTATGGAGTAGAACAAAGTATTAAACCTCTATGATCAATATTACACAGTATACCAGTACATTTCGCAGTACTAGCCCTCCAGTTTATAAAATTGTTATATTCTATCGCATAGACTGCTGTATTATTGTATTAGGGATTGTTAAAACAAAACCATGTATTGTAATAAGTATCTTTGGACCTACTTGAGGATTTATGGGATCGGGCTACGGTATCAAATGTTTTACCTCTTTATAATAGCTTGGTGTTGATATATCAGCCAGCCGGCGCTAGCTTGCGGTGTGCAGAAGACTGCTCGATCCACATCATTTGTATACATTTCTACATTTGTAAACTTTACAGTATTTATTGCGCTATGTAAAAGATAAATATTTGTGTAAATGCCGAAGTCTTACGTCAGACTCTAATCTCATATCACACGTTTCATATCTACAAATATCAAGAGGCCTAAGAATCAAACAAGTAACATTCTCTTTGGAATATATTGCGTATTAAAGTAATACTTAAGAATCAAACTTCGTTTTATTTGAATATAAAATCTTTTATTATACGATTCAAAACCCGCTATACGATACAAAACGTTTTCATTACAATATGCCGTATAAAAGCGATAAATAATTCAAAATTGAAGACATACTGACAGTCTTTTGATAAATAGAAATACATTAAATGATTTCACTTAATAATAAATGCGCCATAACAATGTGGGTACAGCCTGTATACCGTCATGTGGCTCGATAGCTTACTCTAAGGACACGACGTTATTATTAGCGGCGTGCCGCGTGCGACACCGGCGCGCAGTGTTTGTTCCACGACCTCATTTCATATCGCAACATAAGGACATTGCGTTATGCAAGCCACTGAAAAATGCACCCGACGCTAAAAATAACACCCAGTGTGCTACTTACACGTACGAAATATAATATTGTTATAAAAATATAATATGAAGATTTAATTGTTAGAAGTTTCTGTCGACTTGGACTCGGGTGTCGCCTTGACCTGGTTGGCGGTGGTAGGGGCGGAGTCCTGGGGGTTCTTAGGGGGAGCTGGTGCGGGAGGCGTAGGCTCTGCTTCCTGGGGCTTCTCTTTCTCCTGCTCCTCTTTCTCCCTCTGTTGCTGTTGACTGGTGACGTTGGCGAGGTGGAGCGCGGCCAGCAACGCAGTGAGGTAGCGACGCACGTCCAGTTCCACACCTGCAATAACATCGTAATTTGATATCGGTGACGCAGGTGATACGATTGACTTGCATTGGGAGTAAATTTGCACACTCAAGGTCAATGAAGGAGAATGTTTAAAAGTAATAGTGATGTAGTACGTAGGTATATGTGACGATAAAGGTTACTTGTTATCGAATAACATAAATGTCAGTGGTAAAATCTTTATCTAACAATTGAATGCAATTGGCAAATCCGGTATGTAATCCCGATGCATTTGAACATAATTATTTTGTTCCACTGAAAAATAACAATGTATGCTGATAATTGTGAAAAATGCGACGCCTCATTAGTTTTTAGTAGGAAAATTTAATATTCATTCCTAGGCAACAGGAAAATCTCTGTTTTAACATCTACACCCCACTGCTGGACTTTGCCTCGTTTAAAACATTCATCTGGAGCAACAGTTACATAAAAGTCCTTAATGCAACTGTTGCTATGCTATTGCTTCAGCTGTGCATGCAAAAATTTAGACATGAGCTGCAACCGCGAATTTCTTACAGAAAAACCCATTATCAGTTTTCACCCGAAGATCGAACCCAGGATCACATACTCTGACTCAGTCCTTGCGACTATAGCACCAAAGAGGTAGTCAGCATAATCCCAAACAAAAGAATTACAAAAAGCTAGTGTTTGTATAATTACCAGAGTTCCTAAGCTCGTTCACTTTGTAGGCGAGGTTAGCCCACACGCGGCGCGCGGCGACAGCGCTGAGCCGGCCCACAGTCTGCACCGTATGCATCGCCGGGTCATTGGACACCGCTACAATTTCCTCTACAATTAACAAAACCATTACATTCGTAAACGATGTCAACTTTCAGCTGACTACAAGTTGACATGCACTTAGAGCTAGGTTAGTGTCTTAGAATAGCATAATCAGTCTTATCCCTACTGCTGGAATTCTTATTTTATATGAAAGGGAATGGGCCGTTACCCACCTCGCGGGCCTAGAGTGTATGGCTTAGAATGGGGTTAGTAAATCCGTGGTACGGCTACCAGAAGTTATAACTTTTTATTTCGGACATTTAGGGTTGGACCTAGTCTAGCTCGCACTTTTCCGTGCCCATATCCTTTTGTGTCACTCTGAAGCGGGAATGCTATCAAACGCGGCAGCATCGAAGATGCGTTCAGCAACACGCTCTGTTTTCCCTCTAGCAAATGACAGTTCTTAGCGACAGAAAAGGATAGGAGCATGGAAAAGTGCGATTCCGTAGTAAGTTTCTTGTATTTGTCATGAATCGATATTAGTATATATGAATTGTGATTAAGCTCATTAAAAACCCTTATCTGTCGACCCTATTAGCAGTAGATTCTTTCAAAATATAATTTAATCTGAGTACATTGTCCACAAAATGTACTCTCTTTATCCTCTCTACATAAAGATAAGGTAATCTCAAAAAGCATTGTGCAATAATCTTCAATCATTATAGGTACAATCATTTCTAGAATTTTATAGCTTGGTCACTATCGCATAAAACTCATTCATGCGTTTATATTTGCAAGATGTAACATGTATGTAGTCCGAAATCAGAGAAATTTATTTTACGCCTGATTTGTCACCAGCAGTTCTTACATCTCTGTGGCAGTCATGTTCAGAAACTACCAGCTTTTTAAAAATAGGGCTGATCACCGTCATCAGTGTAATGTGGAGCAATACAACCGCAATTATTATCTCTTTCATATGGAAGATATCCAACGCATGCAGAATGTAGGTACTGTATACGGTACATAATTTCTTACGTAGGCCTGTGTTGTGTTATAGAATGATAGCGCATTATACTACTTTGTTTGTTAGTTATTAATAGCTAGTCGAACGCGCAGATTTATAAAGACCTGTCGCAAATCTTGTAACCATTGTTTTAATGTAACAAGTAACTCACTGCTAGGCTCCTCCTGAACGCCAACGGGAGGTAGGTAGTGGTCAAGCAGCTGCATCGCGTAAATGACACCGGCATCGACGCTGCTCACTGCCTTCTGGCCATATGCTGTCGAGAGCAGGGCGTTGGCCTTGGCCCAGGAGAGCTCCTTGAGGGAGCTGACGCGCTGTTCCGCGGCTACTCGCGCTGTGCAGACCTGAGGAAGAAGGTTATAGATTGGTATGTTGTACAGAAAATTGAGGCCTTTGCTGAAGCACTGGTATAGGCGGCGGCCACCGACCATTAATACCTAGATGATGTGTTTAGTTCTAAACTAACCGCTGTCTAGGGCCAATATTAGATGGTAAATGGAATGGTAGATGAGTTGGGGCCTAAAATAACCACAGTCTAATGAGACACCTGTCATCATTATGTGCATTTTATGAGGGGATGATTCTGCCTGACAATGACAATTTTCCGTGAAAAACAAAAGCTAGAAGAAATTTCCGGTGATGAAATCATCAGCTTGCTTTATTCGTTACATTTTTGAACGACTGCCCAAAATAAAAGTGTTGTTTTTTTCGTTCTTTGGTCAATACTTTTGATAACTGTGATCAATTGCAACAACAAAGGTCATTATTGGCTGCATCTTATGGTTCATTTATAAATGAGCCCTTTGTGTGCGGGTGAAAGAGGTCGTTGACTTTGTTAGTGTCGTGTTTTTATAAAAGAACGCAATTTATAAAACTATATTTAGATCGTGCCCCCACATATTACGACTTGCTTTACTCAGACTTTCAGCTCATGGCAACTACAGATTAATTAATTTCAAACATTCTAAAAATAAATGGATTAAGATATCAAAGTAATTGTTTGGATAATTGAATGCATTGACATTTTAAATTGATTAATTCAATGACGCAATTACTGGAAAAATCGATGTTATTGCTACTGTTATTAAAAGTTTATAATTATAAGTATTTATTTACTTAAACTTCATGTACAATACTGATACATAGGCGGACTAATGCCACTAGGTTTCCTCTACCAGTCAACCTTTGGGTTAAATAGGACAATGGACAACATTTTGAGATGGTACAAAACAATATCTAAAAAAAACTAGGTAGAAGTACCTACCTAGTTTTCGAAAATTTATTTAAGTAAGTAGGTATTAAGAAATGTAGTACATAGTAGTAATAATAAGTATGTAGGTAGGTACCTATCTAAATCCTAATTCGTGTAATGCGGACTTTAGTACCCGGCTGACCTTGAATAACTATTAACATTGAGTGTGACCTACAACAGCTAGATGTCATGCTTGTCGTAAACTACGTACAGAGTATACATTAACGATACTGAATACTTAGTTATGTAAACATTTAGAGAGCTACTTCAAGTAAATATTATGAATTTTCATGACGGTTATGAAAATTATAGCGCATTTCTCCGCGTTCAATATACTTAAAAGCCACCACCTCGCGCATTTTATTCTACTACGGCTACTGCTTCGCTTTCCACAGCTGTGCCTGTGCCAAGGAACGAGTGTGGTCAGCAAGAGGTTCAGGGTCTACTTCCAGACTAACATATACTGCAATCACCATTCCTTTATGTCTGGTAGAGCAGCTGAGCATTGACTCGACCTTTACTCATGATAGTCTCTCCATGGTAAAATACTGGTATTCAATTCAATTCAAATTCTTTATTTCAGACACGAGTCCATAGTGTTAGTTTCAACAAAATAACTTAATAGCTAGTGTTAGTATAAAGGAAAAAAAAAAACAATTTAATTTCTAAATTCGGTATGGATCCTTACCCAGTGGCGCAGCAATGGGGAGTCCCACCGATCTGATCCGTTCTGTATTATCAGCAACAGTGGTTTAGACTGGAAGCCGAACCCAACTTAGTTGAGAAAAGGCTTGGCCGATGATGATTGATGAAGATGATCTAATTGTAAAGTTTACAAATAGTACTGTCATCAACAATATTGGTCCCACTACATGATCACTGTAGTTTACAGTTGTCATGGATGCAAGACAATTAATCCTAGCTTACTGCAAACTAGCTATCCGCGACCTTCGTTCGCGTGAAATTATTATAAAAATATCCTTTTTGACTCGAATTTTGTAACTAATTTTGCACGGAACCCTAATTATTTTTCGAAAATAAAAGTAGCCTGTTAGAACTATGTACCTACATCCCGTACACACACACTCCCGTCAAAATTAGTCCACCCCTGTCCAGCCGTTTCGGAGATTAGCCGGAACAAGCAGACAGACAGACAAAAACTTAAAAAAAAGTGTTTTGTTTTAAGTAGGTACCTACCGTACTTTCATATGCATTCAGTAAAAAGCTGTTATTATGATATTACAGACACTTCAATTTATTTATTTGTATAGAAATAGGCTTTTGTTTTTTATTTTTGGTAAACAAGCCACATACAATGCTGCATGGTCTTTAGTGTCCGAGTGATGCTGTTGGTAAACATTTGTGTTAGAGTTTATTGAATTGTATTGAAAGAACAAGATGGCGGCGTTGGTAACGATTTTAGCCACGCATCAATAGATTCATGTAGCGGTAATAGGTAAGTGTTGCTGTTAACCAATGAGGAAAATGTCGCGACGAAAGTTTTGAGTATGGATGTGGATGGTTATACCTAGAGTAGAGGGGTTCATCTACCCCCATATGAAATAGGATAAGGGGAGAATGAAAAGATAGTCAGTAAGAAGCTAGCTAAACGTAACAAGGTCCTTTCAGTCCGGTTCATTGTCCACTGCGTGATTGCGTTCCGTCACAGCTTTATCTTATCGTTGCAGCGGCCGCCATAAAAATAATACCGGCCCGACTACTCGCTACCAATTGTATGTAAACGCGCTTTTTATTTTATTTATAACTGGTACACAAGACAGCTGCTTCAACTTGAATTTTATGTATTATGTAGGTACATTTTATATTGCATTTTTTTTGGTACGTACACTAGCGAGCGTGGGAACATTTCGTCTTTTTTTGGGTTGTTTTATTAGGTTTTCATTTTTATAGGCTATTGTGCTTTTGTCCGGTAATGGTTAAAGATTGGGCTGTTATTCTCATGTCTATTGGTACAGGTCTGCGAGATTTTGATAAGTTTATTTCTGTCTACCTCTTCGTGGATGATAATTTAAGCGCGGTTACTAATTCTTCTAATAAAATCTTACTACCTACCTCAGAAGTTTTAATTTGGGAGTAAGCTTTCTTAGGAATATCCAGAAGGACTATTATTAGTTTTTTGATAAGTTCAAGGAGAAATTCAGAGGCGAAAAAGGTCCCCTTTTACTGTCATTATCTGCCTAACCTTTTCCCAACTATGTCGGGGTCTGCTTCCAGTCTAACCGGATGCAGCTAAATACCAGTGTTTTACATGGAGCGACTGCCTATCTGACCTCCACAACCCAGTTAGTACTGGGTAATACGATACCTCTTGGTAAGACTGGTTGTCAGACTTTTGGGCCACTGACTACCTGTAACGACTCCTAAAGATCTATATATGGCAGCCGGGACCAACGGCTTAGCGTGCTTTTCAAGGCACAGAAGAAACTCTGTATGTAATAGGCGGCCACCCATCCACAGACCAACGTAGGCAAGTTCGGCTTAGCCTAAAGATCAGCCAGAGCGGCTATTATTATTTAGCCACGAGCTCCTCCTCCACACATTACATTTTATGAAATCGTAGAACCTAATACTCTGTTATCTCTGGTCACACAGCGTTGAAGCCACAACGTGATGGGTTTAGAGTTGGTAGCGCCAGTGCGTTACACAGGAATGTACTGACTATTGACTGGAGTTATATAATTACCCGCGGTGTGACTACCGGTTAGGTACATGACTAACGGCACACCTGCGTTTAGAGAAAACTTGCGATTTAAATAAATAAATAAGATGTGGAGGTAAGTACGAAGAGAGAAACGTCTTCGGGCTTTTGCCGTTTTCCCGGTCAAGTTAAGGATTCTGATTCTATTCGGGGATTTTTGCATTTCTGGTCGTTATTGCGAGCTTGAGAGAGGCCCATGTTCAGTATTTAACTCCTTGGTTTGGAATTACTAAGTCAAACAAACTGGTAATTGATAGTGGGTATCTGGGGTATGCCGTTTTAAAACACGTGTCATATCCTCCGACCTATGTATAATAAAAACATGATACCAAACAACCGCAATCGATCGATACAAAAACTACCGGTTACATGAATGAGTACCTACTACCTACTTGACCACATACGGCGTGGCTAATAGTCTGTCCCGAACCGGTCCGAGCGTTTCCGATCAACGGAAATGGTGCTGCATACTTTGATGCACCATGTTTTGTAAACACAAACAGCTCATACTGACGATCCGTTATAAAATGTAATAACATTGCATTGCGTACGACAAAATGGTGGACAGTAAAGTAAGTGATAGTGCCACATCCTGTTGGTAACAAGCTGCACTTTGAACCTGCAAGCTTATTGGGCCACTTCCTGAAGTGTGAGATAATGAGAATATCCGCGTCCAGAAAGTTCTTGTCATAAGTTCGACTTTGAACACTGATGATAAAATAATGATCTAGGAAAGTTTTTCTTATCAAAATATAATCAAAAGTAGATTGTTTTTTTTTTTTATAACACTGCTTATCAAAATATAATCAAAAGTACCTAGATTGTTTTTTTTTATAACACTGCTGAACTTTATTTCAAAGGTTTAAATGAGCTGAGTCATGCATGATGTTTTGCTAATTAATTTCAAGATGAAAAAGTTACATCATTTTTAATTGAGGGTAGGTTAAGACATGGGGCTAATTATGTAGGTACATCAGCTTGAAGGTACTTGTAAGTGTCTTTGCTGTGTTGTATCTTTGTATGGAGAGTAGTTTTCAACAGTTGAATACTATAAATAGGCAGATTGCAAATTACATAAAAATAAACATTCCAAGAAAACAAATCAATTCTTACCCTGTTAACGTGTGGTGAGATTCTGGACAAGACTGCCTGTTTGGTGGTCTCTACGATGACCTTGGGGGGTTCTGAGACGAGGGGCATGCGGCGCTCCAGCTCATCTAGGGCTGCGGCCACCTTGGCGTCGCCGGCAGCCAGGGGTGCAGCAACGTAGGGCACTGCTGTGTTTGCTGCGATGTATACGCCCGCCTCGGCTGTTGATAGTGCCCATTCCAGCAAGGAGTGGGCTCCTGTAGGAAAGATATTGTGTTAATCTTCTGACTGTCTTGTGTGCTTATCAAAAAGGTTGGTGACCTATTATAATAGGGTTGACTGCCCAAGTAAACTGGCTGGACTAAGTTGGTATAGTAATTCATGCAGGCTTTTTCACTATTTCTAGTAATTTGTTTGTTAAGAGTAGTTTTTATTCGGAAGTTTAGAAAAATTTGGTGGTTTTTTAGTGCAAGTGACCCAAGATTTTGATTTTAGTGGAGGGTAGATTGAATGTTCAAACAAGCAACAAATTTGATTGTAACTAAAAATATTTGAATGAGCTCTAGAACAAAGGATGGACAAAGTCTTTCTTCACCTTCAGGATAGAATGAAACATTTTAACAGTTTTGTGTATTTAAAGATGATATCTTTTTCTATATTAATTGATCACTAAAGCATTTCACAGGATGATCTGTAGTTATGAACAAATGGATTTTAAAGCATTCCATTCTTTATTCCAAGTGGAAAACTGACCAAGTCTAAAACTGGGACTACTTTGGCCACACAAACATAAGCAAAACCTACCTTTAACTTTAGTGTAGAAGGCTCCAACTTGTCCAACGGCAGCGCCAACTGTGGGCAGTGCCATGGCCTTCTGTACGGACTGCAGCTGCGGCATCGACGGGGCACTCACTTCTGTAGCCATCTGTATCAGGAGGAAAATTACGTGTAGTTGTTGTTTTACAGAAGCAGGTAGACGTGAAATTCTTCAAGGAATGTTCTGGGATGCTATAGCAAAGTTATTGATGGAAGAATCGGATTTAAACATCTTTTTGGAAGAACGTGAGTAATTATCTATCAATTACTAGAAAAGACTTTGCTAGGGTCACTATTTTCACTACTTAGAGTGCAGTATTAGCAAAGTTAGCAAACCAAACTAATGTCGGTAGCAGCAAAACTATTAAGTGCTGAGTAAAAATTACAACTAAGCTAATTTTAAAATGGAACGCTAACGAATTTCCTACTCCACGCTTTTCACGATAAATAAAGATCTGCAAAAGTTTTAAAACCCACCTTAAAAATTCACGAAACTTTGATAGGTTGAAAAATACTTTCTAATACGAAAATCTCAGCTACTAATTACTTGACCAATACGTTTCAAGCGACTGACTGAAGTAAACTGATCGTAAAATAGAAACTATATACGTGATATGCAACTTGAACGAGTGACGGATGAATAATTATTTTATTTATTATTTTTATGATTCAACGCTCTGTTTGGACTTTGACCGACTATAGGGCTGCCAATTTCAAAACACACTAAAAGGACGATAGACGATTTACAATTAACGAATAATTTGAACATATCAGTCGATTTAATTCACATAGGAAACTAATCAATAGCTATATACAAAGATAAATATTGCTTTGTTTTAAAGAATACTCACTTTTGTCTGCGTTTTCATCTGTTGTAAACACATAAACACATAATAAGTTCCCGATTAAACGTTACATTTAAATGTCCGACTTTACGGTTATGGGTCAAACGGTGTCCAAATCAATTTTTTTGTTAACTGAAGCTAGTCTTAAAATCATTTTTCCGTTTGAGAATTTTATCGTTTGTTGTTTCAAACTGGAACATACTATTCACAACACTAGGGATGCAGCTTCCGACTGAAAGAGACGGCGCGTCATTTAAGGTCTGGCTGGAAAGAGATAGAATATTTTTTATTCTACGCAGTTTTATTGTAATAATGCGACCAAAAGTAACAAAACTACTCTTTTAACAAGCGATCCTCTAATTCAAGACCTATTTCGATTTTCTCTATTTATTTTCTCATTATTTCACAGTTACTATTTTCAATATTGCATCATAACTTCATCAAATATTACTGGGTTGTTGGTCGCCAAATGCCAATGACGAACATTGATCGCAAAATTTGTGGAACGAGGCCAGCACACGTGTACTCGTTCACAAACATTGGACCAGCGATGCGTTCCTATTGGCTGTCAGATGTCAGTGGTTCTTGTTTTGGTTGGACACTAAATATTACAATTTTTTTACAAAATCCAATTCGAAATGTCGTGGAATAGCGATACTGTGCTAGAATTCTTGGAACTCTACAGAAGAGAGCAACATCTATGGGATCCGAAACATCCTCTACACAGAAATAGAAGCGAAGTTTCCGAATCCTGGATCAGAATTCAGGCATCGTTAAGTATACAGTGTTCAATTACTGATCTAAAAAAGAAAAAGGAATCCCTAATGACGTCTTTCAGGATGCACCTTGGCAAGAAGAAAGTGCAACCGGAATATCGCACAACTTGGTTCGCCTATTCGCTTATGGAAAGCTTTCTTGGCGGTAAATACGAATGTGATAGCACAAACCAATTGGAAAATGAGGTAAACAATCCTTTTACATTTACTTTAAAAGAAATCCGGATTTTCTAAAGTTGTTACATAAATTACAAACTTTATTTTCAAGTTTGTATTTTCAAAAACTTCCGAACTTTGGTCTAACATTGGGCCAAATTGGACCCAATTGCGTAATGCCATAACCATTTTGTTTGTGAGTTTGGCAACCAAACTTTGGTACATGTCGCAGAAGGCGGTATAGGTATTGGCTTTGTTTGGTACACACATTTGTTGATGGTAAAAAAACAAATTTATTGGTGCACCTTGCGAAGACCTTAGCCTATAGGTAGGAGGTGCATTGGGATAAAAAACAAAGATTTAATTAGATGTTAAAATGGTTGATAACAAAACAACAGTACCTAACTTACGAATGTATGACTATAGCGCAGATTTATAGGGTAGCCAAGTGCGAGCCGGTGCACCGAGAATGGTTCCGTCTAAAAAATAACATGAGCCGCTTTTAATTAGGTATATAATTAATTCTTAGAGCATAAACAACTAATCTATAACATTTAGTAGTATGTAGAACAGTTCCTCAATACTCCAACTACACAGTTGTACTTTTTGTACATACCGCTACAAACATATTGGAGGCTCAGGGCACGGTAGGACAATCTTCTTTCTGTCGCTAGCACGACATAATATTATTGGCCCAAAACTTCGCCTCTTCCATGGCTTCGTAGGTGGCAGCGCAGAGGTCGTTTTGGTTGCATGTTTTGGTGCTCAGCGGGCAGGTTAGGAGGTGGAGCACAGTTTGCGACTCAGTTCCACACCCGCTTCCTATTGCTGATCCATCAAGGTAGCCCCACTTTGCGAGGTTGGAGTTACATCTTCCTACTAGGATCCGCAGACAAATCAGAGACGTTCAGGTGGAAAACTGAAGGTGCGACCCTGAAGAAAGATGCTCATTAGGTGGTAGATGGTGACTGGGGAGTTATTTTGCTGTAGGTAGGGCATATGCCTAGAGTGGCCAATAGAAAAGTCAGCCCTAATGACCTTAGGTATTCAGAATTAGGCTTAGCTTAGTGTTGTATACCAATTACCTATGGGACTGTAATACTGATTGGATAAGGTACCCACTTAAACGTATGTGTTAACGTAATTTCATTGTTTCAGTACTTCACAAATACGGGAAATTACACAACTCAACCAGGTATACCAGAACACATGAATAATATTAACAGAAGCGCTAACATTACGGATAAACATGCCTCAATGGTCAGACAAAGTAAGCCAGCGTCCCCGTGTCACAGAAATTCCGCAAATAAGAATAGTTCTGACATAAATTATGCAAAAAAACGGATGGATGAAGCTGTAACGTATCTGAAGAATGCAGGCGGCGTGAAGAGTGAAATGGATGAGTATGAGCTGTACGGCCAGTTGTTGGCAAAGAAATTAAGGAAGTTAGACGAACACCAGCGCGATTTGGCGATGCACGAAATCGATAATGTAATGTTTCGCGTCAAAATGCAGGGCTCTACGCCACAACAGAGAAGTTACTCTACTTCACCGTCCCCTATTCCTCGAAAAATAAAATCTCCCATTTTTATTGTTACGCAACAAAATCCAACTAATATTCAGTATGAAGATGAAAATATTTCGTATCAGGAACAACCTCCATCTTAGAAGTTTCTTGAGGAGTTTCGGGCACTTTGGATTGAAGTTTGATTGATAGCTAAGGGCGTTTGAGATACTGGCCGGAATCTGATTATGGTCGGGTCCCGGATGCAGTGATAATAGATTTGAGAAACTTATTTTATTTTTTGTTTAAGTTAAGTTAGGTTACGTTATTTTTAGAATTATTTATTACACAAGGTGTAACGAAAAGTAATATAAAAAAGTTAAATTTATCCAACAAAGAATGGTATAACAAAGTTAAAATGTAATGTGATATTTATTTTAGGCGGCGCACAAACTATTTGTTTATTAATTTAAAATTAATAAGTTCATGTAAAATACCTACAAATAAAGGTACATACACAACGAAATAGACTCATTTGACCCATGAGACTGAAATGCGAGTACAAATTAAAGGCTCCACTAATCTCTGAGAAGAAAAAAAAACGTTGTCACACTTCGATTTTTCAAAGAACTAAAGGTACATACATCATCTTCCGGCCCTTAATGTTCCATGTAACTTGGGGTCGTGGTAAAACCGGGTAGAATTTACTGGGTGAACTATCGGTCACTCTGGGTCATGTCCCAGATAGGTGGACCATGGAGGAGATGTTGCTGGTAAATAAAGATAGGATGCGGAGAATGGGGTATTATTATTTAAAACAACTTGAGCAGTGCCGGCGTAAGGGCCACTGACACCCCGGGCGAAAATATTGTGGCGCCCACTTGAGGGAAGCAATATCAAGTGTTAGTTTTTTGCTGATCCCAAGTAAAATTATATTAAGAATTTCATCTTTCCTTTAGCGTTACCCAGAGCTTTTGCACCAGGGGAGGCCAGAGACTCCAACTCCAGACCTTGGCGCCCCCCAGAATTTGTCGCCCTGGGCCGTCGCCCCATCGCGCCCCACCCTAACGCCGGCACTGACTTGAGGAGTCTTTTTTGCCAGCAGTGGACAAGTAAGGTTAATTGATTGATTGATCTCAAAGGGTCCGTCACGTAAAGTCTTTGCCCGTAAGTACAGTACCTATTATAATTCGAGTGAAGATGAAAATGATGACATAAAAACGTTAGTTACGTTTACCTTTGTCTATTTATTGCATCATAATGAATGACGATGAATGTTTACCTAATATATTTGTCCATATCGACATCGTAACGTAGTTTGTATTGAATATAACACGTATATAGTGGCGATGAAGGATAGCTGATAAAATGATGTCTCATTAAGTAGCACGTCCAAAGTTCAATATCCTCGACGCAAAGTAGAGTTTTCCCTATTCACCGTACTTTGGACATAAATAGATGAATAGAACTGATGTAGCTTTAAAATAAAAGCAAATAAATATTGTGCAAGATAATGACGAAATAAGTATTTTGATCATGTGTACCGGTACCCGTGCGTGGCCTATTTAGTTCAATAGTAATACTCCTAATGATTTAATTATAATCCACGTAGGTATCTACATAATCTTAAGCACTTAAAACGGGTCATAGTCATGAAGATAGATCTTTTTCTATAGATTTTGTTTACTTTCGAAGTGTGAACTACAAACTTTAAACGATGAGCGCGTCGCGTCGGTGTGGCTCAAAGCATGGCAATATGCATTAGTAGCGTGTTTGGGTCAAAGATCACATCATAACTAAGTGTCAAGTAAATAATAATATTTGTCGGACAAGTTACAAAATTCCATTATGCGGGTATCAGGTCAGGGGGCTGGAGGTGAGGATCGCTGCAACCCGATAGATTCAATCAGCCCAACCAACCAAGACCAAGTTTTAATCAGCTCTAGCTGATTAAAACTTGGTTCTAATCAGCAAGTCTACCTGACAGACTTGAAGACTTTCTCCCAATTTCAACAAATCTGGAAGGGAAGAAAGAATGAACATCGATGAAGGCTATTATTAAAATCCAGTTCATAAGGACCTCTTTGGGACGAAACGAAAATAGAATATATTTCCTGCGTATGTATCAATAAAATATTTAGTGATCTCATAAGGGTAGTCAGAAACTACATAGGTATTATGTTCCAGAACGTCACCCTTATATTTCCTGACACGTTATCTAGTCAGATCCTACTTACCTAATGCGCAAAGCAGTAGTACCTTATATGTATCTGCATGTTTGTTTTTTTAATATTAAATGGGCCTACTCTTGACCTGAATCTAGTCCTGCCCGGTTGATCGTCCCTGGCGAAAGCCATACTGACAGTCACTGAGTAGGTCGTTTGCTTCTAGGTACGCCAGTGGCTTCCCATTGAGAACCCTTTCCATATCTTTACAAAGTATGGAGGTGATGGGGTCGGCACGACTACCCTTCTTGGGTACTGGTTGTAAATTAGCAAACTTCCATGACATCGGTACCGTTCTGGTTTTAAGAGAGAGGCGGTACAAGCTTGTCAACACAGCAGATATCGAATCGATAACCTAGCAGTTTTCTATTCAAATTAAACAAGTCTTGTTTGCGATAAAGAGTTTTTATATCAATGAAAAAAAAATCACTGAGGCTAAAAAGTTCATAGGCTAGACAAAGTTTTATGTTTAAAAAATTAATGTTTTTTTTTTATTGTAGTGATTCGCTTTAAAAATCGACTAAAAATATTTTTGTCACTAGTGCACAGCTGATTAAAGCGTTTCATAGACTCGAGCTATGGATATTGTACGTAGTAATGCTGCTATCTCTGTTTCTCCTTTGCTTGATTCGGTATGTCATCCTGCTGTCAGTTCATATTTTTGATGCACATCACTTTGTTTTGGTTTTGGGGAAAACATGATCGTAAATAAAAACACTCAGACTAGAACAAATATTTTAGTTTCATAATAAAGTACCTACCGATCAGAATAGAAGTTCCGAGAGAACCATGGCTACTATGGTAAAGGAGAAACGTAGAGAAGTAAGTTAGAATTATGTTCAAAACATAATCCTTTGTCTTTCCATTTGCGCAGCAAAACATTGATTGCTAGGAATGTGTTGCTTATTATTTGCTATCTGCGTGTAGTATCTGTAGTTGTATATTATATAATTATAGTTTGTTATAATTCGTTTATGAATATTAAAGCAACCACAGATAATTGTCATGGTTTGCAACAGCTCTGGAAGTTTTTATCATAATGTATTATGCCACTGATGAAGGTCTAATTTCTTGCCAGCTGATCGGGCCTAAGGCGACCCTCTGACCAGGCTACCCTTTTCATACATTTCTTAAAATCCTACTAATAAGAAACAAATTGGGTTGCCTCAATTTTTTGTTGCTAATCTGTCAATCAACTGTGATTAGATAACTAATACCATTATTGTTTGTTGATATTTTGTTTAACCAGTCTCAACAGCAGTCATGAGAATTGACAACTCATTGCCAGATAAACTAGGGCTAATAATACATATAGTTAAAGCTGAGAATGATAAAAAAATCAAGTATCTTGATTTAGCACACGAGGTTGTAGACATGTGGGACGTGGACTCTGCAATCATTGTACCAATAGTCTTTACGGTTAATGGACTAATAGCAAAGAGCCTCAACCAAAACCTTAGGAGGCTCTCATTGCGCGGCTGGGTTAAGGGCTTGATTCAGAAAGCAGTACTCCTGGACACGGCACGCATAGTGAGGCGGTTCCTTTCTCTGGAGCCCTGACCACCGGCAGCCTGGACCTTGTTCCTGATGCCGATGGGCCATATATATTTTATATTTTTAAATGTTTTGTTTACTTTTTTTTTAATATTTAAAAATGTATAAAATAAGAAAAAGGATGAATAAAAGAAATAGTTAATTTCAATGGAAAATGGAGTTTTCCATTACAGTTTAAAATAATATTTACTGAAGGGTCTTCTGTTGATGCCATGATTTTATGTGAATGATTCACTAGGCTGGGTTTTTCAGATTTTGTGTACTTACAGCAATTATACGAAAATATAAAACAAACCATTTTCATAAAATATTTATTACTTTCCAGAAAAAGAGATCAAAAGAAAGATGCAGTGCTACTAGAGGACTATCACCAGTTACCATAGAACCTCCGCTCCTTCAGGAATTGGTTCACATCACTGAAACCACCAGTGGTATTGAAATCTCTAAGACTGATATAATAGAATCAAATACTCAAGCAGATGAAGTTATTAAAGAAGCTGAAACCAGTAATATAAGTATAGAAATAATAGAACATACTGAAGAGACTAATACTGAAAAAAATATAGAAACGAATATAGGTAAACAAGAAGATATAGCACAACCTAGCTGTATTGTGGACCAGTCTAAACATATCAATGAGACGCCACAGATGGTTGAAATAGAAAATAAATCAAATTTTGTTACTAAAGAGGTATCATCATCCAGTATTGAAAGTTACAAAGAATTGAGTAAGCAACTAGAAAGGATAGCAGTGCCAAATGAGGTTACAGAAATGACTGAAGACAGAGAATATGAGCTGGTACATCCTGATGCTTATTTACATAAAGAGCAGGAAACACATGAAACTTCTTTTGAATGTGTAGAAGATATAATGCCATCAGCACCATGCTTTGAAGAAGTACCTCAAACAGTTCAATATGAAGAAGTAGCTGTAGAAAGCAAGCCTAAAATTAAATGTATGGCTTTAGAAGATGCAATAAAACTGTGTGGAGGGAAAGAGATGGAAGAAGTCAGGGCTATGAGTGAAAGAGAGGAGGAGATAGTGGAAGCGGGGCCTTTAAGTGGTCCAGACCATCCACTTGTTGATTTATTGTCTACATTCAGGCAAGTATTAAAAATATTTGTGGCTGTATTAACATGTGTCAGAACATTTTGTGTAAGAGTAGAATAGAACATACTTTATTGTACGTCCCTATTCTGTGATGGAAGTTTGGCGCATGTTAGATAAGTAAGTTCCTAGATACAGGCAATCAATTATGTGAACACTGAACAATATTGCTAAGCTTTGAAACAGTCTCAAACAAAACCGTGTGGGTTGCCACATCAGCAATAAATCACTGCTGATATCTATAATATCTACACAAATAAATTAAATTGAAATGTCTATTTGTAATTTCAAAATAACAGCTTTTTACTGAATGCATATAATGAAAGTATAAAGGGTACCTACATAAAACCAAAAAACTATTTTTTAAATTTTTGTCAGTTTGTTCCCGCTATCTTCGAAACAGCTGCGGACATTTACTTGGCAGATAGCCAATGTTTTAAGGAGTAACTTAGGCTAGTTTTATTTGAGAAAAAAAATTAGGGTTCCATGCAAAAAAAAATAACCTATAAAATTCTTAACAAAATCCTATTCAAATTGGAAAGTAATATTTTTATAATTGTTTCACACAGACGGAGGTTGTGGGCAACAGCTAGTATTATCAATATAATCTATCTTTCTTTTCCAGATCATCACTAATAGCAGTAGAACGCGAAAGAATACAACTCGCTTGCGGGTTTGCAGACGAAGAGAAAAGAAGAGCCACTCTATGGAAGATAGAGAAACGTTATGTGAACCTTTCCGAGAAGTGCAAGTGTGGGCTCGATGTACACTTGAGAGCGAGCTATGAGCATGCAGAGTTGGTTAAAGAGAGGTTACCCGTTGCTAAGTTGAGGCTGGAGAGTCTACTGAGGGATGTACAGGATTCTTATTGTCATCATCAGCATGCGGCTCTGTTGGCGCATTGTCAGGTATTCTAATTTTATTTTGGACGAAAGACTATTAGGAACATTTCTGTAAAAGTAATGGTAACTTGTTTACTTTTCTTGTTTGCGAACATGACCAGAGATCGCATAGTATAGAAAGGTTTGGAAAGAGAGAGCAGACGCCTTTGCCCATCATTGGGACAATGAGCCAGAAGGCTAACAAAAAACAAAACAAGGGATATACAAATTAAAAATTGCCTTTCAAAAATATAATTAATTCCTTTTTTTTTTTATTCTTCCAGATAGAAGAACTAATATCGGAGACAATTCAAAGCAACAAAAACATTATACGGGAAGCTTTATCTTTAATCTTACAAGCGTTGCGTCTAAGCGACAATGCGCCAGAAGCACTCGCCAGTGCGCTGCAGCGCTGGGCCGGAGCGTTGTCAGCCGCTTTACTCGATAACCGCGACCTGAGGCAGCTGCTGTTTCTTATGCATCATCTCTTTAGGTGAGGAACAGGCCCTGTCCCAGCGCCGACGACCAAGCAATTAGACATCCTATTTTCTCTGGCTCAAGAAACGTACAAAAGATTATAAATTCCGTGTCGATAAGAGTTAGATTTCTATAACAGTTGATTGTTGACTGTTCACTCCGCCGCATCGGCGAGAACTTTCGTCGAACATACAAATAGTTTTTAGTTGCTAGCTCTAGTTGCTTCTTGCTAATTGCCAGCGGTGGGACAGCTGGTGCCTTCATCATGTTACCGTGTTTGGGTGGCAGTCAAGTCAAGTGAATGGTGGAGCCTCATCGTGGAGGTTCACAGTCATAGCAATACCTATGCAATATAATGGCATCCCAGTGACAAATATTAAATGTTTTACGTACCTGCCTAACTGCCTGTAATTGCACTGGCACTTTAATCTGTAACTTAGCAATGTACCTCCGAGTTCACGCCGGTCGACCAGTTTTCAACCTTATTATTTAGGGCATAGAGGTGAAATGGCAGACCACTGAACTCGATAGTAACTGTACTTGGCAGTAGAAATCGTTTTACAACTCGAGGACTTTTCTCCATCGTCTTTATTTTAATCTCCAGGCAGTCCCGTTCGGTCCAGTGGGCTTCACTGGTGATACACCTCAACGTGGACGGCGCGTCGCCCTGGCGCATACTCGCTCTGCTCTCTCTGTTGCTCGCACGGCCCCGCACTGACACCGCGCTAGAATGCACTGAAGGTAAGACTTAACAAGTAATAATCTACCTATAATGTCCAAATAAATTAGGATAAGGGCAGGAGGATGATGGTGACGAATGCTCCCGTTGCTGGGAGTCTGAGACACAGGCTTCTCTGTGGGAGGTAGTGGGCTGTAACCCTACATGCGGGCCCAGTGCGGGTTGCTTGAATTTCCGGTGCTAGAACATGCAATAGCATCGATTTCCCTTAGCAAGTAATGAGCAAGCCAAATTACACACAGGTAGAAATTTTGTTATATAAAAACCGGTTAGCATACGTCAGTACATTATAAGTGAGTAGACACTGCCCACTCAAAACTCCGTGCTCTGTACTACAATTTAATTACCTTCCATGCAGAGGCCGAAGAAGCGTGGGAGGAGGTGGACAAACATGGCGGCGGCGGCGGCGTGAGCGAGGGCACGCTGCGCGAGCGCGACCTGCTGGCGCTGCTGGCTGCCTTCCCGCTCAGGGACCTGGTGGCTCGGCTCGTGCTGTTCACTCATGCTGTAAGTATCAGCTGCTTGGAGCATCAATGTGGCAACTAAATACTAGCATATGTAATAGAATTGTCTTTTTTTACTAACCCACTATGGATGTTTGTTATCCGAAATAAAGATTATTTTATGAAAGTATTACAAAATAATGATAGAAGTAAAAGGGCGGGTTATCTCGCTGGGGCGCATACCATTAACAGTAGGGGTTTTGTAGGTAGGAGTCCGACTTAACCCCCGTTCACAACAGATAACGGTTATCTATGAGGACTTCCCACATACAAGGGAGGGGGAGGGTTCCATGTGTTGATTCGCAGAAACAATTTCACGTCCATCATCAATATTTCCCAGGACATCCGCCACGCCCGGCCTAGCGACTGGGGCGACGCAGTGGGAGGGCGCGGCGTGGTGCAGGCGTGCTGCGGCGTGCGCGTGCTGCTGCACGTGCTGCACGCTGCGGCGCGCGCGCACGCGGGCTACGTGCGGCTACATCGCACGCTACGGGACCTAGCGGCCAGGGCTCTGCACGCGCTCGCTTGTCTACATCTTACTTCTAGGTAGGTTAGCCGTGGAAAGAAACTTCATATTTATCTTAGTCGGGTTGACTCGAGCGTTGGTCGAACAATCAAGTCATTATTGTGTGTTTCCACTGGCAAGATATTCACATAAAACTATGTTAAAATTTTTCGCTTTCTCTCTTTCTCTTTCCCTGTTGAAATCTTATCTTTATCAGACATGTTTTCATGTGAAGGTTTCGCAAGTGTGACCGCACAGTTATAGCTACTGGTTTGCGTAAGGTTGTACCCGTACCGACCCATACCTACTGTTCCCGCGTGCTGAATTGCGGCCCACTCAGAAGGAGACCTGTCCGTGTCTCAGCAGGAAACATTATAGGGTGATGTAGCCTTAGCGATATCGCTTTAGAGAGCTACAGACAGATTATGGCCAGCGATTTTCAGATTGAGATACTCGTACCTAAGAGATAGATAAATAGAGTATATTTTGATGTACGCCAAAAACGCAGGAAACCAAACCCCTTGATTAACATAAAAACTAAGTTTCTTTTGGATTGGAGTCAACACAGGAAAAATGCACTGGGACCGTAGCTAGTAGACACATTACTAAGATATTAATTGATTTTATTTTTTTCAAACCCTAGAACATTCTACGCCCGTGAGTTAGAAGAGAAGATATCGGCGGAACTGGAAGCATCATTCTCAGCCGGGTTCAATCTATTGGAAGCACAGGAATTATATAGACTGCCAGCAACGTTGCTTGCTGACAACACTGTTAAGGACTACTGCATATCCATAATCATTGGGTTACATGGTATGTAGTGGCTTCTAAGTATTTTAAGGTTCTAGTACCGAGATGTGTTCCTGTGTGGTGTGCTTGGTTTCTTTCACTTCTTTTCACCAGCAAGTGGTCTCTTCTTTAGAAGGAAAACACCGTGAAGAAACCAGCATGCCTGAGAGATATTTCTCGACGGCACGTAAAACCAAATCAGAGGCCCATGAGCGGCATAAAAAGTGTGTTGTCTACATATTTTAAAAACCTCAACACGAAGCGACACCTAATGCCTAATGTCCGTTTTACCAATACTAAGTGACACCTAACTGAAATTCTAATTCCCGTTTTCACCAACACTAAGTGACACCTAACTGAAGGCCTAATTCCTGTTTTCACCAACACTAAGTGACACCAAACTCAATTCATAATGCCCGTTTTCACCAACACTAAGTGACACCTAACTGAAAGCCTAATTCCTGTTTTCACCAACACTAAGTGACACCAAACTCAATTCATAATGCCCGTTTTCACCAACACTAAGTGACACCTAACTGAAGGCCTAATTCCTGTTTTCACCAACACTAAGTGACACCAAACTCAATTCATAATGCCCGTTTTCACCAACACTAAGTGACACCTAACTGAAGGCCTAATTCCTGTTTTCACCAACACTAAGTGACACCTAACTGAACTGGCCTAGGTAGATCCAGTTAAGTCTTTATCTAACAGTACTGAACAGTCAACACTACCATGGTCAATTTTCATAGTTATTCTTTGCTATAACGGGTCAGGACAGGACACACATTAGCTTATCAAACTACAAGGTAGGTATGCAATTATTTACTGATTATTCTTTCTTCCAACAGATACATCTCCGAAACAGCTAGAGCTGCTCTCTATAGAGCTGACGGTGTTACCATGTGACGTGCGCATACGCATCATAGCTCAGGCCGTCATCGATCGCACCCAAGACCATGAGCTCGCCAGGATTGTGCTGGAATTCTTGTTACAGGTATGTAATGTTATTTCGGTATGTTTAGCTTTTTGATAGTGGGAATAGATAAAACATCACGCCTGTAAGTCGCGTAGGGTTATGCAGAGGTGTACCTATAGTGCCGTCACATTTAAGCAATTGTGTTTGCCTGTGTGCCTTCAGCCTTATAATAAGGGGCAAGGGTCTATTGCCATCAACTCGGCACAAATACAGACTCCGGGTTCCTACTCATCAATTCCTTATGGAAAACCCCAATAACAGTTTGCCCAACCGTGGGAATCGAACTCAAGACCTTATGCTCAGCTATACTCCATTTGTTTAGGTAGTTAACTAAAGGTAAACAATCTTGATATGTCTTTTTATGTAAAATAAATCGTATAAAAGACATACAAAGATTATTTAAATGAAGTTAATTACCTAACATCTATTTAAGTAAATACCTAATTGTAAACATTTTTAGATACAATTTTTAGTCATTTTTTTAGATAAAAGACATGCTAAGATTGTTTACCTTTAGTTAACTACCTAAACAAATGGAGTATAGCGCCTACAATCACTAGAATTACGAAACAATAAAAATCACTAGATAATAGTTACTAAAACTGAATTAACTAGATTTTGAAAATAAATCAAAAATATGAATAGTTTTGTGACTGAAAAAAATGAGATTTTATGTTCAAAAACAAGTAGTATTAAATTTCGTGATGTCGGCAGACCGTTTGTGTTATTAATCATCATATTAATTGTAATTGTGTTACAGACTGGACTGAAACGTAAATCAGTAACATGCAAAGGGATGTGCGACGCGGTAGCGCGGGAGTGCGTCGGCCGACTGCTCGCCGCGCACGCCTACCTGCACTCCACAGCGCTGCATATACTAGCTGATATGAATATAGGTTAGTTTCGAGAAAGAATTTGATATAGCCAGCGGAGAATGTACCTGTGTCTACCTACCTACCCCCTTATCACTTAGGGGTATGAAAAATAGATTTTGGCCGATTCTCAGACCTACTCAATATGCTCACAAAATTTCATCAAAATCGGTCAAGCAGTTTCGGAGGAGTATGGCAACGAAAACTGTGACACGAGAATTTTATATATAAGACTAGCTGCCCAGCGCTACTTCGTTCGCGTGGTGTCCTACCCCTTACCCTACCCTACTCTTACGCTACTCTTATCCTACTCCTACCCTACTCCTACCCTACTCCTACACTACTCCTACCCTACTCCTACCCTACTCCTACACTACTCCTACCCTACTCCTACCCTACTCCTACACTACTTCTACCCTACTCCTACACTACTCCTACCCTACTCCTACCCTACTCCTACACTACTCCTACCCTACTAATACCCTACTAATACCCTACTAATACCCTACTCCTACCCTACTAATACCCTACTCCTACCCTACTAATACCCTACTAATACCCTACTCCTACCCTACTCCTACCCTACTCCTAACCTACTCTTAACCTACTCCTACACTACTCCTACCAAAAAAAAAAGTATCCTAGTGTTGTTTTTAGACTTATCCAGGCAATTTTTTAAATTTTTCTCGCCGTAAGAACCATCCTTGAACTTCAACGAACATTTAAAAAAAGAATTGGCCAAATTGGTCCAGGCGTTGTTGAGTTATGCGCTTACCAACACATTTTGCGATTCATTTTTATATTATAGATGAGTTCCAGAATGCTATGTTCGTGAAATTTTAATCAGAACTGTAGGAGAAAAACACTTTTCAAAGTTGTTAAGTGTTTACATATTGGTGCTCGTGACTGTGCACCCGCTGAGGGTTGGTTGGAAATCCTTATAGCAACGAGCACTGATAACCTTTTCTATTATCTATATAATTAAATGAAATTGTAGTATCTGTTTGTAATTTCAAAATAAATGCTGTTTTTTGAATGCATATAAAAAAAAAATATTGTACCTACATAAAACAATAAAAAAACTTTAAAACAAAAGAGGGACCGATTTTGACGGGACTTTACTGGCTAAGTGGTGCCCTAGGGAGTAACTTAGGCTACTTTTGTTTTAGAAAAAGGATTAGGGTTCTGTGCAAAAAAATTAAACCCCTTGAAATTTATTACAAAATCCGATTCGAATAGGGAAGTAATATTTTTTTAATAACTATTTGAGGCGTTTAAAAAAAAAATATTTGATTGGTTTGATTGAGTGATTAGTCGCGGGCAACAGCTAATAAATTAATATAATCCTTACAGTGGAAACCCTAGACCCGTCTTGCGTGAAGACCCTGAACGTTCACAAATGGCGCCCGAACTGCTTGGAGATACAAGCTCTACTGGATGACTGGGCTCGGCGCTGCCAACAGTTCCTGCAGCATCTTCTACTGGAGTTGGATTATACGCCTTATGTGTAAGTATTCTAGGTCCAAATTAAATGAGCTCCCTAAATTAGCTGCGGTCGTTCACCCCCAAGATTGTCGGTGTATATTTTGTGAATATAAACTAGCTTATTTAATTTAACCTTACCGGGCTTAAAACGGGATTAATCGTCCATCTCGTGGCGCGAGTAACTGGCTACGTTCATTTAAATTCAGATAATAAACATCATTAAAGCGCATACTTTTTCTGGTTTAACTGTTCCTATGAGACAGGGTTCGAATTATTATCAAGATAAGTATATTCTTTGAAAATTATCGTGAATTGGGGAAAAGCAGCACACAATCGAGAGAAGTGGATGGAATGGGGGTGACTTTTGCCCAGGATTGAGCCATTATGGACTAATACTTTTAATGTATTGTCACACGGTCTATTAATTTATATTGAATAAAATTAAACCGACAGTACTTAATTATGATGCTGATATGCTAGTTTTTGCCGACTTAAAAAAGGAGGAGACAAGAATAAATCTATACCTCCTATAGACTCAGTGATCACTTCGGTTTTTTTCTGGCATAAGTCGCCTCATAAATTAGTTGGTCTAGTGGTTATTTAAGACACTAAAGTCCACGCCTTTTGTAAGTGTCATCAAATATAGTATATCTGCAGAAATTAGAAATCATTAAAACGTTTGGCTGCTAAAAACATTGTCTAATAATAACAAAAAATAAATCAGGATATCCCTTATCATAGATCAGTAATCAACCCCTATAGTACAGTTCCGGCGGCTAAAACTGTGATTTTAGATGATAATGCGACAAATTAAACATCTGAAGTGAAAAAATTCAAGTAACTTTTGGAGGCCTCTGTATATAACTTCGAACCCTTCCATAAAATCCTTTTGGAGACTAGTAGGGAAATTAGCACTCAAAAATACAGACGCAAATGTGACGGCTGTTTGCGTCTTTCCTCGCCGTGGAGGCCCGTCCCGATGTCCCGGTCCTTGCCCTCCCCGAGCCTTGCACGAGCCAGTACGACATGCTGAGCCTGTAGTTCCAAATCAGCCCCTAAATAATGATTTTATTCAAATCCAACCTGCCCCTTTGCTGTCCTCTCCCAGTGACGCCCTGAGAGGCCCGTACCCCACAGGGGGTGCCCTTAGCGTGTAGTTGCTTAGTTTGTAAGTTTTTTGCCATGACTGGAGGCCTTACACTCAAGGCACCCACAGGATAGTCCGGTTAAGCAGACGGCAACCTCCTAGGTTGACCTGCGAGATGCATTCACAAAAAAAAACCTTTTCCTTCCCCAGCGGCCTCCCGCTAGACGTGCAGCTAGCGGTGGGGTCGTGGCTGTGCGGCTGGGTGCGGGCGCAGGCGCGCGCGCCGGAGTGGGCGTGGCGCGCGCTGCGGCGCCTGCGCCTGCACCGCGCGTGCTGGCGCCTGCCGCTAGACGCGCCCGCGCCGCAAGCTGCGCCGGCCGATCTGTTTGAGACCGCGTATGCGTTGTATGCGACCTCGTATGGCCATTGTATACCGGTGGTGAGTTTTATCTATTGTCTATACATATTTCTAAGTTTGTCTCATTATATAGCGTAGATATATAGTTAATGCTCTTGGAAAGTCTGACAACCAGTCTTACCAAGGATATCGTATTACCCAGTACTAACTGGGTTGTGGAGGTCAGATAGGCAGTCGCTCTATGTAAAATACTGGTATACAACTGTATCCGGTTAAACGGGGAGCCGACTCCAAAATAGTTGGGAAAAGACTAGGCAGATGATGGTCTTGGAAGTTAAAAATGTAAAACTAACTATTCATAAACTGTTAGTGTATTCTTGGCGTATGATCAAAAACCTTAGGAAGGGTAGATTATGCAAAAAAAGAAGATTCTTTTAACCAATCGATTTTCCTTTCCATATCCATCTTTGTTTTCATTCTGGAGAAAAAAAAAAATCCTTCGTTTTCAAGTATGTTTACGTTGTCGCCCTCAGATTTGTTCGGAGGGAGTTGCAGCATTATGCGAGCTAGCCGCTACGCGTCCGCGGGACGCAGTGCAGTGCCTGGCAGGAGTCATGCTCGTCATGGCACATTCTCCCGAGTCTGTGACATACACTCCCAAGTAAGTGCCAGTATTTATTTGTTAAGTAAGGCACACCAAAGATATATTTACAAGAATTGTCAAAGGTAGGAATTATCACAAGTCTTCACCATCATCATCGGCCTAGCCTTTTCCCAACTATTTTGGGGTCGGCTTCCAGTCTAACCGAATGCAGCTGAATACCAGTATTTTACGTGAAGCGACTGCCTATCTGACCTCCACAACCCAGTTCGTTCTGGGTACCTTTTTTTTTTTTTTTTCGGGTTGGAAATCATCAAATGACTCCTCCCGCTCTGGGCGGAGCGGAAGGGAGTGTCAGACTTTTACTGACTAAAAACCACCCATGTGTCTTCTTTTGCCCTTTATGTTCCAGGGCTGCGGTATCTCTTTCGAACAGTCCCGTAGCCCTGTAGTTCTCTGCCTTAGTCAGTAAGAGTCTGACACTCCCTTCCGCTCCGCCCAGAACGGGAGGGGGTCATTTGATGATTTTCCACCCTCCAAAAAAAATAAAACCCTGTAGTTCTGGGTACTACGATACCCTTTCGTAAGACTGGTTGTCAGACTTTCGGGTCACTGACTACCTGTAAAGACTGTCAAAGATTTACAAATGACAGCCGGGACCAACGGCTTAACGTGCTTTCCGAGGCACGGAGGAAACTCGGTATGTAATGGGTGGTCACCCATTCACGGATTAACCTAGGCAAGCGCAGCTTAACCTAAAGATGGACCGGAGCGGCAGTTATTATTTGTTTTTATTTTTTTTATTTTAATTGACATGTTCAATTTGTAATCTTCTTATTTTTTTTTTGGTAATTTTAATTGATTTTTTCTATTCTAATTTGTATGTCAGTAACGACAAAACATAGCAAGAACCTTAACCATTTATAAGATCCCTAATGTTATAACTATGTTTAACAAATAAATGATTCTGATTCTGATTCACAAGTCTTCAATGCTGTGTAAATATATCACTTACAGGCACGCACAACATTTTCATTTAGCTGGTCATTACAGTACCAGTGTTTGCGAAGTCAACGAAGTTTGGTTGTGTTGTATGTTGCTGGCGAGTTTGGCCCGCTCTTGTTCTTGTCCCCAGCTAAAACATTGCCTAGGAATAAACAGAAGTAATTTGTAGTAACTTTTTCGTTTAAAAAGTGCTGATGTTTTTTTAGTATAATTTGAATAAATGATTTTTATTTTGAAAAGGCTCGACAAATGTGATTCCGACATGTTGGAAAAGGGAACACAGCGAAGACAGCGGGAGGCCATGTCTTGGGGTACTTTGCAAAAATTTTTAGATCGAGTTGAAAAGAGAGTTAAAAGATCGCATGATCGTTTAAAAATTTAATGATTTTACGATCTTTAAGTCGCCCCTGTGCGTTTTACTGTCGTTTCTTCTTCCTGTCTTGTCCAGATGTACTGCATGTTTTTCACAGATACTAAGTCATTATAACCTTTAATGTTTCACAGATTCACGGAGCTATTCACAACACTATTAAGTTCAGGCCCGACATTGATGCAGCGCGCTCTCGGTCGCGGCGGCGCGACTGGCTCGGAACTGCTGTTGCGCCTCATACTAGCCCAGTTGTCTGACGAGTGAGTAACCACTTATTTTATTTTACAGTTATTGTCATAACATTGCATAAGTAGCCCATAATGTTCCCTGGGTCACGAACCTGTTCTCTAAGATAGGAAGTGGGCTATCCATGAGATGTGTGGACGTACAATGGTAGGCGTCCCAGCTGAGCGAGCGGCCCGTGTAAGCGCAGGCACGCAGTGCAAAGCATCCTATGATTTGTGTGTGTGGTCCATTGTTCATGAGCGGAGCGGTTCTGCCCTACACGACAATTTGTGGTGGATTGGTGACTTGAGTTCATATTTTGTTATCGTGTTCAGTAGTGGTGCAGTGCCAGTGTCAGGCGTGCTGAGCGCCTGGCTGCACGCGTGCTGGCGGCCGCAGCTACCTGCAGCAGCGTGCGGCTTGGTGGACACTGCCGCGTGTGCCACCAGGCTGTGGCCGCATCTCGACGCCTACGCTAATGCTCTTCTGCAGGTACATATGTTATAATAATACCATTTCAATTAAAAGCCATAAAACATCGAGAATTTGCACCAAATGTAAGCAGTAAATGTGCAAAGAGGCCCCTATGAGAAACACTTGTAACAAGTGCTTTTTTACAGGAAGAAAACGCAAAGGATCACATAGATCACGCCGTCCGCAACGCTTCGACCGCGCCCCTGCTGTGCGAGTGCGTGCTGCGCGCGTGCCACGCGACGCGCGAGGCCGGCACGCACGTGCACGCGCGTCTGCTGAGCGCACTGCACCTACAGCGACTGGCTCAACACAAGATACACGTCGATAACGCGCTGCAGGTAAAATAATGATGTAAAATACACTTTACGAAGCCGAAAGGCACTTGTTCTCCCGGTCATTGCATTTTTTTGTTCTGGACCATACGTGGGAACCTAGTTACGGAGAGGTTGGAGGTCAAAATTCCAACATTTTCACAATTTTTTGATTAATATTCCTTCATTACCCCTGTACTGTTCTATTCGATGTATCCATCGGCACAATGTTTTAGGTGCCTTGCCGTCCTATCGCAATCAGTGATGACACAAAAAGAAAAGTCGTTTCCCAGCAATACTTAGTTTGATGTACAGAATGCTTGGTTGACAGCTTCGTGAACGGTCCGTTTGCACATTGTATACACGAAAAAACAAAGCCTTAACGGTTAGCCATTCGATTTTAGTCACTGTAAACGCTACTGGCCAAAGTATGTTAGTCGTTTATTGAAAAGATACAATCCTCTAACAAGATAGAGGATATTGTCTTGGGAGTAAATAGCTGCCTGACGATGTACCTTCCGTATGAAATTGAAACTGCTAGCACGATAAAAGATTTTGTAACGTAGTAGTAGTATATGGACCAAAGAGGTCCATATACTACTTGGTGTTGGCTGGGGACCTCATGCTGTCGTAACACATTTTCTTATTTTAAAATTCGCTCATGGAAAATGTGTTTAAATTATTTAGAAGTAATAGATATTAAAGAGGAAACAAAATTCTTAACAATCAAATGGATTAAAAATGTCTTGTATTGCAGAAAATAGGCGCCAACATAACCTCAGAAGAGCTAGTAATATACCGAGCGGCGACTGCGGCGCTAGCGGCTCCTATGAACCATCCCTCACACTTGGCACTGTGGAGACTGTTCATGCACCTGTATCTACAGACACCGCCGGACTACGGGTCAGTTATATAACGTAACAAATATAGAAGAGCTAATAATATACGCACTTTTTTGATGTCACGCGTGCTCGAGGATGTGCGAGCGTCCAATTACCCTAACAGATACAACTTGTAACAGGTCCTATACCTGATAAAGTTCTATCTTGTGTTAAACCGGAACCTCGCGGTTGTTGGCCGGTCTACGATGAATGAACCCAGTCCAGTTAAGTTTGGCAATACTTCGGGCTATGAAGGGAGTGCTAGACACTTGTTCCTGTTGACACATCGCTTCGAGTCAGCAGTATTCTTTTTTTTGGAGAGCAAAGCCGCCCCTAAATAATTGTGTACTTAGGCCTCTCGCCCACGGCGACTTTTTGTAGCCATGCTGTCGGGCGTTTACGAAATGCGCAACTGCATCGCTACTAACGCGCGTTAGTCGCATTTGCAACGCGCTACTAACGCGCAACAGTGTCGCGACTGTATCGATGCAAACGCGCGACGGTGTCGAACGACATCGGGGAGAGAACGGAGGGGGGGTGGCGTGTGAGTGGAGAACCGAGCATCAGTGCAACACAGACAGATCGAGAGTCGTTACTGAATCGCGTTTGCATCGCGACAGAAGCGAACCAGTATCGCGTTTGCATCGCGACTGAATCCGGCTAGCGACCGCTTCGCGACTGTATCGATGCGGACGCGCGACAGCATTGCTACTGCATCGCTACAAAAAGTCGCCGTGAGCGAGGGCCCTTAAAGATATTCGACTTCCATTTGTCTCGTGGGAATCGACATACCCTCTAGGTTCTTAAAATAGGCGCTAACTTAGCGTGTCTTCAATTTTGTCTTTTACAGGTCAGTACCAGCAGTGGGACCCCTATTCTTCAGCGGACTAATAAAGTCTCGAACCCTAACTCAAATCAAACGACGACTTCTGGAAACGATCACATACCACCACAACGAAGGCGAATCACTCAAAACCGAGCATAAATCAATCGATACTAGTGAAAGTAGTGAAACACAATCGAGTAACCGAGTCGAACGAGCTACCCCAGTTAGAAATGACGATAGTCTGTTACCGGCGTTATCGATAATCGATTTAACGGGAGAATCGAGTGAGTCCAGCGACAACGAGGATAATGCTGATGATAGCCGAAGTGAGAAGGAAACTAGTCCGAGTAGTGATGCGGTTGCAACGAAAAGGAATATATTTAATTTGATTGCGTATCATGGCGCTGCTGAGAAGTAAGTCTAATTTTTATGATTACAAGTTTTATATTGATTTATGATCTATTTTAGCACATTTCGCTCCCTTGGTACCTATATCCAGATTTTTTCTCCCTTTTTATTCTCTCTCCTCTACAATCTCGCCTTTTATAATATCGCAGAAAAAGATGGCCATAACCTAGAATGGCTGATGGTTAGTGGAGATGGCAAGCATTCGAGGGGTTGTAATCGTAGTCCGATGGAAGGACTCAATTCGCTTATCACTGGATTCAAAACTCCACGACGCTTTTCTCAATGCCAAGGATACGAACAGATGGCGAAACATCGTCAAGCAGAAGATTGCTGCTCGTCGGGGGAATCACGACCCTTAGTCCCTCAGTAATGAGAAACACGACGCGAGGAGTGTTATATCTGGCCTGTGGACGGTGAGTAATGGGTTAGCTCGCCGTCCGTCCGTCTTATGACGACAGGCCGTGTCGACGGCGCGTTCGTGTTCCACGCGCACTTTAAAGAGATGTCAGCAATGATGAGGGGCCCGCAAGGGCCGATGCCTGCCAGGGCTGCGGGACTGTTCGAAAGAGATACCGCGGCCCTGGAACATAAAGGGCAAAAGAAGGAACATGGATGGTTTTTAATCAGTAAAAGTCTGACACTCCCTTCCGCTCCGCCCAGAGCGGGAGGAGTCATTTGATGATTTCCCATCCGAAAAAAAAGGAGTGTTATATCTAGACACTATAAAAGAGGAACCTAATTTAGAATTTTGCTGTTTTCAGATTGCTCAACGAATATCTATGTTGGTTGGAACAAGGCGATAAAGTGCGCGTAGCACCCCACTTTGCAGATATTGCGAGATATGTTCCAGAGCATGTAAGTCTATTTTATTTTAATTTAGTGCCACTTTTGTTAAGATAGTTTGGGCTTGTCAAAAGCATTTATAATTATTATTTTAAACTGCCGTTTGGTCTTGTAGTCGCATGCGCTACTGCTGAGCATGAGGTCCTAGGTTCAATGCTCGGGAAGGACTTTTTATCCCAGGAATTTCTCGCAGGTACCCGGAGGCTTCGTGTCCGGTTAATTGCAATAAGCTCACCCACTATTACATGGGGCTGAAAAATAACTGGCCAAATGTGGGGTGTACTATAAACACTTCTACCGAATTCTTCGGTGTGACCAGGATACGTAAATAAACCAGTTTGAATTATTATTGACAGGCTCTAGAAGCGGCATGGAAACGCGCCGTATCCCGTCCCCTGCCCTCCATAGAGCTGGACAGCTTCCCGTCCGTGGCAGTACAACCTCCGGCCGACGGCACGCCGCCACAGACGCCTTTCCACGTCGCTGTTGATAACATATTGAAGATAAAGGATCGCTCGGGGAAGAGGTATGTGTTATGAGCGTAGTCACACATCTACTCCAATACTGCCCGAGAAATCATTATCTGCCCAGCCTTTTTCCAACTAAGTTGGAGTCTGCTTTTAGACCAACCTGATCCAGCTAAACGTATTTTACATGGAGCGACTGCTTATCCAGCCTCCAAATATCTAGTAGAGGAATGTGTGACACAGCTGGTGGCCTACCATGACCTGGAGTAATTCCACTGTGAGAAAGAGATGGCGCTAGACGACCTGTATAGCTCTGTCTCTTTCCCACACTGGAATTACTCCTGCCCCCTAAAAAAAAAAAATTTGTATTTATTTTTTCCTGCTTTACGACGTCGTTCATTTAATTTTAGTATTTATTTAAATTCGTTATTACACTTTTTGTTTTTATGTATTCTATTTTCTCTTCTTCTTTACACACTATGTCTACGTGTCTCTTTTTATCGACTCTCCTTTCGCAGGTATGCAGGAAGAGATTTTTTAAGAAATAAGCATCACCTTTGTACCTATAATTCTGTTCCTTTCTTCTTTTCTGTATTTAGTGGATACATAACCTGTTATATAAATAAATAAATAATTTTATTTTTATGTAAATTTCCATTTTTTATTGGATATATTGTGATAAATGGCAATGGGTGTAAATTAAATGAATAAATAAATTTATATTATACTATTATTTTGGAATTTGAATCTTAGATACGTTTTCTGTTCTCAGGCGAAGGAGAACATTGATCAAGTCACCTGTAGACGACGTGGACTTCAGAGACGCGCGCACTCTTATATCGCTAGTCGACAAACATTTGAATGACATCGAAAGGCTGGCTCAGTAAGTCTTTTGCTTCTATTCTTTAATCTGCATTCTGTCGCCGAGAGCTTCCGTCCTAGAAAATTCGTGTTCGGCCAATGTAACTTTAAAGCTGCGAACAATTCACAATATTTCATTTTTTTTGTTGCACACCTCACCCATTTCCAATTATTTGAACAGGGAATGGTGTACAGAAGTAGCCCGCGTGTCATCATTAGACAGCAGACTATGGGAGCTGGTCAGCGTATTGCGTGTACGACGTGCATTGCCGCCCGTGCGCAAAAACTGCGCTAATAAGTGCAAGCCCATTACTATTTACATACCGGTACGTATTAGACTACACTACCTGCAATATTGTTCCTCCTCCATTAGATCCATCCAAACGTTTTTAAAGGTTTTTTTTTTGGCGATCAGATGGCATATTATATCAGACTATGTAACTTCTACTTTTATATCTGTAACTTGCATGGTGGAAAAGTTCATGTGGTGTAAAGAGACTACAATTTTGATATAAGTGGGGAAATTTTGTTATTGATCGCCGAGCTGCATGCGAGGGTGTTATAAAGCCGAGAACTGCAGTAACAAATCCCCACCCGAATCAAATTTAGAACACAAATAAATGTTAATTTGTTCATAAAAGTCAATATTTGTTTTAAATAATCATGTTTATCTATGATATTCTTTTTATAAACCAAATTTAATTACTCAAAAAACATTTAACGCATATCTTTTTGCCGAGATTTAAAAAAAAATGACCGCCGACTATAGTCATTGAACCCATTTGGACTTAGTATAAGTTTGGAGTTGCCCAACGCTGACCTGTAGAAAGATTTATTTCCGCACGTGTGCGTGAAAATATTTAAAATCCACGCGTGTGAAATATGTATATTCCATGTTGAACCTAATCGTAGTGCGATAAGAACCAGTTTTCGAGAAAGTGTATTGAAAAATCATATTCTATCTATTTATGAGACTATCGCACAGCTATAATCGTGGTAGAGATAGCGCTCTTCGAAGCCAAACTTTGTCTTAAATTCTATATTTATGGCCGCTTATTGCTTGATGATGTTGACTATTATAATTTGAACTACGCTAGAAATGCAATCCGACTCTAATTTAGTAGAGGCTATTCAATTATTATTTACATAAAAGGGTTCACTTTATTCAGGAACAAGAATGGTGTATATCAGTGGATGCGGAGCGCGGCATCAGAGAGAACCGCAGCAGTGCGCGTACATGTCTACGCCGACTGGCGCGCGCCAGGCCGCATGCTGCGCGAACAGCAGCTGCGTTGCATACTATTGCGAGGTAGGTTTTTAAGAATTTTTTACCTAAAATATAGAAATATCCATAAATTATTTTCGGGAGCCTTGGCGGGCACAAGCGAATCAAAATCAGCTTCTTTAAATCTTTCTGTGAACTTGACGGTATTAAAAAGCAAAATGTTGTCTCCCAGACGCACGCACAGCAGCGCGGCGGGCGTGCGCGTGGTGGAGCGCGCGTGGGGCTGCGCGCGCGCGCCGCACTGCGCCGCCTGCGCGCCCGCCGCCGCGCTGCTCACCGCGCTAGTGCGCGACCTGGCCGAGGTAAACAACATGACATTTCTTTCCGATGATGGAGACTTTTACAGTTCTATTGCTTCTATCTTAGTTCTATTGCAGCGGCATACGAACGATGCATCATCTTCCTTTAAATTTCTCCTTCCCTTTCCTTTTAATTTTATCTGTGTCAAATTACAGCGCTGGATATGTCACGACGGACGCATATCGGCTGAGCTGCTCTCCGCGTGGGGCAAGCGCTCCACCGGCGTGCTGCAGCAGACGCTCTGCGGAGCCCTGCTAGCGCCTAGAAGACTACCCGCCGCCGACTGGCCCAAGGTGTATACTGCGTTGTTGGACTCGCACCTACCATCGCATACCGTGTTCAGTTATTTATCAAAGGTGAGTGTGAAGAATTTTGGTTCATGAAAGTGACCCACCCACCCACCGCATCCAGTGATAATTAATTATATATTTAAAACGAATAACATGGTGGGTTGGGTAATGAAAAGCATGTGTGCGTGTGAATTAGGGATACATTTGTTCAACAACCTGTGACGGACGGACAAAAAGTTAGAATATAATGGTTCGGACATAAAAGGATGAACCTTTTAGATCGAACCTAAAAAATGGGATTAAACTCACTAATAAATACACATAATATATTTCTATTTCAGTTCGAAATGTCGCGCTGGTCAGAATCGGCAGACTCTACCCAACGTCGCGACATGTTGGAAGCCCTAATCCGCGCCGTGCAGCGTTGGGGGCCTGCGCCCTCCACCGAACATCACATGCTGGTCGAGCTACTAGGAGTACATAGCGCAGTACTAGTGGACAGTAGAGAACTGTGTGCGCATGTACTGAGATGTGTTACTGCGTCTATCAACAATACTTTACCGCCAGCACATTGGACCCACGTCGTGAAAGCTGTGGATGCTAAAGCAGCTACAGTTCCCTTCGATCAGGTAAGAATTACCAGGAGTGCATAGCGCAGTACTTGTGGATACTAGAGAGTTGTGCGCTCATGTACTGAGATGTGCCACTGCCGCACCAAAGATAGCACACGTTGTGATAGCTGTTGATGCCACGGTGGTTCGATCAGGCAGGAAGTACCGTGCTGAATTCGAGGGAATTACGTACCCACATAGTGGAATTGCCATTGCTAAGTCGCCATGCTATGTCATGCCATATAATCCAAGAATGTGGACCTAATGGCGACATTTCTTGAATTTACAATTTTAAATTGGATTGCAAAATGTTGTTTCTACTTCAACTAAGCCGAAAACAAGATTAAAAAATTTAAATAATCCTTGTCCTCAGCTAGGTCACCTGCTCCGCGAGCTGGGCGTGGCGTGGTGGGAGGCTCGCACAGGAGTGACGGGCGCTCGGCACGCGCCGCACGCAGCGCACGCGCCGCACGTGGCTGCGCTACTGCGCGCGGTGCAGAGAGCCTTCGTAGCTGCGGCCACTAAGCTCAGCTATGAGCCGGAGAGAGGTAGCTCTTATGCCTCTTATTTCCTTCACATATCGAGTATAGTAGCGAGACCGAGATATTGGCACTGACTCGCAGTGGCGAAGGGTCAAAATTGTAACAGGGGAAGCCGAAGAACGAAAATGAGTTGTAATTTTTTCGTTTTTTTTTTCTGTTTATTTTGACCTCATTTTCATTATTAGCGACCCTGAAAACCACGAAAATGACACTCATGACGAAAAAACTGATAATTTTCGTCGGCGTCGTCTTGAATTTTTATTCTGACCTCAGTTTCGTTGTCAGCAACCCCGAAAACCATGAAAATGATACCCATGATAAAAAAATGCAGAGGTACTGTAAAAAAAAAAGTAAAAGTGACGGCTTACCTAGCTCCCTACAAAACGGTACTGCCAGCCGCGAAGTCACGTGTGCTCTTACATTCTTCGAGTTCTGAATTCTGACACCCGAGCACCGGCTTATTTGGCGTTTTCTTTTTTGACATGAAAAATGTTGGCATTTTTGTAATATTTTCAATCCTCTGATGTATTAAATGTCTGTACTGTGATGATATCCTATTACCTACAGATGTGTATGTAATATATTATGTAATATAGTATGTAATATATTGTTACCGAAAGGAAGCCGGCAGGAATCGGCTTCTTTGGTGTCTTCGGGCCTGCTGACTCGTCATATAATCAAGTCATTAAAGACAAATTAAACTTAGTTGAAACGTACTGTAGCAGTTTCACATCGATAAACGACATTTAACTATATCTAAATAGATGTCAAAATAGTATGTATGAGATGATTCCGCATATTTTTCACCCAAAACACATGTTCGAGCATTTTGCTGTTCTATCTGTGGAGATCATCAAGCGAATTGAGTACGTTACTAACTTTCCTTCTAATAAGATTTATGCATTACGGGAAGTCTTTAAATTTTAATATACTTGTTACTCCGTACGTTTACTCGGACATTTGCAGATCATCGTCGTCGTCTTTCCTAATGTTAGTGGTTTGTCTGTAGTGGCGTGGTACGCGTGGGGCGCGCTGCAGGAGTCGTGGGGCGCGTGGGTGTCCCCGCACCCCGCCGCGCCCCCGCTGCTGCCCTGCGCGGCGGAGCACGAGGCCTACACGCCGATGCTGAGGCACTTTGTGGATAATGTGCATCAGATCATGCTGGATTGTCCCGGTAAGTGCGTCACCATGAAATCTGAATTTATTACATATTATACCTATTAGTACCACATATCGAACATTTTAAACATGCTGGAGTCCATCTGCCTAGAGTTTTGTCGCTATTTTTCAGTCTCTGCCTTGGTCATTCTTATTTACCGGAACCGCTTATGCGGACGATAGTGGTCCCTATAGTTAAAAACAAAACTGGTGACACATCCGACATGAACAACTATCGACCCATCTCCCTAGCCACCACCATGGCCAAGGTGCTTGACGGTCTGATGAAAGGCTGCCTCTCAGAATATATTAAAGTACATGATGACCAGTTCGGATTCAAGGCAGGCGTATCCACGGAGAGTGCCATACTTAGCCTGAAGCACACTGTCAAGTACTACACTGCGAGGAGGACGCCGGTATACGCGTGTTTCCTTGATTTGTCGAAAGCTTTCGATCTTGTCTCCTATGATGTGCTATGGGTCAAGTTGAGGGACACGGGTGTGCCGGCGGAGTACACAGCCCTTCTCCGATACTGGTATACTCACCAGACAAATCGGGTGAGGTGGGTCGGTACTCTGTCGGATGAGTATCAAATGGAATGTGGAGTGAGGCAGGGGGGGTTAAGCTCCCCCCTGCTATTTAATTTGTATGTAAATCAACTTATCGAGCGGCTGAGCAGCACACATGTCGGCTGCCATATAGACGGTATATGTGTCAATAACATAAGTTACGCGGACGACATGGTGTTGCTCAGTCCATCGTTGAGCGGACTGAGGAAACTACTCACGATCTGCGAGACATATGCCGAGGTGCACGGCCTAAAATACAACTCAAAAAAGAGTGAGGTGTTAGTATTTACGGCACCTAAACAACAGCCCCGTCGTGTACCTCCAGTATATCTCAACGGCGTAGTACTCAATGTAGTGAATAGTTTTAAATACCTGGGTCATGTAGTGACCAGTGACCTACGTGATGATTCTGACATAGAACGCGAGCGCAGGGCGTTGGCGGTAAGGAGCAATATGCTCGCCCGTAGGTTTGCTCGCTGCACGGCAGACGTCAAAGTGAGTTTATTTAAGGCGTTCTGTCAGTCCTTCTACACGAGCGGCCTGTGGGTGTCATACACGGGCCGAGCCTACAACGTCCTGCGCGTACAATACAACAACGCTTTTAGGATGCTGTTGCGGTTGCCACGACGTTGCAGTGCGTCGGGAATGTTTGCTGCAGCTCGTACGGATGGCTTTCACGCCATCATGCGTAAGGAAGCGGCTTCCTTACTGCAACGCTTGCGTGGCACTCGGAACAGCATTCTGAAAATGATTGTTGGCAGAGTGGATTGCCCCATCCAAAGACACTGGGTTAAAATAGGTATAGGTTTAAGTTAAATTGAACTAAGCACTAATAACACTAACATAGCATATAAGCTCAATCTGTTACTAACCACTAACAAGTTATGGACTGATGTAGGTCTGAAATGAAGATATTTTTTTTTTTTTATTTGTGTCCGACTGAAGGTTCGGTTTCGGCCACCTTCAGCCTTCGGCCTAAAACTACCTTCGGCTTCGACCAAAACTTCAGCCCATTTTGGCCGAAGCCGAAGGTAGTTTTTCTAGAAAGCGCCGAATTTGAACGACCGAAGATAGCGCGTTCGGCAAACAAATTCTTCAGCTTTATTATACTAACCTAGATTTTAAGACTTACAAACTGTAACAAATTATGTACTTCTTTTTAATTTTCAATGTAAGCATCTATATTCAACTCAATTTTCACAGGTTCGGAAGTCCACCTCCTCCAACAAATATTCGAATGGTCCGTTCAGTCGTACGTCAACGTGCAGGGTTCAAACGCGCCCAGTGCCCCGGGCGCCAGTTCACAGGAGAGTCGAGTGCAAGCGTCCGCATTACTAGCTGAACTAGCCAAGTTACCGTGGAGCGAACACCAGTGGTTCTATGGCAAGTGTCTGCAGCAGGCTTTGCAGGTCAGTAGATGGTGCATTTGGGCTTAACATCAAATCTTGAATAGACGAATACCTTAAACCTGACCAGATTAAAACCAGCCTGTGATGAGATACCATCTTGGATGCCCGCATCTTGTTGGCCAACCTAATGTGTTTCAGTCTGTCCCCTTCTTGCCATCAGCAAACCTGACGAGTCTTACCTACGCATCCGAGTAGATACTGGAAACTCTAGGGTATACTCTCGCATACCCTAGAGTTTCCATGTTATGAGTGGATGTTTCAAACAATTTTGTGTTGTTCATCTAGATGTCGACCAGCACCGATAGCGAGTTAACCTCCTGGTGCTGTTCGGGCTGGCGCGGCACGCACGCAGCCACGTTACTGCGGGACTGTGACACGTCGCAGCTGGCGCCGCACCTCGCCTCGCTGCTGTACCTGTTCACTGGCACGCACCTGCCGCACTCGCAGCAGGTAACATATTATTACAGGGATTTTTAATAATGACCTAATTTTAGGTATTAGCGACTCGTAAAACCACGAAAACGACATCCATATCGATAAATACTATTTTTGGCAAATGATCCCCTAATGATGATGAACTTGCATCTTTCCACGACCGCCATTTTTAATTTTGCCTATCTAGTTATGCTACCTAAAAGAAAATGCGCGTGCTACAAAAGCGAAAATGTTCTCGTAATAGTGTGGTGGATTGTGTGAACACAGTACCTACACAGTCCATCTCCAATAACCGATCAGAAATTCAGAAAGTTAGTTTCAATTGGACCATTAAAACGCACTTTCGAATGACAAAAACAGAAAAATAGGTTTGATGATTCTAGTTGCTCATTCGCAAATATAGTGTCGCATGGAGAAGAATGGGCACGAAACTCCATAGTTACTCTTTTGAAAGCCTTTTTCATCTCGTATTTTATTCTATTCTCGTTTTTGTCAGATCTTAGACGAGGCCTGCAAGTTACCGTGGTATCGTCTGCCGGAGCTGGCGTTGGACGAAGCTCTAGACCGGTTCTTTATGCTGCATTACGACCCTGCGTTTCCTTATCACGACCTGCCGCAGTTCAGGTGGTACATATTATTTTTAACCGACGAAAAAAAGGTTTTTGAAGTAGCAAGTTGACAACATGTGTGTTTAGTGTTTGTACCGATGCGAGTGTCGTTAACTTGTCGGTGCTAGCTTATTAATCTACATCATGTAGAAAACGCTGAAAATGAAAAATAATATCCTGTGACTAAACTACTGAATATATTCGATTGAATTTTGGTACGCAGACTGGGAACGTTATGAGGTGCACACATACGCATTAATTAATTCATTAATTATTGTCATATTGTCGGCGCTACCCTGTATATATTTTTTTGTTCATTAATAATAAATTGTCTAATTACGCGTCATCTCAACGGAGTTTTCGCTAGCTAATTTAATTTAACCTTCTTTAGGTTAAAACTGCGTAATGTGACAACTGGATCAAAAATAAAGTAACTCTTTGCTCAACAGATTAATCCTGGTAGCATGCGGGCTATCAGTAGTAGACGGTAGCTGTAACCGCCCTGGCGACACAAGTGGTGCCGTACGCGCGCGCGGCGTGTCGCAGTGGACGCGCGGCGCGTGTGCTCCCACGCTCGTCACGCACGTGCCCGCGCACACCGTGCGTGTGCTCCACACTGTCACCGAGCTAGGTATGTTGTATCTCGCGGGTCTGTGGACGGTGAGTAATGGGCTAGCTCGCCGTCCGTCCGTCTTATGACGACAGGCCGTGTCGACGGCGCGTTCGTGTTCCACGTGCGCCTCAAAGAGATGTCAGCAAACATGAGGGGCCCACAAGGGCCGATGCCTGCCAGGGCTGTGGGACTGTTCGAAAGAGATACCGCGGCCCTGGAACATAAAGGGCAAAAGAAGGAACATGGATGGTTTTTAGTCAGTAAAAGTCTGACACTCCCTTCCGCTCCGCCCAGAGCGGGAGGAGTCATTTGATGACTTCCCATGCGGAAAAAAAGGTATGTTATATCTAAATGTGCACACAGTTCCCTCGGGTAGCTGTGTCCGCTCGGGCGGCACATGTCGTGTCGGCGATGCGATGCTGCTGCCATATAGTGCTTATAACCGTGTGTTGAGCTTTAGTGTGTGTTGACCTGAAGGCTCTCTTCCCATGGCGCGTGATATCAACAGTCGCGCCACCTCACCACGAGTGACACTCGACAACTCTGCGTGCGTGACTCAAGATACTAAGACGCGCGTGTGACTCTTACTTTTTTGCACCGTGAGAACCCCGCTTGACACCTTTCTTACTCTGTGTTCTCACTGTCGAAACATTCACATAAATCATGTTAAAATCTCTCTCTCTCCCCCTCTCCCTCTTCCTTCTGTTTTTCTCCCACTCTCTTCCTCTCCCTTTATCTTTCTCCCTCGCTCTCTCTCTCACTCTCTTTACCCCCTCTCTCTCTTTCCTTAGTTGAAAACTTTTACCTCATCAGAAAAAAAGCGTTTAATGTGAATAAATCGTATTTTGTAACATTTTAGTTTAGTAGGTGTTTTTCGTTGCTTCCAGTGCCATATTTAGACGAGTCCAGCGGTGAAGTAGAAGAACTACTCAGTCGTGCTGTGGTAATAATGTGTATGGAGCCGGCGGCATCTGCAGCTTTACCGGTAATTACTTTACTTTTGTTACTGTACTGTTGGCCCGCATCAACTCACTGCTGGGCAAAGGCCTCTCCCCAAGACTTACCAGACCTTTGCACCAGTGGTCGTTGGTTTTATTCAGCTCTTCCCACCAACTACTTCGAGGTCTGTCGCCTTCTGGCGGTTTTGGGAGCTAAGTACTGGTTATTTTGGCCGACACTTCATTAATGATATGGCAGACGTGATCAGCCCCCCAGTTTAGCATAAAACGGGTATTTGAGCAACGTCATAATACATATTGGATTATGCAAATGCTCACTTGACGCCTAAAATTTAAATTTTACTACTTATTCATAAAATACGGTGTTTTGTACCAGTTTGACAATCGAGTTATTTTAATTTTCGTGTGTATTCAGATGTGGGTAAGCTGGGTAACCAAGGCTACCCCGCGGTTAGTTCGCGCATGCGTGTCGGCAGTGGCGACGCTCACTGCGTTCGAATACTTTGCTACGCTTGCCGACGCGGCTGTGCGAGCGCTACTACTATGCAATGGTAAGTTTATGACATACATGCGGGGCGAGATTTTGAACTGGGACCAATGTGGTTGCTACTGCTACTGCTAGAAGATAATATGATTCAAACTTAATTACATCAAACAAACCAGTTATAGGCACTTTTGAACCCCGACAGCAGCCACCCAACAGTAACCTTATTGAAATTAAAATAAAGGTCACTCGGATTCTGACGGAGATGCAAAAACAGAAGCATATAAACAACTGAAAAGACTAGTTGCCCATTTTGAAGCGTAGACCTTATGGAGAAGAACGGGCAAGAAACTCCATTTTTTTTGTATTTTGTATTCTCTTTCTAATCAAAATGTTGTGGCAAACTTTCTTTTTTTATTTAAGGTGAATGCTCCAACCAGCCCGCGAAATTCAAAATTTCTTGCGTTTTTTGCAATTTGCAGGCCAGTGCTAGGTTGTATGTTGATTAAAATATTATTCGCGGCTGTAAGACGTATGTAGTTACAGTATTATAATCATCAAAATCACCAATACAACCCTCCAAGTTCATAAAGGTGTAGGAACAAAAAAAAAACAGAAAAAGTCATTCCTACAGCTTTATGAACTTAGAGCGTTTTATTGATGATTTTGATGATTATAATTCTGTAACTACATATGTCTTACAGCCGCGAATAATATTTTAATCAACATACAACCTAGCACTGGCCTGCAAATTGCAAAAAACCCAAAAAATTTTGAATTTCGCGGGCTGGTTGGAGCATTCCCCTTAAACTAGGTGATGAAAGCTAGCATTACGTTTTCTTTACTATAATGTTGATCCACAGAACCCCACGGCTGGCGTGAGATTGCAGCGCGCTGGGCGTCGTGCCCGTGGCGCGAGGCTCACACGCTGGCGCAGCGTGGCCGCTTGCACGCGGCGTACGCGTGCGTGCTCTCTCACGCGCACGCGCCGACTACCACGCGAGCCACGCTCTCTGCGATACTAGCTGCTGATATACACTTGTGAGTAGATGGTAGTAAAATATGGATTGTGCGACAAATGTCCTTATAGATGTAACGGCTTCTTTAAGGAACTTCTGGACAAAAAACTACGAAGAGTTAGAAGGTTCCTCTATGAAGACCTAGTTATAGTATTCCAGCAACTGATGTGTAGAGAGGCATTAAAAAAGTCCTACGGCAACGCAGGATTACTATAGTTAGACTAGAATATCATAGTTAAACATGATTATTTAAAAGTAATATTTACTTTTATGAACAAATTTACATTTATTTGTGTTCTAAATACAAAAATACTATCCGTTCAAATGTTCTATTTCTTTAAAAGTGTATTGAAAAACGTCGTTTGATACGCGTGGGGATTTGTTACTGCAGTTCTCGGCTCCATAACACCCTCGCCTGCAGCTCGGGTGTTAATTCCGCCTCGAATGCAATAACAAAGTTTCCCCACTTAATATCAAAATGTGCTATTTCAGTGTGGACAACGAACCAATCATCGCCGTGTGGATATGCTACGCGTGCCGCACGGCGCTCGCGCACGCTGGCGCCGAGCTGAGCGCCGCGGACGCAGCGCGCGAGTGCGGCGCGGCGGCGCGGGCGCTGCTGGCGCGCTGGACGGAGCAGCCGCGCCGGTCCATACTGAGGGTCGTTACCATGCACGCTGATACTGACAAGCCTACTGCACTGTGAGTGAAGCACACACACACACGCTGACGCCGCGCCAAGCAGTGCGACACGGCGCATTTTTTACTACTTATAATTGCTAAATTTGTCCCTTCCAGTCACCGCCTCCTCTGCCGCTACGCTCAATGCGTCCTGTCCCCGGACGACAACACCCGCCGCGCGTACGAAACCGCCTGCAGCACCACGTTGGGCGCCAACAACGACGTCAGCAGCTGGGCTGGCAGCCCACAGCTGGACAAGCTCGTGCGCCTCGCGGGCCGGCTGTGGCCCAAGTATGAGAAGTACTTCCAGTATGAGATGGAGGTCGCGCCTGGAGTTAATGTTGTGAGTGTTTGAGATACTCGTAGCTGACTGTTACTAAGTCGATGAAACCGTTCTTTGATTCAAACGAATTTGAACTTTAAACTCATTACAATAAGGTTTGTATTCCTATGAGCGAATGTTAATGAGAGTTTCATGCGAATACGAACCTTATTATTTTACGAGTATTGTTGATATTTGTATGAATTTTGCCCTTCGTGAAAGCGTCTCTAGTTCTCTACATAAAGCTGAACGATAAAAAAATATATATATAAAATAAAATACGTTTAATTCAGACTCATAAAATACCCATAACTTGTTAGTAACATTAACAACTTGTGGACATTTTACTAGTCTTAAAAAAGTCTTCCTCGCAATTATAGAGTTCGAAAGTACCTACTATTATGAATCGATTTCGCCAATTAAATGAATATAGGCAAAAAGTTTTTTAATAAAATCTTAACAGCTATTCTTATGTTTTTTTTTCCTGTTAAATTAAAGAAAAGGTCGTATAGAAAGAAGTATTAGTATTATTTTGCTGTTATAAGCCTTGCCAAATTATTTAGTATAAAATATTTTTGTAAGTGAGAAAATTGATATTCTAAAGTGCATATTTAGCCAATATTGCAACTGTTCGACTGAAAACTACTTATTACCCGACTTGCAACAGCAAAGTCAGGGGTTATGTTTTTTTTTAAATATTTTATTAGATCGTAATTTTTTTATTTGTGTAGGAGACTGTTATTGAAAACTTTATTAATTTAGAATCTCTGTAGATGTAATAGTAACCATTCCTAAGGCCGCTATCCCACTGGCGTTTTACGAGCGTTGGCGTCTCCAACAAAGCTGCGCTGACGCGACGTTGATGCCGCGAGTCTCTAGTTGCAAGCGTTAACGTTGCGCACATGCTGCGATTTGAGACGTACAATCAGAGACAAAATTAATTCCGATGAGGAAACACTATTGTTGGCTTTTCTACTTCGACGAAAACGTAAAAGACGTTTTACGTAAAAGAAAAAGATAGTCTCATCGTCAATTTTGGGTAAATCCTATGGTTCAATCGATTACAAGAAAGCGAATATCTCGCACTGTACTCTAATAATATTAAAAATAAAGAATCTGAATTATATTTGCGAATGCCGGAGATTACATTTGACGAACTTTTCGAAGTGATTCAAAATGACATACAATATTTAGACAATAATCTCAGAGTTTCAGTGTCACTAGAAGAGAGGCTTGTTATAACTGACGGCGTGATTGTACCTGTGGCCAAAAAACGCAACGTTAACGTCGCGTTGACGCGATGTCGACGTTGTGAAGTCGCAGCGCGAACGCTTGCCACTAGAGACTCGCGATATCAACGTCGCGGCTACGCAACATTGTCGCTGCGCAGACGTTGGAGAAACGCCAACGCTCGTATAACGGGATAGGGGCTTAAAGTAAAACAAATTAAAAATGACTGCGACGCGGTAGGCGGGGCGGCAGCACATATCCGACAAAACGCACGTGCGTGTCCCACGCGTACCCAAGTCGCAAATCATATCTCCTGCGCCGTGAACGGGCATTCAGAGAACCGTGTAATATTTCCATAAAAACGTGAATATGAGTGTATAGCGAAACTAAATGATTTGACTCAATTAAAATGTAGTCTAAGGTTTTCAACGTAATTAATGCAGACATTTTTAATCGTACGAACCTTTTCATTGTGGATTCTATTGTGTTATTTGTCTTAACTAGTCACGAATTATGACAAAATTATTGTTAGCCACCAAAAATGTTATTAAATTAGTTATTTTTTTACAATTTTATATTAAAAAACGTAAAGCGAATCTAATTTTATTACCTACGTGATTCGTGATAATATTTAGTGTGTAAGAAATTGGACGCGCAAACTGTTAACATGAATTCGGTACAGGATTTTAGACTCAATTGTGAGTTTGAGCGACTTTTTTACTGGTTATTAAAAAAGAATGAGCTCTTCCATATTATTTTGTATCTATAGTGTTGCATTTTTGTGTTACACTTTTATATCAAACAGCAAGGCTCCCAAAATGACCTGAATTTAACTGGTGTTCCCAAGTTCATATGACCCCAATCTATTTAAGTCGCGAGTTAATAGGCTTCTTTTGGGTTAGCTCGTTCCATCGTCGACCTCATCTCTGTCCTCAGGACTAGATTGAGGTCAAGAGTAGGCCCATCAAACATAAAAAAAGAATGAATGAATTGTCGCTTTGGGACCATTTTACGAATTGTAACGTAATTCAAATGATTATCCTAGATTCTGCTAAAGCAGCCTTTTTAAGGCCTTCTCTTCTTCTTCATCTTTTGAGTAACAGACAAAAAATGTTTATGTTGGAGTATCTAAGGCTGAGATCTATAAAGCGATGTTTGACTTAACTCAAGCTAAGCGCAGTAGCGTATCATCCGAAAATAAACCTAATTAGTATAAAGCTAATGTTCATATTTTTATAAGCCACTATAACCAAACGTATCATACGAATAAGAACATTAACGTTATACAAATAAGCTTCATTTTCGGATGAAGCTCGACTGTAATTAGCTTGAGCTATGACAAAGTTTGCTTTATATATATCTCACAGCCTTAGAGCTAAGATAATGCCCTGTTTTCAAGGTAACAGTTTGCGCGTCGATGTCCCTAAGAGTCAGTTCTAACAAAACGATAAATGCTCGAGCAATTTACTAGCTGCATTGAAAATAAGACCGTATTACCATTGCTTCAAAGCGCGGCGCGCTACCGATTCACGAGGCGACGCTTGATGTCCGCGCCGATATTCATTAAATTTTCTACTTTAAACAATAGTAATACGGTCCTATTTTCAATGCAGGCAGTAAATTGCGCGATTGCCTCTTACACTCTATATGCCTTGTCACAGTTATAGCGTTTGCACCACTTACGTGCCAATACTTGGTTTTTAATAGTTTAAGGAATTAAATCAATCTGCAGTGCAGTTTGCTATGCTTAGGTGCTGGTAGGAAATATTATAATTATAAACATATCACACACATTATTGAGGACATTACACTTTAGCAATGTTTTGATTTAATATCTTCAAAAAAAAAGTGTTCAAAGCAGTGTGATCTGACCAAATATTATTATGTCTTAATTGTTGTATTCAAATATCGTTAAGTGGATGGAACTATTCTTTTTGAATTTATCAATATTCAGTGACATACGTAAATAAAGTGAGAAAATAATTAATGTTACCTCCGATGTTCTTATTGTATTTTATTGAGCACGACAGCTTATGAGGATTTGTTGCTCAAATAAAACCATGTTACTTTAGCTTTAAATAAATATAATTTCAAATAAATAATCGTTTTATTCTACTTAAAATTACCACTTATGAAAAATATAAGTCACATCTTTATAGGCTTGAATGGACACCGACGCACAAACGATTACCACGTGATCAGTAGATCATTTCGAATACCCCCACATAGACATTTTTCATCGGTTATGAAAAAAAACTGCTTTCGTACAAAAGTGCAATACCTGCCCGGTCAAAATGTTCGGAATGATGTACTGAAGACGTGGTTACCGTTTGTACGTCGATGGTATAATATCAATAATAAATAACTATGTACTCGAGTGTGGTCACACTGGAGTAGGTACACGAAATCGGTTTGAGCCGAACACAAAGAGCTTTATGTCCGTCGTTGCGATAAAAGCGAAAAAGACGTGATTCGCCTCATTCCGGTTCGGGAAACGTCACTACTTTGTTGGGGTCGGCTTCCAGTCGAACCGGATGCAGCTGAATACCAGTATTTTACATGGAACGACTGCCTATCTGACCTCCACAACTCAGTTAGTACCTACTGGCCAATAAATACGATACCCTTTGGTAACACTGATTGTCAGACTTTCAGCCCACTGACTACCTATAACGACCGTCAAAGATCTACAAATGATAGCCGGGACCCGAGGTGTAGAGGAAACTCGTTATGTTATGGATGGTCAGGTCACCCATCCACGGACCGGCCTAGGAAAGCGCGGCTTTACCTTGAAGATCGACCCATGCGGCTGTTATTATTTAGCCACGAACTCCGCCAACACGAGTAGACACCACGTCGAACTAAATGCGACAAATAAGTGATCTGCTCAAGCCGATTCCGCGGCGATAAGTGTGTTAAACATTTACAATAATTAAAAAACTAATATAATTCAACGTTTTTCGCTACAAATAGTTCGTCAGACTAGCTAAGATTTACGCACATTTTGCTATAACATTTTTGTCAATAAGTAGTAGTAGTAGTATTTTTAACTTTTTTGTCTATAAGATCAATGTCCATCAGCTGACATGTTTTATCAGCTGCTGACATTGATAAGTAGATTATTTCGCGAGTTTACTGAGGTACTAATAAAATGTGTATGGGAATTAATAGATATGTTTGTCTAAGGCGAAACAAATGGTTTTAGGAGACATAATATGACTTCATCTCGACACCAGACACGATTAAATAACTAATAAATTAAACTGTATATTATAACTTGCAATTGATTTGTAAATCAAGAGAATACAAAGTTACGTGAGTGAAGCTGCGGATGCAGCAAGTTAATCAAAATACTGTATTAAGTTTCTAGAACGACCGTAACATAGTGTAACAAAAACACCGTAAATAAATGCTTGAAATAGCACTAGGAAGGTTGTTACAAGGACGACAAACACTTGTAATCAATGGAGTTTTTTCAATAAATTAAGAATCTATAAATAATACATTCGAATGCATGTTTCCCTACATTGATTAAATAATGGAAGCTACACTCATCATTCCATAACAGCGCAATACAACATAGACTTTATCAAGAAGGGAAAACGATAATCTTTACGTTGTATCCACCTGATTGGAATCTCGAAATAACATGAAACCAATTTATGAGTGTTTTCTTGCTTCATTTCTTAATACATCCCAACATTTAGAGAATTTCTAAAAGAAGGTTTCTGTTAATACTTTAAATCGCACCCGTGCAAAATCGGGGCGGGTTGCACCTTACCGTGGTCAGAATTTAGGGCCACTAAAACCTCTTCCCATGATAATGTATCACAAGCCCAAGCACAGCCGACGCAGTGGCGATCCCACTAGCTTGAGGGACACTGAGCTTACTTCCCCACAACCATCCAGGTGGAAGCCAGCTCACGGCGTGGAGCGTGTCCAGTAGGAACTTGGTGGTGGTCAGCGAAGCTTGGGAGAAGCGAGCTGAGGCGCATTTAGTGCGCTCGGGAGATTTCAGGGCTTCAGAAGTCGCGTTGAGGGCGCGGATTGATCTGTTGGTAAAGAGGAGATTGTTTTATTTTTAAGGTATCTATATGGTGTATGAACATGGTCGAAGCAAAAGTAGTATGTGAAGGTCGTAGCAGGTGACGTTTTGTAGCTTCTGTCTTCGCACCCCCCCTCCACCCCCCATGGGAAAATTGACAGTTTATGCAAAAAGCGTGTATACTTCAGACGGTGACGACGGACCGCAAATGGCGGCGGCGTTGCGGTTGGCAATAACCGCAACAGCAATGCCGCTGCGGTTCTAATTTCGAAAGCGCGGGCGTCACAAGTTCGACGGCAGCGGCATTGCCCTTTTTCAGTTCCTCGACGGTCATTTGTCAAACGAGAGATAACGTATTTTTGCTCTGTTTGTGACAGCTACCGATTTTGCGGTGTGCGTGTGTGTCACCTTTTAATCCTGATTCATGTTTATTAGGATTCAGAACATCTTCTTATCTCTCTATCTATCGAGTGTACAATAAGTGGAGACCACTTATCTGATATTCGTGTTTGTTTAATTCATTGATTGATTTGTTCTCTAGCTGGGTTTTAGTGTAGGTTAACATATTTTGTTTCAACGAACATGTGGTTTAGTGAGTATTCTTTCGTTTAACCCAGTACCTAATAACCATATGCTATAAGTACAATCTATGCTTTCATTTAAATGAGGACAAAACATAGTCAATAAATACAAGCGAAGGATAGAAGCGAAACTCTTTATTTACAAAAGTGTATCCATATAATATGGTACGCGTACTGCGTAGTGCCAATTACTCTTCTTACTTATGTCGTATATAATTTGAACCATCCATTAGCACAATGTTTTGAGCGCGCCAAGTCATAATCAGTAAGGCAATAGGCTAATTAAAAATAATAAGTAATAAAACCCGTAATTGTCATGTATACCCGTAATTATGTAGCAAGTCTCTAGATCCAATATTAACTTAAATATAAAAGAAATAACATAGTCTGCCATGCTAATATTCTTTTTCTAACAAACCTGAGGAAGCCAACAAAGGCAGACAGAGACCAGAACAGCTTGTGCGCCGTTCTTATTTTGAACTCCGTGTCTTTGGAAACTTGTAGCATGCCAGTGTCGATGAGCCAGGAGAGCTTCTCTGCTTGGAGGTAAGCGAGGGTGAATGTACTGCCAGCCACGCCCAGTGCACCCCAGAATGGACCATCCTGGAAAAATAATAAAAATATAATTTGAAGCCGCATTCATTTGAATATCTACTTAACACATTTTGTGTTGGGTTAGGTCAGTTAAAACAACTCATTGCACAGAATAGGGCTTTGTGGAATCATCGGCACGGCGAAAAAGAAGAACTAAGAAAGAGCATAACAGTAGCTGTTTTAAGATTTTGCAAATGAGGCTGAGCAAGCAAAGCTTGCAAGTTTATTCTCACAGTTCCCGACTTGATAACCGATTCGGGTGTGCGTAAAGGTTTGAGTCTGCCACAGATATGTAAATGCGAGATGTTGGGTATCGGAATAAATATCAAACAAATGTATTTCGATACCTAATTCCGGCTAAACCGATTGGTCTTATAAGGCCTAAGGCCCTTCGCACATGGAGCTACTTAAAAAGAACTAGTCACAAACTTAAATTACTAACGAGTAACCTGAGCGTCACAGCCCATACATGTTCAATGGAGGTTCGCACACGACGCGACTAGTTACTAACTGGTCAGTAACGCGTTAGCAACCGATCACGCGCGACGCGTCGTACGGCCCTTCGCACATGGAGCTACTTAAAAAGAACTAGTCACAAACTTAAATTACTAACGAGTTGCCTGAGCGTCACAGCCCATACATGTTCAATGGAGGTTCGCACACGATGCGACAAGTTACTAACTGGTCAGTGACGCGTTAGCAACCGATCACGCGCGACGCGTCGTACCGGTCACCACGCTACTGGTTTCCCGAGTTTCTTTATTTTTTGTTATAAAAATGAACGAGCAAACATTAAATATTCAATTTGTGAAGGAGGTGGAAAAATACCCATGCTTATATAATTATAAAATAACAGAATATCCACGAAAGGATATAACAGAAAGAGCTTGGATATACGGATGAACCCAAAACCTGCGAATATTCCTTCGACGTCTATTATGATAATAGCTAGTATAATACAATATCGTCGTCGTCCTCGCTCGATCCAGTTGACATGTTTACCACTTGTTAACCGTGTGCTTTTGTAAACAGAAATAAGAATAACAAAAGTGACTGAAACCTTACAACTTGAGTAGCGTTGTGTGCGAGATACAATTCCTAACTGGTTTGTAATCGTAATTAGGTACTGATTGGTTCAGTCATTTTTGAGTAGCTCCATGTGCGAAGGGCCTTAGGGTTCAGGTAGTGGTGGGATCAGCGGTCAACACAGAAAGCATGCAGCCCTGAAAAGCGGTAATTTTGATTAAAACAGCTACATTTCGATCGATGACTAGTTTCGATTGATATGGTCACTTAAGTAGATTACTCACTTGCTTCCCAAGTCCGTATGCCAGCGCAGTCTTGATCGCTACAGCATCATCTAGGAGCCGCAGCGAAGCTCGGGTGGCGGCGAGGCGAGCGCTCGCAGCCAGCAGGTCCTTGCGTTGAGATGTGGAGCCCCATAGCTTGAGCGCGTAGCATGCTAGGTTTAGCACCTGGTGGTTGCGAGAATATTTCAAAAATAATAGTAAAAAGACACTGTATCAGTTATTAGCTAAACGAATAAGATAAATAATCTCAGGTGAGTTGAATTAACTAATTGATTATACTATTTACAAACTACACTAAGTACTTAATGTAGAGTTGTTTATCTGTAAGTAGGTACTTGATTTTTTTCAGGTTATTTATATTTAGGGTAGTGCCTACGTTTAACACCCCGAATTACGATATACTTAAACTCCCGTTTTCACTAACAATAGGTGACACCTAAATGAATGTCTAAATATCACTGCGCTGTTGGAATTCCAACTTTTGACGCTGAGCCGAGCATTGGAAATTGAAAACAGAACGTGACATGCTATGTTTAAGAAGGTGACCCTACATCCTACCCCTGACACTAAACAACTTTCCATGCAACACATAAACAGATTCGATTCGATAAAAAGGGAATGTGAATGGGGAGAATTGCACCACTAAACAACACAACATTAACAGCCTGTATGACTGAAAAAGTGATCAATTGAATATTAAAAAAAAAAAAAACCTACCTTATCCCTATTAGCGTGTGCCTGCAACAGATCACAGAGCTCGTTCACAGCCGCCATGACACGCTCGTGTTTACGTCCACAATGATACACCGAACGTCCGCGGGACGTAGAGCCGATTACCTCCGATAAGATACGAAAGTAACGCCGATACTCTCAATCTTTCAGCACGGTATCTACTACCGAATATTATGCACAGATATAAGAAAAATAGTTCTTATATCTATGATATTATGTAAGCAATCAATTTGATAGTAACAATGACATCTTATCAGTATGTGAATTTGACATCTGTAATCTTTATGAATTAGATAGGTAAATCTCGCGGTTTGTGAATTGAACAGGTAACTGTTTCATGTCTGTGAATTATACATATTTATTGTCTGATGGCCTCGACTGCCTCGTTGCTCTAGTGGTCGTAAGCGCGACTGCTGAGCATGAGGTCCTGGGTTCCTTTCCATCAGGAATTTCTCAGTAGCAGCCACGGACTTTAAATTTGTGCCCGGTTGATGGCAATAGGCTCGCCCTCTATTACCTGGAACTTAAAGAAAACTGGCGAAATGTGGGTGTAGGTACTATTAGGTACACCTCTGGCGTGGTTTTAAGTTATGTATTGTTTAATGGCTGGGGAACAAACAATGAGAACAACGAATCTAAATATTTTATTTCGGATCGTTTTTTATTTATTTTTAGATCAGATCTGTTTTTTATCAGAAATCCTTTTTTTAAATTTTTTGTTTGAATTTCTCAGTAGCAACTTCAAGTTGGGATTTGTGCGCGGTTGACGGCACTAGGCCTAGGCGACTAGGTCGCCCTCTATAACATGGGTTTTAAAAAGCATACAAGGTGGAAGGGACATCGATGCAAAAACGGTTACCACGTATTCAGAACATCATTCGGAACTCGGTAATTTAGAAACTCGAAAAAAATTCTGCCGTTCCACACATTTTGTCCGTTTTGTTTGTACAATAAGGTAAAGTAGGTATGTTTTTTTTTACCTGTAGATAGGTGTACCTCTGCCTTACTTTTGAGGATATACAAGCGTGATGTTATGTTATCTTTGAAATACCATTTAACCATTAGTTTTTAAAAAGCAACCTGTAATCTAAAATGGTTCAGGAACAAGACCTTATCTTAATTCAAATTCATTGTCAAGGTTTACCTAACATACTCGTACATACATTCTTCATACGAAATAGATATCTGATATCCAATCAATACATATAAGATTAGGAATAAAAACTAAAAGAATAGTAAACCAATTGATAAATAACTAAATATTGTAGTGTAATAAAACAACAGATAATTTGAAAAAATATAATTACTTCTTTATAATATTATAAACTATACAATAAATTGTACAGACGTCAGCACATCAAGCTACTACAATTTGTCTTTCTTTAATAGATTATCAACTTTATCGGTACAGCATTAGGTTTAAGGTTGATTGGGAACATTTGACAGTTTCGGGTAGCTTGATGTACTGGCGTCTTTAATTACATTAACTAAATAGATTTCTCAATTCACTGTCACATACTTATGTTAATAAACTATAACTATGATCGGTATTATTATAATACAGTAACAGGTACATACGAACGAAGTTAAAATAAGCCTATTGACTATGTTGTGCAACATACCCTACTGGGTCATATTCTTGGTAAACACAAGTTGTGCAACAATGAAAGTTGCTATACTGCCGTGCTAAACGCAAAAGCGGTATCCCAAGAAAAGCCAGTTTCGAGAAAATTTAAGTTTTGTAAATATAGTTTGGTATGTACACATTACGGATTGATATTATTTTATTCTTATTAAGATTTTTTATGTTTTAAAATAGATACTGTTATTTGGCTTAGTTCATTAGATGCGTATTTATATAAGCTATCCGATGCCATTAAAATCATTTTTAAACCGACTTCAAAAAAGGAGGAGGTTTCTCAATTCGACCGGATATATTTTTTTTTTTTTTTTTTATGTGTGTTCGCGGATAACTTCGTCGTTTATGAACCGATTTTGATAATTTTTTTTTTGTTGGAATGGAGATACTTCAAGGGTGGTCCCATGATAAGGAAACCGGGATCTGATGATGGCATCCAAGAGAAATTGAGGGGAGCTTTCAAAAATTGTAGTGGCGACTAGTGCGTTTGTAAATTTTTTGATTAAGTATTTTAAAGCACTACAATTTAAAGAAGGTCTGGAGTCGCTCTGATGATGGAATCGAAAGACAGTCGAGGGAACTCCTCAACGGTTTACAGCAGTCACCTTGTGTTTGGGTTTGATTAATTTGTATTGATGAGAAAGGAGACGGGCGAATCTGGGCCTAACGTTACACAAATGAAATATTTATCAATATTTTTTTTTAGTTTTTTTGTGGTTAATCATAAAATATTAAGCAGTTTTATCATGGGATAAGAAATTAAATATTTAATCAAAATAATACTGACTTCCCTTACTTTGACTTTGAAACAATGTTGCCAGATGAATTATAAAAGTTAATCGATATCATTACAAAAATAGAATAGTTAATTAATTATATTTAAAATACTATAAAACGTGATTCAGTTTTGTTCTATACATAAGTTTAAATAAAAAACACATTTTTTTTAAATGTCTCTTCGTGACACTTCAACGTTTCAAAAAAAGTCGTAAAATAAATCGATTTCACAATCGTTTGTCAATGTTTTAATATACAGGCAACAAAGCGGAACTCATGTCAATGTCAGGTCAAAAACTCAAACGTCAAACAAATCATTTGCTTAGTTCGTTGTCTTTGAGTTTGTGGCGGTAAATTAGTGAATATTTTCTGTTGTGTTTTCGTGTGCTGTAATAATTATTATTCGATTAGTGTTCTTGAACGACTTTGACTTTTAACTGTCAATATCCAATAATTCCAGCTGGCTGTTCAGAGGTAGTATAAAATCGAGACGATAGAAGCTCAAAAATATATTTTACTTTAGTTCACAGTTCTCTTAATGGTAGAGAGGCCATCAAATAATATTATTGTAATTGCTTGGCAGGAAACGAAGAACAGTAGGTTGCTGTTATCATGTGATGCCCATAGTATGGTTCCTACGCTGGGCAAGGCATCAAGAGAATTTAATACCACCTGCTCAGTTTTAATTGTTTATGATGAAGTGGAAGATGAATAAATCATTAAAAGTGCAAGTATTTTTAATTCATACTCCCTCTGCTTTTTATAATTATCTAAAACCTCTAGAATCTAGTTGAACGGCGTCTGAATCTTCAGTGTGTGAATGTCCTACAATGAGTTTAGGCTAATTCTAGTTTACAATAAAGTCAAATAATTATTTTCTTAAAGTAGGTATAGCGTGAGAGCTCGGTGTATGAATACCTTAGAGGTTATTTTGTACAAACCAATAACATCCTATATTTTCTTTCTACCATGGAGCAGTCGTAAATATTTTAGTATTTTTTAAATGGTATTAGTATATAAATTAAATAATGCAGTAATCGTTACTGTAACATCAGGCCCAACTTTCTATGAACTTTCGCCCGCCTCCTTTACACCTAGATGGGTTGTGACTGTCATAAGGGGTCTGATGATGAAGACGAAGGACAGTTAAGGGAACTCCTCAACTGTTTACAGTAGCTACCTTGCGTTTGGACTTAATTCATGTATATTGATTAAAACTTTGCACCTATCTGGGTTACAAGTGCCATTACAGGTCTGATGATGAAAAATATTTGTATCGAATATTGTAACTAAAAAATAAAAAAATAAAAAAACTTTTTTGCAAAAAATAAAACCGACTCCAAAAACACAAAAAAGTCAAAAATAATTTTAGCTTGAGAAGTCGGTGACAAAAAACTGAATCAAACAAACAAAAGTCACCGACTCTTTTTACATGTTTTTTTAAGATACCGCTTTTTAGCTTAGCACGGCAGTATAGTGCTGCATGCTTCGTGTCCATGCGTGATCATAGTTTGAACTTACGCCACTATCTCGTTTTTCACAGTGGGACCGGCTGGGTAGCCCGCGGAATTCATATTTACTTATGTTATTTTGCAATTTACAGGACAGTGTCAGGCTGTATGTTGATTAAAATATGATTCGCGACCGTAACAAATAGGGCTTTACAGGTTATAATCAATAAATTATAACCCTAAACACAACCCACACCCACAACCTTCTAAGTTCATTTAATCCCATTTAACGACTATTTCATGAAAAATATTGAATTTCGCGGGCTACCCTGGCGTCTCCACCTTAATACAATTTCCACAGACAACACTAAAAATGTTTACCAACAGCGCCGTCCTGTAATTCAAGCGCAAAAAGACGGTTTTGTTTACCCTGAATACCATTGTGGTATGGTATTAGAAAAACTGTAATTGACTCTGCCCTTAGCTAGGACTACAGCTTTTTTTGTTAGTTAGGTATTGTCAAAGAATTCTTCGTAAAATGATGATGTCTATATCGCAGCTAGGCTGAATAAAAACATAGTTCTGAGTACAAATAATTTTGAATTACAATATGCACTTTTTAAGTCAAGGACCAGAGTTAATTAATTATATTTTTGGCACTAATTATCTCTATTACATCTCGAAGATAATAGAAATATTTAAAAGGAATGATTCTTTTACAAAAAAAAAAATGTAATAGGAAGAAAAATACATACATAGGTATATATCTACAGCCAGTATTTTAACATTGGTAAATCATCGCATTAGGATAGATAGTTCTGTTATCGGATCAGTATTACAAAAAGTACATGAAGTCGGTCGAAGACAGCATTCCTCTTAATGTCAGTCACTTTTGGTCGTACATATCGAACCACAGGAGAAGCTCCGGTTTTCCAGCAAACATGTACTACAAAAATATATCATCTAATTGCCCTGGAGAGATATGTTTATTGTTTTCCACGTTCTTTAACTCTGTGTACGAGCCTTCAACCTTCGACCCTAACAAATGGGTACCTCCCGATATCCTTGATGAGAAATCAGCCTGTATTCCCCATATCTTTCTCAAAAAGTGTGACGTGCTCAAGTCATTGTTGTCCTTGGATGTAAGTAAAGGGCCTGGTCCAGACGGTCTCCCACCTACATTCTTTAAGCATACAGCACAACAAATCTGCATTCCGCTCCATATCCTATTCAACAAATGTTTAAGTGAAGGGGTATTTCCGTGCATATGGAAAAGAGCCTTTATCACTCCCATTTATAAAAGTGGAGATAAAGCCAATATCGAAAATTATCGACCTATTTCTATTCTATCCACCTTGTCGAAGGTTTTCGAGAAATTAGTACACAGTAATTTGTTTCCACTGCTGAGACATCTCATTATTCCCGAACAGCATGGCTTTGTTCAGTCGTGTTCTACCAGTACAAACTTACTGATTTTTACACAATTTTTATTTGAAAATATGGACAAAGGCACGCAGGTCGATGCTGTGTACACTGATTTTCGTAAGGCCTTCGACAGGGTGGACCACAAACTGCTTTTAGACAAAATTGCCTTCAACGGCATTAGAGGGAATCTGCTCAGATGGTTTGTGTCATATATATTCCATAGAACACAGAAAATTGTCATCAATGGATACGAGTCTGATTACACAGTGGTCGAATCCGGTGTGCCCCAAGGCTCAGTCCTGGGTCCTTTATTGTTTATTTTGTTCATAAACGACATAAAGTCCTGCATAGTTAACTCTAGATTCCTTATGTACGCCGATGACATCAAAGTGTTTAAATCCTGCACAAGTATGCAGGACTGCTTGCTATTACAAGAGGATCTACGTAGACTTTCGCAATATTGTCTTGCGAATAAACTTCATCTCAATTTACCAAAATGTCATTATATTTCTTTTACCAAAAATAGAACAACTATTAACTTTTCCTACACACTAAATGATATAAACTTGAATAAAACTGATTGCACGCGGGATCTTGGCGTACTACTTGATAGCAAGTTACATTTTGACATCCATATTGACAACATTATTAATAGAGCTTTTCAGATGTATGGTTTCATAATGCGGTCTTGCAAAGAATTCAAAAAGGCTTCTACTTTCCTTTTCCTGTATAAAACTTTAGTGCGTTCCCAGTTGGAATACGCGGTGCCCATTTGGAGCCCATTTTACGAAAAATATAAGCACAGACTTGAAATGGTACAGAAAAAATTTCTTCGCACTACACATTATAAATGCTACCATACCAAGAGTTCTTATGCGGATCTGTTGAAACAGTACAACATTTTAAGCTTGGAGCACAGACGTACACTGCTGTTGGTTATGATGTTGTATGGCATTTGTAACAATAGGTTTAATTGTATGGAAATTTCAAACAGATTATGTTATAAAGTACCTAGGACTGTTAATCGGCGGGAAGTACGAGCACCCCGCTTGTTCTATACAGAAAAGTGTAGAACAAATGCTGGGGAGAGAGCTCCTCTCCGGCGATTGCTAGAAACGTATAACACACATTTTATAAATTTAGATATTTTCGCTCATAATCAGAACAAATTTAGAAATATGGCTATTGAATTACTTAAGTTGTGATTTGATTGATGACCATAGACTAAATCTGGACGGGAAGCGCTGTCCAGAGTTGGTTAGTGAGACTTTCTGGTTTCCTTTTTATTTTTCCTTACTGTCTCTTTCTGTATACGTCCGTTTCCTTATTTCTCTTAAAATCGATATGATTCCGTGGACAATAGTGTGGGTTATGCGTTTGTTTACTATTATACCTAAGCTAAATATTAATACTGTAACGTATAACTGTTTTTTGTCCCAAATAAATAAAATAAAATAAAATAAAATAAATATTTACACAAAATGCAATCAATTTAAAAAAAAAAAAAATCCTAACTAATCACAAAAAAGGTTGAACCTGCCAACCGTAAGGGCCTGCGCAGACGAGAGACTTTTGTCCGCCGGATAGAAATGACCGTTCCTGTTCATTGGTTGTTGTGTTGTTTTTTCATCTATTGGTTGTTGCAAATTGTTCATGGACAAATTGTCCATCGTCTGCTTAGTGCTTAATACATTACAAATCTCACCTGCTATCAAAACCTATATGAATGTTTACAACCATATCATTTGAGCAATCGTTTCTTCGCAAAATACATGGCAATACCTATAACTGACGAAGTGGTGGCAATGGATGCTACTTTAGTAGAACCTATTTTCTCTCCCCACAGCCAACCAGCGGGCAGGCAACTGATGGCATGCGTGATGTCCAGGCATAGTTTCCCAGCCACTATGGACTCTAGAGTCAGTCTGACGTCCAGGTGTTTTCTAGCGTCTGAGCTGTCTTCGGATGCTTGTTGTAAGCATTCTCTACTCCACCATAGTTTTCTTATTGAGCTTGATGTTCTGAAAGAAAGGTTGTATGTTATTGGCTATATTTATAACTTCTATTATGATCTGATGACTGCCTCGTTGGTCTAGTGGGTGCAATCGCGACTGCTGAGCATGAGGTTCTGAGTTAGATTCCCGGGTCGGTTTTCCATCAGGAATTTCTCAGTAGCAGCTACAGTCTGGATTTGTGTCCAGTTCAAGGCAATAGGCTTGCCTTGTCCCCTATTACATGGGACTTAAACGTAACTGGCAAATGTGGGTGTACTATTAATTAGGTACACCTCTGCCTAACCCTTCGAGGATTACAGGCGTGATGTTATGTATGTTTATGAACTCAGTTTTAGTTTGAAAACAAAGCCATATACTACAAGTAGCAAGCATTACGTGCGCAGCAATTTTTCTTTCGTGTGTTTTTTAGAATAAATAACAATCGTAAATGATAGATTTCTTTTAGCGATAAAACCGCCCATTGTGTACCCATATGTAAAAATGGTGCATAATGCAGAGTATTATTTCTGTCTAAATGTTATTTACTGAATATTATTTCAGATATCAGCGTCAACTCTACTTTCTAGAAGTGTTCCAAGATTTATCGATGAGTGAAGGCTACCATACAGCAGTGGCCGACACCGAGAATGTAAGCAAGGAAGTTAACGACCGGCATTAGAAATATGAGCATTGTAATCAGATCAGAATGCGCGGAAATTCGGTATTAAATTATTTATTTATGGAATTCAAAAGATGGTTGCATCCTGTTTCAGAACTTGATAATTCTAGGAAGGATGAGCCGAAAGTCTCCACGCAATGGGTGCCTGAGGATGGACCTCGCCGCCGAAACCGGCCCAGTCTCGCGTCCTCTACGCGAGATAACCTGGACGCGCATTACGATGGCTGGTTCGAGGTGGCGCACGTAAAGAGTACCTATACAGATATGGGGGAGGCCTTTACCCAGCAATGGGACATCCATGGTAACAAAAAAATAAATAAAGGAAGGGTACCGAAAATCCTTCTATTCATCATTCGTTAACCAATTGCACCACTATGGCGGTATGGTTTAAGTAACCCACGCCAAGCTGGTGATATTCGGTAGAGTTATGACATGAGTGAGGGGACAATGGGCGCTCGCGCATCCTCGATCACGCGCGAGGAAAGGCTTAATGTCTGCGTCTAATTTTATACTTGATAGCAATACAGATACAGTCCTTTATTCAGTGACATTAAAAAAGTGCGCGAGCATTTTTCCGCTTGATGGAAACGGACTCAGATGCAGTTAATAAATTACTTACTGTATTAGTGATATGATCAGACTAGCAGCCCACAGCATAGTGCTGAAAGTCTCCAGCTGGTAGGCTGTCCTATCACTCAGCTTCAGAACCCCCACGTCGTACAGCCAACACGCCTTCTCTACTGGGAGGAACGCTTGGTCCACCATGTTGGCTATGAGGCCCAGTGCTGCTGCTGTTGATGTTGTTTCCTGAGGAGATAGGAGGATGTAAGTTTCGTTGTCATGGTAACAATATTTGGTAATGCAGACATTTAGGGAGTGAACATACTTACAGACGCGGAATCGGATTGAGCCGATCATGTATTAATTAACACATTTCTCGCATTTAGTTCATCAAGTCGGCTGAACCGAAACAAGGCGAATGACGACTTTTTTTACTACCATGCCGATAAGTGTGTTTACTCCCTTAGGTTAATATGAATTGGGGATATTATGATACCTATAATCGATTGGGTTCACAATCGTTTCGACACAATGCTTTAGAATTTAAACTTACGTGTCGTCCCAAACCATAGTTGTATGTGTGCCTGATCATGGGGATATCATCAAAGAGTCGCAGCATCATCCTGGCGGAGGACAGCCGAGAGCCGGCAACCTGCCATGGCTTCTCTTCTTGGACACATCCATACAGTTTGCATGCGTAGCAAGCTAGACGGACCACCTGTGTAAATGGTATGTTTATATAAATGACTGAATAAACAAAAGTTCTGCCTTACAGATAAAACATATTATTTTTACTTTTTTAATTGAACTTTAAAAAAAGTATTTTCACTAAGAATTAAGTGCTGAAGTGTACATTTTGAGGTTTTGATAATTATTTGTGGACTTTGGATATATGTACATCTTATTGTAAATATATTATAATTAATATATTACTATTTTGTTATTTTTATGAAAAGTAACGAGCCATTCAATATTGTCACCTTATAGTTGGTTTACTTTAGCAAAAGTTACAAATGAGTATCAAGTTCAGGTTATTAACTAGTATGACCAGTGTAAGTGTTGTAAATACCAAGGCCGATGGGCTTCCGCATACCATACCTTGTCTCTCCCATTGTAGCTGTCCAAAAGATCACAAATATCGTCTACTACTGAAGACATTTCACTGAAACTGCACTGTTTTCGCTATTGTGAGAATATGTTCAACTGATAAGATATCAGAATGGACTGGTACATCCGCGTCTTTCGCGGAAGCGTGCGCTCTTGTAGATTTGCGCTTGATAACTATTACATTTCTCCAATCTATTCGATTATTAGTGTTTCGCAACCTTGAGTTCGTTTTCGAAAGCTGTTCGCTCGACTGTCAACTACAGCTGATGGTGACGTTCCGGATGACACGAGGGTTTGACAGATGACATTAGTTTTTAGTGATGTTGCTTGAATTACCGTAATAAAATACTATCGATCAAAATTTTAAATAACATTTAATTTAGTATTCAAGAACATTTGGCATTGTTATATTTCGTTCACAATAGATTGCTAACAGTGCTCTGGTTCAATAAAACCTGTAAACTCTTAAAAATTACATTCTAGAATCCTATACTCGATAATAAGGTCGAGCCACAAAGGACTTCTCATCCCTATTCACCATAAAAATTCGTCTACGGAGCTAGCTGTATAGACCTATGGCGATCGATTCGAATATATTTTTATAATGTCAAGAGCTTTATGCTTATAGCATTCAACTTAAAATGCTACTTGCTGGAAGTTATTTGTGTTTTGACTCAGTATCAATACTTCAGTAGTCATAAGTTTTCTGTGTTTTGCATACTTCAGTCACTGTTGTTCAAAGGTAACATACCTTACAAAATGTCCGATAATACAAAAAAAAGAAAACATTTCCGAAACGTCAAAACGTACGTAAATTTAATTTTCGTAAACATTGCAAAAGCGTTTTCTTGTGACTGTAAATTGTGATGAGACTGGCACAATGAACGTGTTTTCAATAACCGACATTCCTGACTTCTCGAAGAAGGAACGTATTGTGGTGGTGGGTGTGATTGGCAAGTCGCCGTATCGCTACCCGAACAAAACAACCCCACTTCTGCCTACCGTACAGTCTAAAGAGGTAAGTTTTGTCTATTTCAAGAAACTATATTAGCTCAGATTTCAAGTGTGTATACGTCGTGTCTCCACAAATAATGGCCCACGCCCATCTTCCATCTTGCGCTGCATGCCTTGACGCCTGCGCACTTGACGATCTTACAACTGCATCAGCTCAACTCATGAAAATTAACTATAAAATAACCTACATCATCATCAACAGCCTACAAACGTCTATGGCTAAACTTGGATAAAAAACTGACAAATATCTTACATAGTAGGTATGCTTGCCTACAGGCAAATGTAATTTACTGTCAACACATGCAATTGTATTAATACTTGCTACTGCTCATAGTTTCCACCTTGTCGAAAAAAAATATCCTATGGCAATAATTGATACAGTGTACATTTATCAAATGGAACAAGTTACTTATTTAACTCAATTTTCTTACAGAACGGCATAGAATGCCACTGGGATGAGCGCCGTGCTATCCTGTACCTCCATGCCATAACATACTTGGACACAAAACAATTGACAAAGCTAGCAGGTTCCCTTGACGATGACACTACGGGTACTGACAAGGAAGCAGATGCAGCTAACTGGCTAGTTGCCTCTGGAGAACTAGCATCAGAGTCCTGCAAGGCTATAGCTCTGCTGTTCCACTTATGCCATATTGTGGTGCTGTCTTCTCCAACATCGGTGTTTGATCTTGGATATCTGCAGCTTTTTAAAGCTATTGATGCTTACAGGTAAGTTTCATTGCTTGTCAAACTTCCTGAAGTTCAATTTACTGGCCTAAAAAGATGTGTGTATTAATTCTTCTACATTTTATTTTAACCTTGATAAAGCATAAACTCATGCCTTTTTGCCATTGGGCTCGACAGTAGGGAATGTAATTCAGACTATCCGTATTCGGAAAAATCCGGATATCCATACATTTTTACTCTACTTCCAAATCCGGACTCGAAAATCGAATCCGAATAATAAGAAATTGTAATTCGCGGGCTACATTATCGCGCGAATATTCATATCAAGATGTTGATGATATTAACTTGTTAACTCGGACACCCTCATTTCTCATTTTTAATAACGAATCTCAGTGACATTGAATTATGTTAAAAGTTAATCAATGTATTGTTTATTCAATAATTGGTTATTTTTGCTGATTTAATGACCATTTACCTTGACTTTAATTTGTATTACTCTCTATGAAAATGGATACTACTCCGTCTGAGTGCCAGTGAATTTGACAAGAAGTCTATTATTTTTGTTTTCCAGAATTCCTTTTAATTTGTACTTATTTTACTAACATTACTCAGATCACGAGTCACAGACTGATTATTTTAATAATATGTATTATTTTCATTTGAAGTTAAATAGTTTAGTTTATGTAATATTTAATAATTTGACAAGAAGTCTATTTGCCTTTATTTTTGATCTCCAGAGTTACTTTTGATTTGTACCTATAAATTATTTTACTAATATTACTCACCATGCGAGTCACAGACTGATTATTTTAATAAGAATACATATTATGTTGATTAAGTGAAGTTAAATTGTTTTGTTATGTTTAATAATTTGACAAGTAGTCTAGTCATTTTGTTTTTCAGATTATTTTAATTTGCACTTATTAATTATTTTACTAACGTTACTCACGCGCGAGTCACAGACTGATTATTTTAATAATAACAATACTATGGCTATAACACCAAAATTATGGTATTTAATTTGAATAATTCCAAATAACAAAAATTTTAAATGATTTGTGTTTCCTGTGTTTTTATTTTAACCCATTTATACAAACATAAGAAACATCATATTAATAAACTAATATCGGTAGATTTCTTTATTTTCATGAAAAATACGTAAAATCCTGATAATCCGGAATGAATTAAAATCCGTTCTGAAAATTCCGGATTTTAAAACAGAACGGATTTGCATTCCCTAGTCGACAGTAATTGCTAAAGACCACCTGCTACAACCTTAACATACTCCTTTTGTTAGGTCTATGTTCATACATCTTGATAAAGCTGAAATTCCAAAGTTTCAATTTACACAAAGATATAGATGCTAATGCAAAGCTCACACTAATACCTGTATCTGCTTCCAATCCAACATACTTACACAATCACATCCGAATTATTCATCATCTTCCTGGTCTTGTGTCATGTTCCTTCATTGAGGTTGAGGTGATTTTCTTCCATTCTCCCTAAAGAAAAGATTGGTCTACCATTATTTTTCACATAATCCGTGAAGAATAATGGTAGATCAATCTTTTCTTTTTTTTCTTTTCTTTTTTTCTTTTTCTTTTCTTTTCTTTTTTTTTTCTTTTTTTTTTTTTTTTTTCTTTTTCTTTCTTTGGTCTTCCTCTCCCGCACTATCCATCTACATTTATAATCATCACTTTGTTAGTTTCTGCGCCATTTTTTTTTTAAGTTATTTCAGACAATACCGACTGAAAACCCACTTTTCCTACTACTACCATGTGTACGGGGCCCGGGAGATACAAGTACATCGCCCCCCCCCCCCTCGACTGACTAGTCTGGACCTGGCTGCTTCATGTCACAAAAAGTGGGAACTAGGCACTACTAGGCAGATAATGCTTTTTCAGTCAAATGCATTTCATCTGTTGTAATTTCTTTTACTTATAGAACAGAACAAATGGCCCGCAGCACACAAGCCCTCCTGAATATCAAAGCGACAGGCGTCTGGGAGTCCCATGGCCGCTCCTGCTGCCCGCGCCTGTTGTTCCATTTTCGCCGCGCCCCCAACCCTGTGCGAAAGCTCCCTGCTGCGCTGAAGAGATTAGAACATGCGGTGGAAGACCAGCTGTACTTTATACTGAGGAAGGCTAGGATTATTACTAATGTCTGGTGAGATGTTTTACTATTTAAATCCTTATTCGCAGATGTGATTGTTTTCACCACGATTTGATATCGCGGACTTCCCAGCATCCTCAAGGATAAATATTTGAAGAATTGTTTTTCTTTACAAAGTGAATCACGCAATCAATATTGTAGGACTGTCGAAGGATTGCGAGTCTGTCAGGTATGCAGTTACCCCACTGGATTTTCAAAGTGCTGCTTAAAGCATAAAATTAAAATACAACGGCACGCTTTTACGACACTCTTGAATGTGTTTTGTTGGATTCTCAACGTCATTGCTCGGCTCATACTGAGAGAATTTCTGGCGGTCTGGCCTTAAAGCCCTCGTGGAAATCTCAAAATCCGTTGCGTAGTTTATAAGAGCACTGCTGTCACATAGACAGACAATAAAGCAGCCTATATCTAGCTATGTTATAAAATTACACTTCCTTTTCAGCGCAAAATCCCTATTCGCGATCCCAAAGAATGAAGAGTTCGTATACATAAGCGGTGAGGAGGAGAGCTCAGGCGCCCGCGAGGTCAGCGCCTTAGTGCGCGGTCTAGCTGCCCGGTGCACGGCCCTGCATGAGGTCCCGACGCAGAGGCCCTCCTTCCGACAGTTCCTGCAGACGCACGTGGACATGGCCTTCGGGGAGGGCTTTGATGATAACGTCGGGAAGTACGCTATGAGTACGTCGTTCTTTGAGGTGAGGCTCTTACTTGATTTTTAACAGAGGCTGATTCATATTCCATCGATACTCGGTTACATCCTCGGCCTTACCTCTTCACCACGTCCCGCTTAAGGAACTCGTCTGTTGCGACAGATACTGTGGAGGAAACAAATAAAGTAGTAGCCTCGAGCATGTCACGAGACACCACGACGCGAAGGTACTCATGCGAAGAAAACAATCGAAGTGCGCGCGTGTCGTTTGACGCAAGTCGTATGGCCGGACAGGACATAATCCACATGATTGATATAACCAAGATCTTGTAAAAATATTTTGATTTAAAAGAGTATCTAAAGAGTTTCTTGCCCATTCATTTTGGAATAGGCAACTACAGTACTTTCACCAGTTATTATTTATTTATTTTAGCACAGGGAGGAATTACAGCTACTAAAAACAAACAAAAAAGGAAACCATAGTCACCAGGAACCAATTACAAATCCTCACATATAGACTTACTAGCTGACCCGCGTAACTTCGTCTGCGTCACATAAGAAAGAGAACATAATATAAACTACCCTACCTACCTACCCTACCTACCTACCCTACCTACCTACCCTACCTACCTACCCTACCTACCTACCCTACCTACCTACCCTACCTACCTACCCTACCTACCTACCCTACCTACCTACCCTACCTACCTACCCTACCTACCCTACCTACCCTACCTACCTACCCTACCTACCTACCCTACCTACCTACCCTACCTACCTACCCTACCTACCTACCCTACCTACCTACCCTACCTACCTACCCTACCTACCTACCCTACCTACCTACCCTACCTACCTACCCTACCTACCTACCCTACCTACCTACCCTACCTACCTACCCTACCTACCTACCCTACCTACCTACCCTACCTACCTACCCTACCTACCTACCCTACCTACCTACCCTACCTACCTACCCTACCTACCTACCCTACCTACCTACCCTACCTACCTACCCTACCTACCTACCCTACCTACCTACCCTACCTACCTACCCTACCTACCTACCCTACCTACCTACCCTACCTACCTACCCTACCTACCTACCCTACCTACCTACCCTACCTACCTACCCTACCTACCTACCCTACCTACCTACCCTACCTACCTACCCTACCTACCTACCCTACCTACCTACCCTACCTACCTACCCTACCTACCTACCCTACCTACCTACCCTACCTACCTACCCTACCTACCTACCCTACCTACCTACCCTACCTACCTACCCTACCTACCTACCCTACCTACCTACCCTACCTACCTACCCTACCTACCTACCCTACCTACCTACCCTACCTACCTACCCTACCTACCTACCCTACCTACCTACCCTACCTACCTACCCTACCTACCTACCCTACCTACCTACCCTACCTACCTACCCTACCTACCTACCCTACCTACCTACCCTACCTACCTACCCTACCTACCTACCCTACCTACCTACCCTACCTACCTACCCTACCTACCTACCCTACCTACCTACCCTACCTACCTACCCTACCTACCTACCCTACCTACCTACCCTACCTACCTACCCTACCTACCTACCCTACCTACCTACCCTACCTACCTACCCTACCTACCTACCCTACCTACCTACCCTACCTACCTACCCTACCTACCTACCCTACCTACCTACCCTACCTACCTACCCTACCTACCTACCCTACCTACCCTACCTACCTACCCTACCTACCTACCCTACCTACCTACCCTACCTACCTACCCTACCTACCTACCCTACCTACCTACCCTACCTACCTACCCTACCTACCTACCCTACCTACCTACCCTACCTACCTACCCTACCTACCTACCCTACCTACCTACCCTACCTACCTACCCTACCTACCTACCCTACCTACCTACCCTACCTACCTACCCTACCTACCTACCCTACCTACCTACCCTACCTACCTACCCTACCTACCTACCCTACCTACCTACCCTACCTACCTACCCTACCTACCTACCCTACCTACCTACCCTACCTACCTACCCTACCTACCTACCCTACCTACCTACCCTACCTACCTACCCTACCTACCTACCCTACCTACCTACCCTACCTACCTACCCTACCTACCTACCCTACCTACCTACCCTACCTACCTACCCTACCTACCTACCCTACCTACCTACCCTACCTACCTACCCTACCTACCTACCCTACCTACCTACCCTACCTACCTACCCTACCTACCTACCCTACCTACCTACCCTACCTACCTACCCTACCTACCTACCCTACCTACCTACCCTACCTACCTACCCTACCTACCTACCCTACCTACCTACCCTACCTACCTACCCTACCTACCTACCTACCCTACCTACCTACCCTACCTACCTACCCTACCTACCTACCCTACCTACCTACCTACCCTACCTACCTACCCTACCTACCTACCCTACCTACCTACCCTACCTACCTACCCTACCTACCTACCCTACCTACCTACCCTACCTACCTACCCTACCTACCTACCCTACCTACCTACCCTACCTACCTACCCTACCTACCTACCCTACCTACCTACCCTACCTACCTACCCTACCTACCTACCCTACCTACCTACCCTACCTACCTACCCTACCTACCTACCCTACCTACCTACCCTACCTACCTACCCTACCTACCTACCCTACCTACCTACCCTACCTACCTACCCTACCTACCTACCCTACCTACCTACCCTACCTACCTACCCTACCTACCTACCCTACCTACCTACCCTACCTACCCTACCTCTCTTTTCTCGTTTAAAATGTAGCTTATATGACACGTTCGTAGATTTACCATAGCAGCGCCATCTATTGATTCACTACTTACTCAACCCAGTCGAAAGGTATCGACATCTGTTAGAATCATTTGGAGTTAACAGATAATTGTGACTGTCAAATAATAACAGACAAATAATTAGCAATAAATTAAAATTGCGACTAAAATTTGAGATTTAAACTATCCTATCTCTCAAGTTGGATCGAACTGCACATGGTGTGCGAATTTTATTATAATCGGTTAAGTGGTTTAGGAGTCCATTGAGGACAAACATTGTGACACGAGATTTATATATATTAAGATAAGATAATAATAATTAAGTATGCCTTGTGACTGGGACTGTAGCTTCATCATCTAGTTTTGACCTTCAAAAGTAACGTTCTAACTGCTTATTAGTTAATATTAATACTAACTTTGAATATTAACTTTGAGTTTTAATTACGTAAGAAAATGAGGCAATTCTTTGATCCTTCATTTCAAGGCAGCCGCTTCTGTCTCCCGTTTTAGTATCTTTGTTAATTTTTGTACTGAAACTATGATTATGTTGTTGTCTTTAGTTACCAAGCGCGTCATCATGGCGCGCTGCGGCCCAGGCCTTGGCCCCCGTGTACCTGGAGCCCCATGCCCGTGGGGACGATGACTCGCCCTCTGGAGCCCTGTACGACGCACTTGCTACCGACGTGCGGTTCTCACAGGCGAGATGCGCTAAGGTAAGACATTCTGATGTCTCGATATAGAACGGTTGAAATAGACGGCCACATGCTATCCTCATAAACAGGCTATAATGTTCCTATTGCTGGGTCACAGGCTCGTAACGTGTCTGTAAGAAAAAATAATCACGCAAAGCGATCTAGTAATCACGGAGTTATAATGTAACACATAAAAAACAGCCGAATTGAGATCTCCTTTTTTATGGAAGTCGGTTAAAAATGGGCCGTAATCCACCACAAAAAGTCAAAAGTCATTTATCATATATATATAGTAACATATATAGTCAACTAGGCTGATGCATGTTTTAAACATCCCTTCGCAGGCTCAGTCCGGGTTTTGGTGGATGACCTATCTTCTAATGGTTCAATTCTAGGTCATGCTGTTTTCCTTTACAAAAACTATTTGAAGACATGTGACACCCACCAACTCCCTCTGCGCCCGCTGGTGGGTTACGGCCTAGGCCCTTTCACAGAGAGGTCACAGCGAGGACACCTGTGTCCCAACAGCTGGATTTTTTTTTTTTTGTAGACTTCTATGTCCCACTGCTGGGCAAGGCTTCCCCCATATCCTTCCACTCAGTGGCGGATCTATCATACAAGCCGAAAAGCCCGGCTTGCCTTACAATCAAACTCAAAAAATTAATAAAAAAATCTTACACAAATAAAAATTGAACCTAATGCTTGTGATAAAGTTGAAAATCTATTAAAGAAATTTGACAGATTGTAGTAGCTTGATGTGCTGACGTCTGTACCTACGGCCTACGGCCAGTGCTAATGCTTTCTCTTTCACACCCATTGGCTTGCATTTGGGTTCTGACCTCTCGCTTGCTCCTAGCAAGTTGTGTCTGTTTTTTATCAAATCGGTAGGTTAGGTACTTATTTGGACATTTTGTATTGAATTTAAAGCTGGGCCTTTTTTTTGATTGTGTGCGTGTAAGTCAGTGTAAGTTTGAGAGAGAATGTGTGTTCGCGGTTCGCGCCAAGAGGTTTGTTCGGTTGGTTAGTTGTGTTTTGAGATTTTTTCAATTTCTTGTGATTAGTTTTTGCTGTAATTAACGTTGTTTAGTTTGATTATAGTTTTTAACACTAAAATTAATTCGGAAAGCATGCTACTGTTCCTTATGACAGATTTGTATGTGAAATCGATACTAGGCAAGGTAAATACTTTGAGTTTGACAGAAAAATATAATCTCGTTACTTCACCTAAACCTACCCCTGATCACATATAATTGTGACAATTCTCGCGACAAGTTATTCCACGGAACGAGCTTTTTCATCTTTAAAACGTACTTATTCACACATTTCGGTTTTCCGAATTATCGACAATTGCTACCAACATTTATGTTGAGTAAAATTATGTTTACAGAAAGATACAGTTTTTAATTTAGAATACAGCAAGTAATTAAAGTAATATATAATAGTAATAACATGCCTACTGTTTTCAACAATTTGTAGTTAGAAACCAATGTTTATTTGAGCGCCATCTCTCGCCAAAGCGAGGGACATAATTACGAATTGATTTGAAGAGTTCTGTTGTTACATTTATGTCAGTAGATGGCTCTTATATCATTTACTTCTTTTGTGAAGGGATATAAAATAGGAAAAGTTAATCACCACTATTTTTATTTTTATATTTAGCCATATTTAAATAATAGGTAAATAAAACCCGCGTTATTAAAAACCAATGTCAGAACTCAGAACAGAGAGCGAAACTTTTTTTTTTCCCGCAAATGTCGTCAGTTGTTAATTTGGGCACCATTCAGGGCACAGGCAGCGGTTGTTATGCATGCGGTTCACGTCACATGCCCATTTGAGCTTGGCAATGTTATTGGTTGATTATACTTTTTGCTGCTTATTCTTATATTTTATGTTATAATGTTCCTTGCAGGTACTACCTATAGCGCAGGCATCGTACGCGGAGGGCTTACCCGCACACTATTCTAGTCAACATCACGCGCATAAGGTCAGTGTTATTATATTTTTTTATATCAAAAGACGTCCTGATTAAGTCAATCTACACGCTAGTTGCCAGTGCATTGCGTCATTGAATCGCTATGATGTCAACGCACAGAGTGCCACACGAGCGGTATCGCAACGCAATGACGCCGCTAATACGTCACAGCTTTTTAAAAATCCCTCGATATCTTGAACAATACTGCGCTGCGTAGCCGCTCTGCATCGCTATGCACCGACACACGCTTGCTGCAGGTGAGCCTGGCGCTGGGCGTGCTGGGCAGCATGGCGCGCGGGCCGCTGGCGCGCGGGGCGGGCTCGCGCCTGCGCGCCGCTTGCGCCGCGCTGTGGCGCTCGCGCAGTCTGTGCGAGGCGCTGTCGCTCACCGGCCACGTGTGCATCGAGCCCGAACAGTACGTACTAAGCTCATTTCGAAAAAATACTCTTTCAAAAAAAAAATCTTATTCTTTATTGCACACAAATTAAAGGATATACACATAAATTGCAATATATAGCTTATGTCCAAGGGCGAGCTTAACCCAGAATTGGGTTTTCTTACAGCAAACCTTACTTTGATAGATTTGTAAAAGAGGATATACCAACATAATGTGCATAAACGGTACATTTAACTTTAAGAACCTAAATTCTCTTATTTTATAAACTTAACTAATACATACAATATATTTGTAATACATACAATACAAATATAGATAAATATAAGTCCATGTAAAATACTATTCCTTTATTGAACACTTCTAACGAAGGGCTATCCCGCAAGGAGCGTAGAAGTGAATTTCTAAGACGCACAGCACGAAAAGTAAATGATCCATCATATCGATTTGAGGAGTGGGGAAGGAAACGGAAGGAGAAGAGATGATGAGCGACAAGGTGTACCTCTAGGAACAAGATAATCGAAGCTTTCCCGAAGATACGAAGGAGACTTAGGATTATGGAGAACAGAAAAGAGAAAAGAAAGAGTGTGAGAATCTCGATGCTGCCTGAATTACCTATGTGGGAGCGTCGAGATTCCCGCACACTTTTATTTCCCACTTGCAACAGCTTCCGAAATTCCAAGATGATACCCGAAAATGAAGCGGATCCACAAATTCTGCAGATGTTTGAGCCTATCAAGAAGTTCCTCAGTCGCATCAAGAAAACAGACATCAGCATAGTCTAGAAGAGGTAGAAGAAGAAACTGAGCAAGAATAATTTTAGTTTTGAAAGGGCAGGTACTTCTGAAGACGCTTAAGAGACCGATATGAACAAAACACCCTCCTGCTTACTCCTGCTCATATGTACTTTTATTGGTGCCTTTTAATATAATAGTGGTATCGTCAGCAAATAGGACACATTTATGACTCAAGATATTTACGAAATCATTAATGCAGAGCAAGAATAGTGGCGGCCCTAAAATACTGCCTTGAGGAACGCCGTAACTATTTAACAAAAACGAAGACTGAAATAACTCGCGTTTTGGATTGATCATTATAACTTGATACTTCCACTGCCTGTACTCGATCAGTTAGATATGACTTCAGCCAGTCGTATGCTTTTCCTCTTACTCCGTATCTGGAAACTTTTTCTTACTACCGTTCATGACTGACATGATCAAAGGCTTTACTCATGTCCGTAAAAAGTACTGAAACTGGATTTTTAGTATCAATAGACTCCGTAATTGATTTACAGATAATTTTACAATATCAGTGCGAATTTCATCATAACCACTTGCTTTCGAATCATTTAGAGACATAACATTTTTTTTTAATCACTGCCGTCCAGTGAGTAGAGAATTATAGAATTTCCGATTGATTCAATGGTTTCGATATGATTTAAGCTAGAGTGATGTGTACTGTCTGGGCTATTCCTGGTAAACGAGTTAATAAAAAAATTATTAAAATGCTCTGCAATCGGTATATCGGTAATCGGATAGAGTCGGGACTCACATAATCGTTGTTGTTAATTGTAATTTTCGAGATACATGTGTTCTTTAAATCTGTGTTAGTATGTCGTTTTATCAGATTCCACACTGCTTTACACTTATTTTGAGCTTTATTCATGTACTTTGTATCATTATATTTCCGTGACGTCAAAATGCATGTTTTCAATATATTACAATAGTTTTTGTACTGGTTTTTGTGGGGTTCATTATTTTTGTGTTTTAGTTTATAGTGGAATTTACTTTTATTTTTATACAGTACATAGTACTCACACATCTGCTATGCAATTATATAATACTAAGAGATTGAATTCCAAAGGCGCACAGCACGAACAGTAAATGATCCATCATATCGATTTGAGGAGTGGGGAGTGAAACGAAGGAGAAGAGATGATGAGCGACAAGGTTTACCTCTAGGAACAAGATACTCGAAGCTTTCCCGAAGATACGAAGGAGAATTAGGTTTATGGAGAACAGAAAAGAGAAAAGAAAGAGTGTGAGAATCTCGATGCTGCCTGAATTACCTATGTGGGAGCGTCGAGATTCCCGCACACTTTTATTTCCCACTTGCAACAGCTTCCGAAATTCCGAGATGATACCCGAAAATGAAGCGGATCCACAAATTCTGCAGATGTTTGAGCTTATCAAGAAGTTCCTCAGTCGCATCAAGAAAACAGACATCAGCATAGTCTAGAAGAGGTAGAAGAAGAGACTGAGCAAGAATAATTTTAGTTTTGAAAGGGCAGGTACTTCTGAAGACGCTTAAGAGACCGATATGAACAAAACACCCTCCTGCTTACTCCTGCTCATATGTACTTTTATTGGTGCCTTTTAATATAATAGTGGTATCGTCAGCAAATAGGACACATTTATGACTCAAGATATTTACTTTATTAAATGTAGTTAAAATATTAATTATTTACAAACTATAATAGAAATAAATATGTACAAGTATAAAAGGGTTACAGGGCGTCCAAAAATTCGTCCGCATCGCTGTCAACAGGAAAAGTGCCCAGAAGGCTGGCAGCATTACCACGTTGGATGGCAATGCTGATTCTTTGGCCAAAAAATAGGCCCGCCCTCTGGTCACGTGAAGAGTCGACCAACCGCTTGGCGATTTCCCGAAAAACTAGATGGGCACTCGGACCCCATGGCCCTAGTGTTTCAACCCCAAACGGCTCAAACACATAACTACCAATTAAATTATTGTATTTGCGCTGTTTGAGGTTTTCAGCACCTGCAGCAGCCGCCCCAGCGCAGCCCACTGTGCTAGGAAGATGGGATGGCGCAAGGGTATCGACGCAAGTTGCGTCCCACACCAAAGGCCTACCCAACTTCCATGGCATTATGGTCATACCATCTGGTCTCTTCCCATCGACGCGTGCCAAGCCATTAGGTTCTAAGACAGCTGGCACCCCGGCGGTGGCAAGAGTACGACGGATGAGATCATTAATGCTAGCGTGCCGCGCAATCCGACCTGCACTCTTACTGCATGAAAGGCCATGGTGTCCGAGGCAGTCGACTGCTTCACCACATCGACAGCGATGTGGAGCCCCACAAGGAGCGCCCAATCGCAAGCACGTAGCGAGCCGGAAGGTTGTGTCACCTAACATAGTGCCTATAATAGGTGACGGTAGTGCCTGAAGCCAGACGCCCGACTCCCACTCACCCACAGCCAGTAGGCAGGCACGCTCAGCAGTATTGGTAGACGTATTAATAAGTTTATTCCGTACCAACCTGCAGAGCGGCTCATCCCACTGTCTCTGGGAAAATGGGTTCTCGGGCCGATCCGTATCCGGGCAAGTCACTTTCCAGGCGACCTCTGCGTCGGTCAAGCACGGCACTTCCGAGTCAACCAGGGAGAGAGCTAAAATTTTCCTGATTAGCTTTTCAGTGCTGTGGACAGAGGACAGGAGTAAGCTTATACTAGAAATTTTGCGGACGCCGAGGCCACCAAAACGAATTGGTAGGGTGGCTTGCAGCCACGCTCGGTCGTCCAGGGCCACATTAAGAATGGATGTTAATGTGTTGCGAATAATTTGGTCAATTTTGTCCAAAAGTTGTGGTTTCTTCCAAAGAGGAGAACAACGGAGGAAATACATAAAATTTGGACCAAAACAGCAATATCTGATTAGGGTGAATGCCGAATGTAAATTAATTTTGGAGAGTCTATCCGAAATATCATTAAAATGATTGATTTTGTCATCGATGAAAGATGAAAAACTTTCTTCTAAAATAGGGGAACCTAAGAGGTGCAGGGAACTTTTTTCTAAAATTTTGATTTGAGGGGCTATTGCATTAAATTTATCTATAGTCGATTGTCTGTCGGTAGTGTCAGTGAGGTAAATTTCGCACTTTGATGGGTTAAGGTCTAGGCCAATAGATTTAAATTGATGTTTGAGGAGTTGTAGGTCATCCAAAACGGTGTCAACATCACCTCCTAGAGTTCCATCATCTAAATACCACACGTTAAATTTTGAATTTAATTGTTGAATTATGGGATGAATAGCCAAACTGAAAATGACAGGCCCGAGAGGGTCACCTTATTGGCAACCAACTGCAGATTCTAAAACGTTGTCCTTGTATAGTAATTTTGAAGGGTGTCTATAACATTGCCACATAAAACCATAAATTTCGGGTAATACTTTTTTGACTTCAGCCAACAAAGTGTCCCTGTTCACGGAGTTAAATTTACGAAACCATTAATGTAGAGCAAGAATAGTGGCGGCCCTAAAATACTGCCTTGAGGAACGCCGTAACTATTTAACAAAAACGAAGACTGAAATAACTCTCGCGTTTTGGATTGATCATTATAACTTGATACTTCCACTGCCTGTACTCGATCAGTTAGGTATGACTTCAGCCAGTCGTATGCTTTTCCTCTTACTCCGTATCTGGAAACTTTTTCTAACTACCGTTCATGACTGACATGATCAAAGGCCTTACTCATGTCCGTAAAAAGTACTGAGACTGGAATTTTAGTATCAATAGACTCCGTAATTTATTTACAGATAATTTTACAATATCAGTGCGAATTTCATCATAACCACTTGCTTTCGAATCATTTAGAGACATAACATTTTTTTTTTAAATCACTGCCGTCCAGTGGGTAGAGAATTATAGAATTTCCGATTGATTCAATGGTTTCTATATGATTTAAGCTAGAGTGATGTGTACTGTCTGGGCTATTCCTGGTAAACGAGTTAATAAAAAAATTATTAAAATGCTCTGCAATCGGTATATCGGTAATCGGATAGAGTCGGGACTCACATAATCGTTGTTGTTAATTGTAATTTTCGAGATACATGTGTTCTTTAAATCTGTGTTAGTATGTCGTTTTATCAGATTCCACGCTGCTTTACACTTATTTTGAGCTTTATTCATTTACTTTGTATCATTATATTTCCGTGACGTCAAAATGCATGTTTTCAATATATTACAATAGTTTTTGTACTGGTTTTTGTGGGGTTCATTATTTTTGTGTTTTAGTTTATAGTGGAATTTACTTTTATTTTTATACAGTACATAGTACTCACACATCTGCTATGCAATTATATAATACTAAGAGATTGAATTCCAAAGGCGCACAGCACGAACAGTAAATGATCCATCATATCGATTTGAGGAGTGGGGAGTGAAATGAAGGAGAAGAGATGATGAGCGACAAGGTTTACCTCTAGGAACAAGATACTCGAAGCTTTCCCGAAGATACGAAGGAGACTTAGGATTATGGAGAACAGAAAAGAGAAAAGAAAGAGTGTGAGAATCTCGATGCTGCCTGAATTACTTATGTGGGAGCGTCGAGATTCTCGCACACTTTTATTTCCCACTTGCAACAGCTTCCGAAATTCCGAGATGCTACCCAAAAATGAAGCGGATCCACTAATTCTGCAGATGTTCGAGCTTATCAAGAAGTTCCTCAGTCGCATCACTGTCTTGGAGTAGGCTATAGCGACACCATCGTACACAACAGTCGGGAGGGACTGATGATTCAAAAAAATTGATGAAGTATCTGCCACCAATAATGAGAGCTTGTTTTAGTTGTGTCAATCATTTTCTGTATTATTTCATAATTTTACTCATAATCTGATTTATACTTTTTTTGATATATGACAGGAATGTTATTTCTTTATGTGATATTTTTATAGATCCTGTGTGTGACATTCCAGCAATTTAATTTTATTGGCATTATTTGATATCTACTTTTGTGCTTAATCTAAACTTGTTAAAATACTTTATTAGTATTGTAATCATTTTCTTTATTATTCCATACTCTTATTATTATTACTTGACCTTATTTGTCAAACTTTGCATGCCAACACTCAGGCATAACGTTCCCGGCCCACAATATTTTATAAAAAACTTTATTGTACACAATACCTACATTTTATGCGAATAAATGATTTTATTTAACTATCAGTTCAAAATCCAGTCAAGAATGATACAAATCATTTCAAAAATAACTAAAATACATTTATATCCTAAAAAAATTTATTTTTAATAACTCAAACTCGAAGCATTTCTTTCAATTAGACCATACCAGGCACTTTTGAATGTCAGAAAAACAAAGAAGGCGAAGCTACATTCACAGACACAAGGCATAATAACTTGTGAAAGTGCTGTAGTTGCCTATTCCAAAGCGTAGATCTCTATGGAGAAGAATGGGCAAGAAACTCCATGGACACTCCTTTCAATCAAAATATTCTTATAATATCTTAGTTACATCATTCATGTAGAGATTATGGGTCTCCCCAGTGGCGGAACTATCATACAAGCCGAAAAGCCCGGCTTGCCTTACAATCAAACTAAATAGGTACTTACAACAAATAAAAAATAAATAAAAAAATCTAACACAAACTAAAATTTACGTCAAACAATAATATAATAAGTTAATTCATCTGATTTTGCGCGAAACGAGCGCGCGAAACTAATCGTACCTACGGCCTACAGCCAGTGCTATTGCTATCTCTTTCACACGCACTGGCTTGCATGTGGCTTCTGACCTCTCGCTTGCTCCTAGCAAGTTGTGACTGTTTTCGTCACTTTTCGTAGGTACTTATTTGGACATTTTGTATTGAATTTAAAGCAGGGCTTTTTTTAATGTGTGCGTGTAAGTCAGTGTAGTTTGAGAGAGAATGTGTGTGTGCGCGAACGCCAAGAGGTAATGTGCGTTGTGTTTTGAGTGATTAGTGAATACTAGTGCATTTTCTTTTATTATTATAGTTTTAAAACACTAAAATGAATTCGGAAACGCATGCAACTGTTCCTTGTGAAGGATTAGTGTGTGAAATTGATACTGGGCAAGGTAAATACTTTGAAGTATTTATAGTTTTACAGAAAAATATAATCTCGTTCGTTACTTCACCTAAACCTACCCCTGATCACATTCATAACTTAAGACAAGAATATTGCTATAGAAGAACAGCTGTTGGTAAAATTAAAACCTTCACCAACATTTTATGCTGATGTAATAAAATTATTTTTACACTGCTGGCCAATGCTTATTTTTTTTTAAATTATAACTTAATCAATGTTGTGCTTGTAGGTAAATGTATACGTCCCTAAAAGGAACAACAGGGTTTTTGTTACTTACTGTATAATGTAGTCGTTCCTGGCACTCGTCGGCCGCATCCGCGGCACCGCTCGCTTCGCTCGCTCGGCTCTTGCGTAGGAGGTCACAGTTTTAACCTAACCTAAGCATTTTTATAATAATTAACCTACTCTAACTACTTCCATAAATAAACTAATATCAAGTAACCATAAATTTGACTTGTTTCAGACAAATTCAAGCACAAAAACTTACAAAGAAGTACGCAAAAGACATCAAATTTAACCAACAAGTTAAATATTTATTGGCTTTAGGTTATTTACCGGAAAATGATATAATTCTTTATTTTAACAAACTAATAGAAGGTATAGAAGATTCTGATTGGAAGCAAATCGCGAATTGGTTTGAAGAAAATTATCGGATCATGGAATACGTAACCGAAGTATCCACCAAGTTTTTGGAGTTGCCATGTTATAAACGAAAAGAAAATACCTAGAACTTTAAACTCTGCTGAAGCGTGGCATCGTAGAATAAACATTCTCATTGATAAACACAACCCTTTTTTTTCGATGGGAAAATCATCAAATGACTCCTCCCGCTCTGGACGGAGCGGAAGGGAGTGTCAGACTTGTACTGACTAAAAACCATCCATGTTCCTTCTTTTGCCCTTTATGTTCCAGGGCCGCGGTATCTCTTTCGAACAGTCCCGCAGCCCTGGCAGGCATCGGCCCTTGCGAGCCCCTCATGTTTGCTGACATCTCCTTGAGGCGCACGTGGAACACGAAGAGAGGCGCCGTCGACACGATCTGTCGTCATACGACGGACGGACGGCGAGCTAGCCCATTACTCACCGTCCACAGGCCCGCGCCTACGGTGGCCGAGAGCCATCACGACGTTGCCCCCGACGCCCGGTGCTTCTCCCGCGGCGGCTGGGACGTGAGGTTCTCTCCCTCTCACGTTCCGCCACCTCCTTCGCTAGCATGACTGCTTCGCAGAAGGTGACGGCTTCCCATTCCCTCTCGCCCCGGACCATGGCTTGAACCAGGGCCGGACGCGAGAGGTCGCCGCCGCCAATCGCCGCTACGAGGACACGGCGGTGCTCCGCCCAAGCGGAGCAGACCTCCACGGTGTGCTCCACCGTGTCCTCCGGGCTATCCTCACAATGATAACACCCGGGCGTTTCCTCCCGCCCGATTCGGTGCAGGTACCTCCCGAAACAACCGTGTCCGGTGAGGACCTGCGTCAGGCGGAAGGCGAGGGCGCCGTGGCGCCTCTCTAGCCACTCCTCAAAGAGGGGACTTATCGCCATTATCGTGGCGTGCCCTGCACGGGGTTGCGACAGTCGCTCTCTCCATGTCGCCATGAAATCGCGCCGGAGATCTGTCCGCTGAGCGACAATTTGCTGCGGAAGCGGAGTTTCCCCCCGGCGTAGTGCCTCCGCGCGCCACTCGTGCAGGCGCGCAAGGATTATGGCCTCCAGATCCCATGGTGGCAATCCGGCAAGGAGGCTCGCCGCGTCGCGGGATATCGTGCGGTACCGACGGATCAGCCTTACCGCTACCACCTTTTGGGGCGCGTTCAGATAGTGCGCGGCGCGCAACCTCAACGAACGCGCCCACACTGGGGCCCAGTAAAGGGCCATGGACCGCACGATCCCCGCGTAGAGCCTCCGGCAGGAGGCGTTTGGACCCCTCAGAAACACCATCCTGGAGTGTATCGCTTAATTAAAGAATTAATAGATGAAGTTTCATCAAATTTAGCTGACATTGAGATTATACTATCAGGTGAACCGCCACAAAAAAGAAATTCTGCAACACAAGTCTGAATACTCCGAAATAAAATTGCTAATTTCCATTGCAAAAAAAATTAAATTGTAATGTTTAAATATTTTACATTAAACAAATGATTATATTAAAATAAAATTGCATTTTTAAATTATATAATTCCCAAAAAATCTTATTTTTGCCTTAATATTTTTTGTCTTAACAAATCATTTCACCAAACGTTTATTGTCTGAATATTGTTTGCTGTAATAAATCATTTGATTAAAGACCAAATGCCATAATGACATTATACTTGGTAATATTATGCCAAGTAAAAATTTTACCAAATAAAAATATGCGTACTAAAATCATTCGAAATATTTGCAATGGTTTAAAAAAAGGTTGCTAAAATTTGAAATTTTGTCAAAATCTTTTCGGCAAAACGGCAGGATCCCTGAGATTATACATATATGTGAGAACGATGTAAAAAAACGTGCACATTAAGAGCGTCCAGAGTAAAAGATTATATCAATAACTAGCTGTGCCCGGCATACGTTGCAATGCATGTTTTCCTACCTACTACTTTCACTACCCTACCTATCTACCCTACTTATCTACCCTACCTACCTACCTAGCTATCCTACCTACCTACCTAGCTATCCTACCTACCTACCTAGCTATCCTACCTACCAACCTAGCTATCCTACCTACCTACCTAGCTATCCTACCTACCTACCTAGCTATCCTACCTACCTACCTAGCTATCCTACCTACCTACCTAGCTATCCTACCTACCTACCTAGCTATCCTACCTACCTACCTAGCTATCCTACCTACCTACCTAGCTATCCTACCTACCTACCTAGCTATCCTACCTACCTACCTAGCTATCCTACCTACCTACCTAGCTATCCTACCTACCTACTTAGCTATCCTACCTACCTACCCTACCTACCTACCTACCCCACCTACCCTACCTACCTACCTACCATACCTACCTACCCTACCTACCTACCCTACCTACCTACCCTACCTGCCTACCTACCTACCCTACCTACCTACCTACCATTGTTTTTAAGATGTATTCTGCTATTCGGGGAGGAGACAAATCCAACGAATCAAAAACCATGAAAATTGGTCCAGCAGATCTCGAGTTATAAGTTAAAATAAACCGTGACAGCTAAGAAATGACCATTCCCAACTGACAGCGCCCGTTCACGAACATGACGTATGGATCAGCCCCATTCAGCTCAACCATATTGAAGGGACCTAAATGACCCGTTACACACGCCACCATCAGCGAGACATTTGAGTAAGCATGACATTCTCTCAGCCACCAGGCACATTCAAGTCAGTGAAGATAACTAAATGTAAATGGTAGCTTTACAGTACATAGTACTCACACATGTGCTATGCAATTATATAATACTAAGAGATTGAATTCCAAAGGCGCACAGCACGAACAGTAAATGATCCATCATATCGATTTGAGGAGTGGGGAGTGAAACGAAGGAGAAGAGATGATGAGCGACAAGGTTTACCTCTAGGAACAAGATACTCGAAGCTTTCCCGAAGATACGAAGGAGATTTAGGATTATGGAGAACAGAAAAGAGAAAAGAAAGAGTGTGAGAATCTCGATGCTGCCTGAATTACCTATGTGGGAGCGTCGAGATTCCCGCACACTTTTATTTCCCACTTGCAACAGCTTCCGAAATTCCGAGATGTTACCCCAAAATGAAGCGGATCCACAAATTCTGCAGATGTTCGAGCTAGTCAAGAAGTTCCTCAGTCGCATCACTGTCTTGGAGTGTGCTATAGCGACACCATCGTACACAACAGTCGGGAGGGACTGATGATTCAATAAAATTGATGAAGTATCTGCCACCAATAATGAGAGCTTGTGATTTAGTTGTGTTTAGGGTAAATCATTTTCTTTATTATTTCATAATTTTACTCATAATCTGATTTATACTTTTTTGATATATGACAGGAATGTTATTCGTTATGTGATATTTTTATTGATCCTGTGTATAGGTGTGTGACATTCCAGCAATTTAATATTATTGACATTATTTGATATCGACTTTTGTGCTTAATCTAAACTTGTTAAAATAATTTATTAGTATTGTAATCATTTTCTTTATTATTCCATAAATTTACTCATAATATTATTACTTGACCTTATTTGTCAAACTTTGCATTCCAAAATTCAGGCATAACGTACCCGTCCCACTATATTTTATAAAATCTTTATTGTACGAAACCTACATTTTATGCGAATACATGACTTGATTTGATTTAACTATCAGTTCAAAATCCAGTCAAGAATGATACAAATCATTTCAAACTAACTAAAATACTCGTACATATATCCTAAAAAAATTTTTTTTTATAATAACTCAAACTTGAAGCATTTATTTCAATTAGACCATAACAGGCACTTTTGAATGTCAGAAAAAAAAAGAAGGCGAAGCTACAGTCACAGACACAAGGCATAATAACTTGCGAAAGTACTGTAGTTGCCCATTCCAAAGCCAGTGGCGGATCTTTCATACAAGCCGAAAAGCCCGGCTTGGCTTACAATCAAACTCAACAAATAAAAGATAAATAAATAAAATCTACAAAACAAAAGCTTTCGTCACACATTAATAACATTTGATTCTGCGTGCCACGAGCGTACCAAACGCAGCGTATAACTACGGCCTACGATCAGTGCTAACGCTTTCTCTTTCACACCCATTGGCTTGCATTTGGCTTCGGACCTCTCACCTGCTCCTAGCAAATTGTGTCTGTTTTGACGTGACAACGTCTTAAATTAGGTTGCGGCTCGGAGTCACTCATGAAAAAGTGTAACGCCCGCTCACGTCTGTTACGATGAGTCACCGAACGAGAGAGGCCCGCCGGACCGGCGAATGCCTTGCGTCTCTCTCCCACTCAAACATGATCGGTCCGCCGCGCGCGCAGCATCTAGTGCTGCGCGCGCGGCGAATCACTCAAATAGGAATTAGTTAAGTTTAAGTTTACATGTACAATGTTTTAGTAAACAAAATATATTTCTATAGTTAAAAGTGCAATTCTTATTTTCATTCAATTCCTTGTTCCTATTGTGCAATTTAATAATATTCATATCAATAAATATTCTACCGAGAAAAAGACGTTGTCACGTAAAATCTTCGCCCGTAAAACCGACTTTACAGGCAACCATTTTTTTTTATTACATCGGTAGGTACTTATTTGGTTTGTATTGAATTTAAAGCTGGGCTTTTTGTTGAATGTGTGCGTGTAAGTTTGAGAGAGAATGTGTGTTCGCGGTTCGCACCAAGAGGTTTGTTCGGTTTGTTTTGAGTGATTACTGGTGCATTTCTTTGTTGTATTTTATTATTTCAGTTTCTTGTGATTAGTTTTTGCTGTAATTAACGTTGTTTAGAAGTGATTATAATATATATATAAATTCCGAATTCATTTTAGGTTTTTAACACTAAAATGAATTCGGAAACGCATGCAATTGTTCCTTGTGAAGGATTAAAGTGCGTGAAATCGGTACTGAGCAAGGTAAATTGTAATTATACAGCGTGTAACGGAAGGGGGGTATCAACCCTGAAGGAGGTGAATGTGCTCATGAAACTCAACAACTTTCCCCAAAGAACATAGGTCGACATATGAAAAAAAAATTTGGCCCTCCCTTACAAAACTGACTACCAGCTGATTGATTTACTATGGGAGGGCCAAATTTTTTTTTCATATAATTATAAAACTTTAAGTTTTACAGAAAAATATAATCTCGTTACTTCACCTAAACCTACCCCTGATCACATTTAATTGTGACAATTCCCGCGACAAGTTATTCCGGTTTTTCATCTTTAAAACTTATTCACACATATTTAAGAAATACACAAGGACAAGAGCGGCTTTCCGAATTATCGCCAATTGCTATAGAAAAACAGCTGTTGGTAGAATTAACACGTTCACCAACGGTTTATGCTGATGTAATGAAATTATTTTTACAGAAAGTTAGAGTTTTTTATTTAGAATACTGAAAGTAATTAAACTAATTTTATTATACATTTAAGTGTTACAATAAAAGCATGCACCAAAATCATTTACTCAAACGAATTGTCAACAAACGGCTTTTGTCAAAGCCCTGGAGATTTTTATTTATTTATTTATCAACTAACATCTACCATTACAACAACCAGGTATGTCATTGCTGATATGTAAGTATCTGTAAATCTATCTAGTAATACCATGCCTACTGTTTTCAACAATTTGTAGTTAGAAACTTTTTTTATTTGAGCGCCATATCTTGCCAAAGCGAGGGAAATAATTACAAATTGATTTGAAGAGTTTAGTTGTTACAGATATGTTAGTAGATGGCTCTTATATCATTTACTTATTTTGAGAAGGGATATAAAATCGAAAAGTTAATCCCCACTATTTGTAATTTTATATTTAGGCATATTTCAATAATAGGAAATTAAAACCGGCGTTTTTAAAAACCAATGTCAGAACTCAGAACAGAGCGAAAAATTTTTTTTTAATGTGATTTTATGACTTATATTTGTTTTTATTTTATGATTTTTACTTTTATAGACATTTTATTATTTGTAAGATTTTAATTTTTGTTGACGTTTCTAATGTGTGATTTATTTTATTTTATTTTAATTGACATGTTCTTATATCTTTCTATTTGTCATCTTTTTTTATTTGTTTGTAATTTTAATTCATTTTTTCTATTCTAATTTGTATGTCAGTAACGACAAAACATAGCAAGAACCTTAACTATTTATAAGATCCCTAATGTTATACCTATGTTTAACAAATAAATAATTCTGATTCCCAAATGTCGTCTGTTTTTAATTGGGCTTTGTCTCCCTTTCATTGCGGGCACGCCACTGATGTCTTCTATTGACTGTTCACAGTGATAGCAGCAAGGAACACTCGTCTGGCGTCCGCTACATCTCCGCGTGCAACTGCGGCCGCAGCAAGAGTTCCCGCGAGGACCCCTACACGCTGCGCAGAGCCAACTGCTCGTTCTACACCCACGCCGCCGAGGAGTGCGGCGTGTGCCCCACTCTGCAGACTATAGACTTCCCGGTGTTCCAGCCGTCTACACCCACATACAAGTGAGTGACCTTAACGTGTCACAATCCCTTGTTAATTATAATGTCTTCCCAAAAAGGTTGATTGCTCAAATCAGACGGCCGAAAACTGTCAAAAAATAAATGGAATGGTCATTTGAGCTGAGCCCACACCAGTTGCATAGCGATCCGATTCCATCGCCCGCAGCCAGCCCGGCCATCCTAACGACCATTAGAATTTAAACTTTTCATCGATACACATATAACTCATTGTCCCTTATCCCCAGAGCGGCTGCCCTGAAGGCTACACTGGAAGAAGCGCTGGAGAGCTCAGTGGTGCGCGGATCGCCGGCGGGGTCGGGCGGCTCGCCAGAGCCCGACACCAACTGGTCCGCGCCTGACGCACTGTCGCCCGGCTCCGCCAGGGATGATGATGAGGAGGATGATAAGTCGCATGCCAGTGATAGGGGGTATGTGGTGCCTGTGAGGGGGGAGGCTGGTGAGTTGAGCTCTAAAACACATGATGTCTTAGCATGACTATAAAAGACTTTAGAGAAAGAGAGAGTTTAATTTATCATTAACATTTGCTTCCACCCCTTGCGAATTCCATGTAAAGAAAGGTTTTTCTTTGTTCTGAAAATATGATAAAATTCACATTCTTCTGCTTACAGAAAAAGTGATGAGTCGTCAACCATCAACCACAGAGTACCTCCCAGGCATGCTCCACACGGGTAGCCCGGCGGGTCTCCTGCCAGCCTTCTCCAGCTGGTCCGTAGTGTGCCTGGGCGCCTCGTCGCTGTACTCGCACTCAATAGGCCTGCCCGAACACCTGCAGCCTGGCTTCCTGCCACACACCAACTATCTGCTGCCTTGGGACTGCGCAGTGCGGTGAGTAACTTCTCCAGCTGTGTAAGTACGCAAGATAAATAGAGTCGTACCTTACTGTACACCAAAACTGTTACACAGCTCTTCAATCTTGATAATTCTTTGTATACAACGGCGGTCTTATCGCTGTTAACGGTATCATCCAGACAACCTTGGATGGACTGAACAAAGATACAATAAAACACAGATTGTAAAAAGTTGCGTTGTGTAATTTCTACCTACCACCATGGGTTAGAGCAGTGAGTTTATGTATGTATACAATGTTCATGTTGTAATAAATCGTCCTATGGCATTCCAGGCTGGAGTCGATGACCGGCTGGCGCGTGTCGGGTCCGTCTCGCGGGCGCGGCAAGATCCAGCCGCACCACCACCTCACCGTCAAGATCTTCATCGGCTTCGAGTACGAGTGCCCCAGGGGACACAGGTCAGTACTGTTGCGTTCTATGTTGATGGTAACCTCATGTAGTACCTGACAGTCACTGCAGTTGTATATTTTGTAAATTAACCAAAAAAACTATTGTTTTTTTTTTAATTTATACTTTTAACTACAAAAAATGCGGTCATATTTTTATCAAATCATTTGTTTTTTCTTAATATCCATCGATACCCATTTAGTCTGTGGTGTTTCGCTAGTTAATCTAATTTGACTTTAGTGTTTAAACATCCAAAATAGGAGACTCCGTGGCTAAAGCTTTTAATAATTGTCTAAGCTGATGGTAATCGGAATTTCGGAGCTTATTATTATTTCCTGATTAATTAAAAAAATATGTAAAAACCATTTTAAAATATAAAAATTGTAGCCCACCGGTATGGGGAACAGGGTCCAAGCTTATTATTATTAGCTGTGCGGACTCGGTGCTTACGGTTGAAAATGCTTGAATTTTATGAGAGCAAGTTGGGATTTTGGGCTAGTATGAAGGTGCAGCCACATGGGCTGCGGGACTGTTCGAAAGAGATACCGCGGCCCTGGAACATAAAGGGCAAAAGAAGGAACATGGGTGGTTTTTAGTCAGTAAAAGTCTGACACTCCCTTCCGCTCCGCCCAGAGCGGGAGGAGTCATTTGATGATTTCCCACCCGAAAAAAAAAAAAAAGGTGCAGCCACTGACTTATCTTAATAAGGTTGTGCACATAGTTATTAACCCATTAAACTGTGTAATTATTATTATCATATTAATGTAATTTCCGCGTTCTATTTCTAGATTCATGATGTCTTCGCCAGACACAGCAGTGAATGGGGGTGGAGGGGGGATAGGGCGCGAGGCAGGGGCGGCAGGAGCCCGCCTGGCGGCCAGCGACATGCCGCTGTACTGCGCCTGCCTGTGCCGCTCCTCGCCCGCGCCTCGCGCCGCGCAGCTCATGCGCGTGCACGTCGTCACGCCCAAGGCGCCCGTGCACGTCACCATGGACCCCAAGGTACAGGGACATGCATCTGAAGGAAAATGGGCTGTAATGAGGGCCTGTCTACCAAGTTACTAATCTATAACTTATAAGTCGCCGCAGTTTCCGATAGGCCACCACTGTTTTCTAAAAAATCCAATAACAGAAAAGTTTTTATTTTAATTCTTAAAACTTTCCCGTCTTCTTAAAACCCAACACTAACATTCCTCCATCATAATTTCAGGTGCAACCGATCCCCGGCGGGCCTGTGTTCGTCCCGCAGCCCGTGGGCTCGCCGGCCATCAAGCTGTCGGCGTCGGCGTACTGGGTGCTGCGCCTGCCGTACATGTACAGCGACGAGCGCGGCTGCCTGGCGCGGCCGCGCGGGCTGCCGGCCACGCCCGGCACTCTGCTCGCGCCGCTGTTCGGCCTGCAGGACTAACAGATCGTCAGGACATACACGCATGTGACCTCAAAATCTGCTAAACGAAGAGCGCAGAGAATGAAGCTCAGCATCAGCAGCAGCAGTAGAGTTTAGGTTTATTTTAAATGGAGAGAATTTCTCGAGGCCTGAATGACAAAACAAAAACGTGAATTTATTGAACTTTAATTTGACCAGTGGTAGACCTAGCCATTGCTGTACATTTTGACGTGAACTCGTATGAACGTCTAATCGTAGTGAACTGTGGGTGCATGTCAGAAATGCGATTAAGACAATTTGACTGTACTTTGCGAGTTTTATATCTCAAAACGTATAATTTGTGGGACGGGAGTTGTACTATCGTATTAGACGTATGAGCCGGAACGGAAAAGTACCGGGTAAGTGACCGTGACACGCGGGGGCATGGTCTAGCAGCGTTAAAAATAGACACAAGAAATTAGGTTTTACATTCGAATTCACGAAACAATAACGGCACTGTCGCCCAAAGGAACACTGCCAGCCGATTTGTCCCAATTCCAAAAGATCTATCCAAGATATAAACAAACGGGCATTCGTCGGGCCCACGAGTACTTTCAAATAACCACCTAAAATCCAGGCGAGAAATTCTCCTCTTGTAAGTGATTGTTTTGAATCCGGCTTGTTGGCACAGAGTTCAGTTGGACGTTACAATGCAGACGTATCTGGTGGACAGTGGCATTTATTTCGCTATATATGCATTTGGACAGTGCATGACTTTCCTACATAATTCAGTGTTGGTTAGTGTGAATGTTGTCCATAAACCAAGTATTCTTAATTCACAAGCGCGTCTATCATTGCATTTTAAACCTTATGTCATATAAAATGCGCTTGTGATTTGCAATGACTATATCAGATATGAAACCATGTTTCGCAAGTAAATTAACTGTCTATGTAAGCTTTAACTTACATGCATGTTTCGAGGATTTCTAATAAGAGTCGCGAACGACTCGGGCTAGTATGAAACTTGCACGTAAGAAAGTCGTAAACATCAATAAGACAGATTTTCTTCATTTATTGCCTACATTCCGAGGCATAGTAACGGCTAAAGATGATAATTATTTATACCTAGATACATAATGTCTATTTTATCAGTAGCTGTGACTTATGTTCAGTAGGAATAGATCAGTTTTCTCTAATAATAAGAGACGACTAAATTAATGCCCAGATATATTAAAATATAAAATAATAATAGTTTTTTGTCACAAAAAGACATACATTAATTAGTATACATACATATTTATATATGTGTGTATATATTATCATTGCACTGTTGAAATTACAACTCTCAGCTCTCGCCTGTGCGTTGAAAATCGGACAACGCGCGTTTATCTTGGGTATTAGTTTAGCTGTAGGTCTGTGTTAGTGAAAACGACCATATATAAAATGATGTTTTTTTTTATCAGTAGCAGTGTGTCAAATTTAAATAAACCGCATACGTCGGTAATAGACAATGTTAACAATAGAACTTTTAAACAAAATATTGTGAATTCACACTCTCTGTGTCTATATTTAAACAATACTACAATTTCTGTGCAAAGCCATATGTTATAAGGCAAGTAAAAGATGTTGTCAACAATATTTGTTTATTGATAACAACCATACAATAAAGATATGTAAAAAAAGATCTTTTATTAGTGAAGATCTACTGCGATCATCAAGCTTCTTGGCAAAATTCCCTTGCGCCTTCATTGCAGCATTTAGAGAGGGGTTCGTCTTGAATGGGCACCTTCGTTCCACTAAAGGCTAAGTAGACCTGGGTCAAAATTTCTGACCCAGCGTTGCACATCAACGTCTCAAAGAAAAGAAGATGTATTTGGTGTTTATGAATGCGCCGAGCTCTGAATATTTGTAAATAAATAGATGTATTTCATACATATTCTGAAGTAGTGTATTTTAATTTAAAGATTTATATTATTGACATGAAATATAAAACTCGATATTTATCTATTGTAAAACTATAAAAGTTTTGAATGTGGAAGTGTATAAGAATAAAGAAATTAATGATGGATGGATTGTTTGTTTGAAATATGTATTATATTATATATTACTATATATTATATTATATATTACTGATATATATGACTAGGATGACGGCTGATAGCTATACGATGTAAAAAAAAGATATAAAAAATATTAAGATGAGAATGATGAAATCTGTCGTAGAACACAAATAAGAAAATTTCGGGTTAAATTATGCTGTTATTAAAATAAAAATTAACGTCAAATATACATAGTGTTTTATTGATTGATTTACGTTTTTTTTTTTTTTTACATTTATTTCCTTTTCCTAATGCACGATGACGAATCCATCGTGCATTTTCCTTTTTTCTTTCAATACAAACTTAGTCTTCTAAGTTTGCCTCAAAAAAGTGTCATATAAATAATTCAAGATTCGTTAGCAAAAAGAAACTTAAAAGAAGAACTCATTCCTTAGAGTAAAACAAAACAACCTAATTCTTTTGTATTGTTTTAAAAATAAATTCCCACAAATAATTAATTGCAATACACTTGACTCCATCAGACATGCGCGTGACGACGCTAACCACGTGCTTACCGCCGCCATCTTGCCCGCGCAAAAGCGCTCCAAATTCAAAATGTGAAAACACGATTTTCAAAAATAATTGCATAATTTTTATACAAAGGTAAATTAGAACCATATTTTTAAACCAATATGGAATTTAATATAGATTTTTTTTAGCAATAAAATGACAAGAAAGTATCTAAATGTAGGCGTGGCTTTTGTCTAGTGGGTGGTAGGGGGCAGAGGTGGGGTGAGTGCGGCTTCGTGCTTCGAGGCGCGCGTTCTAGTCGGCAGTCGTTCGTGCGCCGCCGCCGCGTTAGCATCGTAGCTGGGAACTCTGTTCGACGCGCTATAGACTACATCGGAACTTGAAAACTTTTTAGCGGCACTTATGCCGCTTCTACATCAGGTGAGTACAATGTTTTCTTTTTCATTTCTTGTGGTTATTTGTAATTTATTTCAGCTTGTTTCTTTTTATGTTCATGAATTCAGAATACATTATTGAACGTTTCTAAAAATATTCAACCCGGACTCCTATTCTAGGCTTTAAAGTGGATTCTGATCACATTTTCTCAACCAACAGACTTCAGTGTTTCTAGAATTACTAGCTACCGTCGCGCGAAGAAAAGTTAAGATTTGATAATGCGCGCTTGTTGAACTACCCTCGTTATTTCTTGGATCCTGTAATGCCAAGCTTAAAATCTACGCGGTAGATGTTTTTGTTTCTGCTTAAAATTTAAAACTTAACTACCCACCAGTAGTTCTTTTTCTTGCCTAAGATTAATTTTGATGCCGAACACCACCAGCCACTACTTGGCTACCCTTGTTAAACGTTCTTTCACGCCTATCGAAATGTTGAAAGAACGCCAACCGCTACATTTACCTACCCTCGTCTAGCATTGTTGTAGTTTTCTTAAACATTTCTCTTGTGGTACAGGACAACAGCCCTGGTGGCGGGGGCACCGGAGAGAACCGGCGCTCGCTCGCGGACTTACTGGGAATCGACACCACGCACCTGACGGAGCCGGCCGCCGCGTCCGCAGTGCACCTCCGGAATAATGTGAGTACCTGTTTTTTTTTTATGAACTAGTTATTAAAGGATGTAGATTGTGTAGAAAATTTAGAAATTCGTGAGGTAACCTTTTTAACTCCTTTGTTATCCTATCCACCCCTAAGGCTACCCACTGACCTGACTGACTGTTCAGGGGGTCGTCTTAGGGGCGCTATTGTTGGTTATTTTGGGCTGTGGGTAGATATTTTGCAGTCTTTAACGCGTAGGTATATACTTCATAAAACTAAAAATATACGTTTTGATAAAGGTTTGGTAAACAGTCTATTTTATTAAGGGGTTTTCAATGTATGCATTGTTGCCGATTGTGCTGTTAAAAAAGTAGCGGGAAACGATGTTTCTTGTTTTTCAATATGTTCTTAGCAGTGTTTTCAACAGCGATTGTTGATGGGTTTATTCTCCTAGTACTTTGCCGGTTTTATTTGGAATTTTAGACGCCAAACGATAGGAAAACTGATTAAGGGCGGGAAACCACTAAAAAGCACTTTTCTTGCACCAGATACGAAGCGCGTTCTTCGATTATTACAATGTGAGTATACAAACGCCTCGTTAATTAGATGCAGTTTGTTGTTTTTAGCAACTATTTTGCATTGCTTAATGTTTTTAAACCCGCTTTTTATTCTTGGTTTTGGCGTCCTAGTTAACTTATTTTCTTTTAAACTTTTGTACCTTTATTAGGACCAGCTTTTGCAATCTACCCCATTTTCATTGCTCGTAGGTCTCTTAAAATTATCTAGCATCATTCTAGTTAAGATATAAAACTCTCGTACTACCCTCAAAACTGTACCTTAACTTTTGATTTTGTTACTTTAAAGCTTAGTCTTTAAACGTGTGGAACTGCCAATTCTTAAGAATTAAACAAGTTCAAGGCGGCCCCATGTTGGGCGCCAACATGGTTTTTATTCTGTAGTCTCTCAACATGCATCACATTCGTTATATTCATATAGCGCCAAGAGCTTAAATCAAATTTTAAGTACAAAGCACTCCGTAGGTTTTATTGTCCGTTCATAATGTACCGTACGACATCCGGTTTGATGCCAGTTAATGTTAGCCGAGATTGGTGCCAACACTGGCCCGTATTAATGGGCCGGCCGTGCCAAATAATGCGGGCCGTATCGCTTGGGTTACTGCACTTGCATTAGCCTCCGTAGTTGGGCTCCGTATCACCCCTCGTCTATATGAGATGCGTACATTTTATGGTTGGCTTAATCGCTTGTATGAACTGTATACAATTTAGAGCTTAGATTTACAGCCCCATTTATTTCACTAGTCTGCATACTCTGCATGCATTTCATATTCGACCTCTACACTTCCCCGATTTATATTTAAACGTTTCCCAACCACAGTTCTGTTTGCGGTTGTATCAATATGCAGAAGTCCCCGCTAACGCGAACACTATCGATTTCTCCATGAATATTTCATTACCTACTTGGAGCTACATTTGAGAAGTTTAAAACTATTTTCACTTCCCGTTATTTATGGAATGCGACGTGAATAGATGCTGAATCTTCTCAATTTAGTAATGTGCCATTCGGGCTCGGGACGAGTATGACAGCGGGACGCGGGTTTAAGTAGAGAATATTTTCCAGTGAATTCTTATCGATTCTGTTGAAACGCATTACCATGATTAGAAAGGATTTATGTATTCGGGGAGGGCTATTTACGTCCCCTTGAACTTGTCCGATTATGTAGTGTTTGTGTATACGAAATTGTTATTGGTCAAGTTAAACAACTGTTACCAATGTTACCTACATGACATTTCGTTTTGAGGGAATTGTTAAAATTTTGTTTTGATATAGTGCTTTCATGTTGTCAAGCAGCCTTCTGAAATAACATACTCTACACAAGTTCCGCAATCTCTTTCGGATCAAAGCAGCAAAATATTGTTGCCAGATTCCAGATTCTTTAATCGCCTTAAGTTTTAATTGCCAGATCAGGCTCAAATTAAACTACATCTTCCAAGTAATACGCGTAGTTTCTGCCAAGAGGTTCGCGTCACAACATACCCTCCAATATGGCTGAGCAAGTTAGCAATCGCGCACTTGGCAGGCGTCTGGCGGCGTATCGCCGGCTATTGGCATGCATCTGGCAATATAATATTATTTGTGTAGGCTCATGCCAAGGCCCTCGCGTTTAATCGGCTCGCGCCCGCGACCCGGAAAACTATCTTGGATACAGATACCCGGATTTTCATGCTTGTTAACTTTGGGCACTCGCTGCGTTTGACTGCCTTCGATTGCTCTGCAATTTTATCTAATATTAGTTCGTAGTATCGGATTGCCTAATGTCACTTACGCGATGCAATTCAATTTAGATCCTGTAACTTCAACTTTCGGCTGAGTTGTGCCATTTGCATTGGTTTTTCTAACCTTAAATTTTTAAAACTCGTCTGAAGTTCAGCTTTTAGTTTGTCTATTCATTTATTGAATAAGTTGGTAGTAAAGCAGTGAAAGTTGTTCGAAATGCATTGTGAAACAAATCTTATTTTATGGGATTTCGGAAGCTGCGGTCCTCGTATATTATGCGGTTACGGGGCATTAGGTGTTTCGGGAATTGTATTTAATAAATTTATATCATAACTGCGACGTTTATGTTCGTAGCCATTTTTCTTGTATTTTGGTAAGCTTTGGTATAAGTATAAACCTTTATATTTGAACGATTCCGATGTAGTCCATTTGGTTTTCGTGATCTCGAGTGCCCTAGAAGTACTCTTATGAATTAGGCCGAATAAACAATTCTATTGTATTTGGGTAACAAAGAGAAGTTAGGATGACCTAAATCTGGAGGATTCTATTTTCTGTAGGAAATGGAAAAACACAAATTTTTTATTTCTTTCAACTGATTAAGACTTAATTTTCTTCGACAAAACACAGTACCGTTACTGCCCCCGTATTGCACAACGCGGTATATACGGAGTCATCTGTTACAATTCGAGAAAACGAAATATGGTGATCTCGTCATTCCAGTTAAAGAGATAAACGTTGTTTTTTTTTAATACCTCGGTTTGGCTTATGACCATATAAGTCGTCAGGTTTTTACCCGATTGATGCAAATACCCCAAAGGAGGATGCCTTTGATGAAGTACTCGATGACTTATTTCCCTTGTGCAGGAGTGTGGCGGCGACGGTGGTTGGCGCTGGAGCGACGAGCCGAGGAGCCCCGAGGCGGCACAGACGCCGCGCGCGCTCGTGCCGCCCGCCTGCTTCCCGCCGCGACATCCTACCGCCTTCGCTAGCTACAGGTATCATAGCAGTTTGTTTTTAGCGGATTCATTGAATATTAATTCGCTCATCGCCAATAAGTGTCATTGGTACATCCGACCTTGTGCTTCTACATACATATGTTGGTCGTTTGATCAGTTTAGTCCTGGGTTCGATTCCCAACTCGGGCAATGTTATTGGGTTTTCCTAATAGGAATTATATTGCTTTTTAAAATGGTTCTTTAACATCAGATAGAGGTTTTCTACGCTTTTCTAAATGCTTCCAAATGTTTGGATATCTGTAAAAAAATGGGATTTTTTTCTTCTACAACTGTAATACTATACTTTTCTTTTACCCAAAATCTTTCTTTATAACACTGTGCCTACAAAATATACCGAACACATTTCCACTCTCCTTAAAAGCACAATTTTTCTTCTCAACACCTCTGCCGCATCCATTTTGCCCTCCATTAATAGTAATTAAAAACTTGCGTACCTTAATGCGTCGCGTAGTCGCGTACTAAGTAGCGTAGTGTACTTTAATGTAGTAATTATTACTAAGTATACGCTTGTTGCAGCGAGAGTGCTCAGCCCGGTGCCCAGTGGCCCGAAGAATCCAGCTCCGGACGAGGCATTACCGACCTTGTGGCTTCCTTAGTAAGTACCTTTTATGTTTGAACTTCAGTAGCAGTTAGGGTGTAATGTTGCGTTACTATGGGTAACGGTTTCTTGAATAGTTTTTGGAAGGGAATTTTTGACCCAATTTATTTAATAATAAATAAAATATAAATAAATAAATAAATATCCCTGGACATTTCACACAGCACCATCTAGTCCCAAGCTAAGCAACCTAATGCTTGTGTTATGGTAACTAGATGGCTGATAAACTACATAATTATATACATTTTTTTTTTTTGTAAATACATACATATTATAGATAGAAAAACACCCAGACCCAGAACAACTACTTGTAGGTCATACAAATATTTGTTCCGTACGGGAATCGAACCCGCGACATGCAGCGCAGCAGTCAATCGCTTGACCACTGCGCCAATAAGACTAATTTATTGTATGCATTGATTCCTGAAACTCCTACTATTCCCTATGTCGTAAGTTACAGGCTACTTGCGTTCCGTTTACATTTTTATTGTTACACAAATAATAATTTATATCAGTTACAATAAATTCCTAAATCGAAAATGTTAGAATATTTTGAGTTTATGTAGTATTTCAGTATTTAAGCTCCCCCTGCCAGTGGTACAGTAAGTGCATGTTTCAGAAGGCTCTGGCGATGCCCTCCGCGTCGGCGTCGCTGCCCTCTGCCTCAGTGTCGCTGCCGTCGGCGCTGCTCGACTGCGACCGGCTGGAGCGCTTTGAGCGAAGGGAGCGGTGCGAGCGGGATGAGCCGTGGACGAAGCGGAACATCTCCCGGGAACATCGCAGCTCTATGCTGCCCAGGCGTGCTTCTTTTTGTAAGTAGCTCTTTACTTGTCTGTGATATTTGTTTACTCTGTTTACTGCCCATCTGTGCTGAGCCAAGCTTTGAATATCTAACGGTGCTTTTGTTAGGCAATCCATTTAGATGTCACCTAGTGTTCGTGATATTCACATGGGTAAATGTCTTGGAATTTTTTTTCAGTGACAATAGTATACGTGCAGCTCTTGGACAGAACTACTTGCCGGACATATACCACCTACTTCAACTTCTACAGTATATACTTGTTTGTCTAATACATTGACGAATATCGAGCAATTCCAGTGTTCGTTCGACGGAAAAACAACTTAGGATTCTTCGTAAAAGTAAACCGTTTTCTGGTATAGGTGGCGTGGTATCATGCGGACGCAACGGCGCGCAAGTCCTGCGCTGGGGCGGGGAGCTGCCGCCGCGCTGCCCGGACCCCAGCGGCGGCTTCAGCGCCAAGGTGTTCCTCGGCGGCCTGCCCTGGGATATCTCCGAGGAGGCTCTTATGCACACGCTCAAACATTTTCAACCTATTCGGTAAGTGGTTCTTTTGAACATTTCTTTGCGGCTGACCGTATTTTTGTAGTCTTCATTTTTTTTTTTAAGACTATGAGCTAACTGCTGTTTTCAAGTCTTTATAACTTGGAAAGGAATAAAAACTTAAGTGTATGCTGGAGCTCTTTACAAATAAGCATCACCTTTGTTCCTTTCAACTTTAATACACTAACGTTGATTTGATAAGAGGGCATATTTCACAACTCGTAACATCACGCCTGTAATCCCCGAAGGGTTAGGTACAGGTGTACCTAATACGCCTATCATACCTTGCACTCGTCATTTCGCCAGTTATGTTTACAAGTCCCATGTAGCGGTGTGCAATAGGGGACGAGCCTATTGTCTTCAACCGAGTACAAATCCAGACTGGCTGCTTCTGAGAAATTTCTGATGGAATACCCAGTATCAACAATTTTAATAAGCCATTTAATTCCCCAGTGTGGAGTGGCCAGGCCGCGAGTGCGCGAACACGGGCGCAGGCTCGGGCGCGCCGCGCGGGTACGCGTACGTGACGTTCGAGAGCGAGCGTCGCGTGCGCGCGCTGCTGGCCGCGAGCAGGCGCGACGGGTACGATTGGTACTACCGCATCGGATCGCGTAAGATGAGGAGCAAGGAGGTATGTATCGTAAGACTATCTATTTTTAGCAATGAATCAAGTTTTTTATTTATGTTAACCGGTCGTATTACCATTGTTTAAAGGCGCGCAATCAAGTCGCGAGCATACGCGAGGCGACGCTTGATATCCGCAACGATATTCATACAATTTTCTACTTTCACCACTAACATAGTTCTTAAGTACTTATTCACTAACACAGATGGACCATGTTGTTCGAAATAAATAGTTATTTGATTTGATTTTGATTTGATTTAAGGAATGGTAATACGGTAATATATTCAAGATGGCGCTGGCTGCTCTTTAAGTCATTTTTCCCAGAACTAGCAAGTTCCATTGCTTATTGCAATGATTGCGGAACTCTACCCATCATCTTGCTGTCATTGCCTCATGTTACTTGGCGTCGACGCATCAAGTTTTTTTCATTCCTTTTAGTTTAGTACTCCATTAGTAATCCCTTGTTTTTCCCCAGGTCCAAGTGATCCCGTGGGCACTGTCGGACTCCAACTGGGTGGAAGGCGGGTCGGTCCGGCTGGAGCCGGGCCGCACGGTGTTCGTGGGCGCGCTGCACGGCATGCTGAGTGCGTCTGCACTCGCCACCATCATGAACGATCTGTTCCATGGGGTTGTTTATGCAGGTTAGATCTTATTATTGTATGGAGGGATGAAACAGGTTATTTGGGTATTGTAATTGTACGTGGTTTAACGAAAAGGATCCACAAAGTTTTGTGAATTGGATTTTTAGGTCTTATTTTGTGTTTTCAATGGTCTCCTTCGACGGCTGATCGATTGGCTGTTGCACTGTTTAGGGTTCAATACCCGCACGGAACAAATATTTGTATATGTGAACACCTGACCATTTCAATAGAACTGCCCGAGTAGAACTGTAAAAAAACATAACTCTTTTTGGGCTTTGTGGTCTACTAATAAAAAGACCAAAGTCCTCTTAGAACAGCATTGAGCAGAATTTGACTTGGAATTTTAAAATTAAAATTCAGGATTCAGTGGTCCCCTTATTAACTATGAACTTATATTTCCAGGTATAGACACGGACAAGTATAAGTACCCGATCGGCTCCGGGCGCGTGACGTTCAACAACGTGCACTCGTACGTGCGCGCGATATCTGCCGCCTACGTGCAGATACATACCGAGAAGTTCACTAAGAAGGTACGCTCCACAGCTATTTCAGTTTTTGCTGTACTTTGGCTACTTCCATTACAAATAGGTCGCTTTTCCTTTCATTTTTAAACATTCATCCACACTGAAGTAGATTTTTGTGACTAACATTTTGCTACATGACTAAAAGTCGCAACGTTTGTCTTCTGATAACTTTGTTATTCCGTTTTTACCATAACTTCGGTATGCATGCACATTTACTTACCATACTGCCATTCAACTTATAATGTAATCGCTATCATTGTTCGATCATGGAGTTTTTTTCCCCAATACTGACTGGGTATCATGTTTTTCAGGTGCAAGTAAACCCGTATCTGGAGGACTCGATGTGTTCTATGTGCAACCTGCAGCAAGGACCCTACTTCTGCCGGGAGCCCACCTGCTTCGGGTAAGCGCTTATATTCACTTATTTTCTTCTAATATTTTATTACTCAAGGTCAATTTTAATCGGCGAGCGAAGACTACATTTTTAATTTTTACCTGATTGGTCGCTGGTTCGAATCCGGCTCGAAGGACCATTGTTAGCTCTGTAGAATATGAGAACGGTTTTAAAAATAAGCCTTAATATATTGCTGTCATTTTCGACGGAAGGCTTTCGCTTCGTTTTGGCCGATTGAGTAGTACGCACCCGACTTTTCTGAATAATTTCTAATAAAATCTGTGTACTACTAGGACGTTCCCATTTTGTTTTACCACCTCTTTGTGAATGGGGGAATTATATTCAAATGTCATCTTGTTTCCAGCTATTTCTGCCGCTCGTGCTGGTCGTGGCAGCACACGACGGACAAGCACAAGCCGCTGACGCGCAACTCCAAGGGCTCCCCCCCCTCGGGCGCAGCGCGCGCCCTGCTGCCCGCGCACCCCCCGCACCCCCCCGAGCACAACGACCAACAGGCTGCCTTGTTTAATGGCATGTACAGCCATGGTATTGAGGGTGAGTTTATGTATTGATTTTATTGTATTTTTTTGCAGGGTTTCATCTGGTTTTTTCTGTGCCGACAGAAAAGCACATTTGCATTGCAGTTTTAGCGCTAACTTATTTTTTAAAACCTCTCCTATCAAGTTTCAATATAACATTAAGATTGTATTTGGATTTATGTCATGTATTATATTATATCAGTTAACTCAAAAAATACCAAAGCAAAGATCTACTGAAGACCTAACTTCAATTCAGAATCTTCATCACACATCTCACTTCATGTCACTGCGGTACTTTCTACATAAGCGTTATGCAGTCGGACATTTGAGTGACCACTAATTATTGCTTGTAAATGGAATCTGAATTTTACCATGTATGGCACTAAGTTAAATTCATGTTGATTCAACGGACTCTCCTTTCCCAGGCACACCATCTCCCGCGACGAGCGGAACCAGTGGCACGAGCGAGGCCAGCGGCGGCGGGTCGGACGCGGGGCCGGCGGAGGGCGCGGGGGGAGGGGGCACGTGGCCGCGGTAGGTGCGCGCCTTCTGTTGTCGACCCGCTATTAAGTTCGGCGCTTCGCCAACATTTCGCTTCTAAGGTTGATTTATTCAAGATGAGGTACTCGAATGTTGCTAGATTCAATTTTTTTTCTAATGCTTTAATGTTGTCTGCGTTTGCGCAAGACTCCGTTTTGTTGCCCAATTCTCTATGAAAACAGGATGGGTACTGAAACATAGAGGCAGGGGGGTTTCAACAGTTATAAATTCCAAAGGACTAACTACCTAATCCCAAATCAAGACTTAAAATTATGAAAAATTGAAGCCATAATCCATTCAAAAGCGAAAGCTTCATTTGACAGTTTTAAAATTAATCATTTTGACTATATATTGGTAATTAATTTTAGACGTCATCGCACATTCGAGTTCTATTATCGACAGCTCAATTATTGATCTCTATTGTGATTCTATTTGATTGTTATTATTTTAAAATAATATCCCAGTTGATTTGTTAATTATTTTTTTAGTATTTTTTTTTGGTTTCTATTTAACTTGGCCACGTTACTTTTTACTAAAGTTAAATATAATTTCATGTTTTTACATGTTTTCAAATATTTGGCATTTGTCAGGCATTTTTATATAAATTCTGTATATCGTTCACTAAAACATACATTTTACTATAGAATATTTGATATTATAATACGCCATCAGCGTAGGGATGTTCCTTAGACAATTTTACGTATGTGCCTACTAGATTTAGGGAATTTTAATCGATTTTAATGTGCCTCCTAGTACTAGCCCATAGGCCTGTGCGCTATCATTTTAAACATTTTAAATGGGCTTTTAAAATGTATAATCATTGTGATTTTAATATTTTAAGGATGTTCATAATCTTGTTATGGAATGTTGATTTTATCTCGAATCGCTTGTTTGATTTTAAACTATACAAATATACTGTTATTGCAAATGTTTTCGAATTTAATTCTTACCTCCTTTACCTGACATCCCATCCATACTCGCACATGTAGAATACTACACCAAAGAGTAAATTCTTATACCAAAAGTTCTACACCGAAGGGCTCCCACACATAAACACGATACGATGTCGCGTCGTACAAAGATGCGGCGTCGTTTCATCATACAACGCCGCGTCGTGGAAATCTACATCACGATGTCGTAACGTGTCGATGCACGATACGACGTCGTGGCGTTAGAAACTCACGATGCAATCCTGCGCAGTTGTTATTCGAAATTCAAAGATGACGGATGGTATTTGAAGTCGATCATTTAATTACCCTAGTAGAGCAGCTGCAGCGTCCCGTACTATGTTTGTTGTTGTTGTTTCATTTACCTTACAATTAATCCCAGCATCTCTAGAGGTTCGATGGGTGGTCTGCCTCTGCCATATTTTCCTGCTATATGTGGCGTTATCCGATGAAGTAACTCTTCGGAACTTGATGCACTCATTCTAAAGTAATCAAAAAACTTGTTGCGGTCTATTTTTAAGGCATTGTACTTCTTTTTAAAGTGACTCCCGTTATTCATGTTTGAAAGAAATGGGTGGATCCAATATCTTCTGAGTATCTGTCTTTTCTTTCTTCGTCTTATTAACAGCAGAAGCAGAATGCGTCTAGAGCGGTCCATTTTTCGGAATGAACTAAAACACCACCTCACTGTATCGACGGCATCGTGCCGTGTATCGTGCGTGACACATTACGTTACGATATCGTGTTTTTTTACGATACTCATCGTAGATTTCTACGACGCGACGTCGTATCGTGAAACGACGCCGCATCGTTGTTTATGTGTGGGAGCCCTCAGTTTCTAACGTCACGACATCGTATCGTGCATCGACACGTTACAACGTCGTGTCGTAGATTTCCACGACGCCGCAACGTTGTACGACGCGACGTCGTATCGTGTTTATGTGTGGGAGCCCGAAGCCGTATGTGAACTGAACAGGTAAACGCTTGGCAAAATTCAAGCCTTTTTCCTGTGAAAAAACTACTGATACTAAGGTGTCCGTCAGGGTGTACGACTTCCAAATAGATGTGGAAAACTGCAGTCTGGGACGGTTCCTTGGAATAGGTCCCCCGACTTCGATGAAAAGATTGGTTTTCAGTTTTCCACTTTTGGGCACTATGGCGTTTTAATTGCACGGTAAATATTATAATCTATTTAGTACCTACCTTGTGGCCATACAACACTAAAATCATGTAAAATGTTTTTAATTTTTTAGTTCACTTTTTGATATGGCAGGCGTTTTTTTTAGGTTGTTTTTAACATGAGTCGTTTTTTTTATTTAGTTTTTAACCGACTTCAAAAAAGGAGGTTTCTTTGTTTCATACCTTTTAGTGATAGATATAACGGTATTTTAACTTACGACCAATATGTCACGGAAGATTGCTCTTATTTTTACCCGACTAGGGCGAAGCCAAAAGGAAGGGTTATGAATGTTATGTTTTTTTTTTTATTTTTTTATTTATTAAACTTTATGCACATAATGTACAAAGGCGGACTTAATGCCTTGGGCATTTTCTACCAGTCTACCTTAGGCCTCATTTACGGAGACGCGGGGCGTCGCGCGTTGCGTTGAGCGGCGCCCGCACTGAATTCAAATATATGGCGTTGTATGAGTGTGTTATAAATTTGGATGCCACACACATGTATATGTATATATTATATGTGTATATCCACTGATTATCAAGCTTTGGGTGTCAGAATGGTTACTTGTTATTTACTGTGTCTAAAAGTATCTCTAAAAAGGTGTGTAGGGAAAAGGGTTTCTATCAAGAAAAGACACAGAAAGACAAGACTAGGCTATTCATTTATTTCGATTAGGCTTGTCAGATATTTATAGGTAACGTTAATTACCTATCAAGCTACGTCCATTCGCAAACCTAGGTCTTCGTGGAGAAGAATGGACAAGAAACTCCACGGTAACAACTTTAAAAGTATTATGCCAAAACAATTATATGTTGTCCTGGACCCTTCTCAAATTAAAGCAATTTATCAGTAAACAATAAGCAATATAAACCATATTATAACACATAATTCTAGCACATAATTATCAGTAATATTCATCGTATAATATCAAATAACTTACATAAACATTGTAGAAACTTAGGGTAATGCAAATAGGTTCCAGCTTTACACTTTTGGTATCTCCATTACTATGTCACTTTCAAACGTAATAATAAACACATGGCACACACAATATTAAATACCTCTCAGGGTATGTCTTGTCCTTAGAACAGTTGCAGTATAAAAAAGCCCCGAATTGGCGACAACCTCTATTTTTATACACGTCAAACGTCAAATACTCAGTACATCCTACCCGCCATAATAAACCAATGGCAAATGGTCACATATTATAGCTAAATAACTAATAACATAGACAACAACTAACAAATCCTCTGTAAGGGAACTATTTTAAAACTTCATTAGATAATTTAGCAAACTAGTAAGTATTTATTTGTAATCTATTTGTTTAATCGGATAAAATATGAACATCAACTGATAGTTCAGAGAATTGATTGAAACAACTTAATATATTGCAATTGCAACATAACATCTGGGACATATTATAAATATCACTTCATTATTATTAATTCATTTAAAGTAAATAAACATTTAACTTGATTATTCAAATATAACAACTTTCTTTCGTTTGGATACTAAGCCTTTTAAGCCACAATGAAAACTATTTCTATAAAATACATCGTAGTATAAAATACCTTTAGGAAAATGTATATTAGGTTTATTTGAAATTATAACCTGTCTGTTATCAAGATATTAATTTACGACGATTATAAATCTAGTAATATTTTTGAAATGCAACGTCGCCATACGTCAATGTTATTTTACGTTTGACAGCCGACGTTGCTGGATTATCGATTGTTATTAATCTAGCCATTACAGAGAGTTGTTAAACAGTCAGATATTCTCATATATATAAGGGTTATCTAACACGGCCATACTGACAAGTACTTCGTTCTCGAAGTACAAACACACTATGCTTATTACATATAGGTACATTTTGTTTACATAATATCAGTAATCGTTTCATAATCATCATGTTATAATCAATAATCAGACCTTACTGGGCAGACCAAACACCCGCAGCCAGTGAATGTCATACCACAGCTAAGGTTCTAATCCATCCATAATAATAATCATACATTTTGGTTTCTTATTGGTATAGCCACAGGCACAGGCACAGCCACAGGCACAGTTACAGGCACAGCCACAGGCACAGCCACAGGCACAGCCACAGGCACAGCCACAGGCACAGCCACAGGCACAGCCACAGGCACAGCCACAGGCACAGCCACAGCCACAGGCACAGCCACAGCCACAGGCACAGTTAGCATTTATGATTACTTATAATTATCAGTATTTATAATAATTAAAACTACACACATTATACAACATTGTCTTCAACCCAATTACCAGGCCATAGACGAAGTTTTTCTTTAGCAACTGTTATATTTCTCAAATTTCCAACACCCCTTAATGAAAACCTGTCATTTTCTAATATGTTCTTAATTTCGTAAGGTCCCTTAAATTTTGCTGTTAGTTTGTCATGTCGCCTATGGTCTTGATTTACATAAACAGTGTCAGCTACGCTATTACTTATGTTATAAATAATAAATAAATTGTGTTTTAATTCAGGCCAAATACCCATAGACAAAAAATAATAAATTGAGATGAATAAAAAAAAACAATAAAATCTCTACGCGTTTGGTCAAAGCGGTTTTTGAATTTATCGGCAACAATTTTAAGACGTTGATGTGCTAACTGACTATCGGCCGTAACGTCAATTATATTATCATCTTGTATTAATTACCTCATCTAATCGAACTTGGACAGACGGAATATTTGCTTCTACGCCGATAAGTAATTGCAAAGGGACAAAGCCTGTGGATTTTTGTACAGTTGTGTTAATTGATTAATTGTTGTACTTTCCACAGAACGTTCGGCCAACCTGACTGTTCATTCAGAATAGAATATTCGCTTTTTTTAATTTTTTTTTTGTAATAGTTGTAAGCCAAAGTCAAAATAGGGAACTATCAGTAATCTTTAACTTTGTCATAATAATTTATAAACAATATGATGTATTATTTTATCGCATCAAAGGAATGTATTTGTTTACCCAGTTGAATAATTCAAGTACTAAATAGTCATTAAGTTTTGTAATTTAAGTCAAAATGATTTAACATTAGATAGTCAACAATCTTATTAAGCAGTTACCAACTAGACTCTTTAAACTACAGCTTAAAAAAATCTTCTAGCCAAATGCTACTACAGCTTAACGGAATTTTTAAACGAATAAAAACCAATGCATCGACAATTAAATTGGTTACGACATTTCATTTAAATTTAATGTTTTTAGGTAACAAGTTCTATTTTTTAGTCTGTTAAGTTTACTCTACTTAATAAGCCATTTTTTTTTCTAATCCATTGTTTTTCTTTTTTTATTTTAAATTGTCTAAGTCATTGTTTTCTTTTTTAATTTTATGTTAATTGAATTTACCCTATTTTTTTAAAAACAAACATATCTTTGTACGCCATTCGTATATGGCAAGACATATAGCCACTTCCTTTCATTTATAAGGCCTGGTATAGTGTATACATACCTACCTACTCATGTTTTTACAAAATAAACATATCTATCTATCTATCTACAGAAATTATCCAATATAAGTAACTTGTATATTATTCTCCAACTCATATTTGCGAGTATCAAGCATCGTACTACGTAACGTTTATACATCCTATTCTTAGTCTCATTTTAGTGATAGAATTATCAAGAAAATCAATATTGCCATTATCATTTGAACCATTCTAAGCCAAGCTTCAAATAAATAGTCTGAAACCAATCTTGAATATTTAACAAACTTCAATTTCATAATCTCATTAACTTAATTAAGGATGGAACTTATTTTTCTGTAAATTACACATTAAGATATTTTTTATGCAAGTACCAGACATAAAAAAAAGTTTTAACTGAAGCTTAACTTTTAAACAATAAATTGGTAAATAGTTTACGTTAATAATTTACAGTAGTTTCCCGTAGGATTTTTCATTTCTAACTTTTCAGGTATCATATTAAAGCAGAGCCTCTAGGCCTTACCGACATAAGCTATTTCGTACTGCTGCTCCATTTAATCCATGACATGGCTTCGAAACTGTTTCTGCAGCTTTTCAGTTCCGCTGTCAGAGTCAGCAGCATGTAGTTATAATCCTTGTTGAATCGAGCTGGCGATCCGCAGACGTCTCATCTTTCAGCATCACACCAATAGCTCCAACATTGATCATGAAAATATCAAAATGAAAAGCATTAGAAATCATATTAGTAAGCCTGAGCACGATCCTCACTTCTGATGTTATAAATTTGGATGCCACACACATGTATATGTATATATTATATGTGTATATCCACTGATTATCAAGCTTTGGGTGTCAGAATGGTTACTTGTTATTTACTGTGTCTAAAAGTATCTCTAAAAAGGTGTGTAGGGAAAAGGGTTTCTATCAAGAAAAGACACAGAAAGACAAGACTAGGCTATTCATTTATTTCGATTAGGCTTGTCAGATATTTATAGGTAACGTTAATTACCTATCAAGCTACGTCCATTCGCAAACCTAGGTCTTCGTGGAGAAGAATGGACAAGAAACTCCACGGTAACAACTTTAAAAGTATTATGCCAAAACAATTATATGTTGTCCTGGACCCTTCTCAAATTAAAGCAATTTATCAGTAAACAATAAGCAATATAAACCATATTATAACACATAATTCTAGCACATAATTATCAGTAATATTCATCGTATAATATCAAATAACTTACATAAACATTGTAGAAACTTAGGGTAATGCAAATAGGTTCCAGCTTTACACTTTTGGTATCTCCATTACTATGTCACTTTCAAACGTAATAATAAACACATGGCACACACAATATTAAATACCTCTCAGGGTATGTCTTGTCCTTAGAACAGTTGCAGTATAAAAAAGCCCCGAATTGGCGACAACCTCTATTTTTATACACGTCAAACGTCAAATACTCAGTACATCCTACCCGCCATAATAAACCAATGGCAAATGGTCACATATTATAGCTAAATAACTAATAACATAGACAACAACTAACAAATCCTCTGTAAGGGAACTATTTTAAAACTTCATTAGATAATTTAGCAAACTAGTAAGTATTTATTTGTAATCTATTTGTTTAATCGGATAAAATATGAACATCAACTGATAGTTCAGAGAATTGATTGAAACAACTTAATATATTGCAATTGCAACATAACATCTGGGACATATTATAAATATCACTTCATTATTATTAATTCATTTAAAGTAAATAAACATTTAACTTGATTATTCAAATATAACAACTTTCTTTCGTTTGGATACTAAGCCTTTTAAGCCACAATGAAAACTATTTCTATAAAATACATCGTAGTATAAAATACCTTTAGGAAAATGTATATTAGGTTTATTTGAAATTATAACCTGTCTGTTATCAAGATATTAATTTACGACGATTATAAATCTAGTAATATTTTTGAAATGCAACGTCGCCATACGTCAATGTTATTTTACGTTTGACAGCCGACGTTGCTGGATTATCGATTGTTATTAATCTAGCCATTACAGAGAGTTGTTAAACAGTCAGATATTCTCATATATATAAGGGTTATCTAACAAGTGCGTTTACGGAGAAGCGATTTTAGACGCGTTTGTTTGAATTAGGGCGTTTTTTGCGGCCGAGCCCGCGGATGGCACCGACGCGTCCCACGCGGCGTTTATCGCGGCGGCGCACGCAGCGGCAATTCTCGATGAAGCTATCGTGCGCTCCTATCTCTCGCCAACATAAAACTAGTCGATTTGATCGAGACGAGCGTGCGCCGCCGCGTGCTTCGCTACACGCTAGAGGATTCGCCGCGGGCGCCGCGGCGGGCACCGCCACGCTTCCCGTCTCGCTTCTCTATGAACATGGTCTTATATTGCTATAAGTTTGTGTTTACGCGTGCGATGATGCGTGCCGCTTCACGCGCCGCCCCACCTTAAACAGAAAAAACGTCCGACGCGCCGCGAGATGCCACGCCACACGCGACGCGAGACGCCCCGAGTCTCCGTAAATGAGGCCTTAGGGTGATGCAGAGACAAAACAGTAGGTGCAATAATAATACAGAAAATTACCAAGAATAAAATATAATAATAAATACATATATACATACATACAAATAAAATATACAAGGTAAAGAGAGTTAAAATTCATACATAGATAAAGAAAAACAAATTAATTGTAGGACGAGTCTGCCAACTTCTTACGTGAGTGTTCGCGAGCTTTTACTTTAAATGTGAACCGACTGGGTGCCATCCTGATATTCAGAGGGAGCGCATTCCAAAGGAAAACCGACTGGACAAGAAAAGAAGATTTAAGAAAACCATAGCGGTGAGTAGGACATCGTAGAAGACGATTATTGGAAGAACGAAGATTCTTGCTGTGCGCAGAGCATAAATATTGGAAGTGAGAAGTCAAATAAGAAGGAGAAGTGGGATTGTCTAGAAGAGAAAACAAGGTTGTCAAAGCCCTTAACGCTCTGCGCTGTCTGATGGGTAACCATTTTAAGCGCGACCGATGTGCGGACACATGATCGTACTTACGGAGATTAAATACGAATCGAATGCAGTTATTTAGAAGTCGGTCAAGTTTATTGAGGAGATCTGCATTCAGGTCATAGTAACACACATCACCATAGTCAAGTATGGGGAAGATAAGGGACTGAACCAGCATTACCTTTATGTGTGATGGAAGGATATTTTTCAATCTATAAAGCGACCGCAACGTCCCGGTGACTTTTTTGCTCACAACCGCGACCTGCTTACGCCAGTCCAGGCAAGTGTCAACGTACAGCCCCAGATTTTTGACGTCGGAGCTAAACGAGATGACTATACCATCAAGGGTAACCGGCGGCACCGTTAATCCATTCAGCCTCCGTAAGCTATGGGTGCTCCCTACAATAATAGCCTGACACTTGTTTGGGTTAACGGCTACCCCGAAACGATCAGACCAGTTTTTTACCACTGCTAGATCCCGGTTTAGCTCCTCAATCGCATCAGATAAGTTGTCAACACCTGCCCGACTGTAGAGCTGTAAGTCATCAGCGTAAAGATGATACGCACACTGAAGCTCGGTAGTTATAAGATCTATAAAAATTGAGAACAGAAGTGGAGATAAAATACCGCCTTGAGGGACGCCAGCATCAAGATCACACCAGCTGGAAGAAGAATCTCCCGCAAGAACTGACTGCTGACGCCCCCAAAGATAGGAAGAGAACCAAAGCAAAACCTCGGGAGAGACCATTCGATAGGAGAGGATGGATAAGAGGACTTCGTGGCTGACGGTATTGAAAGCATTGGATGGCTGACGGTATTGAAAGCATTGGAATTTTAGCAGTCTGTATGTTTGTATTTACGTATGTTCCTCCGTAGCGCCTAAACTATTCATCCGATTTTGATGAATAAGAAGTCAATCGATAAAATCGATTCGTTTTTATGGCCCGGGTAACATAAGCTACATTTTAACCGACTTAACAATAGGAGTCGATATTTCCTTGCTAACCTCGAATTTAATTAAAGCATTATTTTTCAGTAGTAGTAAACCACACAAATTCGTGTTCACGAAAACAATATCGCGCTAAAGATAGTGAGAAACTGAATCGCCTTAGATACATTATTTTTATAGATAGGTACTTAAATTTTGGAGAGATTGTTGCCAAAGGTAACTGCCTCACGCGACTAAGCGCGACATAAGCTTGGCCCTTGGCAAAACTTTAAATTTTTAGGCCCTAAATCGACGGCACTGTCCAGTGGCATCCCTTGCAGCTTGTGCACTGTCACGGCCCAACATGCGCATGTTCGCGTGTATGTATGCGCCGCTCGACTTATCCTTGACCCTGTAACGCATCAAATTCAATGATGCTAGGTTCAATATTGATACCCAAACAGACTGTGTTGCCACGTATCGTCTAGTAATCGAACTGTACGAATACTGCTTTTCGTAATTCTCCCGGTTCAAGTTGGTCAGCTCGTAGCGCTAGCCATACGAATTTTTGGACGGCCCCCAAAGCATCGCTGACATTGACTTGGCAGCTCCTTTTTTATTGGGGTCAGAAGGTATGAATTCAGGTATTGATCGCTGTCAGTGAGTTTAGTCTTCCTCGGATATATCTGCTACTGCCATCGCGTTGTGCGCATAGACGAGCCTAGACAGCGAGGTTGGAATGACATTGGACCGTGTTTTGTATCTTTTTCGAACTGTTAGTTTTCCTACTACTCCCCTGGAGGAGGGAGATAGCGTCATGGATAGTGACGAGAGTATGCCTTGGTCTGCGAATTTGACTGATGCGAGCAGGCTCGAATCGTGGAATAAACAAACTCACAAATATACACACATGAACACCGAAGAATAACATTCCTTTTTTGAGCAATCGTGTCTTGATTCGATTTTCAGTTCAAAGTCAAGGTATAGAAATACGTATTTATCTTTATTAATAAGCACTAATAATATGTACAAAATGTAAGTTAACAGTTCATTTGAAACGAATGTAACGACTAGAAGCGCTAGGGCTTCTAGTCGTTACACACGAGCGCACGGTGATGTCTATGGATGATACCCATTGTTGTTGTTGCAAACAATTTAACTAAAATGATATCCCCTAATTGTGAAATATGCAAAAAATTTAAGATGTGCAACATTTGCTGATGGAGTGCGTTAGGAGCAAGAATGAAAGGGAATAATTGATTAGAGAGTTTAAATTAAACATTCTGGACGTTGGGCTAATCCAAATCATTTTTAGCTAACTCTACATCAACGATTGCAAAGAGGTTGTGTGGCTTGGTGAAGATATCTAGTCTATGATTCTCCTTCTAATAGGAACATAGTAAGTAAATATTCCACATAATTATGTAAATAGTTAATAAGGTATGGGGTTGGCATATCCATATGGACAAAAAACCCCTTTTTGTAAATAAATAAATAATATTTTCGATTAAAAAATCGACGTATTTGTGTTACTTTTATACCGCGCGCTCGTGGCAGACCCTTAGTTCTGTGGTAGCACATTTCAAGGTAAAAAAACTTTGAATTTTGCGTACATGACAGCGCGGTACTCGAGCCGGGAGCTATGTCTACGGGGCTCCAGGCCTGGGCTGCTTGCGTTGCCTGCAGGTGTGAACCTGTCGCACGTTTTCACCAAAGCGGAGAGGAAAGATGTTTTGTATCGTGACCAATCGGATACATCATGCACATTTCTTTGCGTCAGTTTTCGGGGACACCATTCAAGCGGGGAGGGGCCAGCGCATATGACGCTGCCCTAGTTCAATAGCAAGATATCTAGACCGAAGTATGTTTTGAGTTAATCATATTTTTAAGATTTTACTGTTAACGTAATTCACTTATTGTTATTTGAAATGTGGTTAATTTATTAAAATGATAGCGTTTGGGAGTTAATTATATTTCAATATTAATGAAAATAAATACTTTTGTAGATTAAATGCATTCGCTTTTTTAATATGCATGATGTCTCGGTGAGATATTATAATTTCGGTACTTAGGGTGCGTTTTACATAATTATCTCCGATTTTTGTTTTTTTTTTCAAGATATTTTATTATTGAACTACGGCAGCGACATCTCCACATTGCTTGAAACACTCTGTCCTTTCTTATTTGTATCTGCATATCTCCTCTCCTCTCTGCTTTGTTGGAAATCGAACCTTAATGTTGGCTGCTAAGATATCATCTTCATGTATGGAGATTCAGTTGTAGTTCCAATTCATGTTAATCGAAGCTCATGCTCATGTCGGAGGTGTTGGTCGCGTCGGGCCCGGGTGTGGCCGGCGCGATCGCCGGGATCGATATGTTCACGGTCGGGAACGGGAACTGGGGGATCTCTTCCTCTGAAACAATGGCGTGATTTTTATGTTTGTTCGTAATGTGTAAATGCTGTTACTTGGGTTGGGTTGTCAATGCTGCGGGTTTTTACGTCCCAGGATGACAGGTCAGGAACGCAAAGGTTTAATACAATGGATTCTTTGTTTCGATTAACTTACACTATCGTATCGTATTTCTCACGTCCAGCCAATTTTGTGACTCGGTCGTCAGTTCACCTTAAAGTGTCCACAAAAGTCAGTAAGTAAACGTTCCCTAGCGAACGACTTGAAGGTGACTGGGAAATACTGGATGTGGGACGGGGAGGACAGGGTGTTGTGGCGCAGCTACGGAGAAGTCTACGTCCATCAGTGGACTGTGACTCGATCGACTGAAATAAACTAACCTGTAAGCTGCGCATCAAGCCTATCCACGATGGCATCCAACAGCGCCAGCGCCACCACGTCGTCGGGATCCTTGGCGAGCGCGGCGTGCAGCACGTCGGCCGCGTCGCGCTCCCGGCCCAGCAGCGCGCGGCACAGGCCCAGCGCCGCCAGCGTCGCGGCGCGAGCCGGACGTAGCGCCAGCGCGCGCTCGTGCCAGCCCAGCGCCGCGCCCGGCTGGCCCAGCGCGCGGGACACGTGGCCCAGGGCGTCTAGAGTTGCGGCCCAGCGGGGACTCACCTGGGGCAAAATATCATTTTAACACATTATTCATTGCTTTTATAAATGACCACAATTAAATCTCTAAATGATTGATACTTGTTATATATTCAAATATGAGGGTGGTTGCATCCACTCCTAGTACTAAGTAGTGGTACTTGACAAATATAGTCAGTGTCTTTCCAGCCACCGTTGTTTCACTTGTCACCTACGGTCACATATCTATCAATACTCAAAAACCGCAACAAAATCGATTATGTGGTCTTCTAAACAATATATTTTGATGCGGCATTCTTAAACCACTTTTTGAAGTGAAAACTTCTTTAGCGGCGTTGAGCACTCTAAAAAAATTGTTCTGTAATGGGTATAAAATCTTAAACTCGCGTCAGGACACTCGCGTCAGGACACGTGACCTAATCGTAAGACGGATGGAGAGTAGACGATTTTGAACTTAACCTTCAACATTTTATGGTTTAAAATCATTTAAAGAAATTTGGAAAAAGCGTAAGACGGATGGAGAGTATACGATTTTGAACTTAACCTTCAACATTTTATGGTTTAAAATTATTTAAAGAAATTTGGAAAAAGCGTAAGACGGATGAAGAGTAGACGATTTTGAACTTAACCTTCAACATTTTATGGTTTAAAATTATTTAAAGAAATTTGGAAAAAGCGTAAGACGGATGAAGAGTAGACGATTTTGAACTTAACCTTCAACATTTTATGGTTTAAAATTATTTAAAGAAATTTTTAAATGTTTTGGAACATGATCGTAGTTTTATAGCTCCTAGCGACATCTTGTAGAATGTAGTAGAAAGTACATTAGCAAATGCAATGAGTAACTGTTGTGAGAGACCGCTGGTAGATGGCGCTAGCACAAAGCGCCATCTATCTTTGATATTGAAAACTAAAATGATGCATTGATACAGAGAACACTGTTACTGGTAGGCGCGACAGTTTTTTTAGCTGCTACTAGAGGGCGTTGTTATAAAAAACGTTGTTATAATCAAGTTTTCACTTCTGCCGGCACTCCAGGAGTGCAACCCGTTTTTTAATCTTATGACATGTAGCTCACTCCACATTCGCTACCGCCCACGCTCACCTCCTGCTGGTCGGGTGGAGTGGCGGCCTCCAGCGCCAGTAGCCACAGACTCCTGGCCTCGAAGTAGTCTCCGTCGGCGAAGGCCGCGGCGCCCGCTTCGTGCGCCACGTGCGGGTCGCGCACTAGCGACAGCACGCGGCCCCACTTCACTTTCTCGTTGCATTCTGATTCTTCTACTATCTGTAGATGAGAAGTGGACTTGAAATGTTTTATTATTACATCGTTAAGCCGGCACCATCTTACGCGGAAGTTCGAAACCAAATTCTCTAAGTGATGGCAAAATAAACTTCTAAATCTATTGTATTGCTTAGAAACCTTAGATAAAGAAAGGCAACACACAAACACCAAAGGAGACTTCTCGCTCAAGTAGCTGATGTTGGAGGAAAAACAGCTGGACTGAAGTGAAAAAAAAATAATGCATCCAGAGAGGTGAGCAAGAGTCGTCACCCACTTGACACCTAATGGAGGTTTCGCTATCGAGCTAGACCGCAGCTAAAGTGGTCTAACAGTCTGGTCTTAGAGATCACGTAAGACGAAGAGGATTATAACGACCAAAGGGACGTTTTTGCCACACGACGTAAGCTATCAAAATAATATGATATTGAAGTAGGAACTAACCTTAGCTTTAGCATTATTATGCAGTGCGGCGGCCCGGGTGAGGAATCTCTCGCACATGGTGAAATTGTTCAGTAAGGAGCACTCCACGCCCACGTACAGCGGCGGCAGGTGGCAGCCCGCCATCAGCTGACTAGCCTGTAAACGTAAACAACATAAAAAAAAACCTATTGACCGAATTCCGGCCACGGTGACCAATTTCAGCGCATATTAGCCAAAGATGCGGGATATTACATGCACAACTGACACAGGAGAGACACAGGTGTTTTCTCTCTTTGTTCACTCTCATAGTCCCAGACCCCAATCCAATACTTGCGGGAGAGAGATATGGCGCAAGAGCAACGACGACATGTGCGGCGCGAGGCACGGCGGCATGTGCGGCGCGAGGCACGGCGGCATGTGCGGCGCGAGGCACGGCGGCATGTGCGGCGCGAGGCACGGCGGCATGTGCGGCGCGAGGCACGGCGGCATGTGCGGCGCGAGGCACGGCAGCATGTGCGGCGCGAGGCACGGCGGCATGTGCGGCGCGAGGCACGGCAGCATGTGCGGCGCGAGGCACGGCGGCATGTGCGGCGCGAGGCACGGCGGCATGTGCGGCGCGAGGCACGGCGGCATGTGCGGCGCGAGGCACGGCGGCATGTGCGGCGCGAGGCACGGCGGCATGTGCGGCGCGAGGCACGGCGGCACAGCTGGCAAGTGCGGCGCGGGACACGAGTGTAGCACGTGCCCACCACGCGCTCTGTGGTCGCGGTCTGGATAACAGTGTGCGTATTATATAATTACCTTGAAGTAAGCCGCCATGGCCTGGTCGTGCTCGCTGTCGGCCGCGAAGCTGTGTCCGTACGCGAGCCACACGCAGCCTGCGCTCGGCTCCAAGCTCTTAGCCTTGCTCAGGTAACGACGGGCCAGCTCGCTTTTACCTAAACAAATTAAAAAAAAAGGAAAAGCATTTAGGAAATATCAACCAAAATCCATAATTTCATAAACGTCCAAATAAAACTCACCAATAAGATAATAATAGCAGCCCACCGCATACCACGAGGTCCACGCATTAGGGTAGGCATCCACTAACGAATGCGCGAAGGCGAAGAGCTCCGAGCTCCTCTTGAGCTCCACGAGACAGGCCGCCCGCACGTCCACGCAGCACCAGGGGTCCACCGTGTCCAGCGCTCGCAGGGCTTCGCCCCAGCGACAGGCCGCCGCTAGCCGACGCGCGCGGCTTTGAGCGGCTTCCATCATGCGCGCGCCGACGATCTCGGCTTCTGCTGTTATCTGTGTAAGAGAAAAATATGACAATTATTAAGACTGCAGCCGAACTTGAACACCAGCTAAATTCAATATCACCAGCGCGTTATGTAGAGGACAGTGTTCATAGTGTCTTTGAAAGATAAGATCCGAGGTGAAATTAACCGTAAAAGAACTGGAGTTACGACCGACGGCCGTTGGAGCCAACGAGTCCAGCCACCGTATTCACAAAACGGTTCGATAGGATTTCGATTCGGAAAGTCGTATGTCTATCTCGCTCACTCTCGTTAAGCCGAAAAAAGATGGACATAAGACTTGTCAAATCATCGAATCGAAGCATTTGTGAATACGGGGGATGGAGTGGAGATAGCGTGTCGGCAAACGCAGTTTTGGACTAGCTGGGTCGACGACCTTCAAAAGATAGGGTAGAAGTAACATCATCATCTGCCTAGCCTTTTCCCAACTATCTTGGGGTCGGCTCCCAGTCTTACCGGATGCAGCTGAATACCAGTATTGTACGGTGAAACCATACATTTATAATGCACTATTGCTTATTCGTGAATTTTTACCTCATTTCACTAATTGATATTAGTCGAGAATTCAGTACATGATTAGTAGTCATCGCGTGTGCTCCCTCGCTCCTTTATATTATTAAACCTTTGGTCGGGTTTATATATTCTATTTGACTTTATAAGCAGCAGTATCATTTAGCCAACTTCCTAGCTTTTACAAGTATTTTACATGGAGCGACTGCCTATCTAACCTCCACAACCCAGTTAGTACTGGGTAATACGATATCCTTGGTAAGACTGCACTTAGGGTCGGAGTAACGAGGTAGACTATACGTACCGATCTAGATTACCTAAGCATTTTCAATCTACAGGGAATAAATCGGGATTCGGTAATTCTGAGTCTAAAGAAGTGCTTTTTTCATTCCGCTGCCGTTAATTTATGAATCAGCATCAAAGGTCGAACAAGATGGACCGTGATCCTGGAAAACAGGTGAAGCCACAGCCTTAAGCTAGTATCGATATAAAAGAAGCCGAAATTTTCGGTAGAGTAGTACTCACAGGGCACTCAGCATCAGGCTGTGGCAGGTTCACAGGCGCGGGCGAGTAGCGGTTGAGGCGCTCGCGGTACGCCGCACGCAACAACGCACCTTCCGCCGCGCTCAGCTGACTGTTTATAGGTAGGGATTCTATCAGCTCACTCTCTGAAACAAATGGTACATTATAAGACAAGAGGGATAGAAAAACAGTATTTATTCCCACACACATAAAATAACATAACATCACGCCTGTAATCCCAAAAGGGTAGGGCAGAGTTGTAATAATACACCCACATTTCGCTAGTTATATTTAAGTCCCATGTAATAGGGGACGAGCCTATTTCCATCAAGCAAATCCAGACTCCGTGACTGCTATTGAGAAGTTCTTGATGGAAAGACAGAATAACACTTTACCCGACCCGGGAATCGAACCCAGGACCTCATGCTCAGCAGTCGCTCGTGGGACTACTATACCAACGAAGCAATCACAGGCAACAAGCACGAAACCATCAAATTGCAAAAGCAATCATTCTTAAAGTTTCGAGCACTACTTTGCCTGGACACGACAAGGGAAGATATGGACTTTATCTAATATAGCCAGGTATTGTGCAGTGCATAAATCTTGTCATCACAACAGACTAAAATTTACTACCCACTTTAAGGAATATGATACATAGTTACGTGTTGAGCATGTGACTGACTATCTTGTTTGGGAGAGGCCTATGTTCAACGCTGGACTGCGCTAGGCACATACCCTGGTGCGGCGTGAGCGCATGCTGCTCCAGCAGCAGGTCCAGCGCCTCGTAGTGCGCGCAGTCCGCCCGCAGCGCCGCCGACAGCGCCTCGGCCGCCGCCTCGCGCCGCTCCAGCGAGCACAGCGCGCGCGCCTGCCATACCAGCACGCCTGCTAGGGCTCGCTGGAAACAGAACCTGGTTTTATAATTACCTGAACCTTCATCATTCGTATCGAAAGCGCGACTTGTCAAATTACTTGGTAAGTGGCCAGGTTAATCGCATCAGCTGTCTTGGGTGCACGGGGCGTTTTGGAATTGCAGCACGATTTTGTTTAACTGATTAACACAACTACTGGAAAACTTCCAGTTATACATTTTAAACTGATGACCAGGTATAAAATAGCAACAGCCATGAAACTGTAGATTTTAATGAATGAGACACTCTTGTTGAGAATACTGAGAATATTCTCGTTCTAAGATATATGGCAACAATGTCAAGAGGGTCACAGTGACCTAGCATTAAAATGACTAGATATACTTACGTTATGAGTCTGGTCTGTATTCCTGGGTTCAAGGAGCATGGGGTCACACTCGTCCATCAAGTTGAGTGCCGTGGCCGGCTCGCGTGCCGCCAGGTACGCGCGCATCGCCACGCCCAAGCATAGTAGGTGGCGTCTGATGTAAAAGTAGTTGATAAAATTATAGTTAGAAGAAGGTGGTATGACAAGCTGGACAAAACCAACAGCCACCCTGGTCCTGAATCTGAGCATCTGGAAGTCATGGGGAGAGACCTTTACCCAGAGTGGAATGACGCAGACTACCAGTAACAATTTCAAATAAAGGTGGAAGCGTCAGGGTAGCCGGTAGCTGATTTTGATAAAGCTATCAGCCATAATTGAACCCTGTTGAAATCCGCCTTACAAGATAGTCTCAAGTCTTAATTTCAGAAAGATTACTCAACAATTAGAAGTGTGAATCACCTGTGAAGTCCTCTAGAAGTGACTGCATGTGCAGCTCTATGCAGCTCCCCTCTGGCGAGCATGGCACTCGCCAGGAGCCACACATCATCTCCACTGGCCGCATCCAGGCCCCCACCGGCTGCAGCCGCTGCCGCATCTGCCCAGAACAGGGCACTGGTCCATTGACCCTAGAATACATGATTATAAATAATTGTAATTAGAGCAATTTTTTTTTATTGGTGGAAAATATCAATAAATCTGGCAAGCAGTCACAGAAGAATGTATGGATTGTAGCTGGGGCATTCTGTATTTACTGCCTACCTACCCCATTGTTACAAGGTGTGAGTATGTATGTAAACAGGTAGTCATTTTTATTCATATAGAGTTCATATTTTCAAGTAATAAGGTTGATAATAAACAAGATTATTATTTCCACCTTCTTTTAAATGGGTCAATAAAGAACACTTAGTTATCAATATACGAAAATTAAGTTGTTGTTGTGTTCTAGGATGGCTAAGAAGTAGAAACATTAAGGAATATTTGATCACACCATTGTCAAAGGGTTTTGAGAGATACCAAATCTTATTTAAGAAGTTTTCTACATCATTTTAGATAATTATGCCTTGGATACATGCCCTTGCTTTCATAGAATATTGCTTAAATGTAGTATGTTCAACCAATAACTTGTATGTGTGGTGTAAATTGTCAATATAAGGTTGGTTATAATAAATAAATACAGTTTTTAGCTAAGATAGAAGACTTTTGTCATCTTTGTCTATGAGCAAAATAACCTACAGTAACAGTTTTGAAACAAATGTAAAACAGAAACATAATATTTACCAGTTCAGAGTATTGCTTGACGAGTGACCGCATCAAATCGATATTCATGCACCCTTCTATACTACCTCTACCGGTAGGTTCTGATTTATCCATCACGCTATGTATAAAACTCATAAGTGCACTTTAACATAAAGTTTTCAAGATGGACGTTTGAATTTTGTAACAAAATTCGATAGAACTAACACCAATGATCTCAGCGATTTAGCAAATATACTGTTTTGATTAAAATAAAGCTTTATTTGCTTTTAAATTAATATTTTAGACACTGTTTTCGTTTGTCCCGCCGACTATTTGACGTTTTGTAACTTTTTTTTAATAACATTGAATGACAGTTTGATTTTGACAAAACAGCAATAGTTCAAAACTGTAGTTTCAGTTTATTTACGTAAAAATCGTTGTAAATAATAAAACCAAAATATAATTAATTTCTGAAACTTCATAGCGAAAATAAATTAATCTCAAAATTATGAAATCTTTTTCACTAATTTTAAATAAAGGTTTTTGTAAAATTAAATGCAGTTTCAATTTGATTGAATATGAACGCAGTTTTTATTAGCTTTATTCTGGATAATACGTCTAAATTCAGAAGAAGCGTTTTATATTTTTTCTCTTTTGCTCTTTAGTTGATTTGCTATCACTTTGTCTTGGTTATTTTAGCGACCATTACATCTTAATTTGGAGGAATGTACCCATGCTGTCAATTGACAGATTTGAATTTTGATGACGGAAAGAAAAAGGTTATACACAGTAAAAGAGGGAATAGGCTGATTAAGATTTATTTATTAACCGTCACTAAATATTATTTAGGCGTTCCTAGTTTTTTATTGTGTAGTGTAATTATAGAATCACAGTTTTAGTTTTGTATACATCCTGGTAGTTCAAATAAAGCAACGTGTCCTAGGTTAGGCCGTTAGTGAAACATGTTAGTATATTTGAAATAACATGACTGAGAGGAAAATGTGCAAGTTTTACAATTTAAACGTGCCTGAACGTCGATCTGGGGAGGGTGGGCAAGGTGGTGGCGCGACGCAGAACCACGGCAACAATGACGAGGACGATAGGAACTCGGATGAGGGGACGCCGCCACCTGTGCCGGCGCACGAGCACAAGCTCGAATACAGCTACTGGATGTGGTTCTCACGACGCCCGCCCGCGCGCGAGCTCTCCGCGTCCACCACTGGTTACGTACAGGTTGGTTGATATCCAAGCTAGTTGCTAAATACTGCCATGGTAAGAAGGTAGTGTATCTCAAAAAGTACACATCAGTCTAAAATTGCACTATGCCCGAAACAAGGTGTTGTTGCTGTAATTGAGCTCATGTGATTTGTTTTGCATCTGAACAGTGTTCTACTTAACAGTGGGTAAGTATTGTAGAAATATGCAAATTAATATCAATTTACATATGTTTATCAATATGGCACAGTTTTGTTTAACAGTTGACTAACTTTTTAGTTATACAAAGTCTCACAATGAAAATCTTCCATAATCTAATGTTCTCTGACTACAGTAGGGACTCACTACTCTGAACACTCGAAATTTTCACCCTGTTTGGATTAATGAGGCGTTCGGATTATAGTATAGTGATTCAAACACAAAAATAGTTAGAGAAATACACAAAATGGTGGCACAATGCATGGTGAACGAGACAATGCGTATGTGTAGCACGCAAAGTGAATGAACACTGAGTGGTGCTGCGATACACTATGCGACAGCAACATGTGCGGGCAGTGGGCTCGTTCAGATTATACATGTGCGAACAGTGGGCTCGTTCAGATTATACACGTGCGAGCAGTGGGCTCGTTCAGATTATACATGTGCGAGCAGTGGGCTCGTTCAGATTATAGGGGTGTTTGGATTATCGTGAGTTCAGATTATCGAGGCCCTACTGCATATGAAGGCCTAAACAACATTTAAGGGTTCAATAAGACTTGGGAGTAAATATTATGAATGCATGGGGAACTTTCTAAATCATGTTGCTACACTTGTGTTTACTATAAAATTCTTGTTTGATCTAGTTATTTATTCTAGTACTAGTAATCACACTAATAACAATTACTAGCTCTTGCCAGTGACTTTGTTTGTGTGGAAAATTTGATGTGTGTGTGAGAAAAAAAAAGGAACAAAGTAGCCTATGTGCTATTCCAGAATATAATGTATCTGTGTGCCCTATTTCATCCAGGTCTGTTCAACTGTTTTGGTCTGATTGAATAACAAACATTCATCCAAAGTTTCGCATTTATAATGTTAAAGCATGAACTTGTAAATGCCTAAAATGTACAAGTTCATACTTAACCACTCGTATGCCGAGTATATAGACACAATTAAAAAGTGATTGTGTCTCGTGTAGATCTACGTTCCGGCATACGAAAGGTTAATATTATAAATGCGATATACTTTGGATGAATGTTTGTTATTGTTTGGCTTGTGTGAATTGCATTATTGGTACAAGCATAGTGTTTCCCCCATAACAAGGGACTTAAACATAACTGACAAAATGTGGGTAGGCCTCTATCAAAACCATTAGGAAACAGGTCTGATGTTATGTTCATACTGTTAGCTACTTCAACAAGTTGTATCATGTTGCCTCAGTAGACAGAAATAGATTAGCTCCGAACAAGAAACTTGCAATCTATCTATATTAATTATTTCAAGCAACCTTAGCACTATTAATTTGCATTTATTAGTATGACCCATATTCTGAGTAGTTGTAACTTCACTGGTATTTGACACCGTAAGTATTTCTTACATATTAAAGTTGTTGTCAGGAAAAGATTCCTGTTGTTAGTTATTATTTGTTAGAACTTATAGAAAAATAATTATACCAGTCTGATAAATAAACAACATTTTTACTGATAAACTTGTAGTTGTTTTAGAAACACACTATTTTCATAAAATGCATAAATTATTTGTGCAGTCATTACACAATAGAATGCATGCATTTAAATGGCTCAACCACTGTATTGTCACCCAATATCTCCTATGTGTGCCAATGTCACGTTTCGTGGCTACTTCTAGCTCCACCCACATGCAAGCATTTAGCTTTCCTCATATTTATTATAATGTTAGTATTATTCAGGGAACAGATTATTTTTAAATGTAGGTGTAATTGCAATCTCGGGACATCTCTTTATCTGTCTTGTCCCCACACTTAGCATGCAAGACCGTGATCAATCTCTACTCAAGATTGGTTTTACTAGTAATATTATACTAGACATTAACATAAACTAGACATATAATAGACACTAACATACACCTTCATATTTTTACATATCAAAAGAAATATGAAGGTGTAGCGGTGTGTCTAAACCGGCTTTTAGTAATTTGATATTATTGCAATAAAAATGCTATAAATACATTGTAGGTATTTGCAAAATCAACAAAATTATGTGAATCATATTTATTTGCCGAGTTCTATTAGGTATTTTATTTTGAACTGCAATCTTTCGTCTAAAACATACAATTAGAGACTAGCTGTTAGAATATATACTAAACTGTAACTTCTTTTACTTCAGTATCTTGTCTAAATAACAGCAAATATGCTTTTCCTATATAATCAGAAAAAGCTAACAAAACATTTAAGTTTAAATTCTTCCCTTGTTCAGATCCTTTGGCTAAAATTACGATTATAGTGACGAACAACTTCACTTGTAAACTGCTTACGCAGTGGCTTGTCATAACATCACGCCTATAATTCCCGACGGGCAGAGGTGTACCTACGGTACACCCGTATGGCGATTCTCATACGATACCGCCTCGTCCGCGTGGTCGGGCGCAGTCGGCGAAGATTTGGTTGGCAGTGTGCTGCGCGGAGAGGCGGTGAGCAACGCAGGTCCGCGCAATTGGTCGGTGTACTGGTGTTAGACATCAACGGGTTTCATACAAGCCAATGCGACGTAAGATCCGCTTCACCGCCCGACTGCACAGTTATGATTATGACTGAAAAGTGAAAATTACGCAATTAATACCTTAACTAATGCAATTTCTGCGCAATATTTCAGGCGTTACGTTTGGTGGGTAGGGTGGCGAGCGTGGAGCAGTGGTGGGGCTTGTACACGCACCTGGCGCGACCGTCAGAGCTGCCGCCGCTGTCCGACCTGCACCTGTTCAAACTGGGCATCAAGCCTATGTGGGAAGACCCCGCCAATGTCAATGGAGGGAAATGGGTAAGGAAATTGTGTATAGTGTAGTTTACCTGACTCGCGACTGTCAGGGCGTTGGCAGAAAGTTCAGTCTGTTCAGTACTGTCGGCCGAGCCGGCGAGACTTGCAAACAAAATAGCATCTCTTTCTGGTTAGAACTCGGGTACAATATTTCAGTACATTATCTGTGAAGTCCGCTGGATTAGGCCGCACCTTAACCCGGTGCCGGCCCGGGCAAGGGCGCCGGCAGCACGGTGCATGAGGGTGCACCATCCCCCATGGGGGTGCACCTGCAACACGGTGCAGGGGGGTGCACCTGCAGCATGGTGCATGGGGAGCACCTGCAGCACGGTGCATGGGGAGCACCTGCAGAATGGTGCATCGGGAGCACCTGCAGCACGGTGCATGGGGGTGTACCTGCAACACGGTGCATGGGGGTACACCTGCAGCATGGGGGTGCACCTGCACCCTGTCGTAAAAGAAGATACATAGAAGTTACTCGCGTGAATAAACTTAAGGCGTCTAGGTTGCTGTCCATAATTGTTCATCATCTTGGTTAATAAAGTTAGTGATTCATAGTATGACTCAAAATTAAGCTAAGTAATTTAAGTGTCTCATTCTGAGAAGCTGATCAAAAATCAAACGGCCCTGAAATATTGTTTTGATGTATTCCCAGGTTGTACGACTACGTAAAACACAGACGGGTCGCGCGTGGGAGGACTTGTGCATGGCGATGCTGGGCGAGCAGTTCATGGTCGGCCAGGAGCTCTGCGGGGTCGTGCTCTCCGTACGGTTCCAGGTGAGGCCACGTCATTGTCACCAACCCATGCAGCATTCGAATACATGATCAGCCTATAATGTTCCACTGCCTGAGTATCCAGCAAGCAGTGGTGAAGAAATAAATTACACAAAGTGAAATGCCTCTGGGTTCGAAGTCGAACCCACGACTCGTAATTCGGAGTTGTCCCTGGGCGAACTATTTTCGCCACTAATGTTATACCGCTCGACTTTGGGTTTCTGGATACGCCCTTTGTCTTCGACGCTTAGGTATCAGATCTACTTAGGAACTCTTGGAAGACTGGAGTTGAGTTGTAACGGGTGGTGCGTGTTGCAGGACGACCACCTAGCGGTGTGGCACCGCACGGCGTCGGACACGGTGGCGGCGGGGCGCGTGCGGGACGCGCTGCGCCGCATCCTGCAGCTGCCGGCCGCCGTGCCCATCGAGTACAAGGCGCACGGCGACTGCCTGCGCGCCTCCGCCGGCCGCGCCGCGCCCGACGAGCCCTCCACGCCTCCCTCGCCGCCGCCCTCCTCCTAGCCAGCCCTCACCGTCTCCTAGCCCCCGGCGGCGACGTCGTGTGATATACAATATCGAGTGATTTACGTTCTCTCTGACTTTCCGATCTGTCCGTATCGACAGTGGTATACCGTTCGTTTACCCTGCCGCTCCGACACTGCAAAAATGAGACTTGTGACCGTTTGACCCTTTTTTATACAAGTAAATCAATACCAACCTTAGAAATACCTTTGACATAGGTTAAAATTAACCTTCACCAGTACTACACTAGCTAGCAGAGTATATAGACGATATTGTATTATTAACTGTGAATCTGAGTGAGATGACGACTGCTGCCCGCAATAGTCGCGCCGGCGCCTCACGGCTGACCCGCGCTGCCGATGTACATATAGTGAAATTCGAAGTAAATTAAACAAATTTGTAAAAGCGGCGTCGAGCCGTGAGACCGAGCGCCCCTGAACGTTACATATTGTACAGTGAAAAGACCTGGATTTAAATAAAAATAAAGAATCAGAATTTGTATACTTTAAATGTGTGTTTCCTTCTTTTATCCATGACTTGATGTCAACATGCATGCCAGATATATTGTACTGTGTGAAAACTATTTGTTATCTATTTCCACTTTTCCAGTAGTAATCTAAAAATATCGAGGTCAATGGACTGAGAATAAAATACAATGTTTGTCTAGAAAATATATTTTAATACATCAAATTTCAACAGACATTCACGTTTGTTAATTTAAAAAAAAAATGATAAACATGGCCATTAAGACATTCGTTATTCGACTAAACACGAGACATCAAAACAAATGTCTAATAGTGTCTACATACTACCCAATCTAAGGACTTCCACTACTTCTTTTACAATAGTTATATTACACTAGAGCTGTGGACACACTGGACAATTTATAATGGAGTTAGGCCTTTTCTAACATCCATTAAAGTTTTTCTACAAATGTTAAAAGACAACACTATGCGATTTACATAAGCTACAAGTCTTTTAACTTTACCATTGGTATAAAAAACCGTCTACAGATTCTATAAAATTCATTTAGTATTGATTTATTTTTATCTGGGAAAGTGTGTCCACAACCTAAAACTCTGACATTCAGACGAAAATATCCTAGACTAGACTTAAATCTAAATTATTTACATTTGGCAACATTACTTAGTCTATGTGTGGTGATATGCACACGGCATAGGTAAATCAAATTCGTTATGATTTCCCATTATGATATTTCAATTATGTTCTAAAATCACAATATTTCCAATGATATTTTTTTTTCAGGGGTCTGTTTTCTTGCGTCACTTTGTGTCAACCCTTACATCTGAACAGGTACTGGCCGCAAAGTGGCATAAGAGAACAAAATCACAGTTTTCTTTACAAATAAAGTGCGTTCAACATTATTTTAATTCTAGTTTTTGAGGGAGAGACAGCCTCTTTTAAAGTTGATCTTGGATTCAAGTTCTCCCTTTGGAAACTCGCCTATGTGCAGTTAGCATAACCAGTCCGGTATGGCACAACATGTACGGTTTACTTACATCGCAACATTACGACTAGCCTCCAGTACGACTTCACACTCACACGATCTCATAAAATGAATATGTTTTACATTCAAATGCAATTGCCAATGTTTTAAAAACATCGTCTAGACTTGTAGCGCCTTTTACATACTCGATAACACCTCGGCCACACCCAAATACGTACTGAGGTGTAATCGCACATGCATGATACAATCATCTCCTATCTCAAATTTCCGTCCACGCTACAAAAAGTCGTGTGAGTGATACGCACTAACAGAAGCATGACCTAAGACTGATTAGCGCTAAATAACATTAAAATTAACTTAGCAAATGACATCCACTAATGCAAATACTAACACCTAATTTCATTGCTTCAATTTCCCATTAATTTAGCACTTTTTAGAACGCCCCACGAGTTAAGAGCCAATAAACTAAGTAAATAAAGCCAATTATAAAAATAATACCAGTCTTACTAAGTAAGAGGTCCCCGTTATGAGAATCAGGCAAGATTAATTACGTCAAAATCAATTCCATTTATACTATCGAGGGATTCCATTTGTTTTGGCAGTGGAGTAATGGCAAATAAAACCATAAGTGCTCATTTACAAGTAACAATATCATTTTTTACAGAATGCAATCAAAAGTAATGTAGAAGTTGAGCTTTCTAAACTAAGTTGAAATTTTGCTTACAATCATTGTATCAACAAGAAATGACATTGCTCTTTGTAAATGAGCCTCAATACATACGCACACGTATGTATTTAAGTAGTGCATACTACAATAAGTATATTAAACAAGGGACCCCATTATGTTAAAAAAAATGTCTAAAAATAAAACATGGATACGACAATATTACTAAAAATATAACACGAGTATTAAATAAAATAGCGCTGTCTGGTTAAACTACCTTCAAATAATATTAATTTTGTTAGTATGTACTTAAAACGAAGCTACATGAAAAGTAAATTAATAAAAATATAAGAATCGATTTATGATAAAATAAATTAGATCGAGAATCGGAGTCGAAATAAAATAAATATTTTTATTCGAAACTACACCAAAAAAATCTCTTAATAAATATTTATATCTATCAAAAGTCATTTATTAGCAACCAAAGCTGTTTTCGGAACATTTTAATAAAAAAGAAAAATGTACCAAGTAATGATAATAATTTGATAAAATCCTGTCGTTTATTAGCAGAGATCCGAAGGTATACATAGTAACTTCACCTAATCGTCAAGAAAGTAACATGTGGAGAATACTCCCACTAATTAAACAGTTTTATTACGAAACTATAGCCGTGATAGTCTAGTGGTGTGACCGTCGGACTGTCAAGTCATACATAGGCCCCGAGTTCGAACCCAAGACCTCAGATTTTTCGGATTCATGCGCGTATTGAATAATTATCACTTGCTTCGGTGAAGGAAAAAATGGTAAGGAAACCAAACCAGCATGCCTGAGAGATATTTCTCGACGGCATGTAAAGCCAAGTCAGAGGCCCTGCATAAAAACCGACACCAGGTTAGGTACTAACCACACGAAAAAGAAAAGAAAGATTACGAAACTTAAAAAAATATTCCGCCATTTTCAAAGGAGGTATCCACATGCTTTGAAGTTAAGGCAAATATATTCAACCCATTCCTATCTCTATTATCAGAGACACCGTAGTAAACTTATATTAGCAGCGGCATTAACTAGATCCCATTGACGGCGCAAGAGGAAACGGCGACAGATCAGGAAAGGGAGCGCGACGACGACAAATTACCATACATTAGATCACGGTGGATGTTTATAAAGGATGCTTATGAATAGCTGCGTAAGTTGTTTGTCAGTCAATCAGTTTATCGTCTAGTCTCCGTCTGGCCTTTAATAGAATGGACTAGGTAGGGATATTTTAAAGATTTAGACAGAAAATAAGCACCGGAATTTATTAGGCCCTACAGAAAATGTAACAGAATTAACTTTTGCCCGCGGCTTCGCTCGTGTCTAAAAAGTATTCCAAAAATGACCGCTTAAGCGGAATCATACTAAGATAATAATAATAAATTACGTTACAATTCGTAAAATGGTCCCTATGGGACAATTTATAATACGAACTGCGTCTGTGGCCATTTTAAAAATTTTAACGTACCTACTTAATTCGTTATATTCTATTGTTATTCTGCTGAAGTAGCCATTTTCGGACCCCAGGTCATAGTCTACGTCGGTGTGTAAAATTATACTGAAACCTTTTTAGCCCTTGGACGTGAAAAGGTAACAGATAGACCGACAGAGATACTAAGCGATATTATAATCAGTATCAAACTTCCGACTTCTAGGTACAGTTTTTTTTGCGTATGATATAATAGAATCCGCAAAAACAAGGATGTATTAAAAACGTCCGTCTGATGTCTTTGCCCTTTTTAAATATTTACCGGCCAAGCTACCCTTAATTAGTCATGTCGGAATCTCATAGATCATTCAAAAGGACGCGTTCTAATTTGGGATCAACCCGATCGATATCAGAATAGAATACCGGGATTAATTACTACAGCCGTCTCATTTATACCAACAAAATAACCGCCTTTTTTAAGCCTAATCAGCCTATAATGTTCCCACTGCTGGGACACACGGCCTCCTCTCTATGAGAGGGAATGGGCTATAATCCATTACGCGTGCCCAGTGCGGGTTGGTAGAAGTAACATGTCTTCGAATTTTTGGTTCTACGACATGCCGGTTTCCTCAGGATGTTTTCCTTCACCGTTTTTGAGAGCAGTTGTGACAAAATAATTTACAAAAAGTAATGCGCCTGCCCGGGTTCGAACCCACGTCTTACTGATCGTTAATCGGAGCCGCTACCACTGGGCCACCGCTGATCTCTGCTCTTTTTTTTAAGTCGGTTAGAAAAACCAGTCCGATTTGGAAAAAATTGTTTCGCAGTCGTTCAAGAATACTAAGGAAGACTTCAAATGCCTAGATTTCTACACGCCTAGACAGATCTCTCAGGGTTGTGGATATAATTAAGTAGCTGCTATAAGTGACTTTCCATTTCAACATTCAATTCCTATAACTTTGTGCCCATTATTAAATTATTATCGCAGTAAAATTTATTAAACTGTGTATTTATCAGTATTTCAATGGCTAATGTGCAATAAAAATGTGCGCTTTGTAATCATTGATTCGTAATAAAACTATTTTATAAAAATAAAATATACTGCCTTCTAGATTCGTAAACCCCTGTGGTCTAAATTTTATCATAATAATTCATAATGGTGCTCAAACAGTAAAATCATTAAAAACAACTTGATTTAATTTTTTGATTATTTCATTTACAATGTTCTCTTAATTTAAAAAAAATCATGGTGGAACAACACTACAAATACGCACGATTAAAAGAGAAAGTTTGATCTTTGATAAAAGTAAATGATTGAAGTTTGATATAATACTTATTTTTTAACCTTCCTACACTCGCGCGTTGGTCTGTGAGACCGATAAAACAGTCTTTCGTGATTTTTTCTGCTATAATCAATGATGGCATTTTGTACTTCCTGTTAGCTGCATGATTAGTTGCTACGATAATTTCAGGATTAGAAGTGTATTGGTGCGAATAGCGCTTATAGCCGTATTTGGCGAATATCGGTCTGTGAGACCGACGCGGGTATAGGTGTTACAAAATTTGACTTCCGTGATTTTGTACTGAAACTTAAATTATGATACATAAGTCTCAAATTATTTTTGTTTATAATAGCTAATAAAGTATCTTTTAGGTTTTTAAGTATGCTAGAAGAAAACAAATCACCTTTGCTAACATTTTACAACCTCTTACAAAAATCTAACTATTTTTCAGAAACTACAATGGAATGATGTACTCAGTAAATAATCGGTATATTGTCGGTAAATTATCAGTTTTACGATACTTCGTAGTATATTCTCAGAGAATATAATAATAATATCCACGATTAATCGAAAAAAATAACTGAAATTTATGTTCAAAACTTCGGTCTGTCAGACCGTACGCGAGTATAGGTGTTATCAAATTTGGCGCGAGTATACGAAGGTTAAAAGAACGTATATGTAGTGCTGTTACACATTAAGATGTAAAACAGGGATATTTTAAAACCTATTAGACTACTTTACATACTCTTACATTTATCTACAAGACATTCCTCTTTTCAATTAATGAGTCATAGTTTTCGATGTATTTCTTAATTGTGGGAATAACTCATATATAAACAGTTTCGTTTTAAAATAGCCCAATTTTACATAATTATCATTATGCTTTCACTTCGCGATAGTACTACAGACTTCACTGACGGTCTGCCATTTTTCACCCTTATGCCCTAAGTAATAAGGTAGAAAAGTAGTCGACCGTCATTGAACTCGGTGGTACATAGTTCGATTAAAATTCTTAATAACGAATTTCACAGGATCCTTACTAACGCGAGAATCCTTAAATTAAGCGCGTACCATCTAGAATTTTCTAGAAATACCACCACTTCAGATTCAATAATACAGATAGTGTTTTGATTGTCCAATTCATAACATTATACTTTGTACTTTACCTTTGACCATCAATAGCTGCAGCTGTACACTGAACTCTAACTCACTGGGTAGGCACAGAAATGGTAAGGCGTAGCATGAGTCAGTTTTTCTGCTCATATCCCATGTCACTCCCTTTTCATCTCTAACAAAACAATCCATGAATCGTTTATTTGGACATCTCCCACCCATCCATCCATCCACCAACATTTATTTTCATCACTTTTACGTTTCAGTCACATGCATTTCATTCCTTCTCATTCATCATCACCCATCACAAAATAACATACATTCTAATATCGAAAACTACTCTTACTACTTATACCCTTTTTCTTAAATAAAACTGCCGCAACCCAGACACGCAGAGAGGCCTGATCCCAGCAGTGGGAACATTATACTGCCCCATTAAGCCAAAAAGCGGCAACTCAACTGATACACTTTTCGAGCTATTGGATGTATTTTTCGAGATATTACCGCTTTTTATCTTACGAGGACAATATAGACTAACCCAGCCACGCCCATTCCAATCCAACTACTCCGTACCTACATTGTAAAGTCCAGTTCAGAACTGTATGAGCGGCAGCTCGATGTAGTGACGTCAGCAGCTCTGTTGATCGGCCAGCTCGTGGATGAGCAGGGGGGTGGTGTCGGGGGTGAGGGCGGGGACCGCGCTGGCGGGCTGCTGCGCACACACGCGCTCTAGCACGCACGAAGCGGACAGGCGGGCCTCCGCGTCGTGGTCCCAGCACTCCTCCATCGTGTCGCACAGGACTGTTAAACCCTGCGGAGGAATTTGCTGTTAGAACTGGAATTATTAAATTGATGGAAACTCGAAACTCTTTTTCGGGTTTCGTACCCAGAAAGTAAAACGGGACCCTATTACTAAGACTCCGCTGTATGTCTGTCACCAGGCTGTATCTCATGAACCTGTTAGACAGTTGAAATTTTCACAGATGATATATTTCTGTTGCCGCTATAACAACGAATACTAAAAAACAGGATAAACAATATTTAAGTGGGGCTCCCATACAACAGACATGATTTTTTTTGCCATTTTTATAGATAATGGTACGGAACCCTTCGTGTGCGAGTCCGACTCGCACATGTTGTTTTTTTTTCATTATCAAGTTGGAAACAAAATAAAAAAATGTAGGTGTTCAACTAAGTAAATGCAAGTTATTAATATAATTGTGTAAATAAACCGGTCATGCGGAAAGGAAGGAATCCTATAGCTTAATCAATTTACAGTTAACCTACATCATAAAAGTATTAATAACAATAAATCATTGGTTAAACACAAATAGAAATGTATTAGTTTTATTAAGGGTTTTCCTGTAATCTCCACATATAACTGTGATTTTGGTAAGAGAGTCCTACAAACACTGCCTCATACGTCAAGCTACTGCTGAGCATGAGGTCCCACGCTCGATTCCCAGGTCGAACAAAATGTTATCGGGTTTTTCCCTTAGGGATTTTCGGTAGCAGCTTGGAGTCAAGAACTTCTTATATGGGACTAACTGCGAAATGTGGGTGTACTACAGAGTCCTCTGACGGTCGACTATTTTTCAACCTTATTACTTAGGGCATATGGGTAAAGATTGGCAGACCGTCTGTGAAGTCTGTAGTATTTACGTCCTACACTAGGTATGGTTCACCTCTGCCTTACCCTTCGGGAAAAACAAGCGTGATGTTATGTTAGGCCTACAAATTGTGTGTGGGAATATAAAATAAGAGTATAATAATATTGTTAATGTTATCTTAAACAGACTTGCATAGAGGAAGGATGTTGCTGCAGCTATTGATTAGCTAGGATGATTCGCTATCATTGCTTAGCATTGCACTAGAGCAGAATTATAATACAACTAGTTTTTTTTCCTGGCTCGCTCGCGTTTTTTTACCACTATAAAAATCATTAGTTAGTATTTAGTACCAGCTGTTGCCCGCGCACGTTCGTTCGCGTGAAGTTGTTATAAAAATATTACTTCCCTAATGAATCGGATTTTTTTAACAATTTTAATCCTTTTTTATAAAATAATAGTAGCCTAAGTTACTCCTTATAACATCAGGTACCTGCCAGTAAAATTCCTGTCAAAATCAGTGCAGTCGTTTCGGAGATTAACCGGAACATTTTTTTTTTTTTTGAATATTACAAACAGACACTTCAATTTAATTTATTTCTATAGATAGAAGCAACAGTTACTTACGGGATGATTCCGCCAGTGCGGCGGTATGTGCGGCCTGAGTTTCCTCTGCACCACAGCTTCCTGCATCTCTTCCAGGCTTGGATGGGAGCCTACCTCCTCTTCAAGAGGTAGACGATATTGTCCTGGTAGTTCTGGAGCCGCATCAGTGCATCTACAACGTTTAATAACGTAGTTAAGAGTTGGACTGGCGTTCCTGTGACCAGGATCTGTCGAAGACGAAATGTTAAAAAAAAAGTGGTGGCCGTAACCTCCTCCTTTTTAGAAGTCGGTTAAAAGGAGTTCCCGCTACATACCACCCACCACATACAGAGTTTCCTTCTTGCCTCGGAAAGCACGTTAAGCCGTTGGTCCCGGCTGTCATTTGTAGATCTTTGGACAGTCGTTACAGGTAATCAGTGGCCCGAAAGTCTGACAACCAGTCTTACCAAGGGGTACCGTATTACTCAGTACTAACTGGGTTTTGGAGGTCAATTAGGCAGTCGCTCTTTGTGTGGTATTCAGCTGCACTCAGTACTAACAAATTTGGAAAAAGCTAGGCAGATGATGATGGTTAAAGTGACCTCATCACCTGCCTAGCCTTTGTCCAACCATGTTGGGGTCGGCTTTCAATCAACTGAATACCAGTATTTTACATGGAGCGATTGCCTATCTGACTTCCACAACTCAGTAATTAGGTAATACGTCACGTCTTGGCAAGTTTGGTTGTCAGACTATCAAGTCACTATTTAACTACTGTCACGACTGCCTAAGATGTATAATTGACAGCCGGGATCACCGGCTTAACGTGCTTTCCGAGGCACGGGCTAAACTGGTATATAACCGACCATGGCAAGCGCTACTTAACATTGCAGATCGACTCGATTATTTAGCCATGAGCTCTTCTATTGATTACTAGCTATAGCCTTTGTCTGCGTGAAAATCATCCCACGAGAACGTACTGCCGGAATTATAAAAGAGTGTGTGCCAAAAATTTCATCCGAATCCGTTCAGCCATTAGGCGTGGAAAGGTAAGACATTCATTTAGCATCTATAATATTAATGTGGTACTCTTCTGGTAGTAGTAGTAGTTTATGTGTGAGCCTAGGGAAATTCAGAAATGAAAATTATTTTTCCGCTACAACCAGGTTACCTACTCTCGGCCATTCACTTAATGTGATTATTATCTCCATCACATCATTGTTCTAGGTAGTGCTAATATTTATTAAATAAAGAAATGTCAATGTTAAATATTAGCTCTAGGCCGTGGGTCAGCAGGCGTAGCGCGTCGGTATGATTACGAATAGAAATGTGAAAGATGGTATGACGCGAGTCTACCATCTTTTACTTTTACACATCTACCCTAGAAAGCCATGAAGTCGCTGTGGCCAAAATCGGCTAGGTGGCATCATTATCATCATGGTCCTATAAGGTACATCATCGCTTCAGGAGTAATCACACTTATTGACGCAGAATCGGCTTGAGCCGGCAGAGTTTTGGTTCGAACTACGCGACACTACACCTCGTCGAACCGAGACGTGCAGTCCAGCCAAGAGAGCACTTATTTCACTGCCAGACATATACAGACAGCAAAGTTTAAGGGTCAAAATAAGCAGTAGAACTTTCGATAAACAACTAGGTAGGAACACTATTTCCATTTAATACAATAAAGTTCGCTTCTCGCAAAAGCATTTGCTTTCAAAAATACTTTCCCCGAATCAATCATTCAAAAGTTTCAGTTCAGAAGTGATGAATTTGACCTAAAAAATCAAATGGAGTGCATCTAAACTTAGTTCTCCATTCGATTTGTGCACTAGAAAGGTCCAGCGAAACTGTAGGCAACGGTTTCACTGAGGTATTAATAAGTTTTTATTTGATTTCGTGGCGGCATTGAGCATCTTGCTGTAGAAATTCGATACCCAAAATGAAGAAAACATGACAACGGCATCAGGGTTATGTTGTTAATAAACCCCAAAGTCGTTTTGACTTGAGACGAAATACGATACTTCAGACGGTATCATTGATAATAAGATGGAGCTAAATATTAACGTACAAATCTGTCCTAATTTAAATTTGCATAAATGTTTTGCAGCAATACAAATTACAAAACTGACTCACCTTGAAGCGATTTCCCACAGCACAAGAGCGCACGCGTACATGTCTATCCTTAGGAAAGCATCTTTCGTGAAGTTGATAGCTCCATCCAGCACCTCCGGGGCCATGTACCGCCTCGTTCCGACCTGACCATGGGCATCACCGCAACCTCTCCCGGCCACAAAGATCAGGGCCAGGCCAAAGTCCGCAATACAAGCGCTCAAATCAGCTTTTAGGAGTACGTTCTTCGATTTAAAGTCTCTATGTGCGACGGCTGGCTTTCCGCCGCCCTCTTCATGCAGGTGAGCGAGGCCTCGCGCTACGCACGCCGCGATACGCCAAGCCTCTACCCAAGTTAGCGAGTGACCTTTCAGGTAATCGCATAGGGAACCCTGGTGAGAGAATATGATGTAGTTATATTTTAAACTGCGATGGTTTATCTAAAACATCGTAAGGACCTAATACTGTACCAAACGTGCTAGTGTAGGCAGCTGTGTTACTAATTCGTCATTCTAAATATAGTCGCGTTAACTTGTAGAACCTGTCAGAGAATTCTTTCTTGCTTCGAGCATATCGATCTATCAAGATGCAGGCGGATATTTTTAACTTGCCCGTATTATGTCGTGCTGCGGTCAAAGCTTATGTAATATTTTACACAATACAAAATCCTGTAAACTTGACAGTTTCACTTGCTTTACAAAACATGTTAAGACAGTATTTAGCAAAAAAAACTCACCTTCTCATGGTAAGCTGTGACCAGCCAATATTCAGCTTGGAGGTTGTCGCCCTTCTTGTCTACGCCAATATAGTGAAGGATATCTGGATGATCCATCCTTGCGAGTCTGAAGATCTCTTGCTCAGCGAGCCACGACTGCTTGTCTTGCAAGGGGAACACTTTGACGGCTACGTCTCGTTGACCAAGCTTTGCCCGCCACACTGCTCCGAATCGTCCTCTTGCCCTGACCTCGCACAATGTCACCTGACCCACAAGGCCGGCGGCCTCGTTCTCCATGCCAGCACCCGCAGACGGCGGCCTCGACAATGATGCCTCGCCATTAGCCAACTCGGCGAACGACGATCCTTTACGCTTTCTATACAGAAGGTAGCAACCAACAAGGATCGCGAATAGCAGGAACAGGGGAGTTAACGTGTAAGCGATGACTGCCTTCGTGTCGTCGTCGGCGCTAGGCACTGCCGATGCGGGCACTCTCTCTGGAGGGATTTCAGTCTGCGCCGGTATTCCAGCTTCTATACCCGGGAACACTACGTTCTGATTGCACATGTCTCCTTCGCAGCAGCAGTGGAGGAGCGGCAGCTTGGAGTTGTGCAGTCTGCAGTTGGACGTGCGGTCCGTGCACGACACAGTGTCCACGAAGCATCCTTTTACCTTCGGATATGCGGTATTAGTGACGTTATCGAACTGCCATAGAACAAAGCAGTGACTACTTTTGTCTGCTTCGACGGGTTGACACTCTTCTTTGATAACGTCGGGGACGCAAGTGGAATTCTCGGCGGTGTCACATGTGGACGTTTGAGAACCGTTGAAGAACTCACACTGTCTGGTGGTGACTCGGCCTTCTTTTGGCCGAGGTGGAAAGTTCTCGTCAGAAGGCGGCGCGGCTGTTAGTGACGTCACTTGAGTACCTTTAACAACAGAGTTCTCTCATTTTACTTCTATTTACACCTAGATTTCACGTGAAACCGGCACAATGGGCAGAAAATTCATAATGCCTGATTTATACAATCAGTGAGCTGTGTAATGTGTTGTTACAATTTTGGTGCACAAGTATTATTTAAAAGTTCCATACTGGATTAGTATTGATATTTGGTTGCAGTTATCTAAAAGAGTTCACAGAGGTTCATACAATTTTTACTTTTAATCATATTATTTTATAGTTTACTAATTGTTGTACATATTGCCATATGACTAGATAAATTGAGATATCAATGACACAGAATAAATATGATTTCTAGGGTTTTAAATACATATTGTATGATGATTCAATGGCTAGGAATGAGTGATATCTATCCTGAAATTACTCATTGACCTAAATAAACATAAAATAATATTCTATGAGTATTTTGCCGCTGTGTACCTGTCTGACACATTAAGGATATTAGGTGTTAAGCCTAATAAGGAAATGTACAGAATGCTGCATTAATTACATTCTTTCTTGAATACAAATATGTATAATTATTTGACTAGCTTTTCCTTACTATCTCACCTTTAGAGATCGGGAAATATCCCACAGGAATGTAATGGGGATAACAAGGTTTCTAGTATATACATATAAACTTATACTGTCACTTACGGGATATCTTCAAATTCAATTCAAATTTGAAGATTGTTCACGATTTTGACCTCCCGATATAACACACACACAGACAGTGTGACAGTATAAGTTTAGTTTTAAACCATGAAAGCTTTTAACAGTGTCTATAAACATATGTTCTAATCCAGATCATAGTCTACTTGTGTGCCATCAACATCACTCTCCTGCCCTTATTCCAATTTATTTGCGTGTGACGCAGCATGGCTTTTATTATACTAAATAGGTTTGCATTTGGCTGCAACTCGCCTGATGTGTAGCAATCACGTCTTCTTCTTCTATACTTCTCTAGTATTCGTCATCTTAGCAGTCACATCCTTTCTAGCCCTATCATCCTTCACACAGTGCTTCCATTAATTAACAAGTAACAAGGACTCATTAATACACAAAAAATTCAACACAATACATTAAACATACTAATAGAACACAAAACAATAAACACACACATAGGGCTATAATATCACAACTTCTGCACAAATCCTTAATACTTTCGTTTGACCGCTTGACATTTTTGCAGTTGAAACTAACCATATTACATACATTATAACTATCCATTAGCTGGTTATTTATGTTTTCTAATAGTTTAAGTATATCCAAATTGAGTAAGAACACAAGTTACAGACCCATAGCAAAGGTTTATGTTTATCTTCAAAGTACTATTAAACAAAACGAACACTGGAGGCTACTAACATTGATCCAACACTGCTAACTAGTCCAAATCTGTAAAATTATTCTAAAAAGTGTGGCCTATGTGTAAAAAGTTATTGTGTACAAATTACTAACTTAAATTACTAATTAATTACTGTATGTTAGTAAAGTCATGGGATATTTCATATTTGTCTGTACACCAAACTGTTTTGTATAAAGCTTTTATAAAGATCACAAATGGTTGAGTTTAACTGTTCAATTTAACAGAACATAAGGTTGTGGATTTTATTCTTACTTTGTAGGCTAAGCTTAATAATCAGGTTTATTATTTAAGTAGATTATGTCAATAAATAGATAAAATACACTTTATTACACATGCAGCGCCAACCCCAAATAAATTGGGATAAGGGTACGAGAGTGATGATGATAAACCAACGTTGATACACAGATAATAAGAATGTTGCTAATTCTATGGACACAAGTCCTAAGTATACCAAAATATTATAAGCAAAACCAATATTTGAACAGTGCATTTGGACTATTAGTGTTAATCTATGAAATAATCCAATATTCTTATTCAGTGGTACTCATTTTAAACATTTACATTTCTAAGCAACTATTAAAATAAAATAATAAATCTTTATCAAAAGGTCACACATGTAAATAGATAATCTTAATATATTCCTAGTAGATTTAAATATTGCTCTGAGAATTTCAAACACATTACTGTTACTAGACTAATCTATATTCCTATCATCTCAATATTATTTTAGTTTGCTAATCAATTTCTTTGATGCTCAGTGTAACTGTTTGAATAAAAAAATTGTTTTAAAACTTTTTAAGTAATTAAATAATTCTGTAATACCTGTAAAGAACATCAACACAAAATAAACTACACCTCTTCAAGTTTTGACAGCATTTCTAGAGGAAAGAACCAAAGTAGTATCATAACTTGTGTTTATAAAAAACTATTGTAGTGTAAATAAAGTAATGTCAACAAACAGACATGAGACAATAGAACATTATAATACAAACGTTTTTGACTACAAATCCCACTTTTTTGCGCCAAAAACACACAAATCACAAAACAATATCTTATCAGAGTGCAAACATTAGCTTTTGTGAAGAATTGAGAGATAGACACAAGGCTTACCTAACACCAGCACCGCGGCGAGGTACAATATCCTCGGAGCCATCATCAGAACCATGGCGCAGGCGGGTACAGCCGTCCGGACCCGACGCGACAATGCAATGTTATTTTTATACGCGGCCCCGACATCAAACGTCTAGTCTATTTAGGAAATTCCGACATAAGTACATGTCAGATAAACAACGCACATCCCAATACGGTCAATTCAAACACATCCACAACATACAACTACGTAAGGAACGTTGCAACATGCACGATGATCAATTTTAATTAATCCAATAATCTCAATTGCATTGATTTCAATTAGTATTTCCGAAAATAAAGAGCATCATACAAATCGCAGTTCGAGGCACTACGAGGCTTCACTTTTTTTGACGTTCCTAGTGAAGAGTTGAGATGTCCCTTTACATTCTAAAATAGTAGGGTGCACCTAAAGATTACTTACTACTACTTAGAGATTTTACTTAATAAACTATCCCATTGGGTGATCTGTAAATTCAAGAATTATTAAGATATTTTTCGGTCAATTGATAAAAAGACTTGGATACGTGCCCACCATGAGTGCCTTCCCATCACAAGATCTTAATCTAGTTGCTTTGCATTAGCAGCAGGTACAGGTTTTTGGAACGAAAAACAACACAATATACGAAATCTGAGTAATGTATTTGTAATGGTACCTAACGTAGAAAGAATATGGGATTAACACTGTTGAATTGCTAATAGATGCTGTTCTCGGCTCCAGACTTTCAGCTTACATTGTTATTCGACTAATGAAGAGACTAAGGAGCAGCACTTATATTTTTGCGTAGTAACACTATATTGGTGATGGCAACTTTTATTTGACATGAATGCAGATTGACAGTACAAAATGACAGCATCTGTTATTTCGAGTAAACAACAACACTCCAATAATGCGTTAATGAATTTTAATTTATCTTGCCGTTTAGGGAAGTTTAAATGTTATGGGACGTGACAATTGAAAGACAAAATGTCATTCTTCTATTTAACCCCAGTTAAAGGTGACTTGCCCGCACATTTATTAGAAGTTATTCTTGTTAATAGGTTAGGGCATTTAAAAACGCTTTTTAGTGATGAGGCCCCTACATACAACGAATATGTTGTAGAAGGAAGTATATACGACAACGTTGGACATTTTATACTGTGTATAATATCGATACTAAGCGAAAACAAGGAGTTTTCTGAGTATGTTCTAAAGACTGAATTAGAGTTATTCAAACGCCGCCTATCTTGTCTAACTGCCTATGAAATGAGATCGTTTGCAAAAAAACTACTCAGAAGTATTAAGAAGTATGACAACATACCAACACTTATCGAATCGCTACAAGTATTATGTCAACATCTGATGTTAAAGGATGTGGCTCAGCACATGTGCTCTACACATAGCAGTAACTGCTCTGTGCACAATATCAGTTTAAACTTCAAGCAATGCCTTTACCTAGTAGCTAGAAGACAAGTTGAAATAACAAATGGTATAGCAATTGTACCATGTGGAAGATGGATACAATATTTAATATCCCTGTTTAGAGAAAACTTGGTTAACAGAATAAATAAAACTGATGTGACACCTCTCAAGAGTGACTCAAGAATAATGGAGCTCCTTCATAAGATAAAGAAAGAATTTAACTTTTCTAAAGACACAACTAATGTTTTATTGAGTAAAAATGTGGACTCTGCTTCTTCATTTTTCCCGCCCTGCATGCTAAATCTGCATCAAAACTTGAGAAGAAGGCATAGACTGTCTCACACACAGAGGTTCCACTACAGCTTATTTTTAAAGGATATTGGCATGCCTATAGAAGAAGCTATAAACTTCTGGAGAGCAGAGTACAGTTTGCATCCAAATGGCAGTCATAGTTGTTGTCATAACTGGGAACAGGATGAAAAGAAATACATGTATGGTATAAGACACATGTATGGCTTAGAAGGATGTAGGAAAAACTATGCTTCAGTAAACTGCCAGAGAATTCAAAGCATAGACAATTCATGCTCTGAGGGTGGCTGCCCATTCAAGTCTTTTGACTATAACAAAATGGTTCCTCTTTTGAAAGAGTGTACAGAACCTGTTTTATCTCAAATTAATGAATTAAGAAGGAAAGGATTATACACAAGTGCCTGTAAGTTATTTATGCAGAATGGTTGTACTAAGTCAGATAATTGTGATAGTTGTAGCTTTAATTTTACTCCTGTTAAGTATTTTATGGTAGCATCCAAAAGAAAGGACACCAAATTATGAAAAAAATATATTATAAAATTAATTTATCTTTCTTGTTATGTTCTTCTTATTGTAGGTTGGAAACTAAACTTTTAAAATGAATTTACAATATTATGATGAAAACTTTCGATGTTATTACTTTTATTATTTTACTCACATAATTTTAATATATTATCTGTCTAACTGTTGCTTCAAGCATATTGCATAATATGTTGAAGAAAAAATAAATGAACATATTGTGTTCAAACATAATAATCTGTCATATAACAAATAGCTTTGCACACATGAAATACTTTTATATTTAAATTATTTTGTTAGTTTTTTTAGGGTTCCGTACCTCAAAAGGAAAAAACGGAAGCCTTATAAGATCACTTTGTTGTCCGTCTGTCTGTCTGTCAAGACCTTTTATCTCGGGAACTCGGAGTTGAAATTAAAACCATATACTCTGGGGCCCAATTCTGCTATTACAATAGTGTCAGAATGGTCTGTCATTGATTTCATAATGGTTGATTTTGACTTGTCAAAACTTGTCAAAATCAACAATTATGAAATCAATGACAGACCATTAGAATTACCATTAGAATGGTCTGTGACAGACCATTCTAATGGTCCGTCTGTCATTGATATCATAATTGTTGATTTTGACTTGTCAAAACTTGTCAAAATCAACAATTATGAAATCAATGACAGACCATTCTGACACTATTGTCGTCTATTGTAATATAGAGAGAGTATAGTGCAGAAGAGTGTGTGACAGTAGTCCCTTGAAGCTGTGAAACAATCAAACTTCTAAGTTAACTTAAAAAAAAGATACTTACGGGCGTTTATGCCGCAAAAAACGTTTATTTCGACACTCAAAGGAATCAAAATTTATAGGGTACTTTCCGTTGACCTAGAATTGAGGCAAGTAATATCGTCTTATACAGTAGGTATACTACAAGTACAGGAAAAAATCTGAAAACTATAAAACATTTGTAATTTGTAATTAAATCATGAAAAAATATAGTCTTTATTTAAAGTACGTAATTAATCAAAAACTGTGGGACTCGATTCCTGAACTATTTACAATATGTACCTACTTACAAATTTGTACGGAACCCTCGGTGGGCGAGTCCGACTCGCACTTGTCCGGTTTTTTTTTGTAATAGTAACTACATACTTCAATAAATACTTATATACAATGTGTTGTTTGATTTTCGACTGCTATTACAACAACGCTGTGGAGTACCATGAGGAGGTACCTACTCATGAGGTGGGTATCTCATCTACCTCAGTCAACTTAGCCTATTGCTGTCCCCTGATGGATATGGGCCTTTTAATATTAAACTTTAATGGACCTATCCGAGTAGTTTCACACCAAGTTGCGGCGCAACAGCTAGGTCTACATCTTCAGGATATAGTTACGGAGCACGGCCCGATTAAAGTCCTGTTCCACTACAATCTCCTGTCTGGATTTATAAACGGTTAATGGCAATAGGCAGATTAATTATGAGCAGTGCCAAACTGGTGAGTTGTATGTTGAATTGTAGGTTTCGGGTACAAAGTCAGACAGGCGCGTACTTTGTGTAATTTGTTTCATCATCACTGCTCTCAAAACGACGACGGAACCGGGAGATAAAGCGCAGGATCAACGGCGGGATCACACTACTCCGGGCTGCTGCTGAGAAAAAGCTGATAGAAAAACCCAATGATACTTATCGCCTCTCTGACCTAAATATCGAACCCAGGACCCCACGCTCTGCAGTCGTTCTTGCGACCGCGAGCTATCAAAAAAGTTAAGAAATCATCAAAAAAAATCTCTATGCACTCTTCTCTGTCAGATTCACGTCATGTTCCAACGTCAAGGTGTCAGTCAGAGTATTAATTTCTTAGGTTCGTTTTCTAGTGTGTCGAAGTTATTTAACTGTGTGAATGACCTTTATCAGTGTTTCATTGTGTCATTTTATCCATAAACCGTTCGTACTTTCTACTGCCTATCCTACTTAACACAGTAATTATTCAATCACCAATACCAAAGTAATAAACCGGTAAACTTCGATACTCAGGCAAACAAAAACGATAGGGGATAGGTGACTGTCTGGCTCTTGGAACTTTCTAGGTACTGTTAGTCTTAATCCTTACCGTCCCACACCTGGGCAAAGGCCTCCCCAAGTCCTTCCAGCAACTCTTTTCGCGCCATTTAGAACCAGCCGTCGCGGTATGCCTCCAGGTCGTCTTGCCACCTTTTTCTGTATGGCCCTCGGCGGTACCGCTGCCGTACATCTCCAAGGCACATATTATGTGGAGACTAGCCCAGTGACCGAATCTATCCACCTGATCCAAATACACCTGGTGTCACCCTGCCAAGAGAAGTCGAAGCACATACTATCAAGGTGGCTCATCATGCCAGTTCTATTTCCTCATAGAGAATAGTCTTTGTATTTCCTGTAGGTATGGGGTAGTTGTAGGTACCTACTTTTTTTTCACCTTTCTTGGTAGCTACCGAATCACCTACGGGATTCCATCAGTCTGTCATCACATGTTTCCTTCTGGTAAATATGTAGAAGCAAGTCTTCCATATTGTCTGCGTCGTATATAGGGAATATTTTCATACAAAAATTTCGATCTCGAACATTTTCGATTTTGACTCATGAATTACGATTTTCTTCGTCTTGTCCTGTCTATCGTACGTACCTACCTACATAGTATTTGAATGACTTTGGATGCATTCAATGCCAAAAACCTAAATTGGATAGTATCTTGGGAAAATCCATTCGGTGTATTGCCGTGGAAGTCAGTTAAACTTACGTCTCTGACAATTGCTGATCATCTGCCTCTCCCAGGCCACAACGTTATCTTCAAGGCGAAAATACCGGAACGGGGTTTATCTTATTCATTTACTAACACTGTGCCATGGTCAACACATACAGCAACGTAAAATGATAAGCTTAAGCGCTGTTTACCTTCCTTTTATTATAACTAAGTAAGTTCGTCACCCAAATCAGCATTAAGTATGCTTCAATCGATAATGTCCACAAGTGTATTGTTATTGACAACAAGTAGGTAACAACTGTTGGTCTACAATACAAAAAGATCGGTATAGGTTCTACGTTACCGAATTCGTTAATTCGTTGCTCAGTTGTTTTTTTACAAATAGGTAGGCCCCATCGGATAGTGGCAAGTGTTGTGTCTCAGAATTTGTAACTTGCCTATGAACATTTGCTCTACAACATATGTGATAAGATAACCAATCATGTAATGGTAAATGTCGTGGCCATAACAACGTTTAAACATCTCCGAGCAGTCTGAACGAACCCTAACATTAGGCAGTATTATACAAAATGCCGACAAGCAAATAGATCTAGCAATTAAAAAGACGGTCAGCAATCAACAAGCAACAAGTAATATAAATAAGTAGGTAATGTCTCATTCAATGACACGGGTCCTACAATCTTCAGTGCGTTTCTTGTGCAAAAAAATAACCGATAACAGGTGCCTTCTTCAGCATAAGTCTTGTACAAACTACAGGTACACTAAAATGATGCTTCGATTATTAATTTATTATTGACAGACCTAGTAACCCAGAATGCTAGTAGTCGAAGCTATGACTCATGGATGTTATAGGGCTAAGGTCGAGCGTCCTATGGCCCGTGTCATTGCAACCGGCACTCAGGTGCAATCAAATCCATAAACTATTTACACCAGATAAACTATGAAGACTCGAACAGAATTGAATTTATGAAGCTTTTGGCTCGAAGATGTCTTGTCACCTTAGGACTTCTTTAAGGACTTTTCTTGTCTCATATTCTTTGACAGCAATCATTCTCCTCTTTAACACCACGCCGAGAAACTCCCAGCTTCTCTTTTCTCCTTGGTTTGAGGCCACATCAGGGGTTCAGGTTGTACCTACCTCAGCTGGCAAAATTGATACGCAATTGAGTAGCAGAATACCTGTAGGTATAAGTACTTAAAAACCATCGACCCTTCATCTGTAGGAAAACTTTTCTTTGCGGTCTTATAGGTATTTCAGTTATTGAATTCAGATTATTCTGTGAAATTCATTCATGAAACTTCTCTCTCGTTTTGCAGCTTTATGAGTAGGTATAGATACTTATAAAGCGCATAATGAACCACTTTCATTTTGAGAGTTAACAGAATTTTCGACTCTTTTCAACAAATAGAAGTGAGTCTCTTAAGATGCCCTCAAATCAGTGTGAATTATCAAGACGCGCGGCCCTTAGGTTAATTGCTTATCATAAGTGCGTGTGTGAAGCTCTGTTAATCCTGATTTCCAAGGGACACACTTGACTTTTGACACACTTCGAGTAACATTGTACAATTTTAGTTTAGTGTGATTGATTGTGATCCTTGTGCGGTTTGTGTCTCGTTCTTTTTTCTGGTTAGTATCTCATTAAGAGCTGAGAAACCTTTAATGTTTCATAGCGATTGCGTTAACTAATATTACTATAGTCTCGATATTACGGAACTATTAGGTAATCTGTGACATTGCTCTTCACTTGAACCTCGGAAGTCATTGTTATTTTATTTATTTGAATCAGCTGATTTGTTATGTAGTATCAATATAGCTAATGACTCGTCATTGTTTTGGTAAAGCAATTGATTCGGCGAAATCAATTGCTCCAAAATTAGGTACTTATTGATGATTGACATTTAGTGTATCATGCATACTTCACGGTTTCCGCTGAAAACTAGGTTAACAAATAATGCGTTGTTTTTTTTAAATCACTTATTGTTTTTCTTTGTTAATTTACTAAGGGCTTGCCTCTTGCCTTCGATATTGTAGTAACTACAGTGTAGTAAGCGCTAACCTTCCGCTTTTATTAGCTTTTCCTGAATTGCAGGGGGTGCGGCAGTAATCTCGGGTGAGGGGTTAGTTAGACCTTCGCTTGGTACCTGCATACCTATATTTTCTCTACCGATAGGTTTAGGTACAGCACTATTGAATTAAATCATAAGAAAATTTCACGTTTATCATAAAAAGTAACTTTATTATTCTATTTCAAAGGTTTCTTTTTTGTCGTGTCGTTTTTACAACCCTTGGATGCAATAATTCATCCACTTCATTTTTTTGTTAAACTAATAATGTTGTTTCTTGTTTGTCTTCGCAAAGAAAAAATCGTGACAGCCTTCACCTTTTAAAGCACGCACTTCAGTTACTAGAGTATTGTCAAGAGCGAAAACGAATGTTTCCTTCGTGAAAGATCTGTGAACCAGTCACGTCCCGACCACAATCGAATGCGTAGCTCTCAAAACATAGATTTAGTTGCCATTTTATCCGTAAAATATTCCCACTGTCAACGAAATTTGGCGCGCCACTAATTTCTTTCCTCACATTTACAGCACTGATGCTAAACTAATCGGCAAGGTGCGTCCGTGAATCAGACTGAACGCATCAGTAGTAGGCGCGCTGAAACATCTGTTCATATCACACGAGACACGGCGACTGATAACGTGTTTTAGTCGCTTGAGGTAGCTCGCGGGTGCGGCTGTCGCCTCCACAGCTCCGCCATGGTGGACGTACACGAACCCCGCGAACTTTTCCCCGTTCAATTCGACGGTGACCATTATGACTTAAAAAAATTCATGCGCGACCACCCCGGCGGTGTGAACACGCTGAAAAATTATAAAGGTAAGTCCATACTGCATGCGATGCAGAAGTTCGGACACAGTAGCAGTGCGTACCACATGATGAACGACTTGAAAGTGGACGGTGATGAGTTGAAGGATGTGAACCTGACGGGTGAAGTGAGTGCGAACGGGCGGATCATCACCAGTGAGGAGAACACGAGGAACCTGGAGGAGATCAAGTTTCTAGAGGAGCTTGAGGTTTGTTTTTTTTTTACTTTTAGAATCAAAAACTGCGTAACTATGTAACCAAAAATTTTACTAATGTCCGTTTTTACTAACTACCTACGCGACAGCTAAATGTTTCCGAAAAAAACGGGCACGTGCGAGTCGTACTCACACGCACATAGGGTTCCGTAGCACCAAACAACATAATAAAAATATTTAGAAGGCTCATTCATATGTTGTATTGTATTACATTCAACAGCAAAACTTGCTTTTCATAGTATGATACTTAATGAAAAACAAAGTTACTGGTGGAGTTTGATGAAAAAAAAGTCCCATATCTCAAAAACTAAACATCAAATCTTATTCACGTTTTACTTTTTCTTATTAGAGGGGGGACGGGACACATTTTACCACTTGTGTCTATCTTTCAATCGATTGACTGAGAAAAAATGGCTTTAGCCTCAATATCGTGATTTTCTTTTTTTAGTTTCTGTTCCATGTATAGGCAGCCCCCCTTAATCTTTTTTGTATTAAAATAGTAAAGCGGTTTACAGAATACATCTACCTACCAAGTTTCAACTGTGTAGTCCTAATAGTTTCGGAATAAAATGGCTGTGACATACATCAGTATGACGAATACATTTAAGGGTTCCGTTTTTTGCCATTCGGCTACGGAACCCTAAAAACCGCACACTTGGTCTTCCAATACCTACTAGGTACAGCGCCAATAGCTATAGTTACAAATCCAACAATATTTTTCCTAGGCATTACATTTAGGTGTTTCGTAGCGTTAGTGAAAACCTCGTAATAAACATAATATTAAAAATAACAATGTAGGAAACTAATAACTTATGAAACTGTCCATTAGTTGAATAATGAATGGACAATAAAGAAAGTAAGTTACGTGCCTAGATCATGAGATGGTATCAGCGAACCGTGTCAAGGTGCCCGTAACTATGCTTTATTATCTACATAATTTCGATAATGGCCCGGAATCCAGAGAAATTATGAACCGGAAAGATCGTTTATTTTTGGCAGAAGTGTTTTAAAGATGTTTCTATGAAAAACATAATTATGTTGTAGGTATTGTGTGATTTTTGTAAAGAAAAGAAATAGAAAATAAAAATGCAATAAACAATTTTTAGGATACAGCTAGCTAATCAAATTCAGCCCACCCATTGTTTTTAAAATAGATCTCCTTGTCTCGTAGTGGATTCCCCTACACAATAATTTTGAAGATGGATTTTCTATAGAAGATGCTCTAAAATGTGATACTATCTTAGTTATGAAGGAAGATAAAATAGAATCATTTAAAAATACATACAAAATCACCACTTGGCTCAGTGACAGTGGCTCAGTGAGAGTTCAGCTTTCAACGCGGGAAAGATAGCGGGTTCGATCCTTTGCATTTTATGGTAAACGCAATAATAGTACCTAGTCATAGAAAGATAATTTAATAAAGTTAGGGCTCATTTACGGAGACGCGGCGCATTGTCGGCGGTTGTGGTTCGCAATAAATTCAATCAATATGGCGGTATACCGTTTATGAGAGGGTTTACGGAGATTTTACGCGCGTTTGCTTGAAATGCAGCGCTACTTGCGGCGGAGCCCGCAGATGACATCGCCGCGTCGCACGCCGCGTTCAACACGGCGTTGTATCTGTGGTTGTATGTACCTACGTAGCGTTACAACGCCGTGTTGATACTACGACGGAGCACGCGGCGTCGCACGCACCGCTTCACGCCCCGTGTCTCCATACAGTGTCATAATTAATATGTTTGTTTTAATAATAATAATATAACTTTAATTCAGACATACGTCCATACATTTATACACATAAGAGTTTTTTGCGTGTGATAATACGCCGCCTCTGCAGAAACGGAAAAAACGCACAATGAGCCGCGTCTCCGTAAATGTTCTTAATGTTTCTCCAAAAACGTATAGTTTTTCCTGTAGCCTAAATATGGCTATCGAATGTGTTATCAGTTATCACGTCTAGCTGGCTTTAACTAAGTTCGTTATCAGCCTATGTCCTATCGACCGGTACGTTATCGATCTACCACGAAATAATACCAACCCTAATTTACGAGACCCGATAGCGTTGTGTAGACCGTGTAGTAGGACATTTGTTAAGAAAACCTGAAAATTTAAGTTATTTTGACAATCATTTCACATCCTTGTTTTTTTTTTGTTTTATTTTATACGTATGCCTTTTGTGTTTTTATGAGATTTCAAATATTCTATTGTTTCTGTACTAACTTCAATATTTTGCGTTTATTCTGGAATGGTTCGGCACTTTAAATCAATATTTCAAACATTATGGTCCCACTGCACACTGGTGGGACGAATTGGTGGGGTATATAGGAATAATCCACGATTTTGTGCGTTATACTAGTATTCATTCCGGAAATTATCAACTAAGGGCCAGGGTAGCCCGAGAAATTCAAATTTTCAGATCAGTGTACAGACCGTATTCTGCCTATTTAGGGCGTTGATTTTAAGTTATAATTATGAAATAAGAAAGTCCCTAATAAACTCAAATTACATTTTATGTTTCATTAAATCTTGTAAAGTAACTAGTTATCTACCTCTATCAGAAAACGTACGGCTGTGGTTACTAATTTGTCGAGCCATTTACAAATTGAGTGATTGTGTGAGTGTGAATACTTTAAACGTGTTTTACATTGGATAATTGGATATTAATTGACGTTAATTTTAAAATATATTTTCATCGAAGATTTTTCGATTACTTAGATAACGTTATTCAAACAATACTTTTGGGGCAAGCGATCACATGATAAGTAGGTAAATAACTTCTAAATACAGATGGATTTAATGTGTCTTATTCGGAGGGATTGCGCGAGAATTTAACTTGAACTGCGTTCATTTACACTTTCATTAAATACTTTTCGATCAGATCATAAACATATATGTCCTGATAGTTATTTCATTACATTTTCCTAAAATCAGAAGTGGGATAAGTTGTACCTACTCTTCACCATTATTTTTAGGTCGTTCTGGAACCGAATACCATTAACTCGATCATCGAACTCGAAACGATTGAGACTATTTTTTTTCAAAAAGTAACAATAAAAAAAAAACACGAAAGAATAAATTTAATGTTTTTTTTGTGATATAATGAGAATCGATCGATGAATGAATTTTTCAATGGGTATCGTTCGCATGTGTTGCCAATTGTGGATACGTTTTACACACACATAATGCATTTGAGTTCTCATTATTTAAAAAAAACATTAAATTTATTCTTTCGTGTTTTTTTTATTGTTATTTTTTTTTAAAAATAGTCCCAATCGTTTCGAGTTCGATGATCGAGTTGATGGTATTCGGTTCCAGAACGACCTAAAAATAATGGTGTATACGTACCTCATCATTCTGCTGCCCTTATCCCAATTTATTTGTGGTCGGCGCAGCATGTCTTCTTCTTCCGTACTTCTCTATTACTCCGATTACTCGTCATCTTACCAGTGACCTCCTTTCTAGCCATATCATCCTTAGTTTACACAGTCCATCCATCGTTTCTTTGGTTTGCCACCACTCTTTTAGCCATCCACATTCATAGGTACCTACTGAAAACTTTTCTCATCATTTTCCTCATTCCTCCAATACTTCTCTCACTACATATTCCTCTTATTCGTACTTACTTGTAAGTACCTATACAAATAAATTAAAGTGTGTCCGTCAAAAATGGCTATGGGTAAATTACCTACTAGTAATTTGACGTAATAGTAATACAGATACAGGTATCGTAAATGGCTAATCTCGGACATCTAGATATGAAAGAGCAATTCAATGTTTATGTTGTTCCTAATTACCTTCTTAATACCTTAGCTCAAGGCTGTGTTTTACCCAATGGTTATGCGTCCGATTGACGACTGTGAAACTGTGACTGTGTGTTGAAGGGACGCGTGACGCTACGAATCATTCGCTTGTTGCCCGTGGTACTACCCCAGTATTACTACCAGTAGTACCACGGGATTGGTACATAAGATCAACAATCATAATCTCAACGTTGAAAATTTCAAAACCATAAGTAATCTCATCACTTTAAAATATCAAACGTTTAATAAATCAACAATTCATAATCTCAACATAATTATTAACTTATATTAAACATTAATCTTTTTTTTTTAAACTGTAATTCTAAAATTAGGCCTTGATCGTATGTACCATCAATGCCGAGTGTAACACGGGTAAAATAAACTTCCCGTGGTACTACTGGTAGTAAGTAATACTGGTAGCAACACGGGCAACGAACGGAATCATTCCCTCTATTTCGAATTTTCGATTCCCGCTATGTCGAATTTTACGTGTTAATCTTTGAAGTGGGTCGTTATTAAAAACTTTATTTTTCTAATGCTTTGCTCGTGTGTATCTCGTAAATTATCTATCCCGCAGGGATTACTACAGGGATAAAATTATCCTATGAACTAATCCTAATCCAGGTTATAGTCTAGTTTGCCAGGGCTGCGGGACTGTTCGAAAGAGATACCGCGGCCCTGGAACACAAAAAGAAGGAATATGGATGGGTTTTGAATACGGATGGGATGAAAAAAAGGTTATAGTCTAGTTACACCTTTTTTTTTTTTTTTTGGTGGGTGGGAAATCATCAAATGACCCCCCCCCGCTCTGGGCGGAGCGGAAGGGAGTGTCAGACTCTTACTGACTAAAAACCACCCATGTTCCTTCTTTGGCCCTTTATGTTCCAGGGCCGCGGTATCTCTTTCGAACAGTCCCGCAGCCCTGGCAGGCACCGGCCCTTGCGGGCCCCTCCCGTTTGCTGACAACTCTTTGAGGCGCGCGTGGAACACGAACGCGCCGTCGACACGGCCTGCCCGTCGTTATACGACAGACGGACGGCGAGCTAGCTCATTACTCACCGTCCACAGGCCCGCGCCTACGGTGGCCGAGAGCCATCACGGCGTGGCCCCCGACGCCCGGTGCTTCTCCTGGTGCTTCTCCTCATAGTCTAGTTACACCTGTGTGTAAAAATCGGAGTCTATTATATATCTAATATCTTAGGACAACCAACACACCGCCAACTGATCCCAAAAACTGTACTAGGGCAACCAGACAACTGATAAACATACTTATATATTTCTAAATACATACATACATATAGATAAATTTCACACCCAGAAACAGAAAAAATAATCGTACTCATCCCACAAGGTCGTCAGGGTCACTAACCAATAGACCAACAGGCCAGTCATCTATTTAACAGCTAGTTTTGGTGAGAACCAGAGGCCCTAGTAGGTATTTTGCCTGTTACTACAAGTCGTATGTCTTTCTTTTTTTGGCATTACGAGATAGACTAGACATACGACTTCCCGAATCGAAATCGAATCGAAGCGTTTGTGAATACGGGAGCTGAAACTAACTTTCACTATAAAAATTGCAAATGTAACGGAACGGTATAAAGTTCAAAGCTACCTGATTATGAAACTGACGATAACTCACTCATAAGTATATACTCGTAGATTAGATAAATAGTGTATTTCTTTGTAATAAATAATAAATTCGAAACTGTCGACTGTCAAGAAATGTTAACTTGTAGCATTTTATCGATTTGTCATACAGATAACAATATTTTCATGTTTTTAATCAATTCCGTTAAAAAGTTCTGATTCAGCGGTTGACGTTTATTTACAGAAGTAGGACTGGCTCCGCGTTTTCCCTGCTACACGGCATGTTAGCCGATGACCTGCTTCATTATTGTCATCATCATTTGCCTAGCTTTTTCCCAACTATGTTGGAGTCGGCTTCCAGTCTAACCGGATGCAGCTGAATACCAGTATTTTACATGGAGCCTATTTGACCTCCACAACCCAGTTAGTACTGGGTAATACGATACCCTCTTCGTAAGACTGGTTGTCAGGCTTTCAGGCCACTGACTACCTGTACCGACTGTCAGAGATCTAATACTTCATCACGATCATACAGCTAAATAAGTGTAACACGTCTACTACAAACCATGGCACGTCCTGTGCTTCACTCATCTAGTAGATTCCCGCGCCCGCGGTTTTTACCATGTCGTCAATCCACCAAAGGCCAGGCCTACCCGCTGTGCTTTTCGCTGGCAGCAATCACTCCAGGGCTTTCCAGTTCCATTGTTCTGCAGGCACTGAGCTCCTGGTCTCTCCCTGGTCGTGTTGGATTGCAGTCTCATTGGATTATGATAGTGAGGGAAGAGAGAGTGCACCTGAGTTTTTGCATACCCTTGTGCAGTTGTGTACTACAATATCTCCCGCGTCGATAGCTTATGTCCTCTGGAATTCGGTCAGGAGGACTACTATATCGACCATACTAAGTATCAAGTTATTTCCGCTTTTTGGCATTCTCGTCGTCTTTTTTAGTATCGTAGTGTGTTATCACTTTATCAGTGACTGCGTTATCTAAACGTTCGTCAGGTTTGCGTGAATGATACGTCGTGTTTCGATATGTAACGTTTTTTTATTGTTATTTATGTTATTATGGTCACCTATAAGAACGAGGCTTCTACACATTCATAATTTTACGATGATCGTTGGGGTAGACGTGTTGGGTGAAGACCGCGAATCAGAAAACGTAAGGGGATGCTCTTAGTCAGAGTATCCGACGAGCTTCGCAGGGCTGGTAGCGTTTCGCGGAAGATAAAAACAAGTATTTATTATAGCGTGCGATTGGAGAGTCCTGGTTAGGCTAGTAGTAGTGGACTGCTGTAGGCTGGTGCCAGGTTTATCAGGGCGGACCTTCAGATAACTTTCTGGAATAAAAATAGCTTTTTGACAGATTTTGTAGAGATAATAATAATGTGATAATGTCAAACCGCCATATTTATACAGATCAATCAGATCGATTTCATATGGCGGTGGAAAATCGAATCGACCAATAAAAATTAAAAAAAAGTACAAATTACTAAAATAAAAAGAAGAAAATTAGGTTAATCTATCAAAATTAAACGCGTACCTATACTTTCATGTCTGTGCACGAAACTTTGTATACTTACCTACTTTGTTTGTTTTTACCCGTAGGAGTTGTCTTCTCTCATGAGGATATGATCATAGCTGCAGGATCAAGTCATGTCTGTCATACATAATCAAGTGTGTGCAAAATTTGAGCTGAATCGGTTGGGGGGAACTAATTTTTATGAAGTTTTAAATTCATTATGAAGTTTTAACTGGTTTGAAATTCAGTTGCAAGATTTGATCAATATATATTTACTATAAGTAAGTACCTACCTAAAAGGGCAGGTTGAGAAAAACTTGTAATAAGATGCATGATCTAAATCATCATCATCAACACTTGATGACTTGACCAACCGTCAAGTAGGTACTACCCGTGCGCGATAATTTGGGACCTGAGCGCGGTGACGTCACAGTGGCGTGCTTGTACCTACACTTTGTACCCTAGTAAAAAAAATAGCGATGCGAACGGTATAATCCGTACAATACGGGCGCCATCTGGGAAGTGCGGGGGAAGCGAGCGGGGAGTCGCATTCCTAGAAGGTCCCAACTTATCGCGCACGGGTAATACCCTAGTACCTATTTCATCACTCTGGTAAAAGTAAGAGAGAGACTTAATCTAAACCAGATCCAGCCTGTCCCCTTGCTGCCCTCCCAGTGACGCCCTAAGGCGAAGCTCGTACCCCACAGGGGGTGCCCTTATAGTGTGGTCGCGTAGTTTATAAGTAGTTTTTAAGCCCCTGGCTGTAGGCCTTACACTCAAGGAATCCACAGGATGAGTCAGGTTAAGCAGAGAAGCCAGCCTCATAAGCTGAACTGCGAGCCGCCACGCGCCGTATCAAAAAAAAAAAAGTTGGAGAGAGTCACTTGCCTATAAGTGATTATTATAAGAGGCTTAAGTAGGTGTGAGGTAGGCATACTTACTTATTTCATAATTATATAAATATGTGAATTCTTAAAACATGCAATATATCAAGCTGGCAGTCACAACACAGGCGTATTTATTTGATTCAGCGAAGGCCTTGGCACAAATCTATGTTTCTAATTTATTAATGGACAGGGCAAGTTGACCGCCGAGGCGTGAACTAACTAAGCTTTATTCGAACTTGGTTTAATTAGAAAAAAATATTCTTTAGGTGGGAACTTACGTAAGAGAAAATAGCGTTCTGTTTCTCTTCTTCGAGAGGGTTTCTTCTTTGCATCTTTTATTTTTAATTTATAAGAATAAATTTATAAGTATCAGGTAGTTTATAAGAAAGCTTTGGCGATGAATTACACTTTGAATCGACCAATTAACATCATTAAACATCCAACTCCAATATTATTAATTACACGTAGGTACTTTAGTGTGTAGGTAGTTTCATATAGGTAGATATTTATGTCATCATTCAGTTCCTGTCATCAGAAATATGGTTCTAAAAAACTTATTCAGAAATGAGATAATGAGTATTCTAGTTTCTTAAATAGCTATTATACTAAAGTAACGCAAAAAGCTGTATAAAATGGGCCCTTTTTAGGGTACCGTAGTCAACAAGGAACCCTTATAGTTTCTCCATGTTCGTCCGTCTGTCCATTCGCAGCTTAGCTCAAAGACTCTTAGTACTCGCGCGTTCATGTTCAACGCGCGCGTCAAAGAGATGTCAGCAAACCAGAGGGGCCCGCAAGGGCCGATGCCTGCCAGGGCTGCGGGACTGTTCGAAAGAGATACCGCGGCCCTGGAACATGAAGGGCAAGTCTCCAAGAAGTCGACTTCTGAAGCTAAAATTATTTTTCACTTTTTTGTGTTTTTGGAGTCGGTTTTATTTTTTGTAAAAAAGTTTTTTTTTATTTTTATTTTTAGTTGCATTGCAATATTCCATACAAATATTTTTCATCATCAGACCTGTAATGGCACTTGTAACCCAGATGGGTGCAAAGTTTTAATCAATATACTTACATGAATGAATTAAGTCCAAACGCAAGGTAGCTACTGTAAACAGTTGAGGAGTTCCCTTAACTGTCCTTTATCTTCATCATCAGACCCCTTATGACAGTCACAACCCATCTAGGTGTAAATTTCTCATCAATACAGATAAATCAAACCAAAACACAAGGTGACTGCTGTAAACCGTTGAGGAGTTCCCTCGACTGTCTTTCGGTTCCATCATCAGAGCGACTCCAGACCTTCTTTAAATTGTAGTGCTTTAAAATACTTAATCAAAAAATTTACAAACGCACTAGTCGCCACTACAATTTGTGAAAGCTCCCCTCAATTTCTCTAGGATGCCATCATCAGATCCCGGTTTTCTTATCATGGGACCACCCTTGAAGTATATCCTTTCCAACAAAAAAAATAATTATCAAAATCGGTTCATAAACGACGAAGTTATCCGCGAACACACATAAAAAAAACCTCCTCCTTTTTTGAAGTCGGTTAAAAAGTATATTTTTTTAGGGTAGGTATCTCCTGTACACGTAAAGTGGGGATATTTTTCTTCGCTCTCCATAGTGTGGGATGTCGTTGTACGAGTATAGGTTTTAAAAAAATATTATGAGTTTGTTGAAATACATTTTCGATTAAGATTAAGATTCGTTTGTGAAATAGATATATTATTAAGCTTTAAAGTGCTAATTTTTGTTTGACTCAAGTGTCCCCCCCCCCCCTCTACTAGCTAAACGGTTGTGTTTGGGTGTAGGTATATACACCATTATTTTTAGGTCGTTCTGGAGCCGAATACCATGAACTCGATCATCGAAAAAATAAAAATAATGGTGTATTACGAAGTTAAAAGGAAAACTATCATAGCTAAGTAGGCTTTACAAGTTTACGAATAATAGATAGTCGACCAACTTATAAAATGTACTTGGAGAAAAATATTTTTCTAAACATAATGTATGGGAGCACCGGTTTTTCAACTGCAAGTGTAAATTCATTTTTTTATTATTACAATAAAAATCATCGTTCGGAGGCAAATTGGACCGTAAGAAGTGGATTAAATTAACGTTGTAAGACTACGTAACCCTACATTGTGCGTGGCCGACACGCACTTGGCCGGTGTTATTAAATTCTCAAGGGTTGTAAACAACCTCTATACCCCATGTACAGGCAGCTACGTGTATTTTTCAGCCAATTTATAAGTACACATTGAACACGGGTGCCGTGGGTTCATCCTTTGATTAGCACGAGCTCTTACCAACTAAGCCATTTAGGTAGTTAATAATTCGATGAATTTATTAATCTACAGCTTGCTATAAAGTTTAAACAAGCAAAGCGACCTATTTGTGAGTACGTTGCCAATACTAACACATAAACACATTATTTATGGAGGTAAATGTACACCTAGCCATAATGCTCTATTATTTTGTTTTTAAAGCTTACTCGGAATTTATGAAGCAGTTATGTTGCCTGCCTGAACAATACCATTGCTGTTCTGAGTATTAAGAGGAGACAGGGCTTGCAAGGAATTTGAAAAATAGGTAGGTAGCTGTAGCTCAGACCAAGAATTATATTACAAAAAAATACAAGATCGACGTTTCGTATTCCCGTTTTTTCTCTTAGAAAATTTTATTATTATTGGCATTAAAATTTTAAGAAAGAGATTGTCTAGGTTCCTATCAATTTATTTTATGTTAAAAAACTTTTAGATTTTGGCTGTTAGTCGTCTAATCACGGCCGTAAAAACGGGGCATTTTTTGTCAATTTCTCCAAAACTTATAATATTTGCTGAAAAAAAAGGAAATGACAGGGACATGTCAATAGTAGATCTTGATTTTATAAAAAAAATATAGGTCTAGAGGCAATATATATGAAGGAAAAAAGGGAATACGAAACGTCGATTTCATCAAAATTTGTATCGAGGAATCGCAGCCCATGTCCCCTCTTTAATGTGTATTATATTGATGTAGGTACTCGTAGCTACGTAGCTACATACAGCAATTATGTATACCAACTAAAATGTAGGTGTTAGGTAACACGGGGCTGCAAGTACTATATAGGTTGTAGTCAGGAAATAGGAGAGGGTTGGGTTTCAAACAAAGTAACAACAGTACCAAACGATCGATGAATCCTTGTCGTTACTACATGACTTAGGCAGAATAGTCGACATAGGCTCAGTTCCCATTGCCGAACAAAAAAAAACAAGTGTGAAGGAAGCTGCGCTAACAGCAGTCATAGAGAACTTTGCAACTACATCCTGCGTTCGCAATAAAGTTCGTGCTGCAACTTCAACGGACAATGATCGAAAGTGTAATTTGTATTCCGAAACTGTTGATTGTGTAACACAAAACAGTTACGACTGGCTGCTTAAAGCCTTAAACTGCCTGCTCACTAGTTCGGTAGCAGCATCCAGGCTGCCTAGTGCGCAGGTCCCTTATGGAAGAAAAATGAAATCTTTAGTTACTAAACATAGGGAAATAATAAAGTTTCCGAAAAACAAATAAACTTTCAACGATCTGTGGTTGACTGTAATACTAAGCTTGGTTAAAATGAATTACCTAAAATTTTATACAATATTAACCGACAAACAAACAAACATGATCTTATTCAAATTTCAATTCTACGAAAATTATAAACTAATTTAGAAAAACAATACTTACCAAAATTCCGAAAAAATACTAAATTTCCGAAAACATGTTAAGCTAAAATAATCGTTTTCTTACCCCGACTCCGATTCCGTTTGTTAGGTCCTTGTTAGGTTTTTAGGTCCCCGTGGTAGGTTACTTTAAACCTTGCAGACAGAAATAGGAGTCCCGCGTAGCGGGGCTATGTTGACTTGTTATTTTAGTTTTCGAATGAGAAATCATCAAATGACCCCTCGCGCTCTGGGCGGAGCGGAAGGGAGTGTCAGACTTGTACTGACTAAAACCCATCCATGTTCCTTCTTTCCTCTTTCTGTTCCAGGGCCGCGGTATCTCTTTCGAACAGGTCCTTGCGGACCCCTCCGGCTTGCTGACATCCTTTAACAACATTTTGCTATTTATCTTGACGTTGATTTTATTTCTGTTACATAGGTTAATTCTAAATTTATAATAGGTGATTTACGATGAAAATGACTAACTGTATTTTTCGGTAAAACGCAATTTAAGCTGGTGGCAAAATATTACTTCAGTAAATGCTGTATTGATTTTCGGAATTTTCAGTATTTTATTCGGTCGTTTCTTTCAGCTGTCGGAAAATAAGGATACATTTATTTATTTATTAAAACTTTATGCACATAATGTACAAAGGCGGACTTAATGCCTTGGGCATTTTCTACCAGTCTACCTTAGGGTGATGCAGAGACAAAACAGTACCTAGGTGCATTTAAAGCAGTAGGTACATATTTTGAGTATGCAATTTTTTTTTCGGAGCATTTGTTACTACCCTTAAACATACCCACGTATGACTTAATTCCTTCTCAAGAAATCGCCTTTTAGGGCCATCATTATTTGTAGGAAATAGATAACTCTGATAACGTAAATACAAAGTACAATTTATGTACAGTCTAAAAAACTATTAGGTAGCAAAGAATCTATCTGCACAATGCTGCTGTATTCATTAGTTTAGACTGATTCAACTGTAAGTCTAAGTAGGAACAAGAGCGTTTCAAACTTGGCCAACCAGCACTTTTTTTACTATTGTCTAAGACGAAATGCTACTATTTAATAGTAGCATTTCGTCTTTGGGTGCTCACCCTTTGGGTGCTATTTGTGTTTAGCTTATTTTTAGAGCTTTTCATTAAGCGTGAAAGCTTTGCATGAGCGTTTTTGGGGACGTCAGACTAAGAGAGAGTTTATAATTTTAACTTGGTTCTCCAAAGTCAGCTTTCAATAAATAATGAAACTAAACAAAAAATATTTCAAACAAACAAACGTAAAATGTAATGCAAGAATGTGTTGTTTTTGTTCTAAACTCGCCTTTACCTAAACTCGATACGCATTTCACTTGTTGACTCGATGACCGCTCGGGTTCGAAACAAACGAAATTAGCAGCCTGCATACCATTATGTTTTGCTATCTGTACGCTTCAGCAATTTGCTAGGACACTAAATACCGATGTCAATAATCATCACATAATCACAATACTGATGGTCAGACGCTGATAACAGCTGATAACCAAGGCCAGGCTCAATTTACCTATAATTTGTACTAAGTAATTGTTTTACAATAATAAAAAATACCTTCTTTAGGGTACTAATTAATTAAAAGATTAAAAGTGTTTCGCAGACATAAATGAGTCATCAGATTTGATAACCTAGGTATTTGTACAAATCATGGTTTTACGTCATAAAGCGGTACAAATCTGTATTCAAAAACTAAGGGCGTCCCATAAAAGCACGCGCGAACATGTAGCGGGTGCCCTGCCCGCTGCGCGCTGTCAAAATCAAAATACCCTTAGAAAGTCCGTGGCTCGCGCCCGCGCCTTTTTAGCGCTGCTCATAGGTACCTACTATGTTTCAATAGAGCCGCGTGAGCGTGACCTCGCGCCGGCCGGTAGCCGGCACCCGCGCGAGCGGCCGCACTAATAGTACCCTTCTTCACGATACTTCTTGAAGAGTTCACTGTAAAACATTTTAAAGACAACTAAATTCCAATGCAATGTGTAGGTTACTTTACTTTCTACAGTTATCCTTCTGACTTTGACCTTCGCCCACAACGACTTTCAGTAGCGATGCTGCCGCGCATTTCGTAAACACGCTTCTTCATCGCTGCTATCGTGCGTTTAGGAATTACAGCTCAGTGTCCGGAATGCGGGAGGAATTCTAAAACGTCCAGAATTTCTAAAAGTGAGAGAAAAACAAATTCCTGCTTGATACTTGTGTGTTTTTCTATCTATAATATGTATGTATTTACAAAAAAAAAAAGTATATATGTAGTTTATCAGCCATCTAGCTACCATAACACAAGCATTAGGTTGCTTAGCTTGGGACTAGATGGTGCTGTGTGAAATGTCCAGGGATATTTATTTATTTATTTATACTATTTTTTTTTTAACCAAATTAATTAAATTCAGTTAATTTAAAAAAGAACTTCAGAGTTTTATTCAAATGTCCGTAATTTTTTCCGGAATTAAACACTATAGATCTGAGAGCCATTGCGTTAGTCGCATTTGCAACGCACGACAGAAGCTATGCAAACAAAAACCGTGCTGTGATGATGAAGCACAGCACGGTTACATGGGCAAATTTGAAATCGCCGATGAACACAGAGCTGGAAATACTGTTATCAATCTGGCCGGCAGACTGAACAAATGTGGGGTCTTTTCACCACGCTTCGACGTTCCCATCAATGACATTGAGAGGTGGACTAACCTATTACCGTTACGAAAGTTCGACTACGTAGCCCTAATAACCAGTAGTGGAATCATGAACCATGAAGAAGTTACAAGGAAATATGTTGGAGAAAAAAAATACTCGATATAAACTGAACCTTTCACAGTTATTTCTGTTTCAATACTGAATCACGTTTGCATCGTGATTGAAGCGCGGCAGCATCGCGACTGTATTATGGTCGTCGTTGGCCTTTGCATCGCTGTAAAAAGTCACAGTGGGCGAAGGTCCTTACTAACATTTTGTTTCCTAGCCACCTGTCCTACTGCTACTTTTATTGTTACCCTTGTGATTTATTGCTCTTTTGTTCTAACTGCTATTTTCTTGATTCCAGGCTCGGCTGGACTGGTCAAAGCCTCTGCTATGCCAGCTGGACGCCATCGCCCCTCACTACGAGAAGTGGGTGAACAGTGCAGTTTATAGGAAATGCAGGCTGTTCACCAGCCCCCTAATGGAGAGCCTCACATACACACCCTGGTACTTGGTACCGGTGTTCTGGATACCCATCATACTGTATCTTGGATTCACACAGTATATGGAGTTGGTGGCTTGTGGAGGTATTCTTTTTTTGTTTTGTCTTCGATAAGGTACTGTTGAAGGACTGTTGAAGAGATCGTTTATAGAAACTAGGCCTTTGAAACTTTCGTCGTTCTATGCTTATTCTTAAGTGTCGCGAATTACTGCTTTCCAGATGGGTGTCAAGTGCCTGCCATGCTTTTGGTCTGTGCTATGAGTATACATAGGTATTTATTAAGTGACTCTAAACAAAACCATGACTTGATAATATGAGCTTTGCAACCAGTCAAGAGCGTCAGAAAACTTTCTTCAACACTCAATTATCTATCTAGTTATTTTTTTGACATATTAGTCCCTTCCACACTGCCAAGCAGTGCCGGCGTAAGGGCCACTGACACCCCGGTCGAAAATATTGTGGCGCCCACTTGAGGGAAGCAATTAATATCAAGTGTTAGTTTTTTGCTGATCCCAAGTAAAATTATATTAAGAATTTCATCTTCCCTTTAGCGTTACCCAGAGCTAACGACCTCAAACCACAAACCCACAAAAAATCCATCTAATAAAAATCTCAATAAAAAATATGCATATGCACAGCGTAGAGCACAGTTTTGAGGGTTTGCACCAGGGGAGGCCAGAGACTCCAACTCCAGACCTTGGCGCCCCCCAGAATTTGTCGCCCTGGGCCGTCACCCCATCGCGCCCCCCCCTAACGCCGGCACTGCTGCCAAGTTTCCCTGTATCATCTCTCTCTTATTTGTTATTGTTTCCAGATTCTTGCAGACAGACAGCACTCACACACTTCCAGTATGCCTACCACCTAGCATTAGGAGTACTGATCTGGTCAGCGCTAGAGTACACTCTCCATCGATGGGTGTTTCATTTGAACCCTGGTTCTTCTGTCCCCATGATCAAGTTACACTTCCTCATACATGGGATGCATCATAAGGTAGGAAACATTATTTTTGATCACCGACACAAACACGTTATTATAAGTTAAATGTGTGTATTTGTCTGTCGCATCGTAGCTCCCAAACGGGTGAACCGACTTTCTTTAATCTGCTGCGCTACGGCGTATACAACCTATTTGGATGAATGGAGAATTGTAGGGTAATTATAGGTGTTCATATAAAAAAAAAATCCTATGACTAAGTGAATAACAACAAATTCTAAATTAACGCGAGCGAAGCCGCGGGCCTACTAACGGTTTCGAGGTAGCAGAGATCAGATGCACAGGATGCACTAGCACAAGTGCGATGTAAACGTAACGTCAACACGAGCGATTTTTAAATTGAATACTCGTTTCACATATTATTTTTTTAAAAGAATTTATTCAAACGAGTATCTACTGATACTCGTTTGAATAAATTCTTTTAAAAAAATACACACAACAACAAACACACACAATAATAAAACAATAATACAATCAACAATAATATAGTGACAATAATAAAATTGTGCTTTTCCCAGAAATATAGCATTTTTTTGATTGTGGTAGTTGTATTTTCGACAAAAAAATGTTTACACCGCGCACTTGTGTCTGGTCTAGGCTCATTTAGCTCAGAAAAAGAACACGTATAAAATAATAATAATAATTTGTTTGCCCCAGGTTCCCTTCGACGGTCTCCGGCAAGTGTTTCCACCGGTGCCGGCGTTCGGGCTGACCGTCATTCTATACTCAATGCTGAAGCCCTTCCTCTATCTGCCTGTCATGAAACTCACCGGGGCACTTATTGGTAAGGAATTCTTTTAGGTACTCTGACCAGACGAGGTTAGATAGGTGCTTTCTGAGTCAGAAAGCACCTATCTAACCTCGTCTTGGGAAAAGGCTAGGCAAGCAGATGATGACGACAAAGGTAAGAGGTACGTGGATAAACTTTTAGCACTTTGTAGTTAAGCGCATCGAAGCTGGTGTTCTGCACGAACAGCCTTTAAAAATTAAGATTATTATCGAATATCGTTGCTGACTAGGTATGCGGGATAGTCAAGGTAGGTAAGTAATAATTGCTAATACAGGGTGTAAACGGACCCCTCACAAAGCAGTCAACCAAGCATTATGTATGTACATCAAACTAAGTAGGTAACCCTACGCAAAAATTAATGCTGGGAAACGACTTTTTTTTGGGGTATAAAATGACATTAGGTTACTTTAAACCCTGCAGACAGAAAATAGGAGCCCCGTATGTCGACTTTTTCATAGTGCCCCGTTGCGTATCCACTGACCACTAGATATAAATATAATATATTATGTACTTACTTACCTAGGTACGCAACGACCAACGTTTATTGCCAGTAAGGGAAACCGATAATAACTTAGATATTCAAACTTAACCAGGGTAGGTATAACTGAATGTTTTAAACAACAAACAAACAAACACGACACGTTTTAATGAATAACAAATGTGGTACTTAATGTATTAATAAAACTTTTTTACTGCCATGTACCTATTTCGTAAAAATCATTAGCTTTAATTAAAATAATTAAATGTTTAAGCTAACAAAGTTGTACTGATGGTGAAAATTATAACTTTGATGGCTATATCTGGGAAACGTGACGCTTTAGAAGATATTGTCTCTCACAAAACTTGTTTGTTTATATAAGCAGCAGCAGGACACTGACCTGCAAACATAAAACGTATGAAAATTTGAATTTCGCGGGCTATCCTGGCGCTTCCGCCTTAATGTCTAGCTGCAATTTCGAAAATAAATAAAATGGCGGGAGTTCGGCAAGCCAAATAATTCAAAACCCTAGTTAAGTTTCGGCGGTCGGGATTTTAGTTAAAAAATATTTATTTATTACAATATTAATTTAATTATAAAAATACAGGATATTAAGCTGATGGCTGATGCAAGACTGAATACAATACAAAGAAAAATAATTCTATTGAATTTCCGGTAAATGCATAGTTGCAAAATGACGCATGCTGGCGGTGCTGCGTGCTCAGCGTAAACGCGTGTTACGATGAGTTAACTCCTCCCTCCATAAGATAGAAGCAACTCTTGCTTCTGGCGGCGTCCGCGCTGCCCTTGGTGTCCTCCGGGATGTTCTTAGTTTTCCATTGATACAGCTTCCAGGATGCTGCAGCGACCAGTAGGATATATAGGATGATTGTGTTCCAGCTAGGTGTAGCTGCTATAATTGGCCAATAATCTTCTTCTGGCACGGATATGTCTCCTGCCCTATTGATCAGTTCATGGATGCTGTCTAATGAGATGTCTTCTAATTGAAGTTCATATTGTATTGATTGTTCTGAGACTTGATGATGCTCTGGTAACGGTATAACCTCGTTGATGACGACCGTGTCAGTGTGAGACCGCAGTGTCTTGTTCATGATGTTCATCTGGCAGTCTTCCGTTAGTGTAACGAGATGAATTCCAGATAGCTTCTTGTAGTCTGTCTTGGTATTGCATTGTGTTTTGGTGACTTCGTCTTCTCTGAGGACTAGTAGCCAGTTGTTATCTCCAATCTTCTGAACTTTTCCTCTTCTTAAGTTCATCTTAGCGTGGGTGCAATTAGCTGGGTGATGCTGAATGAGTGATAGTATGCAGTCATCTGTGTCTTCGATTCTTCTGGTGTCGAGGAGCTTGCAGAGCTGGGTGTCGTCGGTCAGTGGCTGACAGTCTTCTTCCAGGTAAGCGTACTCTTCGTTACCAAGTGCTAGGTATTTGGATTTAGGGATTATAGTAAGGTTATTTTTATTTGGGATTGAATAAAGGTGAATAAGGTCGTATGTTTCTGGGGTAATTGAGGGGATTTCGAGAATAAAATTAACCGAGTGTTCTGTACTGTAAGCTTTAACTTTGATTGATTTTTCTATCCTGTATATGTTACTAATACTAATACTAGCTACTGGTTTAAACGAAAACATACTTTCTAAATTTCTTAGCTCTTCTATTAGATTCTGAGGGCTTATAATACTAGGATGCATGGTGCCCATCTGAGCAAAAGTCATAGCATCTTCTAATAACATTAACCTATCTAAAATTATCTGTAAACTAAAATCTATCTGTACGTAAATATCTAAGAAACGTAAATGGTTAGATAAGTCGTTGGAATTATTAGTGATATTTTGTAATAAACTAGCCAAATGTTTCTGGTTATTGTTTAATTTTGTTAACTGTTTACTGAACTCATCTATAGTATTATGTGCTAATACTAAGGATTTCCTTTGTGAATCCTGAACGTTTTTAACTCTGTTTTTAATGTTAAAGATTTCTTCTTCGAACTTAGCTGCATCTTCATGGTCGAGGTTACCTGTGATAGACTTAACGACAGTACCTAATCCATCTATAAGACCGCGTCGCTTTCTAACTTGCGGCGATAAAAACTTAATTTTCTTACCAATAATACTAAGGCTATATTCTATTTGATTCCTATATGTTTTATGTAAATCTCCAGATGCTGAATTCTCAGCGTTTTTCGTGTTTGAATATAAGGACATCAATTGGATAGATGTAAAGTGCAAATTGGTAATATTGTAAACGCAAGCAAGGCTAAAGTAGTTGTCTTGTTTAAGGAGTTGACCTTGTTTTAGGAGGAGGATCCCATTGTCATTATCTACATGGGTAATGGTTACGGTTGCTGTTGTGTTGAGCACGACGGCTCCTGCGATGAAGGTCCTGCAACAAGATGAGGCCTCCGTAGTAGCTTGAAGTGAACTCTAATGGACTTAGAATTTGGATGGTTACCTATTATTTCGGCTACGTTATTTGGGTGAAGGTGTATAATCTTGTATGGTCCTTTGAAGACTGGCTTCGTTTTGTCACTGCGTGCTGACTTTGCTACCTGTTTATAAACAGTTTCACCTACCTTGAATTTCATCTCTTCTGCTTCTTGGTTGCGTTTAGCAATCACCTGCTCCTTGTTTTTGGACATGTGTGCAGCGATGCACTCTTGAACTGCTTCTGCATTGGCACGATGCTTAATAACATAGTCTTGGTAAAATTCTTTTGGGTAGTATAATTCTAATGGGTTTCTAGATGCTGTGTGTCCGAATAATAACTCATGAGGTGTATAATCTGTTGCCGAATGGATAGCGTTGTTATATGCTATTATAGAGTACTTCATGATTAGCTGTATGGGGTCATCTTTGTTAGTCATTCTTTGAATCCTGATTATTTCAGCTAGGGTAGAATGCAAACGTTCAATAGGGGAGTTAGAATTAGGGTTATAAGGCGTTGTAAAATGTACGTGGATGTTATGTAGTGCGCATATTTCTTTAATAACATCGTTGTCAAATTTAGTATCTGAATCTGTGGTTATTTTGTTTGGTAAGCCTAACACTGAGAAAACGTTTAGTAGTGCTTCAGCTATATGGACACTGCTGCATGCTGTTAGTTGGACTGCCTGGGCGTATTTAGAAAAGTTATCGATGACTGTAAGGAACGTTGCGCCTCCGGTTGAATATAAGTCCATAAATATATGTTCCATCGGTTTGCGAGGCGTATCGGTTATAGCTAGGGGTGGTTTAAGAGGGTTGCGTTCATATTTTGATTTCAAACAAGTATCGCATTGATTAATAAAGCTTTGAATTGTAAGGAGCATGTTTGGCCAATGATAATTTCTGTGCAACTGCTTGTACGTCTCCTGAATACCACGGTGAACCGTCTTACCTTCGTGGTATTTTTTAATCAACTCTTGTTGTTCAGGTTTGTTTTCTACAAGAGTTACGCGTGTTGTGCATTTAAGTAGTTTAGGACCTCTGTCGTTAAATATTGTTGTGTAGACTCTAGAAAAGGCATGGTATAACTCTTCATTATGAAAGTAACAATGGAATACACGGTCAGCGATGGTGTGTTCTTTAAGGAATCTAATTATCTCGGACTCTGTATTATTTACTGGGATAAAGACATCTTTTATAACTACTTTTGAGTTAGTGGATCTGTTATCTACTCTATACGTAGATCCAGGCGTGGACCTAACGTGGAACTGCTTCAACTGCCTGTCAATAGCGTCTGTAATGATGGGTATGCCTCTAGCTTCGTTATCAGGCTGTGTATGTCTCGTAGATACTAATTCAGATTCAGCTGATACTATACTCATACTATCTGTGCCTATATGAGATTCAGGAATGCTTGGGTTTTGTGGTAGTATATTTTCATTGGATGCTATTGTATCTATTTGATTTTCGGCTTCCCTACGTGCATTTTCGAATATTCTATTAATTATCTCATCATCTTCGTTATCGTCTAAATTAACAGCTAGAGAGTCAACACTGCCATGAAAGATTTTAACACGTGATAGAGCGTCTGCGTTAGTATTTTGACGACCCTTCTTGTATACAACCTTATAGTCATATTCCGATAGTTTTAAACGCCATCTAGTTAATTTAGAGTTAGGATCTTTTAATGACATTAGCCAAGTGAGAGGCCTGTGGTCTGTGTAGATGATAAACTTTCTAGCGTAAAGATAGGGTCTGAAGTATTTAATTGCCCATACTATGGCGAGTAGCTCCTTCTCTATTGTAGAGTAACGAGATTCGGTATCTGATAGTGTTCGAGATGCAAATGCTACTGGTTTGTCAGATCCTACTATTCCTTGAGATAACACCGCACCTAATGCTACGTCTGAAGCATCGGTGGTGAGGATGAAAGGTTCATCAAAATTCGGGTACTGTAGTATTGGGGCGTTAGTTAAAATTTGTTTGCACTTATTGAAAGCTTCTAAGAAGTCTGGGGAGTGTACGACTCTACTATTTTTCTTAAGGCAAAGGGTCATTGGTTTCGTAAGTCTGGCGAAATCTTTTATGAATTTTCTGTAATATCCGACTAAACCTAAGAAGGCTTTTATTTCCTTCTGAGACGTAGGTAGGGGGAAGTTAAGTACGGCTTTTATCTTGTCTTTGTTTGGTTTTAATCCTTCATCTGTTAGCTCGTGTCCTAAGAAGTTAACCTGTTTTTGTAGGAACTGCGATTTATCTAACTGAATCTTTAGATTATGTGTTTTGAATCGCTCGAATACTTGCTTTAGTTTTTCTATGTGCTGCTGCAATGACGTAGATATTATTATTACGTCGTCTAAGTAGGTGTAGACATTATCTATGCCTCTTAATATATGGTCCATTAACCTTTGAAATGTACTTGGTGCGTTTTTGAGTCCAAAAGGCATTCTAAGGAACTCATAGTGTCCTCGTTCAGTGGTAAATGCGGTTTTTTCAATATCATTGGGGTGCATTTCCACTTGGTGAAAACCGCTAGCAAGGTCTAGGGTTGTGAAGTACTGTGCTCGTCCTAATCTATCTAGTATGTCGTGTATGTTTGGTAAGGGGTATTTATCTTCAATGATACGATCGTTGAGTCGTCTGTAATCAATTACAAGCCTCCATTTGACGTTGCCTGAGGAATCGGGTTTTTTGGGTACGATATGCACGGGACATGACCAAGGAGATATGCTCTCTCGCACGATACCTTGCTGAAGGAGCTTATCTACTTGTTTACAAATTTCTTCGCGTTGTTGAGGAGCTTGTCTGTAACTACGTACGAAAACTGGTGTATTATCGCTTAATCTGAGCTCGTGTTTAACAACGTGTGTAAAAGTGAGTGGTATATCTTCTGCATAGAACAAGTCCCTATACTGATAACATATCCGGATTATTTCGCGCTTTTCTTCTTCGTTCATGTGATCTGTACGGATTTTCTGAAGGTTTTCATTTAATACTTGGTCAATGTTAGATTGAACCTGTATGGTATTAATATCGTGATTATTATTATGGTTGACCTTGGAAAATTTCTCTAATTCAATTGACGGGTTAAACGGAATACACTTCTTTTGATCACTATGATTAATTACCGATGTTTTAAAAGAACCGTTTGTAACGTTGACTATAGCTGCTGGGGACATTAAACCATCTGACCAGATTAAATCGTCGTGAAGGTATTGTCCATCTAAGTAGTTGGTTTTTACTTTGACTATCTTTTCGCATCTAGGTTCGATACTTATCTTTTGGGGTGGAGAACTAAAGTGTATTGGTATTTCCGCTGTAGATGTACGTAAAACATTATTATTTAAATCAATGTTACTCTTCAGTTTTTGCAGAAGGTCAATTCCGATAAGACCTTTATATTTAGGATCGAAGTCGAATATTAGAAATTTATGTGTTATATCGCTATTAAACGCGGGAGGTAAGGGAAGGTAGACTACCTTGTCGTGAACTGATGAACTGTGTGCCGTATTAATTTGAAAGGGTTCTGTTTCTACGCAGTACTCAAATATGGTGCCTGCAACTACGTCAGTTGCTATAGTTGAATGACTGGCCCCTGTATCTATTAGAAACTTACCGTCAAACTCTGGTAGTATTATGTACGGTAAATATTTCTTGGTCTGGAAATTTATTGAAACTACGTCTGGCTGTCTCGGTTGGTGTCCAAGGGAAAATCCTGGTCACCACCTACCTCTTGTTCGACCGTGTTTGCATTCGGCTCGACCGATATGCCGTTACTGTTGCCGTCTGTGACATCGTTATAGAACCCTATGTCACTAGGTCCTGGTTGATCTTGAGTGGCCATCTGAATCGGAATGTAGAACAACTGCTGGGCGAACTGTGGTTTTTCTGGCTTACCTGCCGTACGCATTGTGACGTCCGATGATACTGGTGTGGGAACCGGTGGTTTTGGAATGTTAGGTTGATTCCTAAAGTTATTTGAACCATTTGGCCTAGAGTTACCTGATGCTGGCCTGGCCTTCCAGGGTAACACGGATTGTACCCATTGTTGACGCTGTTCGGGGGTCATATTATTTTGTTGAGGTACAAAGTTTTGTGGGGGAATAATAAAGCCAGGTACAAATGGGTTTACTGTATTACGGATGGGATTATTATTGCCTGGTGGTTTAGATAACTCCTTTGGCTTTGCTTGTGACGTTGAAGGATTATTATTACTGTAATTAGCTCTATTATATGAAAGCCTAGCTTCTTCTTGTCTAGCCGCTATAATGGCTGCTTCGAAGGTGTCCGGTTTAGCGATTCGAACGCCCAACGAGACGTGGAAGTCTAACTGGTTTATGTACTGTTCAATAACCATCTTTTCGTAATACGATTTATTGCCATGCTCCCCTACGGAATACAGAGTATCCAACAGCTCACGGAGGCGTTTGCCGAAGCTTTCAGCGTCTTCTGCCTTAGACTTACGCACTCGCGTTAGCTCCTGCATTACTTGTATTTCATTTCGTGGTTCACCAAGGCGTCTAGTTAACGCATTCTTAATTGATGGCCATGAGTTTAAGTAGCCTTCGTACGCTATTGCGTCTACGGCTGGACCACTGAGCCTACTTTTAATTAAGCAGATAAACGCTGGGTGCGCACGATCTGCCTCAGAAGTTAACTGTAATAAGTTTTCTACTTCCCTAATATAATAATTGAGTAATTTAGGATTACCATCATATCTTGGCATTAAATCTGCGATTAGTTTGTACGGTTTATAGTTAGCATCATAATCCCTGAGCGACATTGTTCTTCTGTAGCTTGCCTGCCTAGTGGCGCTTGACGTAAAACAATAGAGGTGTCAAATTAAACACTTGGAATTTACTCGTGGGATACTTAACGCTACTTATTATAATTTTGTGGTTGCCTACTGCGATTTTAGCTTATAGACAGATACACATAGATTAACATAAAATACACAAATTAAAATAAGGCAGGAAATCGAGCAAGGACACTTGGCAAATAAGAGTACTTACCAAAGCAGCCACTGCATCTCCTGTCGAGTCGAGTCTCGGCCAGCGCAGCTTCCTCCAATTCTCCGGAGATTTATCCCGATGACCGTAGAGGTGTCCGACCGCGCGATAGGTTCTTTGTAGATCACGAAGGAACGATTTGAGAACCGTCGCTCTTAAGATGAAGAGTTGGATTCGATCTTAGAACGTCGCGATCCTACCGACTGCGCCAGTTAAGTTTCGGCGGTCGGGATTTTAGTTAAAAAATATTTATTTATTACAATATTAATTTAATTATAAAAATACAGGATATTAAGCTGATGGCTGATGCAAGACTGAATACAATACAAAGAAAAATAATTCTATTGAATTTCCGGTAAATGCATAGTTGCAAAATGACGCATGCTGGCGGTGCTGCGTGCTCAGCGTAAACGCGTGTTACGATGAGTTAACTCCCTTTATGCGTTTTTCCATTTTACCCTAGCCTACCCTACACTAATAGCAAAAAAAAAAAAAAAACTACTTATGTAGTGTAGGCTGGGTAAGTGGGTATATTTACAATATATTTTTTTAAGTATCTAATTACTTTGAAGGAATTCTATTCAAAGATATTTTATGCGTAATAAAGGGTATCAATCAGGTAGGCACTGAAAAGATAAATTTCTTATCGATTTTATCATTTGGATAAGCGCCGCCATTCTCAAAACTGCTGTAATATTTATTAATCATGTTGTTATACAACACGTTAAATGCGCAAAACCTCAGGCACCCCAAATGATTTTAAATTCAATTGACCTAATATACTTTTTATTATCTATTCGTTTATTATTCTGTCATATTAAATATCTACTGTTAGTACTGAAAGCCATCATTTTTGGCGATTTTTCACTAACGAAATGGAGTACGTACGAGTACAATATATAGGTAGGTTTAAATCACTTTTTATCTATTCTACTATCGCGGGTATGCTGGAAGAGATTTCTTTAGAAATAAGCAATACCTTTGAAGGTAAATGAAACAGATAATTAATTGAATAAATAAAATTGAACTACCGCGGTATGTACAAAAAAAAATATAAATAAAAATAAATTTAAAAAACACGCACAATGGTCCACTTTAGGGACTAAGTGCGGAAACCAAAACCCCTAACATCGAACGATCGAAATTTTAAAAAACAACGCGTATACAAAGTTGCGTGTCCGACTGTCCGTGCTAGGGAGCTCACTCGTGAGGAGACGATTCTGGCTGCAGGATCAAGCCTGTCCAAAGTGTCAAGAACCAAAGGTGTGTGCACAATTTCAGGTCAATCGGTAGGGGGAACTGGTTTGAAAATCAGTTGCAATATTGGACCAATAATTACCTACATAGGTACTATCTAACAAGGCAAGTTAAATAAAAGCTTATAAAAACCCTACACACAGCCGAAGAGTAGACATGTGGGTATGTTTGTACGGACGCTAGCACATCAAGCTACACGAAACTATCAAATTTTCCCAGTCAACCTTGAACCTAAAGCTTTAGCGATAAAGTTGAAAATTTATTAAAGAAATTTTACAGATTGTAGTAGCTCGATGTGCTGGCTGACGTCTGTTACACCCCTTATATTAGTTACTAGCTGTTGCCATGTGAAATTATTATAAAAATATTACTTCCCTATTTGAATCGGATTTTGTTAACAATTTCAAGAGTTTAAATTTTTTGCACGAAACCCTAATTCTTTTTCTAAACTAAAAGTAGCCTAAGTAATTCATTATAACATCAGTTATCTGTCGGTAAAAATCGACCCAGCCGTCCAGCCGTTTCGGAGTTTAGCCTGAACAAACAGACAGACAAAAATGATAAAATGTCGTTTTATTAAAGTACCGTACTTTTTTTCATATGCATTCAGTAAAAAGCTGTTATTTTGAACTTTCAAACATACACTGCAGTTTTATATAGATGTATAGATTAGTTAGAGTTCAGTACTTAAATCAGTTCACGGTGTAAAGTCGATTCAAATCATCAAGTTTCCTTCACAAACAAAACACAGCTGTCGTACCAAACAACAACACTTGTATTGTGCAACGACTCGCCCATTCATGTATTATTAGCACCGTAATCTGAACATTCTGAACGCATGATGAATGGCGATCCTCCGTCTGACCCAGCGGGAGGCCTACGTCATATCGTTTCATTGGCACATGCTAAATGGTACATTAGGCCGGCCGGTCCCCAATTAAGGGTTATGTAGGCATGTCCCATATAATTCTGTGTACTTAGGTTAGGAGGCTGGAATTTTATCCGGTTGATGGCAATAGGCTCTCTATTACATGGGACTTAAACATAACTGGCGAAATGTGAGTGTACCTACTATTAGGGAACAACTCCGCTTAACCCTTCGCGGATTACAGTCGTCTTCTACATCTTTCTTCTTGTTTATCGTGTGGCTAGTGCCTAACCTGGTGTCAGAGTTTTTATGCCGCCCCTGGCTTTGTAGGCCGTCGAGAAATATCTCTCAGGCATGCTGGCTTAGTTTCCAGTTTACAGTTGTGATGTTATGTGTTAGGTGAGAAATTGCGGACCGGTGTAGTCTCAGGTGCTTACTGCCTATTGGGCACTTACTGGACAAGTTTTAGTCAGATTTTTTCCTGCGCAATAGATTTTCAAATCTTTCAAAAATCCATAGCGCAACCAACAATAACATGTTGCCGTGTGCCGTCATGGCGTCTCGTCTAATGTAATTGGAAGAAGCGATAGGAAGAACAATACCTATCGAGACAATTGAAACTATTAGAATTAGAGTAGACGGAAATAGGAATGCATCGTTTGCATTTCAAGTGGATTTGTCCTATAGAACTACTGGCTGTAGAAGAGATATTTTCGATAAAAGTAGAAAAGCTATTCCGACGTCGACTATACACCGTGACTTTTTAGTCGTCTTGCAAAGGTGGTCCACGTCCCGTTAATATATCCGACATAAAGTAGGAACCTCCAGGCACGATTCTTTGTTTTTACCATCAATATTTACGTGTCAAATGGTAGGACATACCTACCCAGCGCGCAAGTCGAGTAGATCTTCGGTAGCAACAGGGTGTTTCAACTACGTCATGTGTCATACTCATAATAATGAATAATATTTTTAGTTTGAAATTATTCAAATCTCATAAATATCTATTTTTTTAAATGAATGTTTTTTTTCATTGGATAGGTAGGTACATGAAGTACCGCTGGCTACCGTTGTAAGACGACAAAAAGTCACGGAGTATACATTAGTAGGTACTTATTTCTAATAGAAACAATCGAATCCGATCAGTTTATAAAAGACAATCGTGACAGGTTTTCCGTTGGTTGATCTGTTAACTTATTACCCAGTAGGCAAAATTCCGTAAGTGCTCCAGTACCCCGGCCAAAAGTACCGCAGTTGAAGAACACCGTCACATCGTGTGGTTTTAGTCATAAAAGCGCTGACTGAGCAGACGATGGGCTATTCGTCCGACGGACAGAAATTACCGCTTCTGTACATGGCTTCTTGCGTTGTTTTTTTCCTCAATTTGTTGATGTTTGGTTGATACAAATTGTCCATCGTCTCGAGGCTGACAGACTTTCAGAGCTCTCCGTCCGTCGCAAGGCGAGTATCATCCATGCGGATTTCGATTCATAATTTATACAAGATTAGGTAAAGTACCTAACAGATTATAGATTCATACCATCGATCACTAATAAAAAAACTCATACGGAAAATAGATAGGTACCTAGGTACCTATTTCCTATATCCTCCGTCACCTTGTGTTTATTTGTCTTGTCGATAAACTTGATAAATCATAATATTTGCATCCTGTATAAATTGCATGAGAGATATTTTGTTCATATTATTATGTGACAACAAATATCATGTAGGTATGTATGTAGGTACCTATTAGGTACATAGTTATTTGATGTCGCAATATATGATTTACTGGACTAGGGCTGTAAATGTTGGATTTAAGAGAATTCACAATATTAGATTAGGTACTACAGTTAACAAAAAAAATAAACAAAACTACCTATATGTCAGATTTTGACTGAAGCAGACTTCTTTTCTTAAGTTTCAATTACTCGTATTTTCCCTCAAACACATGACTAAACTCTCTTTTTATACAATATGTTAAAAATACCCAGTCCGATCCGAAAGTGGTATATAGATATATCAAGACCTTACAAAATAAAATAAGAAACTTAAAATATTCATGAAAGTAAACATATTAATGAATTTTAAAATGCATGATTTTTGTGCCCAAATTTCCACCATTTCCCTAAAATTTTATAAACCTTTAAAACGTGACAACACCATCTCGGCATTAGTATGTTCGATCGTCAATTGTTTGTTTATGACGTCATGCGTCACTGCCCAAGAAGCGACCGGAGTGTCGCCGCCCGCACCCCTGTGTGGCCATAATTATAAGTTTCCCCATTTCATTAAATGTTTGTTGCTATCCAAAAAGGATTACGTATTTAAAATCTAATATCGATACTTAATAACACCTTCACGCTTCTGACAGGGATTTTTAACATACCTATTGTATACGGGGTGCAAGGGACACTGAACAAAGCGAAAATGATTATCACGTATTCAGTACATCATTCTGAGCCCCCCCACATACAAATTTTTCATCGTCGGTGTCCATCCCGTATAATTGGCCAACCCTAGTAAGTACTTACACAAGGCAAAAGAGTTTGCAGGTTTGCAGGGCACACTAACAAACTTATCTGTGTGTAACTCTTCATGTTTGTGTCTGCTTTTCTATCTGATGTTTTTTTTTCTATCATGAAATATTTGATCGCAGGGTACCTGACTTACGATATGATCCATTACTACGTGCACCACGGCTCGCCCCGGGACGGCACCTACTTGTACGCCATGAAGAGATACCATTCCAACCATCACTTCATCAACCATGACAAAGGTATGTACCAAAATGGAACTAATAAGGTATACGATATTCAGAAACTTTAAGGGTTGAACGTATCAGCCCGGAATCGCATTTTCCTATGCTCCTATACTTTTCCGTAGCTCAGAACAGTCATTTTATAGAGCGAGAATCAGTGGGAGGGAGTGCTATCACACGCGGTAGCATCGACGATGCGCTCGGCAGCAAGTTCTGTCAGAAAAGGATAGTAGTATGGAAAAATGGGATTCCGTGCTGATAGGAGTGGCGCAACCGTAAGTCACTCCCTCACCCGGAGCATTCCTGAACGAAATAATCTGTAACAATCACTTGTTTCTGTACAAAACCGAATCTTGGGTTGTTACACTACAGGCGAATGTTCACAAGACGCGCGCCGGGACATCTATGTATTTGTAAATTATGCTCAAAATCGAATCTTGGATTGAAACCGAATGCACCGGTGAGGCAGCGCCTTTACTTAGCATGTGCCGTCGGGAAAATTAAAGGTACAGCAAATTGCCGCCCTATAACGTCAATTTGCCGTGTTGTAGTTGTAGCTATTTCATACAACTTAACTATCAAAGAATGACAGAAGTTGTGATTTGAATAATGGGACAATAAATTAAAGTTCATACTATAGTTTGTATTCTGTGAATAATGCTGCATAGAGACATAAAACTTAAAATTAACAATTATGTAATCAATATAATTGTTAATTTTAAGTTTTATGTCTCTATGCTTTATTATGTAATTGTTTGTTGTTCCAAATAAAACAAAATACATCTATACATATAATAAATCTGTAGACGTTGCGTTTCTGTACATTGAAAATATTTAGAAAAAAAGTAGTAGGGGTGTTAAAGGATCACAATCAGAACCCATTTCTACCATTTTTAGAATTTTTGTCTGTTTGTCGGTTTGTCTGTTTGTCGGTTTGTCGGTTTGTCTGTATGTTTGTGCGCGCATCACGTAAAAACCCCTCATTATATTCAAAATCAAAGTATTGAAACATAAGAAGCATTGTTCCGAGTAACATTTAGCGTTTATTTCATCAAAATCGACCAACAGACACAAAAGATATTAATGTTTAAAATTTAGTTAGTAACCTCATACGCCATTTCTATGATAAATTTAATTATTTACGTAAATAGGTTTTAGTCGAAGTGTTGTCGGAATGGCTGAAAATGAATTTGGTTTTATTTTTCCTTTTGTGTTTACTCTTTGCATGGAAGTAATAAGTACTACGTACAACCCATTACGAAATAAAATCTCTAAAAAGTTTAAAAATGAAAACAAATTAAAATTTGATAAAATCCATGACGTTGTGTGTATGCAGTGCCGCAGTCAATTGCTCAGCCACTGCGCAAACCGTGCCGTCACATAACTGTGGTTGTGACTTCGTCGGGCATTGATGCAACTTTGCCTATGGGTCGCCGGACTGCACATTCCATTTTCAAATTATACCCCAACATGCAACTTCACAAAAACGGGGAAGTCCTTTGTTAGCGGTGGCGTCCTTCGGCGACTTCAGACCCTGTGGACGGTGAGTAATGGGCTAGCTCGCCGTCCGACCGTCTTATGATGACAGGCCATGTCGACGGCGCGTTCGTGTTCCACGCGCGCCTCAAAGAGATCAAACCTTCGAATCAAACTCAGTAAAACGGAAGGGGACCCCTTCCGTTTTGCTGAGTTTGATGAGTAGATGAGTATGAGCAAGGGCTGATGCTTGCCGGGGCTGCGAGACTGTTCGGAAAAGATACCACGGCCCTGGATCACAAAGGACTAAGCAGGAACATGACATGCACGTTTTTCTCAATTTTTATTTAAATATAAAAAATAAAGAGTGGTTGTGTGAGTTGGCAGTCCTGTCGCCACAGAACGAGTGAATCAGTAAAATAAACAAACAAAAAAATTACATTGTCAGCGAAGATTCAAAAGTAAGTATACGTTACACATCCATAGACAGACACTGTGATGGCTAATGATGATAGTACTGCCTACCCCATTGAATTTCTCAACTCCGTGGAGTTAAAAGGCGAGGCGTCCCATCAGCTGGAGCTTAAAGTTGGCGTTCCAGTTCTGGTGATGCGAAACCTTGATGCAACCAGACTGTGCAACGGCAGCAGGCTTCTTATCACAGAGCTGGGCAGTAATATTATAAAAACGGAGCTGCTATAGGATAGAGCGTTTTAATTCCCCGCATACCCACTATTTCAATTAACTTGCCATTTCAATTTAAGAGGCTACAATTTCTCTTAAAATTGGTTTTTACAATGACGATAAACAGATCCCAGGCCCAAACCATAAAAGTGACAGGCATTCAATTGTACACTCCATCCTTTTCAGATGGTCAATTATATGTTGGTGGTTCAGTGCCCAAAACTTGCAGTGCTTGCGGAAAATAAAAAGTAATTTAATGTTGTATACAAAACGGTATTAGAATAAATAGTGCCCAACAAGGTGTGTGATGGTTCACTTTGAAAAAGTTGTAGCGCTAAAATAAACGGTTTTTAAGCCATATCGTTGCCATTTAATTTTGTTTGGGACTTCTTTTTGTAGTCACACATCACCCACATTATCACATTTTGATCAGCCAGTCAGTTCTCACACATCACGCCATGTAATCGCCAAATGTTTAGGCAGAAGTGTACCTAATCGTACACCCACATTTCGCCAGTTATGTTGAACTCCCATGTGATAGCGGCCGAGCATATTCCACCAACTGGGTACAAATCCAGATTCCGTGGCTGCTAATGAGAAATTCCTGATGGAATAACCCAATAACACTATTATTTATAGTATTTTTTTCAATTGCATGCATTGTTTAATGTTAAGTGGAAGAGCGGAGTCACACAAGCATCGCCTTGCTCAAAAGGTGATCTCTAAATCATGTGCGTTATAGCTTTATGTAATTAAAATAAACATTTTTTTTTAACCTTTCCTGACCCGTGCGTCGATCCCAGGACACGCTTAGTATTCGCACTTACGACCACTCGACCAACGAGGCAGTCTCTCACATACATACCAAAATTTCCACGCGAACGAAGTCGCGGGCAACAGCTAGTTCACAGAATAAAAATATAGTTTTATTCCGTAAGTAAAATTTTTTCACGGTCGCAAGTCGCAACTGCTTTTTTGACCTGATACTAACCTGCAAATTGCAATTAAATAAGAAAATTTAAATTTTGCGAGCGACCCTTGTGTTTTCTTCAGGATTTTTCCCCGACTTTTTTGTGACAAAGCATATTATTTACTGTGCCTGTCGCACTACTGTCCACAGCAACTAGCATGGAAAATTAACAACTTTTAGTATGGGACCAACCATGAAATCGCGAAGAGTCGCTCCATACATTTATGGTCGCATAACTGGAAAAAATGTAGGGAAGGGCCGAAGGGAACAGCTGTTTTTTCATATTTCAGAGTGAGTCCCATAGTAAAAGTTCACTCATAGTTATGAGTACTTCACTCCCTTAAAGTACTGCTCACGTTTGACCAATCATCCTGTAGAGAGGACGAGAGGGGTACTACACATCTAACTAAACCCAAAGTTTATTATTGTGGCCTCAGTAGCACAAAACGGCCAACCTTTAATCACGTGAGGTTTTTTATGCTACTTTTAAAGCCCCTCTCGCCCTTGGTAGTACGTTGTGAATATTAGGTTACTCCGAGCATCACGTTTATTTTTTATAATTGAAATGAGCAGACAGTTTTAGAATCTGTTTAAAAAAAAAAACGGATTTTATCGACACAGATTCGCTTGCTCAGGTACCTATTTAATTAATTATTGGACAACATTTTTTTTTCCTTTCAAGAAAAAGTACACATGATTGGCATATTATCCCATCCCGGCCTATAGTGATTAATTGTGTTTTTTTTTCTGACCCCCTCTCCCCTTTTCGAACCTCACGTGATTAAAGGACGACCCCTAAGTAGTGGAGTTCATTGTGTGTGCAACAGCTCGCCCGGATTTTTCTGAAAGTCAGTACAGTCGAAGTGAAAAGTGGATCGAGCTCACTCGTACCTACATTATTGTGTATTTATGATTCATTAAGATTATCATTTCGGCTGATATTTCGATTTTATCAGTGAGTCCCAAAGATAAAACTATAACATATCGATAAGGATAGGCAGCTCACGTGTATGTCACCGTCGTGACAAATTGGATTGCTTGTATTGTATCTGACTAATATTTTTATAAAATTAAATACCAACGGCAGTCGTCATTGCATGACGGCGCCTATGGCAGTTTACAAACTGTGTATTAAAATACAGTTAATCAATTCATCAACATTAAATTGTAGCTAATTTACTATTTCGTTTTGTTCCAGCCTTTGGCATCAGCAGCAAAATCTGGGATCACGTGTTCAGAACGCTTGTCCATGTCAAAAAGTTAGGTTTTAGCTTACATTGGTAAGAATAAATAGGTAGGTACTGAGTTTAATTATTGTTGATATTCTGCCAAAGTTTAATTGTTTTAATTTGTCTCTGGTTCATCCTGAACGTACTATTGTAAACCTCTAGCTTGGAGGGCGAGAGGGAAAATTTTACAATGTTATTTTTTATACCACAGTTATAAAAACAAATATGTATAGGATTTCATTATTTATCTTTAGCTTTTTCAATTTTCTTCGTTTGTAAGTATGGATCATGTGTAGTTTCGAAAACAAGAATAAAAGAGAAAGAAAACAAAATTATTTTACTTTTCTAGAGCTTGTGGATATATTTTTATGTTTTTTTCAAGGTTAGATTGTTTTGCAAGGTCATTGTTGCATGAGACCATAAATTAAAGATGGTTCTTTTCGCACGAAGCTTTAATCGGAACTAACGTCACCATCACCTCTTTTTCAATAAATTAGCACAGACAATGTTTTCCAAAAGCACAGTTTGCGTTAAAATAACTATGATGGACTATAGCCACACTGCTTGACCAGATTAAAAAACAAATCTATACTAAGTAATAGGTAAGTACATATTATAAAGAGGAAAAAATTGTTTGTAAGTTGTATGTAAGGGGTAATCATCGGAACTACTGATGCGATTCCGAAAATTCCTTCACTAATGGACGAAGCTACAGTTACAACGTTCCCGGGGTTCATTTCCGTAGAGAACGGGAGCGATACCGCGAGCAAAAGCTAGTATCAAATGTATGCAATTAAAATACACATGCACACAACTCATTTTTTTTTTCATTGTATTAGTATCGTAAAGATTCGTGACAGTGCAAAATTGTCTGTTAAAGCATTGACCTTAAAAAACTGGGTCAGCTTACAAGGTTGAGTAAGTTCAAAAGTGAAAGATTATGAAACAATCACTATTTAAATACTTTCTAAAACTAAGTGCAATGTAGTAACATATACAATTATAGATACATTATATAAGTATTTATTTGAATGCAATGTACAGTCACGAGCACCAATATGTAAACACTTAACAACTTATAAAAGAGTTTTTCTCCTACAGTTCTGATTAAAATTTCATGTTGTTACGAACATACCTAGTATTCTGGAACTCATATTTTTATGAAAAAGATCCTATCTCCAAGAAACAATCGTTATTTCTCGCGAAAATCGCTTTTAAATTTAGAAAAGAGTATACATATTGGTGCTCGTGAGTCGTGACTGTATATAGGGCCCTTGGAGTGTTTGGGATGACGTTTAAAGTACAGTCACGACAATAAGTACAAAAAAGTAAGTCTGCTACAAAACTATGTTTAACTAATCGACTCAAATGTCTAAAATATCTGATTGTCATTTCGCGATTAAGAAGTTAATCCCATAAAGAAAGCAGTTTGATGGTTTGTTCACACAGCGACACATCAAGCTATACATACCCAGTATAACCTGACCTCGCTTTGTATGAGCTTTCCGTACAATGAGAGATCAGATTAACTTGGTTTAAGTAATCCATACACAAAAAATATTGCTGGGAAACGACTAAAGTTATAACCTTAAAAATTTAACTTATTAGAAAACTAGCGGTTCGTCCCGGTGCCTATGTTACTCAGGGTGAATGTAGCTTTCCAATGGTGAAAGAATTTTTGAAATCGGCATAGTAGTTTTTGAGTTTATTCATTACAAACATACACACACCCAAAAATACAAATTTTTCTTCTTTATAATATTAGTGTAGAAAACTCGTGAAAAAGTTTAACTTTGACCACCAATATCTCCCTAACTACAAGGTTCCCAGGTATGATACAAAGTACAAAAAAAAATATCGCAATGACGAGCGACGGGGAGAACAAGTGCCTTCGGCTTCGTTAAGGGTCTATTTACACCCTTTATAATACACAGTCAAAGTAGATAAGCTAGCGAAACTACATGTGGTCATCGAACCAACCAACCATCATCAACCCAAAAAATACATATTTTTTTCATTATATCTGTTACTTCTTTTCTTACGTCTGTCGTTCGCTTGTAACTTTATTTGACCCGCTCACAAAGAGCTAAAATAGTCTTACAATGGCGACACAAATACCGTTTGCTGGATGTTTGTGCTCTAGATTATAGCTAATACTTTGTTAAGAAATCCGACTTAATTTTAGTCTGTGATGAATAGATGATAAATATGTACAATACAATAACATGTGATATGGAAATGACCAGTGACCGAATGATCAGACTCCACGGACATAATGTGCCTTACTCATAATTGAATAGTTTCACAAAATGTTTTGCTACCTAAAAAGGCCTTGTTAATTTATTTTAAAATTAATAAATAATAATAAAAATCTACTTAGTTTGAAAACATGTTGAGTACATACGTAATATTTTTAAGCACAGATATATTACAAATTATGTTTTAGAGCAAAATCATTTAATTTAATGTATCATAATTTTAATTTCTGTTCGTGACTGTATTTTCGACCTCATAATTACTTTGTCACCTTTTTTACTCCAAGTAAATTAAAACTTCATACTTTCTTTACTTCATTGATCTTAAAGCAAAAATTGACTGAAGATTTTGAGTAATAGAGGAGTATGGAAGAAAAAAACATAGGCGACCTCAAATAAATCGCGAGAGGGCAGGAGAATGATAAGATCATGAGACTGAAGGTTTTAGTGATATTAAGCCTTAGAGTGTCAAGCAATTATGAGGTTGACTGTACCTTTGTGATAAGTCTAAACTTTAAAAATACTATAAATTCGGTTATTAGCAACTGGATTAATTAAAATAAGTAATAGAAACTTTTTTTTCCAAAAATCGTAAGGTAGTTTACTTCGACAAAATTATCGTATTTCCGCTGAACGAAGGTTAAGTACTCAGTTCTTGGAAGTTTGGGCGTGAGACCGGAATATCCAGTGACGTCATCAAAGCTTGTTATTGTGAAATGGGAAGGAAGGAACAAAATGTAGAATCATATTATAGCATTAAGAGGGGTCGTGCCTAAATAATAACAGACCGCACGGATCGATGGAAGGTTAAACTACCGTTGCCGACGTGTCGGTCTGTGGATGGGTGACCATCCGTTACATCGAGACCCCTCTGTGCCTTAGAAAATATGTGAAGCCGTTGGTCCCGGCTATCATTTGGCAGTCGTAACAGTTTGTCGGAAGCACGAAAGTCTGTTAACCAGTCTTATCAAGGGGTAGGTAATGTTCCCCAGCAACTGTGTTATGGGGTCAGATAGGCAGTCGCCACATGTAAATTTCTGGTAAGACTGGGCCGACCCCAAGATAGTTGCAGATGATGACATTAGGTATCCTTTTACTTTAATTTACTTGCTTATTTTGTTTAAAAAACTTACTTTGTTTTAAGTTACCACACGACTTTACAACTTAATTAGTATGAAACCGTGCCATTAAGAATTATGAATAATTTTAATAAAAACTTTTATTTAAATTGTTATTTTTATTTAATATATACCTAACTTACCTACCTTTTATTAATATATATATAATATTTTTATTATTTTTTACACAAAACAATATTCTGTGTATGTATTGCACTAAAATCACATACATTACACATTATTAAAAAAAAAAGAATATCTAATTTAAATATTGACACCGCAGGTACATTTCTGAAGAAAATCGTTACCAAACCGTTTGTGTAGGTACCTAATTTTTTATATCAACCTATTTGATTGCTAAATTAAATAGCATTTATTTTCGAATACTCAGATAAGAAACAATAACATGACATAAATTAGCTAACCCGATGAATCATAAATGCAACCAATACCTAAAGAGAATTGTGAAAACATCGTAACACAACACAGAATACATGCTTTATCCTTCCAAACTGTAATACATCTACACAAAATTAACGTAATGTATGTACGTGACATTGATTAGATGTTTTTTTAACCGCATTTTACAAATTTTTATTTCTAATTTAGTTTTCTTACTAACTTTCGACAAAAAGGACCAGAATTTTGTGTTTGACTGTACCTACTGACATATTAAAAAAATCTTAATTATTAAATTGCACATGCTTGAGTTATTACTGGGCATAAAAACAAAGTTCAATTTCAAAACATATGTGATTATTCTTTTTAATGAAAAAGTTTAATGGTGGAGAAATTACCATTGCTAATCTTATTTCCAGTATTTCCATAAATAAAGTCCCAGTTATTATGGCAATGATTAGAGTATTTCGTGTACATAAAAGCGTGTTGCGTGTGTCTGTATTTCTGTGTTTGTTACTAAATGCCCGTGGATGTTGTTTCACTGATTGGGACTTGGACTTCTTGACTGATGACCTCTTTCCTGCTGTGTCTCCCATCTTGGCCAATACTAAGTCTTTATTAGAAGATTTATTTAAAACTAGCAAACATTCTGTTGGTAAGTCTTTTTAGTTTTATGTCTTTGTTGTAATCGTTTTGCGTTTTTAAAATTTTTAATGTTGTCTTTATTTTTTTAGTGATCAAAGTTATTTCATATGATTTGATTTTTTTTTTAATGAAAATTCCGGAGAAATGTTATACCTGCAAAAACATAACATCACGCCTGTAATCCCCGAAGGGTTTGGCAGAGGTGTACTTAATAGTACACCGAGAAACAGAAAAAAATGTACAGACGACAGCACATCAAGCTACTACAATCTGTCAAATTTCTTTAATAGATTTTCAATTTTATCTCCAAAGCATTAGGTTCAAGGTTGGTTGGGCTAATCTGACAGTTTCGGGTAGGTTGACCTGCTGGCGTCACATAAGTATATCTACGTATCTATGTATGTTGTATATTTTATTTCATAAAATGTTAATCCTGCAGTGTTTGTTATCATACTTGGTATCCATGACTGCAATATCAAACAATTGCTCCTCGGTAGTCCCTAGGCATTAATTATGTTGTCATCGATATTAGGTAGATACCTACATTTACCCACGTTCAAAGAATTTCACAATCGATACGGTAGTTTTCTACGAACTATTTGTATTATAACGTTTCGCATAATTTAAATCCCTAGAAAAGTATCAAGTTTTGTAGTAAAAAGAATCTTTTTAAAATTTATAAATATTATAACTTTACCTTCTTTTAACCACAAAGGTGCATGGTTCTTATGGCGTGTGGTTATAGTCGGAACTATCGCCGCCATTTTGCTTTTTCAATACAATTTCCACAGAAAAATTCAGAAATGTTTACCAACAGCGTCTTCCTATTAATGTTATTCAAGTCATAATAAGATCAATTTAAATCACAAAATTCGAACACAGACTACGAAGAAGGATCGATCTCCTCCGATGTACTAATCGAGTGCGCCCGGCGTGGGCGCGAACTAGCCCGAGCGGCGGCCCGAAGAGGAAACGAGCTGGTAGGCAATGGCGTCAGCCTAGAAGATTCTACTCCAGCAATGCTGCACTTTTTCTCCGCTAACCTGCCTTCAGAAGTCAGGAAAGCGTGTGAAACTTCTCATGAGATCCTCACCGCAACAAAGCTGCTGCAGATGAAAATGTCTACTGGGTATAATACCGTAAATATTATTCGAAGTATACAAGTAACACTTTCATCATTGTTTAGTATTTTGATTTTATTACACCTATTATCAAACAGTTATATAGACAATAATCGCAGTTTACTCTTTATCATAAGCAATATCAGAATATTATATTCTAATATTCTCGAGTCATAGGACCAGAATTGTGTGCTTGACTGTACATGCGTTTTTAAATGCTAATTATAATTTGGTAAATAAATACATGGTAATAGGTAATAGTAGTAGGTAATAAAATTACAAAATAGACCGTGTAGACCGGAATAAGATTACGTATGTACGTAGGTATGTCTATCGTCCTGCTGGAGGTAATGGCCGCAAACCTTGCATTTCAATAACTTTCTACGGCGTTGTTCTATAGTTTTGTCGAGTTTGTAGAAGAAAGATACAAAGAGCCAATCAATCATCGAGTTGGGCAGCTTACAGTCTCATTCTCCTCAGCAGTAGAACTCCGAACACGTTTATCTCGTTTCTGGAGCACCAAGGAGTCCGGCTGAAAGACGCAGCGTATTGCCAACCAGTGAAAGTGTGCTGCAGTGGCAGCAGCAAGTACCGCACTATTGACGGCACGTGCAACAACGTGGAGCATCCTGAGTGGGGACGAAAGGGGGCGCCCTTCACGAGGATCGCGACACCACGGTATGCTGATGGTATGTCACAAATTGTACATAGAAGCTAAGGAACTTAATTTTCTGGAGCGTAAGTAGGTAGCGATTTGGCGAAAATCGCTGTTTAGACGCTGGGCAGAAGATGGACTATTTTGTCCGCCGGACAGGTGAGGACAATTTGGTAACAACCAATGGATGAACAAACTCAGCGGCAATCAATGGACAGGATTCATTTCAGAGGCCATTTCTGTCCGGCGGACAAATAGTCCATCGTCTACTCTGAGATTTGCAAATACTTGCAATGATCTCTTACTGTTTGTTGTGAATTAGAATACATCGCGAAACTAACTCAGGTACACTCAGGCCAGAGTTGAAATGGTTATGATTAGTGGGAGTACCTAAGCCTTCACTGCTAACCCTGATAGTTTGGTTAGTGGTTTTATACTGAAACTATGACCATCCGTATACACTATCCTTTAACTGTAATTTTTCAGGTATCTACACAATGCCGGTAGCCACAAGCGGTCGTCAGCTGCCCAACCCTCGGGTTCTCTCCACACGTCTGTTTTCAGACCAGCCAATAGGAAGCCGTGTGCTCAGTAACATGAACATGCAGTGGGGGCAGTTCATCACGCATGATCTGCTATTTCAAGTCATGGAAGTCACTGGTAAATTGAGAAGGCAACAGCTCTGTATTAATGCGACGTGATAAGGCCAATGGCTTTCTTGATTGTGAGAGGATTTTCCAAGGAGGATGAAGTGGTACACCAGTCATCACAGTGCATTTGCTCGAAAAAATCAGACACAAGTTGACACAACCGTTCTCCTTCATCAACATTGGCCGGCCAATGCTGAGTGCTTCCGTTACTCAAACTTAACTCCCAGCTTGTTTGTGACTTGTCGTATAATATAAAATATGACCACAGACCTGTCATTTTTTTATCTCTGATTTTGCGTCACTATTGGCGTTGAAATAAAGTCCCCGATGTTGTTTGATGGTTACCTTATCACATCAGTCATCAGAGTCGAAATAACTTGTCCAAGAACTGGAAAGAACCGCTTCACCAATGACTTCATTCACTATTAACTTAATTCCTTTTCATACGTAGACAAAGGCGGCATCCAATGCTGCCTAGGCAACGGTAAGGAGAGCCTTCCATCGGAGTGGCAGAATGATAAGTGCATCCCTATCTCCGTGCCTGAGGACGACCAGTTCTACCGGTACTACGGCATTAAGTGTCTCAACTTAGTTCGAAGTGTCACCACACCAAGAGATGACTGTAGTCTGGGGCATGCGGAACAGGTAAGTTATGTTTTTGTAGCCACTAGATTTATTCTTCTTCATCCCTTTTTACACATGAATGGTCGTCAATTTCGAATATAAATTGAGTAGTGGTAATGAATAATTAAATAGGTACGTGTTGTTGGTCCTGTATTAGTGAATTACGTGCATTTTCATGTTGTTTATAATATTTGGAAAGATACTTATTTTTTATCGAATCTACACGCGGATGTGTGATAAAATGTGAAAAATAAAAATGTAAACACGCACGATTGGCGCGAAACTTCGAGTTTAGATATCAAAATTCATCATTAGGTACAATTGCTTATTTATAAATTCAACTATGGTTGAATTTGTCACATAATTAAATGACGAGTTAATCATACTCAATATAGTGGAGCTTGGAAGTCCGAAAACTATTTTTTTTTTATAATTTCAAGCCTCTGCCGGCACTGCCGTCAAAATGGCGATGACCATATTTACGCACTTGGATATTTATAAAGGTAAATTAAGAAACTTACGCGCTAAATACACAAGTTTTAATGGCGTTGACATTATGAGCTTTTTATCCAACTTTCTTAATTAACGCACACTCATAGTATTTGATAATCAGAATATATTAAATATTTACATAAATAATGAGGATGACTTATGGCTTAGGTACTAATGTAAATTTTAGCCCCTTTCGGGGCTGATACCAAGCCAGCGGAGCTTCGTGTCTTGAGCCCCTAAAGGGCCCGTACCGAACTCTATGGTTAGTTTTAATTCTGCAAATAGATCCAGCTTTGATGCAGAATACAGTACCGCCCTTCCGCCTGCCAAAGGTGTTAACTCGACGACGATTCAAGGATTCAACATCGCTTGAGGATGGATGCCTCATGCCAGGGGCGAACCCCGTGTCGAGTCGGCTGCTCTGCTTGCAGGCAGCATGATAATTTTCACACTTCCTGTATGTGCTATTTTTGCGGGCGATTCAAGCGTGGATCTATTTTCTAACTGAACATTTTGCATGACATTTAATGCCAATGGATTTCGCAAAGAGTCGCGTGATTTCATGACTTTTTAAACATTGTTTGACAATCATAATTATAGCATATCATCTCCTTGATCAGCTTCCAGCTCTTCTATACACGGGTAGGTATTAGAAACTAAAGCCGCTTTTTGTGTTTGCCTGTGTGACTTCGTTGTCTTTTTGCTACGCTACGAATTTTGTGGTTTGGGCTTTCATTTAATGTACGAGAGAGAAAAATACAACTTATCTTTCTGTAGGCTTATTAGCCTGAGTCACTTCGATTAAAATATTGATAGATTTTAGGTATTAGGATTTACGGGTATTTCCTGTATCTTTTTTTGTCTGAATGACGTAATTAGACGTTATTCAATTATTGTGGGTTTTACGGTTGGGTAAACGTAGCTCAATAATAAACCTAATTTATGACAATTACTCACGCAATTATCTTGAGGTAGGTATACTTTCGCGATGCCTTCTAATGGACAATTAAGATAGATAGGCAGATACCTAGGTACTACCTATCAGTCGCTATGTTTAATCGAAACGACTAATCGACATTGTAAGGTATTTACAATGAATCATTTTAAGATATTTTTTCATCAAGGACTTGTTTATTTTAAGAAAAGTCTGTCTGCATTAATTTATTGGTAAAGGAAGCAAGATTGAACCAACACACTTCCTTCCACTTAGTTTGCTGGTTCAATCTTACACGGAAAATCAATATCAACCTTTTGAAATGACTTTGTCGTAGCATTTCAATTTCAAACTGAACCAGTTCATGCGTCTGAGTTCAGTAGGTTCCTACTCTAGTTTTGATTTCATCAGCATAAAATTAACACAGTTGAAGCTAGAGCCAGTTTATCATTTGAAGATGATGCAGAACATATCTACTTAGTTTTATAAAAAATAATGCCCTTTTGAAGATGAACACAGTGACGAGCTACCTGGACGGGTCGCCGATCTACGGGTCGGACAAGAAGCTGGCGTCGAAGCTTCGCAGCAGGTCGGGGGGCCGACTGCGCCAGGAGTCGAGGAAGGACTGCCTGCGAGGGTTCCTGCCCAGCGTCAGCGACAAGTTCGCTGTCTGCGACTTGAGGAACTCTTCTGATCCCTGCTATCTAGCTGGTAATCTTTAACTTTTATTACCGACCAGGCATTATATGACCTAAAAGAATGGTTTTGATTGTTATAATATAATAGAAATTTTAAAGAAGATAAAGAAAAAGATAAAGATGCGTTTATTTGTATAAACATGTGTGACATGATACATAGATATATGAACATACTCGTATGGATGGAAACGAGTTTAGATTACTGGTTCAACATGTTTGCCATAATCGGCGTACAAAATTGTTTATAATAATGAATTGGAAATTACAAAAATTAAATTTTATATAGTCAAAAATTCAATCAATTCAAATACATATTAACAGGCTATAGAAAAATATGGATATGTGATTATTATGTTATGTTGTTTATTGTGTTTCTAATTTTTTATGATAAATTGTATTTTATGCTCTTTTTTAATTCACTGAATGATTTGTGTTTTTATTTTTTTCAAAATCTGACATGTAGGTAATTTTTAATAATTATTAATAAATAAACTAAACTAAACTATTTTTTAGAATCAACTTCATGTTTCTAGTTTATGGCAACGGTACGGGCACCGACGAAGACTACTGCAATTGATGTTCTGGGTTCTATTCCCAGGTCGGGCAAACTGTTATTGGGTTTTTCTATTAGGTATTTCTTAGTAGCAGCCACTGATTCTGGATTTGTGTTCGGTTGATGGCAATAGACCGCCCCCTATAAAACTTAAAAATAACTGGGCGAAATGTGGCTAGGTTCTCTGCCTCTGCCTAACCCTTAGGGGATTGCAGGCGTGATGTAATGCTATCTCTGATTCCAGGTGACACAAGAATCAATCAGACGCCGACCCTAGCCATGCTTCACACGCTGCTTCTACGTGAGCACAACCGGGTGGCAGACATCTTGAGCGATCTGAACCCGCTGTGGAGCGACGAGAGACTGTACCAGGAGACCAGGAGGATCGTCGTCGCAGAGATACAGCATATCACGTACCAGGAGTGGCTGCCGGCTAACTTTGGTGAGGTGATATTCATATTATGACCGTAATGGAAAGCCACAACCAGTCCAAATCAACCAACCTTCTAAGGGTTATCGTGTAACCCAGTGACTGGGCTGTGGAGGCCAAAAAGTGGGGCTAAACAGTCAGTTCCATGTGAAATAGCTGCATCCGATTAGACTGGAAACCGACCCTAACATAGTTAGGATAAGGCTAGGTTAATGATGAAGGGTGTGACAGACACCCGCCGCCTGAGCTGGTCACGTAGTGGCGTAGGGAGGCCAAAACGTCGTGACTCCCGTGTGTCAGCAGTGCGGCTGCAGTGAGGACACGGCGCTTCACACCCTCGAGCATTGTCCTGCTTGGGTGGTGCAGCTCCGTTCTCTCGCAGCAGCAATCAGTGCAGACCTTACCTTGCCGGCCGTGGGCAAGGCCATGGTCAACAGCAGTGGGGCATGGGAGGCGGTAGCGTCCTTCTGCCGACGTCATCTCGCAGAAGGAGGCGGTGAAGCGCGCCAGGGAGGAGGACCCCCTCGCTGACGCGATCGCAGGAGGACAGGGCGGCGGAGGAGGCGCCATGGCGACCTGATGCCGCCTTAGGAGGTGCCAGCGGGCGATAGATTGGGGAGTCTATCGTCGTCGCATTTCACGGCTCTCACGAGTGGTGGCGATGTCTCGGGTGAGCCCAGACATCGCCAAAGGAGTTTGCCCGGAGGCGGGCTACGCTAGATGGGTCGCAAACGTCATGCGTAGCAGTTCTCGCGACTCATCCGCCAAGGCTAAATGCGTTAGGCATTTCTCACCGCTTGATAAAAAATTAAAAATGTAAATCGAAAAATGATCTAGGGTAGGTTTTTTTTTTTTTTTGTTAAAAAAACACCAATTCTTGTTATATGTATAAATTTTGCATAGTAACTAGAACTTATTATAAAGAAAAAAAAAACGTATTAAAGGAACTAACCTCAAAGCTAAACTGCTCAAGCAGAGTGAATGAAAATAATCTATGCGGGCTTCTTCTACCAAATGAAAAAAGAATCACGTAAATCTGCCCAGAAATCATGGAGAAATCGGCGTAGGTACATGAAAAAAGAAAAATGCCGGAAGAATATAACCCTCCTCGTGTTTTAGAAGTGGGTAAAAAATATGGAAATGAATTGACTGTTCCAGGTGAATACTACTTCCGCTACTACCGCATATCCCCGTCCACCCTGTACACGCGCGACTACAGCCCGGAAGTCAACCCCGGCGTGATCAACAGCTTCGGAGCGGCTGCCTTCCGATTCCTGCACACCGTCATCAGTGATAACATCATGACGTGTCCCAACAGTTATAATGCTGCTTATTTGCACAGGTAACTTTGTTAACTACAATAATACGGGGTGGAAGGTAACCAACGCGAAAACGGTTACCACCTATTCTGTACATCATTCTGAGCCCCACATAGAAATTATTCATCGAATCATCGGTTATTAAAAAAAATTCAGCTGCTTCCTACAAAATTGCAATACCTACACGGCCAAAATGTATAGAACAGCAGTTTAAAAAAAAAAAAACTGATGAAAAAAGAGAATGCTCATAGAAGTATGGAATCCCGTACCATGCTGCATCAAAATCAAACCTTGTTTTTTATAGACTACACTGATCGTATTAACTCCTACAAAAATTATTTTTGAAAAAAAAACCCGCGTTTCAGAGTTATTTTATAAAATCGAAACTAACCTAAAAAGTACGTCTATTTTTTCGACGCTACCAACGACGTATTTTAACACACATACATTACATTATTGCTCTAAAAACAGCGTAATACACTAATATTAGTAAGAATTACGAGTTAAAGTAACATCCACAGTATGCTTGACTGAAACTCGATTTTATTTTAGACCTTTACATTGCCAATAGTCAGTCAGTACAGTACAAATGTCAGATGCCACAGATAAGATAACTATAAACCATAGAGTATAGTAAGTGCTATAAACTAGTCGGGATTTAGGGATGTAATCGATAAATCAAAATCTTTAGGCTGAGAAAATCTATTTTGTTGCAAATAGCAATAAACCAAACTAAATCGATTTGGTGTACTGATCTTACTTAATTGTAATTAATTTTAGAGTCCGCTCGACAGACAAGGGTTTGTTCAATTGAAACGGAACGTCATTTATATTCAGTTGAAACGGAACGTCATATAAAGGGAGTAAAACAATATTCATACTTTTAAACTCGAAAAGTATATTTCCAGTTCAAAAATCAAATCCCCGACGCGTAATGCCGTAAAAAAATATGAAACTAATTACTATAATATTTTGGTTTTGAGGCGCGAGACTTTTTGGTACCAACTTTGGTCATTGTCCTTTCAATGTGTCCAGAATGATGTACTGATTCCCTACGTCCGTTTGTGCGTCAGTGTCCCTTCCACCCTGTACACTAATCCAGTGGTGGCCCAGTAGTAACGGCCACGACTTACGACTGGGTGGGTTTGAACCCAGATAGGCGCGTTACTTTGCTTTATTTATTTCATCACCAAAAAGAAATCATCGCGGGGAACCATGACATGTCCTAGGACCAAAAAATTCGTAGACATGTGACATCTAATTCTGGTCCGAGTAGCGGATGACAGCACTCTCCCTTTCGTAACCAGCCTCCAGCGATTGGAAGTTGGAATTAGGTACATTGATTCTTACGCAATAAAAATCCATGCCATTTCCAGATTGAGTGACCACTACTTCAATCCGAGCCTGCTGGAATCAACTCCAGACTCTTTCGACGATGTTGTCCGGGGTATCATAGCGCAGAACGAAGCAGAATCAGATCCCTTCTGTACCGGGGAGATAACCAACCTACTGTTCAAGTCGCACAACCGATGGGGCATGGACCTCATAGCTATGGACATACAAAGAGGCAGGGACCATGGGATCGCCTCTTATAATGATTATAGGTAATAATGCCACGCTTGCCGATGTTGTGGATGGGTGATACATTACAGCGGTACCTCGACAGAAAACCATTAGATCTAGTCGCGACACCATAACTTTTGCCACCACTGCAAGTCGTACTAACCTTGGTAGCACCGCGCCCTTGAACCGTCTTATGAGTAAATATAATAAAATTGCTGCACGAACCAGTAGCATCGACATCTACCCTAACCCCTTCCGTCTATACCGTATGAGACTTCTAACCAGCTCAGAGTCTCGAGACGTCTGTGCGATATCAGACACCGTGTAATTCATTGCATCCACTTCCATTCTCTTCATTTTCAGCCTTTTAATTCATTACTTTGTTTTTATGCTTTGTTTTATACATATTTTTTAGTTAAGTAATCCTGTATTTCCCACCGGCTTAATGTACACAGCCCATTTTTAACTTTTTAATGACCTTTTTATTTTATATAGCTTAAATCATGTAATGGTATCTTACTTGCCCTTTTATTATTCTGCGAGTGCTGTGCACTTCTATAAGTGACAAATTCACTATTGACTATACCTAAAATAGTTTGTGATTTATTTTTATGTATGTTTAGTGAGTAAGTCGTTGAAGTGCCATTTTAATAAATAAATAAATAAATTACATACCAGTGTACATCTTTGACAATCGATAAAGGTAGTCAGAAGCCCGATAGTCCGATAAGACAACCAGTCTCACAAAGGTGCGATACCCCTTGGTAAGACTGGCTGTCGAATTATACATATTACCCAGTAACTAGGTTGTGGAGGTCAGATAGGCAATACTCCATGAAAAATAGTGGTATCTAACTGCATTCGGTTTGACTAGAAGCAAAGTAAGCTTTGAACTAAAACATCTGTATGAAGAATTCTTCAGATATTTAGTTAAAATGAAGTGTTTACTAAGACAATCTGTTTTACAGGGAGATTTGCGGTCTACCGAAGGCAAGGTGTTTTCAAGATTTGATAAATGAGATACCGCAAGATGTAAGTAAACAATAAATGAAACGTACTTAAGCCCGGACTCTACCGAAACGGAGGAGCTAGGGTGCATACAACATTGCTGTGCCAAGATGCATACTAGCTAGACCGGAGCAGATTTGTGACTAGGGCTACTCAGGCTGCGTTTACACCGACTAGGCGAAAGGCGACCGCCGCACGCTTCTGTCTCATCTCCGCTGAGCGCTGCTGCCTGCTTGACCGCCGAGTGCAGAGGCTGGCCTAAGCAAATATGAGACATCTCTCCTCTTTGCTAAACCGTTTCCACTAAAGCTAAGCGGAGACGAGAAGCGTAAATAACGAAATTCTGTTGGTGGTTTACAACACATATAATTATTTATATTATTTCTTCGGGCCTTGTGCGGTCGCTACGAGCAAAGCAAACCAGATATGAAGCAAACACCAAAATTGCGATGCGGGGATGCCAAGCAGTAAATTTTATTCTGCTGAGATCGATCATGACCAGACCGAAAGATTATTAGGGGAGGGTATACAATCAGGTTCTTTAAACCCACAGTTTAAACCTATTTCATTCCAGCTAAAACTCTAGGAAGCGACGAAGGGCGCCCGGCGTTTTTGACGCTCAAAAAGTGCTGTTATCAACTTATTTTGAATACATGACTTTTGATTTTGGCAGACCTTTTCAAAAACACCTGTTTTTTTTTTAATTTCAGCGTATAAACGCCCTCCAATACTTGTATGAGTGCGTGGATGACATAGACCTGTTCGTGGGAGGCGCCATGGAGCGGGACGTGTCGGGCTCGATCCTGGGCCACACCTTCCAGTGCATCGTGGCGGAGCAGTTCTATAGGACCAGGATTGGAGACCGGTTCTTCTATGATAATGGGGAGATGCCGCATTCATTTACGAGTGGTGGGTTTTTATTTATATTTCGCTATAGAAATTATAATATTTGTCGTAATAGCCCGACCCACGTCCCCTATGCCGCGTAAGCTGACAATGCTCAACACGCTCGTGGGGACTTGTTTTCTGATGAAGTGATGACGTACATTTTAGAATGTTTATAATTCAGTGAGAAGACAGAGTGAAAGGATTCTTATTTTAGTATTAGTGGCTTGTGATGTACCAAATAAATTAGAGTGAAGTGCAACTGGGGTGGTCGTATCTGCCGCATGTTAGATGAACATTGGGCAAAAAAATCCACTCAGTGGACACTAACTTGCACAAAACGGCAACGCGGTAGGCTCAACAGATGGTGTGGTGGATGTACTGGACACATTTTTGAGAAAAGTAGAATGAGGCGGTTGCCCTGCAGTGGGACAACGTAGCAATTCCGTGTTGTAGTGTGACATAACGTCACGCCTGTATTCCCAGACGGGTTAAGCAGAGGTGTACCTTAATTGTACACCCACATTTCGCTAGTTATGTAATAGGCGGCGAGCCTATTGCCACCAACCTGGCACAACTTGACTTTCTGGACTCGTATCTAGACTCCGTGGCTGCTACTGAGAAATTCCTAAAGAAAAAACCCAACTACACTGTCCGACTTGGTAATAGAACCCAGGTCCTCGTGCCCAGCAGTCGAGTCAAATGGTCTATGTACCCTCAATTTCAGAATTTCACAAAAAAGGTAATTATTTTTTGTTGCAGACCAACTAAAAGAAATAAAGAAAGCGTCAATGGCTCGACTGATCTGCGACAACACTGATGGTGTGTACTACGTGCAGAGGAAGGCCTTCGAAGTGGAGTCCACGCACAACCCCAAGTACCGATGTGACGACTATAACGCTATCCCTTACGTGGACCTGACCGCCTGGAAGAAACCTACCATCTTTGATTGAAGAGAAAATTATCGAAACTTGTAAACAAATTTGTTTTTGAAAAAGCAACTTTAAAACAAGCACATAACGTTCAGTTTCCGCTACAACTTCAAACATTTTAATGATTTTATCAGTAGTTCTAGTCATTCTGAAATCAATTTCATTTACATTATCATAGGGATGATTTAAGTTTTAGTGGTAATTAACATCAATTGGAAACAAGACTAGCCATTGTATTAAAGAGAACTTGAATTTTTATACAATAATAAAGTATTGCTTGGATTAAATCTAGCGTATTAAATTTGACGCACAGATGACCAAATTTAGGACATGGGACATTTATATCCGTGTAGTAGTTTGTCCTGTGTATTACTTACCGACTTCCAGCAGACACGCACGGGTAAAAGTTAGTTACTTATGAATTCCAGATGCGAAATACAATTTTGGAATGTGGTAATTTTTTTACGATATATTTTTGAAATGTATTAGATGATATTTTGAAACTTTTACGAACTAAGTATTTTAATTTTGCATTTAAACGAGAACAAGTTTTCATCTTTTTGTTATTGTTTGTTATATTATTAAAATAAGTACTGAAATAGTAAAAAAACGTGTTTCATTTCTCATTTTGCTTGTAACTTTCATTCTGGTTCCAACCACCATTTTGGTTTAGGCAGGCGATGACGAGTCAGTGAAGGGATTAGTCAGCCAGTCATGACTTGGCTTTGCATCTATGTATACGTATGTTAAGTTAATTTTAAGAGTAGGTATAAAGTTTGTATGTTATTCAGTTTGGATGTCTGGCTCAAGTTGATACGGTATCAATCCCTTTCCGAGTTGATATGTGTGCTGTGACCTTTAACTACTGATCCGATTCCGAATAAAAAAATCTTAAGCTATATTGTTCTCGAGTGTCACAGGCTACATTGAAAACGTTTCTGTGGGACAATTTTCAGCTATAACGGAAGCAAAGCACAGCGGGTAAAAGATATATGTAGTTATTCTATAGTATGTAACTACTAACTAGGCATTCGAGGGTAATACACAGTAAATATTAGTTAAATATATTTAATAAAATATATTAATATAAAAAGTATAACATTTGTTATCGAATCTTATGATATAAAAACAAGATTGGTTCATTATTCGAAGAACAACTTATCATAATTCTATTCTAATTTCATACATAACTGCTGTATTACTAACAGTTTTAGAACGAGATTATTGCACGATGTAATATGCATTAATGGCAGGATTATTAACAACCTTTTATAAAACTAACTATAGGCTTACCAACTCTTTGATTTTCATAACATTATATTTATTGCACGGCTAGATACAAAACTGAACTAAGCTAAACATTTCTCTTCATCTTCACTACATAGTATAAAACGAAGTCGCTTTCTCTGTCCCTATATCCCTATGTATGCTTAAATCTTTAAAACTACGCAACGGATTTTGAAGCGGTTTTTTTTAATAGATAGAGTGATTGAAGAGGAAGGTTTATATGTATAAAACATGCACCCGTGCGAAGCCGGGGCGGGTCGCTAGTCTTAATATTTAAAAATCGCGTGTCACTATATTCGTACACCTTAATTTCATTGAAATTGGTCGGATGATTTCAGATATAAGGTGTACGACTTTATATCTGAAAATATCCAACCAATTTCAATGAAATTTTGTGAATGTGCATGGTAGTCTAGCTAACCTAACCTAACTATTTTGAACCCGATAGGTAGGTGCGGTGACGTACCTAATAGCCAACAATACGGCAAGCCCATAAGGCAAGCAGAGTGTTCAGAAACCCTAACATCATGAAGAGTAGTAGGTTCTTATAATCTACAATACTATCTACTACTGAAGCCAAGTCAGTTGGCTTGTATGACAGTTCCGCCACTGGCCTTATTAGTAAAGTTCAGCAGTGGGAAGCCGGGGCCTGTGGCTAGTGATTTAATTTTTTTACCATGGAAAAATCAAGCAGTTGGTAATAACCATTTATAACTTACATAATACATACATATGGAATTATATCTATTTACATAATATCGAAACGTTACTGATTTTTTTTGGGTGCTAATTAAACAAGCTTCTTTTTAATATCATTATTCGCCTCCAAAAATGTATGTTGCCTTCTAAATTACTAAGTCAGCCACAATTAACGAGCATCTAAATAATACTATCTTAGCCACTAGTTATCTTCTATGTAAACCACTCTAAATACAACTCAGCATGATGGTTATTTTTTAGCATCTATATTTGTAACATACATTCTAACAGTAAACTTCTAAAATACTATTAAATGACATCAAAAAATATATTTATTTAGCTTCAAATTTTTTAACTCAGTACGTTTAAAATGTAACTCATCCCATATTAATTGATCGTCAAAATTTTGCTAAAAATGTCATCAAATAGTATATTGACCAATAATATTACCCCAAAAGCTATTGAGGCGAGACAAAATAAAAGACTTTATTTTTTCAAAATCAATTTGTTCATTGAATTAGCATCATTTTACTTATAGTAAATAATAGAAAAACATAAAAAGAATGTAGGTAGGTACGCAAAGCAAACTTAATCGGTTTGCAGGGCACACCACAAAGATGTTGGTGTGCGTAAAATCAACTGGTGTATTACTTCGCCTATTTATTAGTGTTTGCTACCCGTTGTCCACGCACACACAATAAAATTTCTTGTCACTAATGTTGCAGGGAATATGACGCATAAATTTAGCTTATCATACAATCGTCTCCGTGGCGCATTAGTCGAGCGTGCGATAAATAATTACTTACTGCGCCGGCGCCGTAGGATCGAATCCGACTGCCAACAGCATAATGTTTTTGTATGTTTTAATAAAATATTTTACATTTGTTTGTTCAATTTATTGCTTAACTATTAGCAAGTCTCTTTATATTTGGGTTAGAATGTATTAGTTGTCTACCCTCTAAAAATGACAAATCATGTTTAAGTTAGTAGTTTAAGTTCATCGTCATAATGCTATTGACTATTGGGGTTTCGTTACGTTTTTAGACATTATACCCTGCGTTTTTTGAGAAGTGCTTTTATTTGTGAATCAATATGAATCATTGAACCACACTTTTATGAGCTGAAATAATTCTTTTGCATGAGCAAAATGTTTCAATTAGTGAAATTGCGAGACGTTTAAAGATATCGGTGAGTAACAAAATGTTATTATGATGTTTAGAAGTTTAATATGTTTAAATAATCCACATGTTATTGATTGTTGTTTTTTGTAACAATATTTTATTATTGTTCACAGAGAAGGACTGTGCAATTGTGGGTCCATCGTTATGCAGATTCGGGAAGCATTGATCCTTGCCGACCGGGACCAAAGGCTGGATTGGCATCTGATATAGTTGCTACGCATACCGCTGAGCCCTTCCTCACTACTCGTTCCACGGCAACTAAACATGACGTGACATTACAAACTGTACGAAACCACTTGCGAGCAGCTGGTGTGAAATGTTGTAGGCCAGCCAAGAAAATTTGAATGCCAGATATTCACAGGCAAAACCGGGTACGCTTCGCAAGAGAATATTTAGATTTTGATTGGTGCAATAATATAGTTATATTTAGAGATGAAAAATGTTTTAAATCAGACAAGGACGGTCGCAAAATATTGTGGCGAAAAGATGGTGAGCGCTATCATAAAAAAAAATATTCTTCCATGCAGGTCTAGTGGAGACATTTACTTCGTGCATGAATAAGTCATAGATAGCGAAGGCGCACCAATAGGATATTAATAAAAATATCAGGGGGTAATTCGATTTGTTTTATGTGAGTGATGTTATTGTTAGTGAGATAACAATTTAGGATACCTGTATCTTAATATCTATCTTATTAACATGTTTATTCATTTCACTAATAAATAAATTACCCACTTGAATAAGAAAAGTAACGTTATTTCTTGTCCGACTTAGAATATTTGTCATGCACAAAACTTTTTAATTTGTGATTATAATATAAAAAAAAACCTAGTCAATAAATGTTGTTGATTTCTTAATACAAATTGTTTAATTTTTACTTCCATATTTTTTTTCGAATAATGTTCTTATTATCAGGTAAATTACAATAAAAATTCAACAAAATGAAAATAAAAGTTTTTTAATAATGCAAAAAGTTGACGCCAGCGGCGCAGATTCGATCCTACGACACTTGAAAAAAACCTAGTCAATAAATGTTGTTGATTTCTTAATACAAATTGTTTAATTTTTACTTCCATATTTTTTTTCGAATAATGTTCTTATTATCAGGTAAATTACAATAAAAATTCAACAAAATGAAAATAAAAGTTTTTTAATAATGCAAAAAGTTGACGCCAGCGGCGCAGATTCGATCCTACGACACTTGATTTACCAGCCGAATGATTACACATCTATGCCACGACACCGGTTAGTCATAGGGTTAAATTGATGCTTCATATTCTTTACCTCATATTATACATATACAGTGAAGCAAACACTAACAAATAGGCGAAGTAATACACCAGTTGATTTTACGCACACCAACATCTTTGTGGTGTGCCCTGCAAACCGATTAAGTTTGCTTTGTGTACCTAATCAAAAAAGAAAATTAAACCATTATTGGATTATTAACGCAGTTCGCGCTTTAGTTGGCCTTCCACGTTTTCTTTTTAATCCAAGTGGTTGTGACTTTGCCTCTAATGGTGGCATCACGTATTTCAGTCTTATTGTACTTGCGATAAAAGTCTGGACAATCACAGCAACCAGTAATTCACTCGGTCTGATTGTTCGGGTACGTATCAAAATCCCGAATTTTAATAGACCGAATTTTAAAATACCGATAGACGAAATCCCGATAATTGAAACGCCGAATGGTTGTTTGGTCGAAAGTTTTAAATCCCAAAAGTTCATTTGCCCGAAAGTTTAAAATCCCGAAGTTTAAAATCCCGAAGTACAAAATCCCGAAATTGCCACCGTTTCCGAGAAAAACGATTTTTTGTAAACCAGATTAGGTCAAAACACTTAAAAGTTGCCAAAAAAGCGTAGTCGGAGCCTACTGAAGTACTAGGGCTCTATCTCTTTATCTCCTATTTCTGTCTGCAAGGTTTACAGGAACCTAACTAACCGAACCTCGGGGTGCCCCTGACGTCGACCGTCTAGGGTTAGCGTTTCCGTCAGCAGGTTGACGGATCCCCGCTGCGCGGGGCTCCTATTTCTGTCTGCAAGGTTTACAGGAACCTAACTAACCGAACCTCGGGGTGCCCCTGACGTCGTGCAAATAGCCGGTCGCTGTCGTCTCGCGTACTCGCGCCAAATCATACAGTGGCTATTTTCACGATAAAAGAATATGATCTATCATTTTACATGCTAAGTTGTAATAAATGATGCTTTCTGTAGAAGGTTGAATTATATTTTTTTGAGGATATTGCGTTGAAGCTGTAAAACGTAAAATGGTGACGAGATGTAAAATCCGTGGCCGAGTTAGTAAATTAGGTGGCAATGTATAAATAAGAAGGACAAGTCACAATAATTGATGATCTTTACTAGACGCTTTCTATAGAATATTTAGTTGGCATTGTAAAAAAGACGAATTAGTTTATTAGAGGCTATGTCACTTTCCCGTTGCTTAGTTATAAAATTAGAAGTTTAATCACGTGTCCAATCAATAATTTTGTGGCTAGACTTATAATTTCCCATTTTTTTTACATTTCTACAATTTACAAAACTCAAAATTCTCCATACATCTAGGGTCAACTAAATCAGCCGGTTCCTGTTACCTGGTTTGTCTTTACCGAGGAAGGTGGAAATCTTGTTCTGGAAGGTGTTCCAGGTGACTGAGGAGTTGACGATCTGGGACAAGCCAGCTGGTTTGGCGATTCTCTCGAAGAAAGGCCTCCTGTAGAGGCGCTGGGCCTCAAGCCTCTGGTCTTCCGTCACTCGCCGGTCATCCAAATGGTTTAACGACGGGAACTGAGATATTACGAAGAGCCTGGAATTTAAATTAAATTGTGTTTTTATAAAATCAAATAAAGCACTTTTTGAAAGTCAACATTACATAATATGACTGCCCTCAAAACCGGTCCATCGGCACTTCTTAGTGAAGAAGTGGCGCAACAAACTCTTCAGGAACACGTCTTTTAATTGAAAAGGTCATCTCTTCTTGGCATGTACAGTACAGGGGTCATGGCGGTATATAATGTTAAGTGATAACATTTAATAGTTGTATTCTCGTAAAAAAACGTGGAAAGTATTTGGAACTTTGACCTTCAATATCTCTGTAACTGGAAGGTTCCAGGAAGAACGGCTTCATTACACATCGTTTAACACAAAATTACCAGACTTGGAAATAGCTATGCTAGCGCCATTAGCATACCATTCTTAGTGTCAAGTTCCAATTACCTGTACTGTAGGTACTCGTAGAAGGTGCCTCCGTTAAAGTAGCTCGGTGCGGCCGGGTTGCCCATCAGGGAGAGGTACTGCAGGTTGGGACACGACTCCTTCAGCTTACCGACCCACGGGTAAAGCGACGCGATCTTACAACGATTCAACCTAGAATGTGACGTAAAACACATTTTGGTCCTTACAGTGAGTTTTATTTTGTCATGCCTTGACGGCAGAACTTCAAAGAAATTTGGTATATGGATAGACGTTGAACTTTACTCAAGTACTTCTTATCCTGGTAAGAAATCCCCGAGGGATAAAGCGAAGCACGCAAAAGGGATATTGATCCCAATGCTGAGCGTCAGGCTAGAAAGTTCTGCTCTCTGAGATGAGCGAGTCGTTTCCACGAGGACATAACCGAGGAGTTTTGGCCGAAGGGTGTCATGTATCGGCGTTTCCGTGGAAGGCTACGCGACATCACGCAGCGCAACACGACGCCGTCACTTCGTGTACAATAGTTTTATAGTTGCATAAATTTTCTGGTTTTTATAAATATGTATGATAGTCTAAAAGGTATATTATGTTATAGGTTTTTGTTGCCTGAAATAAATGATATATTATTTTATTATTATAACGCAATGTTCAATGTTTGGTTCTGGGACTTGTCGGTTTCCTCACGATGGTTTCCTTCACCACCACCACGTGGTGATAAAATATGTTATACAAAGTAAAGCACCTGCTATGGTTTGAATCCACAACATACACCACTGGGCTACCACTGGTACCTTACAATACCTACAAGGTACTAGATCACTGTGCACGCCAAGCAGCACTGTATCTTAAGAAAATATCAATTAAAAGCACTTACCACAAAAGTTCCAACTTAGGCAAAGGTGGTAGACAGCAGTTCTCTGTGATGGGGTTGTCATCAGCTATCAAAGATGTAAGGCTCTTGAAGTACACCAGAGCATCTAATTGTCTGAAATAGAACAAAAATAATATAAAAAAATAAATAAATATGAATATGAATATAAATCAATGTGCTATGGTATTTTGAACTTTCGGCGCTAAGCAGAACGTACAACCTTATGACATTATACATTTCCATGGCAGAAATACATAAATATACTGTAAACATTGATTTGAAGTTATCATTTATGAATAACTTTAGTTTGGTGGGTATGTTTACAAACAGTTATCTCTCATCAAACAGACTGACCCAGAAAAATTGTGAGTAGGCCGGTAAATATTTGTTTTTATGGGTGGATCGCGCCTGCAGAAGTCAATCAGAGATCAATTACATTTGTTAATGCATAATCGGCTTGACCTGTTCAGAAAGAGGTTAATGCCCATGTAGTAAGCGCGTGGATTTGTCCATCAGGATTTCCTCAGTAGCAGCCACGGAATCTAGATTCGTGCCCGGCAATAGGCTCGCCTCCTATTCATGGGGCTTAAACATTACTGGAGCAATGTGGGTGTACTGTTAGGTAGACCTCTGCATACCCTACGGGGATTACAGGCGTGATGGTATGTTTCTTCTGACCGGCTCAAGCCAATTCCGATTCGCTAAGTATTGTCCTTGGTAAACCAATCAATGGCTGCGAGACGCACGGGACCGGTCAAAGTGGCGACACTGGGGGGGGGGGGAGGCCTATGTCTAGCAGTGTTCTTTCGTTTGAAATGATGATGAAGATAATGAAACTAACCATATTTTGATTTTTGTCTTGAATTTATTTGTGACCCATCAAATAATTATCAAGTAACAGCTGGGTTAAATTTGATCAACATCTGCATGGGTGGATCTTCCAAGGTTTGTAAATGCTTGCCGAGGTTGGTTCATGAAAGCATGACTAATTGACCATCCAACACAAAGAAAAAGAAGTATCATATTAAGTAACTAGATCATTCAGAAGAAGAAGAGACCTACACTTAGCTTTGAGTGGCCAAAGGTTGAAAAAGAAGAGATTGTTCAGATATATCCGACCCCAACATACATGGGAAAAGACTCTAGGGTATAGAAGATCATTTGTTCACTTACGTAATCTTGTTGTGACTGATATCCAGGTACCTGATGTGATCCGAAAACCTCTCTACAATGGTTTTAGGTATGTCGTACAGCCTCTCATATGCTAGAGTTAGTCTTCCATTCTCTTCTTCATTTGATGGTGTGTCGACAGATCTAAAACATAAGATTCTAGATGCTTTATTTGCATGAAATATGGTACATTATGGTCTTACAAATAAAAGGGATTCACATATTTCGCTTCCTTCAGCATGCTTAAAATTAAAATTCCTTGTATGTACTTCGAATTTAGGTACCTATTTACTTAGGTATTTATTTACAAAACAAAACATTTAAGAAACATAAAACATTATTTTTTTTACAATAATATTCTGAGAATTTAAAATACCCTTGTGTAGGATAAGGTAATAAAATTAGAAGAAAAAAAAAATTAGATAATATCAATAAAATAAAATGCTCGCTGGAGGCTCGGTGGAGTGACGATCTTCGCGGGGTGGCTGGTAGCAACTGGATGAGAGTTGCTGAGAATCGAGTTGAATGGCGTGCGATGGAGGAGGCCTATGTCCAGCAGTGGACTGCTATAGGCTGATGATGATGATGATGATGAATAAAATAAAATAGGAACTTAAGCTACTTAAACTTTATTAAATATCCATTGTTTAACATGCTAGGACACGCCAATTTAAGACTAAATATGCCACCTAAAATTTGGGTAGTAATAAAAGCTCCGAAAAAAAAATGAGCAATATTCAAAATATGCTTTACATACTAATTTTCCGACTGCTGGAAGGACAAAGAAACGACCGAATAAAATACTGAAAATTCCGAAAATCAATACAGTATTTGCAACAACCATTTCACGTAATATTTTTCCACCAGCTTAAATTGCGTTTTACCGAAAACTACAATTAGTCATTTTCATCGTAATTCACCTGTTATCTATTTAGAATCAATCTATAAAATAAATAAAACAGGAATAAACTCAATGTTAAGATTAATATCCAAATGTTGTAATAAGGTTAAGGCGTAGTCGACGTAGCCCCGCTACGCGGGCCTCCTATTTCTGTCTACAGGGTATAAAGTAACCTAACATGAAGAGGATGGCGGGGTCGTAGTTCGCACGCTTCGTTCGCTCTCAAGACCCCGCCATCCTCTTCGAACCTAACCTGTCCGGAGTCAGGGTGCCTTAAGTCCCGAGCTCGCTTCGCTCGCTCTTGCATCCTAAGTTATAGAGCTTAAGAAAACGATTATTTCAGCAGAACATGTTTTCGGAAACTTAGTATTTTTTTTCAGAAGTTTGGAATTTTTTTGGAAATTTAGTTTACTATTCGTAGAATTGTAATTTGAGTAAGCTCATGTTTGTTTGTTAAATACAACATTTTTTGTCAGTTCATTTTGTATTTATTTTCCGGTAATTCTTTTTAACCAAGGTTAGCATTACAAGCAACCACAGATCGTTGAAAGTTAATTTGTTTTTCGGAAGCTTTATTATTTCCCCTAATATTTTGTTAAAGTATGTTATTTTCTTCTACATTCACAAATTGTATAAAGTTAAAACTTTATACAAGTTTTTTTCTTTTGCAAAAAATATGAAAGCATCAATATTGATCATTGGCATACTGACAGAGTAAAATTATAAGTTTACGATAATACACTGATGGATTTATTACAGCTACTAATTTAATTTGTGCTGAATACCCATATGCAAAATATGTGCTTTAAATGTGGAGTTGTGGAAAGGAAACGTCTGTTATAGAATTCAATTCCATTTGTGCATTGATCATAAATGACATTGATAAACACAAAAATAATGCAAAGAAAGTATAACAGTTGGTGTGCCAACAATTCAAAGGACTTGCATGATCAGATATGCATGTGGACAGTACTAAATGAAGATATAAGGATCATTTCTCCATGGGGAAAAGGCATTAGTTTATGTATGCAGGTATGTACTTACGCAATAATATCGGGAGGTATTGGAGTCTCCGACATGTCTGTCATGGAGTCAACTAGCACATCCCTTGAGACATCCACTGTTAAGACTCCTTCGTCAGGCACAGGCTGTGCACTTGGATAGCTGAAAAAGATAAATATTTTGTTTTTAAAAATGATTTGTTATAAAGGGTATTTAAGGGTTCCTGCCTTGTTGGTCTAGTGGTTGCAAGCGTGACTGCTGAGCTCGATTTCCGAGTCAGGCAGTGTTTTTGGTTTTTTCCATTGGGAATTTATCAGTAGTAGGTAGCCACGAAGTCTGGATTAATATTTAACTGGCGAAATGTGGGTGTACTATTAGGTACACCTCTGAGTCCACCTGATTACCACTACTGTAACTACATGAAGTTTAAATAAATAAATAGACATTATGTTGCAGCACTAGTTTGTTTAAGATTTCATAAAAAATTATTTAAAAAATACTAAACTTTTTTATTTGACTTCTTTTTTATTTAGAATTAGTAAAAGGTAAACGTAAGTCTTATTAGAAGTCGACCTTCCGACCAATATAACTTAGAATATATTAATTTAGCATTCAAATGGGATTGTAAATATTTAATTAAACTTAGGAAACCTTGAAACCACAACATTGTACAGTACACCAAGAAACTTTTTTACGAAACTCGTTTATAATACGAATGAGCATTACCGCAGTTATCTTGCAAAATCTTTACTTCAACCTGCTTTTTAATTGAATACAAAAATATTATTTACCAACTTGACTTGCTTAGTTGCTTGACAAAAAAAACCTGGAAACTTATTTTTTGACGTAAAGTTCCTAGTGTTTCCTTTACCAAAAAATAAAACAATAAAGCAGAATTGGTAATGGTAGTTTTTCTTTGTCCATCATCAGCCTATAGCTGACCCAGTCCACTTGTGGATATAGGCCTCTTCAATCTCGATTCTCGGCAACTCTCATCCAGTTACTACCTACCACCCTGCGAAGAACATCGCTCCACTGAGCCAGAGGGCGCCCCATCTTACGCTTGTCGATTCGTGTCGTGGTCTCCACTCAAGAACATGCTACCCCAATGGTCATCGATTCTACGGCTGATATTTGTGAGTTATGTTGACAACTCTGGTTCTCTGTCGGATCATATCGTTCCGGGTTCGATCCCTCAGAGAGTAGCCCGTTTCATAGCTCGCTGAGCGACCTTGAATTTATGGATCAACCATACCGTGAGTGTCCACGTTTCGGCCCCGTAAGTCGTAACAGGCAGGACAAGGGCACACAGGCACAGATTGATTTGTTTGTCCAGTTATGAACAAATAAATAACGGTAAGTGACTATTTTATTTTAATTAGTATATAACTACTTGAAATTTAATATCACTAACACGAGATAAATATAGCTAAGTACATCATTCTCAAATATAACTATTTCATTTACTTTGTGTAAGATGTAGTACCTAGCCAAGTTTACATAATTATACCTTGTCATGCCAGCAATCGGCAATGCCGATTACTTGAATTCGTTTGCTTTTTTTGTTAAGTAAGCTACTAATTGAATCATGTTGAGCATTCAACACAAAAAACTATGCTCTAGATTAGTATCACATAAGATACATTCGACCCAAGAAGTGAGTGGGTCCTTGGTACAGACTTTAGGACGATTATAAAACCGCAGGAAACAAAGCTATAAAGTAACATTGAATAAAGTGTTGAATTCCTTGGAAAATGGGCTAAATCAACGTTTTGCACATACATACCTATGTATAAGTGTTTGATCATCATCCATCATGTCTGAAGGGATTATTTTCTTTCCTTTAATAAAAATGTTAACTTAAGATTTACTAAAACCACTATTAAAAAAATATTGAAGAATCTAAAATGATAAACATTTTGATTCCTGACACAATTACACAATGTTTGCAAGTTCTGAATAATAAATAACTTGAGTTATTTAATGCGTCCATGTGCGCGGTTATCTATCGACTCGGTATAGCTATAACGGAGGCAGAGATAAGTAAAATTGTTTATTTGTACATGCAATAGGTAAACCGATAAGGCTCGAGGTTCGACATTTGATATTACATTTGTCTTCTAATTAGATTGAGAAAACATCTCGTTAACGTGACATAATCAAACAAATCTACTAAGCTCAGTTTTATTCAGTTTCGCACAGTCCACGCCGCATTTTAGTATAATTATTGCGAATCTTCAGCGCTTTTGAATTCACAGGGAGACCCTGTGAATTCAAAAGCGATCAAGCAATGAATCCTAAGTGCGATAACCAATTCAGTAAGAAATTGGAGGAACCTTGATATCTGAATTATCTAATGGGGAACCTAACGTTTTTTTTGTCCTTTGTCGCAATAGCAGCAAAAACTGCAAAGCAGAAAACGAGCAATATAGTAAGACGTGATTATGAAGAAAGGCAGTATACGTTTAAAGTAACGGGCGCCCACTTCAGAACATCGCATAACTTGGAGTGGCGCCACGCATATGTATTTGCACGAAGACAAACATTGCCGCATAATTATTGATTACTAGCTTTTGCCCACGGCTTCACCCGCGTTAATTTAGAATTTGATAATCATTTCGGGTTGTACTCTGCTTGTAATAATATAATTCAAACATGATTCAAAAGACACGTGGTGCCATCTGCGTTCATAAGAACGTTATTATTATTATCCTCGGGAACAGTATTTTTTTTCGGGATGAAAGGTATGTCGTTTCTGTACACCTGACAACGTATATGCAAAATTTCAGGATGATCGGTTCAGTGATACCAATATCTAAGGAAGCTTTGGTTAGGCAGCTTGATCAAGGGCTTTATTCAGAAAGCGGTACTTCGGGACACGGCTCGTATAGTTAGAAGGTTCCTCTCTCTGGAGCCCTAACCGCCGGCAGCTTGGACCCTGTTTCCGATAGCGGTGGGCTATATTTTTTTAATATTTTTATGTTTTTTTTTTTTAATATTTTTTTATTCAATATTTAAAAATGTAATCAATTTGTTTCTAAATGAATAAAGGGAATAATACTAATAATTCTTGATATATCGATAATGATTTTGATCTGTTTATTTAGATCAATCATAGTAATTTATCAACTACTTCATAAAACGAAGTCAAACGATTTTAAACCATGCCCAGTAAATAATAATTTTTACCGCCAACTTGACCTGCCTGCCCTCGTATTAAAATGCCCTGCAAAAGTGAAAATAAATTCATTTTAGGTATCGGAATAAATATCAACAATGTTTTTGTATTTTTATTGCTTTTGCATTTAATTGTATTCAATGATTTGTGACCAATAATTAAGTCAAAAATTAAATAAAAATACGATTCAACTTACTTTGGAAGGATTTATCACTGTCATTATGGCAACTTTGTTATCTGTAACGTCATCGTTTGTTGACACGTCATAACAACAACAGCTGGTGTTGGCAAAATAAATTCGTAAAAAAGTTAAACTACTAAAATTGTGACATAATTGTACATTACAACATGGATGTAAGTAATTTTAAACACAAGATTATTACACATATCGAATAAAAAACAGCAATTTAAGTCATAACCTGTTTTTAGGAAACCAATATTCCCATAGACATTAACATTGGGAAGTTACAAGACTGGTTGGTGAGTCGTCGTCATGTGAACAAGGAATGGCAGAAGATCGTTCCAGCTGTCAGGGAGAAGATCAACAATGCGTTGCAGGACATGCCCAAACACGACGACATAGCTACCTTGTTGTCTGGCAGTTATATCAACTACTTCCATTGCCTAAAGATCGTTGAGATATTGAAAGAGACTGAGGCAGATAGCAAGAACCTCTTTGGAAGGTAATTGTTTCTCATTTGTTTCTATTATTTCAACTGGAGGTTGTTGTTGAAAGACGCTGCTTTCTCAACAACTATAAAGTGGTAATTAGGGACATGCCAAGTTACTATTATGACTGCTGTTTCACAGCTTACGGCGCTGTAAATATTCTGTCTTATACATACTTCCATAGTATAGATTATCTATTTATTGTTTTAGGTGGGGTTAACAAAGGTAAAAGGGTGAAAAAATTAAAAGCGTCTCTTAAACATACTTAAATTATAGGTATTTTTGATTATTTTAATATTCACATGCGAAAGTAACTTGGCTTTTGTTGAAATTGGCACACAAGCAGAACTAGGTTAGGACATACAATACTTTTCAATTCAAGTATTTACGTGTTGGGTTGAAATGACAGCAACGCACAAACGGTTACCACAAATTCAGTACATCATTCTGAATGCTCCACATAGATGGAATACAAAGAAACCATTTGTTTGTTGGTGTTCTTTCCACCCTGTATTTCTGTGGAATAATTCCCAAACCTGCATGTGACCGCACAGCAGGCAAAAGCTAGTCTCATTCCTCAACTACAACAACTCACCATACCAGTTCAATAATTATTCACATTTACAGATCTTTATTTTTAACTTAATTCTACATACACAAATGTACAATGGTGGACTTAATACCATTACTATATTACTTCATACTTTTTTGTAGGTATGGATCTCAAAGGATGAAGGACTGGCAAGATATTGCACGTAACTATGAGAAAGAGAACCTGTATCTGGCCGAGGCAGCTCAAATCCTGGTCAGGAACATCAACTATGAAATCCCAGGCCTGAAGAAACAGATAGCTAAAGAAGACCAGTTGCAAGTTGTCAGTATGACTTATAATATTATAAGTTAAAATTGTTGGCTCCCTGAGGTTGTGAAGAATAGTTATATAAGTCTCATTATTCAAGAATAGGTTAAATAAGAGAGAGGTTTGGAACGAGACGGCACGCTTTTGCCAAGCGTTGGGACACTAAATAGGCTAAAAAAAACGTTAAATAAGATTAAGTCTAGTATAGAAACCCAGATATGCACTTTATTTATTTATTGGCCTATCTACAATTGTTACACTTTTTATCCTAATAATACAAGCAATATTATACAAGCATAGTGTACAATATGAAGCGATAGACACAGCATGCAAAAAAAAACAATTTATAACATAAAAAAATTACAATAATAGTGCAGAAATAACACTTTCAACAACAGTGGGTAGCTTTAAGAATACAAGGATGACAGAAAATAAAACTTTACTTTTGTAAATGGTGAAGGAAACGAATATGTTTGATTTTTGTTTATTATTTATTAGTAACCAATTTAAATTTACAGTTATAATCCACATAAACAAAATTATTGATTAGCGAAAAAAAAAAGTTAAATTACATAACAACTAGATAAAATTATATAAAATTAAATTAGAAAATGTGTGACATCCATCAACACACACGGAGCCCACATGGTGGATAATGGCCCACTCACTTTTATGGAGAGAAGGCCTGTATCTACATTATATACTCATGGTGCTTAAATAAATAAGAATGTATGTTTCACAGGAATGTGAGAAGAAACACACAGATTTCCTGAAGAATGAAGCGTCAAGCAAGTCGGAATTCTTTACTCTTTGCAAACAGCTCGGCATTCAGGGCGACAGGATAAAGAAAGAACTGGTGGATAGGCTTCAGGAACTACCTGACATATATGACAAGGTAAGAGTTAAGAGGTACAATTCCGAAAGTAACCGTAAACGTGGTAATGTCACCATCCATGGAAACGTTGCTATAGAAACCATTATGTGTCGCTACATCATTGCCCAATTCCCATGATAGCTATAGAGCGGCGTCGTTCTAATAAGATTCATCGCACCGAAAGTGCGCACGAGCACACCGCTTCTGTCGTCAACGCCATTCGCCAACGCCAAAGCAGGTTTCGATTAAAATGTTATAATCATGTCTACGTGATTTTTGTTGAAATGCGAGTAAACATTGACACGTAATTGATGAAAATGTCGTTTGACAATGACATCGTAAGGGCCGGACTCCCTGGCAGAGGAGACGTGCGGGCCAGCCACTTTGGGGCTGTCTCCACGAGCGAGAGAATCGCGGCGATATTATCGTCGTCCCACGTATTTGTATGCGAAAATATCGCCGCGATTCTCTCGTTCGTAGAGACGGCCTCTAAGAGAGTGTATAGAAATACGTGGCACGACGATAATATTGGAGACAGCCCCTTTGGTTTAAATCCACATCGCGTCTCTCGTCTCTCCTGTGTTGGTTGAATCTTCGTCTCCGTAGCGATTTGCTCGTCTCCGGAGTCCACCAAAAGGTGGAGTCCGGGCCTAATCAAATCAAATAATTGTTTATTTCAAAAAACAAGGTCCATACGGATTAGTGAATAAGTACTTAAGAACTATGTTAGTGTAGTCCGTACGAGCCTCCCTGAACATGGCAGATGCGCTGCAGAAACGTGGTAGCCGCAATAGCATTCTGAAAGCATTTTTATATCGCCGCTAATGCCGCCTCTATTTGTACATGAATAAATTATGTTATTAAACACAAATAATGCAATATTCTCTATTATCTTACAGATTGGCAAATCATTAAAACCTCTACAGCCAGGAATTGACCTTTATTCAGCATTCTCAAAGTACATTTTGGGTGACAAAGCGTCGGAGGTGTTGCCATTATTACAATATGTGGTGGAGCATGGCAACACCACGGTGTACGAGTGGAGTTATGGGGAAGCCCCGTTAAGTGTGGAGCCTGATCCAGTGCATATTGAGATTGATGATGACGATCAGGGGGCTGGAGATCAGGTAATTTTGCCAAAGAATTTTAGCCCTTATTTACTACTTTGCTAATAAATATTCTTGTATTTTTCTGTGAATTCCCCAATTACCCTTTGGCCGTCAGTTGGTCAAGTTTTAATTTTTCCTAATTAAGTAAAAATCTAACGTTTACAATCTCTGTCTATCGCCTGCTGATGGGCGTCAATACCCCTCCCGCACCGCGCAGCTACCTCAGCCACCGTCTCAGGTAAATGGTAGACCTGTAGTTAACAGGGACGGTACCATCACCTCTTAGCAGTATCTCTTTTCCTTAACTCTTGTAACATTCAAATAATATTTCTAATAGATGTGGCGGTTACCCCCTGGACTTTATAGACTGTAGTGTCATTAGAGCTTCTTCAAAATTTCTCGATGGCCTTAAATATGCATCGATTGTTACTTACAGATAGATTTCGGCGATAATGCTGAGATAGACTTCGGGTCAATAGACGCGGCGGCCGACATCGACTTCGGTGACGGCGACGCGGGCGCAGAGATCGACTGGGGAAACATCGACGTTGCTGCACCGGAGAATGTTGTAAGTAAGCCAAAGCTAAATCTTCAATAAGAATCATTTGAAACTAGACTCTAAGACCAAAAGTACAACCTTGAATATGAAACGCAGACGATGCTTAAATATTAACAAGAACCTTTCCGGCCGTAAATGTGGCGCGTCGATGTTTATAGCTTTGTTAAGCGTTGTCTCTGTCACCTGTCTCACTTTAAAGTTTGGTGAGTACTTAGCCAATGACCCTTATAGTTATTAAGTTCCGTGGGATAATTTTCGACCTATATGTGGGCGAATTCGCGGCAAAAGCTAGCGGGATAAGCTTATCACATCTTGATCTCTTTTCAGGACATATCGGCTGACATAGCAAACGTGTCGCTGGAGGAGTCCGGCATAGTGGTGGAGGAGCAGGGCGTGTGCGGCGGAGTGGCGCGCGGGAAGGACGCGCTGACACTGTTGGACAACCCCGCCACCAGGAACCAGCTCATCGACCAGCTAGTCGAGGTATGTCGATAGTCCTCCTTGATATCTCAACGGAAACTAGCTGTCTACACAGCAAATGTTCGCAATCACAGGTGCTCTCAATTTCCTCACCTGCATAGTCCTCCGGGACGGCGATTCGACATGACTGGAAAGAGATCAGCCACAGGACCGATGGCTTAACGTGCTGTCCGAGACTCGGGGCTATCTTATGGCCCACTTCCGAACTCCGGGCTACTAATGGGAAATTGCCAGTGAGAAAATCCAGTAACACTTGTAGCGGCACTACAAAAAGTACTACAGCAACATAGAACAAAAAGTACTGCAGCGCCATCTATGACGCAGAAGATAAACTAAACATCGAAATACATCTAAATCCTGCATCGCGCAAGTAAAGTTATTCGCGACTTAAGACTATATAGAAGAACCCGACAACAACAGACTGTCGGGCAGTAGCCCACCAGACATAACACTCGTCTGGTCGGAGGATCCTCCCTTTTGTATGGGGGATGAAGAACTTTACACCCTGTTCTTCATACCCCCAAACACTTTTGCCTTTCTGGGAACTGAGCAGGAAAGTAATTAAACAACGAATGATAATTTCAATTAAAAAATATAACTTCGGAAGAAATTTTTAAACTAATCCAAACTTAACTTCCCCAGCTGGAATCCTTCCTCAAGATGCGACTCTACGAGACCAACACATCAGGAGACAGCCATTCCTTCAGCCTCCTGCAGCAGCTGCCCACAGAGAGCACGGCCGCTCTGACCGCAATGTTGGACGCAGTGCAGATCGCCGCCTCCAAGATGACCGCGCCAGAGATCAACCATCTGCACAATGTGAAGCATTCCCCGAGGTTTGTGTAGTAATTTAGTTCTATGAGTAAGAGAAACTTTCCTTCAAGTTTTAAGAGATGAAAAGACACCTTTCTTGGTCGTCACTGCACGTGTAGCATGACCACCGTAGAAACGGGTTTTGTCGACGGAAGAATCGACAAAATGACAGATCAACAAAAGAAATCTGTCATTTTGTCGATGCACATACTCGGCTTTCAATCGGTTCGTTTTGATCGGCAATCTTCGGTCGGCATCTCATCATCTTCCTGCCCTTGAAGTACTATTGTGTATGTATTATAAAATCTGTAAAATACCATATTTCAGGCAAATAAATGAATCTGAATCTTGTCCTATGTTACTTGGGACTGGCGCAATACTTTTTAGGGTTCCGTACCCAAAGGGTAAAACGGGACCCTATTACTAAGACTCCGCTGTTTGTTTGTCTGTCCGTCTGTGACCAGGCTGTATCTCATGAACCGTGATAGTTAGACAGTTAAAATTTTCACAGAAAATGTATTCAGTTGTCGATATAACTACGAATACTAAAAAAAAAAATTGCACTCCGGGAGTGTCGGCAGAAGTGAAAACTTGATTATTAACGTTGAGCATGTTTGATATTTTGGAATGGTTAGGGAATAATTTTGCACCAATTGCTTTATCAGTATACAGAACAGGGTGTACTATTCGGTGCACCCCTGCCTGAGCCTTCGGGGATTACAGGATGTTATTTTATCATTGAATCCTGCCTAAAGAATTTGTAATTAAAAGTGTGGAAGTAATCTGTCGCACATAAAAATGTGTGCGATACATCTTTTCACAGGCGCTTAGTAAGCACGTAAGCAGGAACGTCACATTCGATCTTACTACAGAATTAGCTGAGAATTTATCGGTTTCCTATACCAATAACACTCGTGCTTTTTAACTTACTTGTAAATACTTGTAATCAAATCATTTTTAAAGCAGGTTTTTAAATAAACTGAACTTTATTTTACCAAACAACAAACGCCTTAGTGAAAATGTTTAGCAATTTAATACTCGGAAGGTACTTATTGCGATTGAACGACGAATCCCCCAAAGACCACGGTTCTATCACAATCTTAAGGACGATGAAGATAGCCAGATTATTTTTGCGCAGTGTTACTTAGTTTCATGTACAGAATGCTTGGTTGACGGCTTCGTGAAGGGTCTGTTTACACCCGTTAAGCAGTACGATAGACTCGATCGAAAGTTCGAAACCTAACCTTAATTCTAAAATTATATTAATGAATAAATGAAAATTAATTAAACCTAACCTAACCTGAATAATAAAATTATATTAATTAAAAATTAAAACTTATTAAATTTTCATCTAGTATATTTATAAAGTACTCACTCATTTTCTTTCGCTATTTCTTCATCACTTTTATCATTAATAGATGCACTTTGTTCAATTTCCATATTTTAAGCACTTTACATTCACGAATTTTACGAATACACAACAATGTGATCAACTGATCACTACACAAACGGTCGAGCCATCAGCTGTCACCATCCATGGATGCGCGTGGCAATTTATTTAATAGATTTGTCAGCTTTATCCCTAAAGCATTAGGTTCAAAGTTGATTGGAAACATTTAAAAATTTCTTTAAATGATTTTAAACCATAAAATGTTGAAGGTTAAGTTCAAAATCGTCTACTCTCCATCCGTCTTACGCTTTTTCGATCAGGTCACGTGTCCTGTCCTGACGCGAGTGTCCTGACGCGAGTTTAAGATTTTATACCCATTACAGAAAAAGTGCTCAACGCCGCTAAAGAAGTTTTCACTTCAAAAAAACAAGTGAGGCTCCCATACAACAGACATGATTTTTTTTGCCATAATGGTACGGAACCTTTGTTTATTTTTGTCAACCCCATCGCTAAATCATATTCGGCTCGGCGCGTCACATCCCGAGTGGTGGGTTTCTCCTAAAAGAATGTATTTCTACATACAAGATGAAAACAGATCTTTCACGAAGCTGTTAACCAAGCATTCTGTTCATCAAATTAAGTAACTCTAAGCAAAAATGGAAACAAAAACGAGGTTGGAAACGATTTTTTTTGGGTCGAGAAATCACCATTCACTGTAGGACTCAATGTAACGTATTCAACACATTGTGCTGATGGATACATTGTACGAGGGCCATGGAGATATTTCAAGTATTTATAAGTAGTTATAACATTAAAAACTTGTGTCAAAGTTGGAACTTTGACCCCCAATATCCCCGTAACTAGAAGGTTCTTAGGTATGATCCAGAACAAAAAAAATATCGCAATGACGGGGAGAAAAACTGCCTTTCGGCTTCGTTGGGTTATTGTTACACCCATTATATTGTCAGCTTGCTCACCGAATTAAAATATCAAGGCTGTTTCGTGTTTTGATTCCTTCTTCACCGATTACTTCTTCCTTCTCCCTCAGATACGTGGACGTGCTGACAGCGCAACTGAAGCAGAAGCTGACTCTGTGCGACAAGCTGTCCCGCCTGGCCGCGCGCGCCGCCGAGCTGCGAGCCGCGGCAGCCGCGCGCGCGCACGAGCTGCGGCCCGTGCTCACGCGCATCGTGCACAGGACGAAGGAGCTACAAGCACAGGTATACTCACAAGGCTCTATCCAAGGGGGGCTAGCTGTGGGGGGGAGGGACATAAATAAAAAGCCGAAGGAAAGTGAGGGGGTAACGTGACATAAAATCATCATTGACGCTTGTTTTAGGCTGAAAACGGCAATAATAATAGAGAGACCTCACAGCTCCCATCTGAGTGTATAAAAATTAGGGTTGAACCTTAACAGAGCTGGAGTGCTCGCAGCAGCATCGACGACGCGACTGGCAGCACGCTCTGTTTCTCGCTCTAACAAATGACGGTTTTGAGCGACAGAAAAGGCGGCCACTGATGAGGTTCAACTCTAATTTCCATATTTATCTCTAAAACGAGTTTCCTTATTGTATCTTGGAGCACGACGATTCCTTCCAGTCATGCGGGGTGGAAGGGATACCGACGCGAAAACGGTTGCAACGTATTCTGTACATCATCCTGGCAAAATTTCTAGGGGGGCTCCTATAGAAATTTTTCATTGGTTATTAAAAAAAAATCTGCTGTTTCCTACAAAAGTGCAATACCTACACGGTCAAAATGTATGAAACAGCTGTTTTTTTTTAAATAATTTACCTAAAATTTCTATGTAGAGGGGCTCAGGATGATATTCTGAATATGTGGTAACCGTTTTCGCGTCGGTGTCCCTTCCACCCCGTTACACCCAAGCTTAACCGTTCAAGTAAGGCGCGAAGATAAGCTTTATAAAAATTTAACAGCTATTTATTGTTTCCAGATCGAGAGTGACATATCGAAGAAGTACAAAGGGCGGCCGGTCAACATCATAGGCGGTGTCAAGTACTTATAGAACTTCGAATTTTATTGTAAATATTGTTGACTCATTCGTTATATAATATAATAAATATTACTGTAAATGGTACATTTGATACAAACTTTGATATTTCATTTGAACCCCTGTTTTTGGCTTCTTTAGAGCTAATGGTAGCCCAATACTGCCTCGACTCGAACGAGTTGCACGTCGTGCGTTCGCACCCAAGTATGCGTGCCCTTTGTTCAACCCCAAGGCATCGGAGGCCATTTCCCTTCGCGGCATTAAACATTGGAATTTGTATCTTGTTACCACTAGTAACGTATGAATTTACGTTGGGTCTATAGATAAAATGCTCTGCCCTGCCGTCCAAAGTGTGCGCTGGCCATTACTGTGTGACATCTACCAACCCGCACTGGGCCCGCGTGGTGGATTACTGCCGACTCGCTCTCGTAGACAGGCCTGTGTCCCAGCAGTGGGAACATCTTAAGCCAGCCTCGTTTGTCGTGGCCGCAAGCGCGACTGCTGATCATGAGGTCCTGGGTTCGATTTCCGGTTGGAAATAGTGTTATTGGGGTTTTCTATCTGTGAATTTCTCAGTAGCAGCCACGGAGTCTTGATTCGTGCTGGTTGATGGCAATAGGCTCGCCCCCTATTACATGGTACTGAAACATAACTGGCGAACTTCTATCACGAACGACATCAGAGGAACTCATCATCATATCAGCTGGAATACGTCCACTGCTGGACTGCTGGCTTCTCCCAAGCGTCGCCACATCCTCTTGGTACGTTCTGATATATTATACATGATACCCGCGGCCTTCACCAGGTCATTAACCCACCTTGATACTTCAGACATCTTAGGCAAAACCCATCAATTATCTACTTTGTAAAGGTCAATCACTTTGCTTTTATACTAACTTACAATTTGCCTAAACACCTCATTGAATTTTAAATAAACACTTTGTTATAAGTACTCCGCACTTGAAGTAAGGTCAAAATCGGCGCAGCAATTACTGAGATTGGTCTAAAGTCCACACAAACACTTAGATATGTCTATTAACTAGCAGCATTTTAGTGGGCCTGTAGTACGTACAGTCGGCGAAATAGATTGGTATGCAGGCAAATAACTACCATTGCATTACACGGCAATTTTTATTAATAAACGTTAATAACAATAATGCTACGGGGCTAGATGGTGGCAACTGTCAAGTGGTCACAAACGGGACTTTGAGCGTAGGGTTCTGGTCACTCCTAGGTTCGATCTTCAGCTCGAGCAATGTGGTATGGGTTTTTCCATCAGAACTCAGTAGTAGCAGTTTCATTCCTGGAATCTGTTTTTGTGGGTACAAGGGCAATTCTCCCCCAGTTTTACATAGTACACCTGTCTAATGAGGTTCTGTAGGTATACTCCTGCCAAGTCTTTTCTGAAATTACAGGCGTGATTTTATGCCCTCTCCAAAACTAGGTACATACTTGCATACCGAGAAAAATGATTTCAACGTTCTAACTATTGAGGCGCACGCACAACATGATTTTAAAATGATTCCTGTCTTAACTGACTGCATACTTATCCATTCTGCTGGCTATATCTATTGGCCAATAGTTCATGAGATTCGCACCGTTTGTGTTGTGAGATACCTACCTACGGACGCAGCTTCTCAAGGTTGTTGATATGAGACGACAAACATTTGTCAATGTATGTAGTTTTATTACTATATTATTTACCATGTAGGTACCTACTGCAAAATCATTAAATAGTTCGATGTTGCGCAGGTGTTCACAAATTGTCAACACTAGGTAACAAATTACGTGTTGACAAGTGCCGTCTGTGTTCTTACGTAGACCTAATTTATTGCACACCCCAGTGGTGGCCACTACGTACAGACGGAACTCATACATGGTGAGAGCGAGTCGTTTGTATAACGCAACCTGCCGGGAAGCTGAGATCGACATTGTCAATACTAGCATAGCTAAATTAAAAAACACTTTATCCAATGGCTTCTTCGAGCGGTAAATAGTAATTTTTCTTTGTGTTATATAACTATAGTCTATTAAAAATTTTCTGTTTCATATTTTAAATATTACATGTGGAAACTTGTAATTGGCCATATTTTGTGCAAGCGACTACTCACTGTCTGTTTAGCTGTAAGTTTTCCTAAAAATTCAATAAATAAATAAAGTGTACAGACGCCAGCACATCAAGCTTCCCGAAACTGTCAAATTATCTCAATCAACCTTGAACCTAATGCTTTAGCGATAAAGTTGAAAATCTATTAAGGAAATTTGACAGATTGTAGTAGCTTGGTGTGCTGGCGTCTGTACCTAGGTGTCTAGTAGGTATTCAGAGCTGAGCTGTGTACAGCAGACAGTGCCAAACTCGTCGCCAAGTTTTGGGCTGACTCAATTTGAATTATCATAGACACTATCATTAACACTAGAAACGGGATATTTACCATGTCCACTGTTTGTTTTGAGTTCCCGATATTTCGGCGCTGTTGCAAGCACCACGATCACGGATAAACTGTAGTTATTGCGGGTGGGTGTTTATGAGCAGACAAATCGGTCTACCCTCTTTCTTGTTTGTTTATTTCCCGTTTCTAGTGTTAATGATAATGTTAGTGACCATGCCAGTTTAAAAACTTATATCACAGACACGCTAAGGCGAAGAGCTTTGTGTTCTATCTAGTTCCTACATGACATATCTACCTATTGACATTGTGTAGAAAACTCAAAATATAAAACAGAATTAGGGGGCACGGTGGTGCCTCCGCCAAGTCAGCACAAATTAAAAAAAAAACACAGGCACAGCCGTGCTATCCATACAGATAGTCATATTTTTCAAAATCAGTTTTTCTTTATTTGCTGAATTAATTTACGGTTTACTATTGATTGTTTACTTCCAGGATACAGAATTATTAAGTAAGAAACTAAAAAGTTTGACTACTAGGTACACAACATTTAACCAAACGGCCAATAATAATAAGGGTAGTAGTAATAAGGCCAGGGGTAATAATAATAGGGGTAACAGTAATAAGGGCAGTAGACGGGGCACTTTGTCTTATCATTGTTATCCTTATCATTGTTATTTTTATCATTGTTATCTTTATCCTTGTTATCTTTATCATCATCAGCTCTTCTCCCACGCTTAAAACAGGCTGGCTTGGAGAAACACTCGTTTATAATAACTAGTGTGATGAAGAACACGAAGAGATGAAATGGAATCTGAAAAAATGGGTTAATGCAGGTTTCAATATTTTTTCATGTCCATCATAACATGTGGTTCTATCTTATAACAATATAATTCGCTCGGGTGAAAATAGGGCAATTTACCCAGTCATGAGACCTAGCTACATTGATTTTTCGCCCCCCTAAACCCGTATATTGCTACTTTTACCGAAATTGTTTGAGCCGTTTTCGAGAACGTGATTGTAAAACAATTTAATATGCAATATGTTAAAAAAATCCTGTCCGATCCGAAAGGGGCATATAAGTATACCAATGATATTACCGAATAAAATATTCGTGAACATATTAATGAATTTTAAAATGCATGATTTTTGTACTCAAATTACCATCATTTCCCTGAAATGTAACAAACTTTTAACACGTGATAACACCATCTTCGGTATTTTGATCGTCAATTGTTTGTGTGTGACGTCACTGCCCGAAAAGCGCCCAGTTGCCATGTAAGTTTTCCCATTTTAGTACATTTATTTAATTTTTATCGGGTCATTTTTTTGCCAAAAAAGCTTAAAGTCCTAACTAATATTAAAAATGAGAAAGTAAGTTTGTTTGTTTGTTACTTTTTCACGCCTATCAACCAGTGAACTGATCATCCTGAAATTTTGCATATACGTTGTCAGGTGTACAGAAACGGACAAAGGATACAATCCGAAAAAAAATACTGTTCCCGAAAAAAATACTGTTCCTGTTGAGGAGTACAACCCGAATTGATTGTTAAATTCTAAATAAACGCGGGCGAAGTCACGGGCAAAAGCTAGTGATTACATAATTAGAATCTAATCTTGATAACTAAGAATACCCTCATGGATCGGACAGGGTTTTTTAGGGTTCCGTAGTCAACAAACAAGGAACCCTTATAGTTTCGCCATATCCGTCTGTCTGTCTGTCTGTCTGTCCGCAGCTAAGCTCAAAGACTCTTAGTTCTAGAAAGCTGTAATTTGGCACGAATATATAGATTAGTTACACCAACAAAGAGGTAAAATAAAATCTCGAAAAGTATTTTTTTTAGGGTATCGCCAGTACCCACACGTAAAGTGGGGATTTTTTTTTCTCACATTCCCCGTATTGTGGGAGGATAAAATATACTTTTCACAAAGGTTTCTATATTTACGCCGCTTGAGGTTCACTGCAGCCGCAGCGGCAGCGATAGCACAGCACGATGAGCTTGGAAGATGGACATAATTGTATTAGAAGGCGAACTTCTGCCTCCTAAACTGAGCCAGAAGTCTTCTCTGTTTAATGTTTTGAGCCAATATTCCTTCATATGACTGGCGCACTAATGCCTTTTTGTATAAGTGTGTAACATATGGGCGTTATTTTATATTATAAGTACTCACTTTTAACTCCAACATTTTTGCATATTATGCTTTAATTTAGCATGAGCGTAGAGTGATACTTCTGCTACGATACCGCCTATTCTTATCCGTCGAGTTGGACCTGCTACATGAACAGAAATATAATCGATTCATCAGACATGACTTACTAATTGGGTATTGATCTACCGTGACTTCTATTTTTAATTAGTTTACCGTTATAGTATCGACTAGAATGTACTTGAGGACTTTGTACGTACCTCGGATCCACATGGCCTTGGGTAACACGCGTGAGGCGGCAGCGACTGCAGATTAAATAAATGAGAGAAATTGGTTAGGGCATTAATTCCGTAAGGCGTTTAAGGGGCGGCCCTCCCCCCGACGACGGTCGGACCGTATCTCACCCAATCTCACGAACACAACGACGAGTGGTAGACAGAGGACTTGGCAAATATCATGTATTTTGCTTTCCTCAAGAAACAGTTAAAAAAAAAGATGCTGGTGGAATACATAACCTCCCTAGTAAACCTGTATCTCCACTGAAATATGGCTAAATCTTAAGGAATCCAGAAAACATTAAGTTTTCATTCATATTTTTTGGAATTACGGCGCACATCCAAATTTATCTTTATTTTATATATAATTTATAATTATTTTATATTTATACACTAGCTTTTGCCACTCGCGTTAATTTAGAATTTGTTTTTTTTTCTAAATAAACGCGAGCGAAACCACGGGCAAAAGCTAGTGATTAAATAATTAGAATCTAATCTTGATTACTAAGGTCGGACAGGGTTTTTTAGGGTTCCGTAGTCAACAAACAAGGAACCCTTATAGTTTCGCCATGTCCGTCTGTCTGTCTGTCTGTCCGCAGTTTAGCTCAAAGACTCTTAGTACTAGAAAGCTGTAATTTGGCACGAATATACAGATCAGTTACGCCAACAAAGTGGTAAAATAAAATCTCGAAAAGTATTTTTTTTAGGGTACCTAATCTTTGCTTGTAATAATACGGGGTGGAAGGGACACCGACGCGAAAACGGTTAGTCGTATTCAGTACATCATTCTGAGACCCTCTATATAGAAATTTTTCATCGGGTCTTAAAAAAGAAAACAGCTGATTCCTAGAAAAGTGCAATACCTAGTATATAAATCCACCAACCACCACGTACATACATGGGGCTATGACCTAGGTAGGTACAGCTACATGGTCAAAATGTATGGAAAAGCAGTTTTTTTTAGATTAGTGTTGAAACGGGTATTAGGCATTCAGTTAGATGTCTTTAAAATTAGTGTTGGTGAAAACAGGCATTAGGCATTCAATTAGGTATCGTTTAGTGTTGGTGAAAACGGGCACTAGGTATTCACTTAGGTGTCACTTAGTGTTGGTAAAACGGGCATTAGGCATTTAGTTAGGTGTCCCTTAGTGTTGGTGAAAACGGGTATTAGGGTTAGGTTAGATTAGGAACTTCGCTGACTAAATCCGGTTAACTAACTCAGGGGACCTGCTCATTCGCTCCTCACTCTACGATCGACCCGATCCAGCCAGTTGACCTCTTCAAAATCTCTTTTAGGTAGGTATGGGCTTTGTAGGTATGTGGTATGGTATGGTACTATGGTATGGTGTGGTGTGGGTGGTTGGATATGGGTTCCCCGAACTGCTTAAACCAATAGATGAGTACCTAATATTGTGCTTAAATCTTCATTGCGACGCTAATATTCAGAAGTCTGGAATCTTAGAATGGATATGCGGGCACCTAAATACCGTTCGTTAGCGGGAGCCAAGCCTCTCGGCTTAAACGATCGAGTTGGTGTCAATCAAAGATAAAATTAACTTTCATTGAGGTATCAATCAAGCTTGTCTAAGAAAAATGTTTTTTAGAAATAGTTTTTCTTTGCGCGCAAATTGTAAAAGATATAGGAAAGTCTCAGAATCAAATGTTAGACAGACGATTATTATATAAGACTCATAGCTTAGATCTCCCTAATGACTTAACTACTTACTGCCAATGCTTTATCCGACATAGAGACTTTAACCTTTTGAACGTCATTTGTCACGTCGTACACGTGACAAGCAAGCGCGTGCCCTGTATGCCAACGGCACAAATATGTGACAAAAAATGCTGTGCACTATAACACTAAATAAATATATTAGTAATTAGTGCGAGGTTAATTAAAATTTCAATGTCATGAGTAGTGTTTATTAGAAAATAACATAAAAAAATATTTTAATTTTACTGTTTATCTATAAAGTTTTGGAATCCTTATTCTTTTTGTAGGTATTTGGTATTTGCTGAGAAATTGTGGCTTGGCGTGAACGGTACGCGCGTGCGTTTATGCTCTGGCGTTCCAGTTAGCGCTAACACTAAACGATCATACTAAAATGAATAGGTACATTAGGTATGTACCCATTCATTTTGGTAGATTTAAAACTCGGCACTGAGTTAAGCGTTGGAAACCCAATATAACACTTTTATTGCGCAAACGCTTACGCAATCATTTTAGTGTCGCCTAGTCTTCTTGAAAAGTGGCAATAAAATGATTTAACTCTTTTACACCAAGTAACTCTTTTACACCAAGTAACGAAATAAGTAGAGATAACATTATCTGATATTCACAGAAGATATTTCTGAGTTAGGTTACAGTGCAGCATCCCCGAGTGTTATCGAAAAGGTCGACTATGTCATGAGACTTGGTGAATCCCATAAGATAATATGGTGGAAAGTGCGTACACAATGGCCTATGATTTATCTCACTGTGCTGACAGATTATGATCTATACGTAAGTCAATTAGACGCAGTATGAAGTAGTCCGGAGTCTTCGTTGGGTTCTTGTTGCTATTACTGCTTATCAGATTTTTTAAACGACTAAAAATGAATGCATCCGCAATTCAATTACGACTTTTCTTGTAAATATATGCCTATGATTTCAGCAAAAAAAACTTGGTACGTCATTCTTAAATAGCAAAACATGTCTACTTTTCATGTATTTATAAGACCTGTGTATACACCATTATTTTTAGGTCGTTCTGGAGCCGAATACCATGAACTCGAAACGATTGGGACTATTTTTTTCAAAAAATAACAATAAAAAAAAAACACGAAAGAATAAATTTAATGTTTTTTTTGTGAAATAATGAGAATCGATCGATGAATGAATTTTTCAATGGGTATCGTTCGCATGTGTTGCCGATCGTGGATACGTTTTACACACACAATCATAAATATGCATTTGAGTTCTCATTATTAAAAAAAAAACATTAAATTTATTCTTTCGTGTTTTTTTTTATTGTTATTTTTTGAAAAAACTTTTATGCAAAAAATAAAACCGACTCCAAAAACACAAAAAAAGTGAAAAATAATTTTAGCTTCAGAAGTCGGTGACTTTTGTTTATTTGATTATGATTTTTGTCACCGACTTCTGAAGCTAAAATTATTATTTCGATTGGGACTATTTTTTTTTTAAATAACAATAAAAAAAAACGAAAGAATAAATTTAATGTTTTTTTTTGTGAAATAATGAGAATCGATCGATGAATGAATTTTTCAATGGGTATCGTTCGCATGTGTTGCCGATCGTGGATACGTTTTACACACACATACCTACGCATTTGAGTTCTCATTATAAAAAAAAAAAAACATTAAATTTATTCTTTCGTGTTTTTTTTATTGTTACTTTTTGGAAAAAATAGTCCCAATCGTTTCGAGTTCGATGATCGAGTTCATGGTATTCGGCTCCAGAACGACCTAAAAATAATGGTGTATATATATAATTATATACGGTCAAATTGAGAAACCTCCTCCTTTTTTGAAGTCGGTTTAAAAAAAAATAGTCCCAATCGTTTCGAGTTCGATGATCGAGTTCATGGTATTCGGCTCCAGAACGACCTAAAAATAATGGTGTATAATAATATAATAAAATATAAGACATATACTCATGTTTTTACAAAATAAATATATCTTCATCTTTGCCCGGAATGAATTTTGGTTTGATCAAAATTGTGAGGTATGTATGTAGGTACTTACTTGTCGTTATTTAGACTTCCAAAAAGAAAAATAAAACTTATTATTCATATTCTTATTCATATCTTTATTTGCATTCCATAATGTGTAGTTTATTAAATATTTTTATGGACATTACGTAGGGACTATTTGAATGTAGACTCATGCGAGAGGACTAGAGGAGGGTAACATTAACATGTTTCTGTATCTGAAAGATCGTTCGCTATGTATGATATGTATGATATCTCCCCCAAATTGATCAAATCTGTCAGTCACAAACTAGTTCCTGCCATAACGCACATTTGCAATCTTGCAATATCCACTGGCACTTTCCCCAAGACTCTCAAAAAAGCGATCGTTCATCCAATCTTTAAAACAGGTGACAGAGGCAGTGTGAATAACTACCGACCGATCTCGGTCCTTCCAGCAATTTCAAAAATACTGGAAAGGATCATCCACAAAAATCTCCTCAAGTTTCTGGACAAATATAAAATCATCGCTGAAAACCAGTACGGCTTCAGAAAGGGGGTATCGACGGAAGACGCGGTATTAGCCCTACTGGACTCTCTTGTCAACAAAATTGACTGTAAACAAAAATGTGTCGGCGTATTCTTGGACCTCTCCAAGGCCTTTGACACTGTCTCTGTCCCTATCTTACTCAGAAAATTGGAACAGATTGGAATACGGGGCCCAGCTCTAAAACTGCTTAAAGATTTTTTGTCGGACCGGACCCAATGTGTCAAAATAGGCGAGTACATCAGTAGTGAACAACTGTTAGATTTCGGTGTGCCGCAAGGAAGTTTGCTCAGCCCTCTCCTCTTCCAAATCTATGTTAACGAACTCTGTCTACTTACCCTTCCTTCTACTCACATTATAGCGTACGCCGATGATACTGTTTTACTGTCCAACGGACATGATTGGGAAACGGCAAGGGAGGCCGCTGAAAGATCCTTGACCCAAGTAATGACCTGGTTGGGTAACAACAGCTTAACCCTGAACGTCAGCAAAACAAGCTTTATAACCTTTGGTTCCAGACCCTCTACCCTACCATCGGACCACTCAATACAAATTAAAGCCCATGTCTGTAACAGGGTCGACCGCAAAAAGCCCTGTTCATGCCAGACTGTGACAAGAGCCTCCTCAGTCAAGTACCTCGGCCTATACCTGGATTCCAGTCTCAGCTGGAAGACTCACATCGAATCTCTGTCAGCGCGTACCAGAAAGCTCATTTACGTGTTCAAAAAGTTAAAAACATCTGCTCATAAAGATATCCTAAAAATGGTATACACCGCTTTATGTGAATCAACATTAAGTTATTGTATCGTTGCGTGGGGTGGTGCCGCCAAAACAATTCTCATACTAGCTGAAAGAGCCCAACGTGCAGTCATCAAAGTCCTATTAAATAAACCATTTAGGTATCCCACTCAGCAAGTTTATTCAGACTTTAACGTACTGACAGTACGTCAAATGTTTATGCTTCGTGCGCTCACACGTACACATAAAATTTCCCCTCCCAATAGATCTAAAAGCCCTACGCTCAAAAGAAGACCAGTTTGTCCCAAAGTTTGTACAAACACCACCTTTGCACGTCGGCATAACCGTTATTTAAGCGCCTCACTATACAATAAATTGAACAACACATTGAACTTTCATTGTTTAAACAAACATCAATGCAAACAAAAAATTAAAGGATATCTGCTTACCTTAGATTATGACGACTCGGAAGAATTAGTCAAACCATAATTTTCAGGCTCCCACTCACACTTACTCACCTGTACTCACCTATACATTTCTACACTCACTCATACACAGCTACACTTACACAAATACACACAACCCGCACATTTACAGATACTCCCTTTTTCTTATTATTAATTCATATAAATTTCATTTCCTTTTTTTCCCAACGTTCTCATTTTTTTTTTCTCCTAGAAATAAAATTGTACTAGTCTAGTTTATCTTTTTTACAAAGTGTACATTATTAATTAGAAAGCGACCACTATAGTATCCATATTGGACGGATGGATGACCCCTATAACACAGGTTTTACCTAGCATGGGGGTCATTGATCATTTTTTTTTGTTTTTGCTATTTGTGCGCTTAAATTAAGTTCACCCTGTTATCTGTGTACTCTTTTTTTTATGTCAAATAAATATTATTATTATTATTATTATTATTATTATGTTTATCACCGCGGGTTGTAAAAAAGTTCGTGTATACTTGAATCTGCTCCTAAGCTATGGTAGGAAGATGACAATGGCTAAAGAGAAGGCTGGTACAGACGGTGTCGTATAGATCAGTGATATTAAATCTGGAACTAGGCATAGAGAGGGATAGCAATGCTAGATGTTTTTATCTTTTCTGCGTTGATCATAATAACTTAACTTTGCTCTAAAGCTAGCAATGTATTAGATTCGCGAAATATCTTATTCATTTCCGTTTAAATTCATATCAGTCTTAATTCACTTCAATAAACCGCTAAAACACCACATATCGTTGATATACACTCGACGTCTGAAAGTATTGCTTCTCCTTTTCACACCATCCGGAAAAATAGAGACAGCATGAATGTTGGGTTGGAAATTTGTGCGCAGTAACTTTTAATAGGCGTGCAAGCAGTAATGAAGGGACGTATTCTTAGCCAATCAGCCAGAAAAGGTAGGGTTTTGTATCAAGATCAATGTTTTATAAATAAATATGTTATTGTTTGGTTTGGGTTGTTAATCAGTTCTATTTTTGGATCTTCTATTGTGTGCCGTACACTGTGATAAGCACAAGTTACACAGCCTTTGTGCCTTCGCATATATTTTGCTTTCACATTTCTAAAATAGAATAGAATATTATGCAATTTTTAAAATAAACAAATAAAATAGAATTCATTTATTTCAGATAACTTGATCCATTCAGTCCGATTAAAATAAAATAAAAAAACATTGAAATCAACAAAAAAAATTAAAAATAAATTAACATTGAAATCAGTATCAAAAATAAAAATGACCATTATAATCAAATTAAATAAAATAAAATATTATAAAGATTAGCCAGTTAACAAGGGTAGACAATGACAAGGACGACCATGGTAGCCACAAAGTTGTTACAATAGAATAGTTTTTTTTTATTAATCTTTATAACACAATTTGTTTTTCTATTTGTATTATGTTTTTTTCAATCGTAATGTTAGTGGCGCTTTTATGTTTCATTTTATTTTATGGAATTTCTACACAATGTACTTATATTGTTTTGAAATAAATGACTAAATGACTAAAATGGTATGGTTCAGGACATGCGAGTATCCACCGCTAAAAGGTAGATGCAGGACAGACAGAGTTTAAACTACAATAAACTCGTGTTCTTCATTTTTATATACATTGATTACATTTTAAATATTCCAATATATAAAAAATAATATAAACATAGCGTGGTATCGGGAACTGGGTACAAGCTACCGGCGGCGGTCAGAGCTCCAGAGAGAGGAACCTCCTAACAATATGAGCCGTGTCCAGGAGTACCACTTTTTGAATCAAGCCCTTGATCCAGCTGCCTAATAAGAGCCTCCTCAGGTATTGGTCGGGGCTCTTGGCACTTAAGCCATTGGCTGGTTGGTAAGTATAACTATCATTATAATTATCATGATTATCCTCAGCCCGACTTCGTCCACTAACTGGTATAGCTCTCTCTTTTCTTACGCCAATCTCCACGTTTCTGTGCCAGCCACATCCAGATTTACACACAATGGTCTCAATGTCATCTGCCCATCTCGCCGCCGGAAGACCATAGCTTCTGTCCAGTCGGTGTTGGATGGAGAGGGAGAGGAAAACTAAAGAAAAGATGGATGGATTGTGTGAGAAAAAGGAGTAAATGATACCGTAACGATAGACAGGGCGAATGGAAGAAAAAAACGTGTTGCACCGATACCAAGTAACAAGGTATGTACAAGGGCAGGAAGATGAAGTATGCTACTGGACTTTACTCCACTTGTCATAGCATATCGTTCTGACTAATGGAAAAGGGCTCAACTCACCGTAAAGTAGTGTTCACACGAAAAGTAATTTAAAGGCCCGTCCCTTTAAATTACTTTTCGTGTGAACACGTGTGCCATATAAAGCTTTGTAGTGTGTCCTGTGTGTCCAATGTGTGTCTTACTACCACTTTTGCTTTGAAGTGGACGATTATTTTTATGATGGTTTTCGTACAAAGCGAACTGTGACCGCACCGTGAGATTCATTGTGGTTGATACAATAGTTAGTTGTAATTCGGCTTGATGCAGAGATAGGACGCCACTCGTGCGTGCACTCCATTACAATGTTAAAATACTACAATATTTGAGCAATTTTTGGAAAGTATCACAATGATTTTAATCAAATTCTTTTGTGTTTACATAGGTATGTGTATGGTATGTTTTCTGTTACAAAAATTTGGTACTCGTAGTTACGACATTTTGATTTGCGTGAAAGTTTAATGTCCGATTATTGTTTTAAGTTTATTGAATATTTTAAAGTTGCATGACATAGGCTTAGTTTTGTTGTGCTAAATAAAACTACATAACGCTCTTTTAGGGAACATTTTATTATGTACTTAGACTTACAATTTACTTTCACAACAATGACAATGGAGGCGCTGCTTTACTTGTATTGCAATATTATGAATGAAAATTGTAGTAGTCGCCTCTCGAAACTAGAGGCACCACTGTAAAACTATTCGAATATACTAGACGTTTCTGGAACCGAAAGTTGAGTGTAAACGCGAGTTCTTTCCACCCACATTTCTTTTGTAGCGCCCTGTTCGCTTCAAGACACGAAAGAGTGCACAAGTCTCATAAGTTTTTAACCGCGTTTAGATAGGATTGTTAAACTGTAGCCATCCTTGCCCGAAATCAGTGAATGTAATAGTTATAAAACCTGTGGATACCGACAATAAATCTTGTAGTAGTGTGCGTGTGCCTTTCATTGCTGCCGGATTAGTCCTCTGTCCTCAACACCAATCTGACCAATGAGCAAAAGCTATTTTGAAATATAAAATTGAAATACCAGATTTTCAACCAATGACGATGCTTAGAACCAGCTATGCTAGCGCCATTAGTTTCACAGTTGCCGTCCCCATTGCGAAAAAATAATCAGCTGCCCCACACTCACCACCATATTTGTTGTCGATATTGAAATTTTGTATGTTGTGGCCCAAATCGTACCCTGAACTGTCTACTTTGAGGCGCACTGGAAAATAAGTAATATATAAACTTATACTGTCACTTACGGGATATCTTCCGTGATTGTTCATAATTTTGAGCTCCCGATATTTCAACGCTGTTGTACGTTGACGCAAGCGCCATGTTTGTTTGCCTTGACAGGAGAATGCGGGTGGATGGAAAAAAAAAAGAAAATTATGAACAATCACGGAAGATATCCCGTAACTGACAGTATAAGTTTAGTTTTAAAGCGTGAAAGCTTAAAACAGTGTAAGTAATATATACTTTCTTACATTACAGCTGTAGTAATATTAAAGCTAGTCTTCATATAAACTTCCATCCCCTATTTTACCCCTTTAGGGGTGGAATTCCCAAAAATCATTTCTTAGTGGATACTTACTTTTTACAAAGAACACACCTTCCAAGTTTCATGTCTCTAGGACCAGCGGTTTGGGCTGTGTGTTGATATATCACCCCGTCAGTTAGTCAGTCAGTTTACCATTTTATATATATATATATAGAAGATAGATTGGGATACCATAGAGCTGGTCTGGTGATGAACTGGGCAGATGGCCATGGGAACTCCTCCATGAAAGTCCCGTCGCACATTTTCTCGTTACATTACCGGTGTAAAGACCACTTAACGAATCTGAATGGCATTTGTTCTCCCTGTTTTTTCAATCATTTTTTTTGTTCTGAATCGTACCTTCTAGTTATGGTGATATTGGAGGTCAAAGTTCAACCTTTTAGACAAGTCAAAAAAATATACAAGTTGTTTATGTTATAATATAACTTTACTTTAAAAACCTCTATTTCCCCTGTACTATTCAATGCATCAGCACAATGTTTTAAGTGCGTATACATTGAGTTTTACCGTAAAACGTTAGTTTTCACCCACAAAAACAGTCATTTTCCAGCATTAATTTATGCGTAGGTAGAGTTACGAGTACTTAGTTTGATGTACAGAATGATTAGTTCACGGTATCGTGAAGGATCAGTTTATACCTTATATATCTTGATAGTCATAGACAAAGTCTGAGGTCTGATGATGAACCAGGAAGGTGTTCACAGGAACTGCGTTAGTAAACAAGGTAGCAACGTATCACAAAGGTTACCTAATCCTTTTTTTTTTGTAAAAAATACTCGTACGCTACGCCATTTTGTTGTTGTATGAAAGTTTAATTTACGCAAAATGGAACTCTGTGAAATACTCATATAATATCTCTTGCTGCAATATTTTTAGCTTATTTTGTAAAAGTTTTAAGATAATCGTTTTAAGTAAGTAAGTTACATCACTTGGGTCATATCTTATTTGATGTGCTAAATAAAACAACATTTAGATTTCTTGATTAGGTTTTTATTTTTATTTTAATTAAGATTACAATATGGTTAAACATTCCATAGGAATGATTTGGTAACTTTAAAATCTATATATATAGGTAATATTATGTACATTGCCATATACAAAAAGCCTGTCTTCTTAGCGTATCGATGACAAATTCAAATTGATTCAACCCATTTGGCGGCGAGTTTGGCTTTCAGAAGCGTCCATCAGCTCCTGTGATGTGTAACTAATACAATAATAGGACAGGTAGGACACGATATCAAGTGTCCCGTCGTTTGTGGGACAACACCGCATTTACACTCCAGGGCAGAGTCATCTATGAATCTCTACCTGAACAGGTTTCCTTGCCAAAAACGCTATTGACACTCCAATACCCGTTAGCAGTTTTTTTTCATTGAACAAACACAAATTGCCTAGTGCCTGCTTAATAAAGTGTGTGACAAGGTGTGCCTATTTGTACGATAAGCCGCACGTCAGAGGTAGCTAAACCAGTAAAAGCTGGCCTCGTATTGCATTGAAATTCCGTACGACGCTGGGCCAGTTAAAGGTCAAATAAAAAAAGTAATTATAAAGTATAAAACCTTACTGGGTTTTTCAATGGGTCCCGCCTGCTTCCGAATGTACTTGTTTTTTTTGGTATTTTAGTTGGGATTTCTTACTTCCAGCTTAAAGTTTTCACAGACATTGATTTATTAATTTGTACCTATATGATTTGTCATTTTGACCAATTTTAAATAGTTATAAATCTTAAATGGACACTCGAAATGAAAAATTACAATGAGAAACCTAGAGATGATTTTCAAATACCTATTCAATGGTACCCCACATTAATAGTTCATAGTTCATCGACTTATTTTTTTTATTATTCACAATTTGGCGTCAGGTTGTCGCCATATTGAATTTTGGTTACTGTCATGCATTTAGTGCCACTCACAAGATTAAGACAAATCGATTGACAAAGAATAGAAGAATAATCAAAATCAGCCCACGCGTATGGTCTCTAGAGTGCCAAAAAGGAACAAACATTCATCTCATCATCAACTTACAGCAGTCCACTGCTGGACGTAGGCCTCCTCAATCGAACGGCACTCAACTCAATTCTCAGCAACTCTCATCCAGTTGCTACCAGCCACCCTGCGAAGATCGTCACTCCACCGAGCCTGAGGGCGTCCCACCTTACGTTTGCGGATTCGCGGTCTCCACTCAAGAACACGTACATACAACAACATACATATAAAGGCTGATAAACACATTATCCACTCTCAGCCGGCCAAAATAACCATTGCCTTGCGGTCTACAGTTGGTGCTGGGTATTCGATAAGTACATTTTTAAACTTCTGTAGGTTTTGAATACAGATTTGGGTTATTGTTTTATAATGTTTATCCGTGGTAACTATGGGCCAGAAAGTGTACTTAGATATTCGTCATCGGAACATGAGTAGGTTCTGCAGCAGTCGTATCGGCGAAGAACGGCACAGAGCGCGCTTCCTTGGACACCGGTATCTTCTGACGCACATTGCAAATTGTCTGGAATGAGGAAAGTTGATCAATTGAGGCACAGTAGACATAATATGAGTATTAGCAGACAGTATATCTACTAGGAACAGATAATAGGAAGCGGCTCACAAACACGTGCTTACACGAATTCTAAGCTTTAGGTAACATGTTTCATGGCCTAGCTGGTTTGCTGGTTCTGGGTTCTCTTTATACATGAATAATGTAGTTCATTTTACTTAAAAATGTCATCCAGGGTTTTATGAAATTAATCACTTCAGTACAGTCACCCAGTGACGGTGCGAGTTTTAAGTCCTGGGTCCGAACTAGGGCATGCAGAACCGGTACCGGTTCAGTGGTAAAAACCGGGATTTCCCGGAATTTGCTAGTTCCGGGAACCGGTTTAGCATTCCCTAGTTATAATCTGGGCTGGTGATTTACTTTGTGTTATTTAATAACCACTGCATCCGGTTAGACTGGAAGCCGACCCCAACAGAGTTAGGAAAAGGCTAGGCAGATGATGATGCTCTCAAAACAGCGAAGGCTCTCAATGAGCACCGGCAAGTCATCTGCCTGCGTAGTGAATTACGGTCAACTCTTTCTCAAGGAGAGGGTTCCAGTGTGTGTGCAGTCGAAGTTGTTACAGTATTTATAAGCTAATTATGCGCACACAAAAAAACGCAGCCCCAAGATACAATTTTGCTATACGTTTCTCACGATAACCCCGAATCCCGCATCATTGAATGCCATATCATCTTTCCTTTTGGCAGTTAACTTGTATAAGCTGTTAAAGACTTCGGCAAACTAGATGTGCGTGTATTACATCTTACCTATCACACTCGCACAGTCTGCCGGCACAGCCGTTAATGAAATCGTACTGCGAGTCAAAGTTCTCAAGCGCGCACAACGGCTGTCCATGGTAGCACTTCCAGAAGTAAGGCTGCAGGTAGACGGTGTAGAATGGGCAGTAGATGTTCTCGTAGCATTCGTCGTGGAGCTTGCAACACCTGGAGGTTAAATGGACTTGTAAACTTTCCCTAAAAAGCTATGTTGTTGATGGCAAATGAAAAATTGCTTGTGGGAGAGCATGGTTACTGGCAAGAGTCTAAATTCAAGAGCGATTTTATGAAATTATGGGAAGAAATACAGGGTGGCGCTTACAATACGACAATAACAGACAAAAAACCCAAAAACAAACACAAACACATACCCCTGTAATGATAGTATAAGCTGTTATAAATAAATAAATAAATAAATGAAAACACTGGTAATACTATTTCATAGGAATATTTTTAAATTATCAAATAATATTTTTAATCCGAACATCGAAATCAACAAAAATATCCAAAAAATCTAAATAGAATAAAACTGTTAACGAAATACAACACCATTTATAAATATTGGTTTACTAACCATTAGTATAATTTGGACTAATTCGCGTCTGGAAATAAAATTTAAGGAACGAATTTGGCAAAGGTTCTTGAAGTAGCGAGTTAGCAATAAGTGTTTAGTGTTTATACCGATTGCGGGGGTCATTAACCTGTCAGTGCTAGCCTATTAATGCTGAAAATGAAAAATAATGTCTAGTGACTAAACTACTGGATATATTCGAATGAATTTTTGTATGCAGACTGGGAGGAAACGTCATCAGGTACACGCAGTTTAATTTATTGTCGTATTGTCGTCGCCACCCTGTATATGTATTTTTAAAAGTTGACAAGTTTATTGGTGTCCGTGACTGTTCAAGACGGAGACTTATCCTTCACGCACGTGAATTTATACAGGAAAGACGAAGGACACAAAAACTATGCAAAACTACAGCATAGTCGTAGTATGCAGGAAAACTATGCATTTAGGAAATCTGAAAAAGGTTATGGAGGTCCTGACCTCCTTTCTTAATCAGTTTACTTTCTCACCTGTCTATCCCGTCCGTCGGTCTACCCGAGCCCAGGAACCCGCAATAGCACCCATAACCCTTGTAAGAGAGAGGATCACAGCCGGTGGCGCAGTACATCATATTGTAGAGGTGGAAGACGCCTCGCTTGCCGCGGTTCTCCGACTTGCTCATGTACACTTGAGGATCTATGTTCCTGAAAGGTGTTCGCAATGGGATCATTTTGTTTTTAACGTGCAAGCGTCAGGGTAGCACGCAAATTATTATTTTTTAATTTGCCAGGCTGTATGCTGAACAAAATATGATTTGCGGCCAAAAGAAAATTTGAATGTCGAATGTTTCCCTGGCGCTTCGGTCTTTTAAAGAAAAAGACGTTTTATCTCGAGCAGTACTAACTAGGTATAATTATGAAAGTAGTCTTTCTATCCTACCTACATACTGCAATATGAAACCAGTGTTAGAGCTGTGCAGGTGGCTACATAATGGTCGGATACAATTTGAGTAAACCCGATAAGCAAAAAGAAGCTAGTTGAAGGGGTTTTCGCTATCCTTGTCAAGACTATGAGGAACTCATAAGATAGTCGGATACGGAAAAAGCAAAATCAAGTCTGTTAAAAGAGGTTTTATCAATGATCATTCTTAAGCACTCCTTCAGAGTTGAACCTGCACTAGGCAGTCAACATTTCTGACCGCTTTTCGATACACGCTAAAGGCGACCGATTACGTTCATTTTTACTAACATCCTGTGGCACGTAAATTAATGCTTGATAAAAGTGCACTGTTGTTTTTTCGCTGAGATATTCGATGACGCTGTCTCGGTGATTATGAAAACGGGAAAACTAGAAACACTTGTCTTTTTAGAGTGTTATTGAGTGTTTTTGTCAGGAATTTCTCATTAACAGCTACGGAGTCTGACTTTGTGCCCGGTTGATGGCAATGGGCTCACCCCCTATTACATGCGACTTAAAAACGGAACCGAAATGTGGGTGTGCTGAAAGATACACTTCTGCCCAACCCTTCAGGGAAAACAAGCGTGATGATACTTTTTGAAGACTTACCTGACTCCTTTCTTATAATCATCCTCCGGAACAGAATACCTGAAAGGGTCTCTTGCAAATCCAACCAGAAGGGGACCACTGGCATCCTTATACCGTGGCCGATCATCAACCTCGTTGACCCTGGAGTCATTGTAACTATACTTATCGCTATTACGATGGCTATTAAAGCTATTGACTGGGTTGTATGGCCTGTGAATGGGTTGCAGCTGGGCGTAATGTGTGTTGTTGTAGATGTGCTCGTAGGTCAGGTGGCTTGGCCATTCTGGAACAAAAGGAAGTTGGTTATTATAATGCGTCAGAGTATTTTGAAGGAGCAGGAGCAGCACAGTCGGGCATTCTTGCACATAGGTATATATATATTTTCTCAAGACATCTAGTGACTGACATACCTATCAGACTCTGACAGGTGAGAATGGGTACTTAACTAAAGGGCCGTCTCCACGAGCGAGAGAATCGCGGCGATATTACGTTTTTGTATGGGATAATATCGTCGCAATTCTCTCGCTCGTGGAGACAGCCCCTTAGTGTTAGTAGTGTCGCTATACAAGGATTTTTCTCAATATTTTTGATACAGGCCTCCACGAAGTCTCTATAACCATAGATATGTGTATGGCCATTTATTGAAAATTCAATGAAGATATAGAATATAATAATTGTATAAATAAAATTGTTGGTAAGAACGGGGTGAACGTCAGATTCGCCGGTCAACAGTCGTATGTAGCTTTGAAATTGTGCCTATAAATTACTTATCAATTACTTATATTTGCTTACCATGATGAGAGAATTGCTTATTTCATAAGTAAAAAGAATTAAAACATTTAAGGTTGACCAGCCATTCTGATATCAGAATGGCTGGTTAATCTCTGTAGAGTAGTACCTATGAGGAATTACTGAAATTTTCATGGGCGAAAGATTGCTTATCAATTGCTTATTTCACAATTTATAAACAAAGGCCCTGTTTATTCACTCTTTACGCTAGCCACGAGTTTAAAAGCCTCTGCGCCTGTTAAAGTATGGGAGCAAACTGACGTATGTTCGTACTTGTTACTTTATTTTCTGTAATAGCCAAACGGTGCCTAGTTCTATATTATTTGTAATCATATCATCTTCCTGCCCTTGTCAAATGTTATTTGGGGTCGGCGCAACACGCCACGGTATCCTTAAATCCTTTTTCTTTCATATCATTCCTCACACAATCCATCCATCATTTCCTTGTTCTTCCTCTCCCTCTCCATCCATCAACATTTATATACATTATATATTTTATTATTCTCACCAGACTATGTAATTAGAAAAACCGGCCAAGTGCGAGTCAGACTCGCGCACCGAGGGTTCCGTACAAACCTGTAGGTATATAAGTAAAAGTTATGGTATTTTTATTGCTAAATGAAATCCATAACATAACAATGTGGAAAGCTGACGGTACCTTGTCAATACATATATGAAAACATTATGTATGTTCGGTAAAATATACTATGTGATGTAACTAAAAATTTAAGATTTTCGGAATTTTTCCTATATGTGTACTTTATAACGTTGCTTCATGCCAAATTTCAAGATTCCAGGTCGTCTGGAAGTATCCTTTAGGTTTTGATTCCCTTGCGAGTAGTTGCGAGTTTCAAAATATGCGGCTTTAATTGCTGTATCTTTTGATTGCGTTGACGTAGAAGTTTGATTTTGTTACAGCTTAAAGATATTATAGACTTGAGTATTTGTTAAGAATTTCAATATAATACCACTACGCGTTCATGAGTAAAGGGGTAATAAGTTTAAAATTATTAAAAATATTTTTATTATATGATGTAACTAAAAATGTATGCTTTTCGCAATTTTTCCTTTATCTGTGTTATAAGACGTTGCTTCGTACCAAATTTCAAGATTCTGAGTTCACGGGAAGTACCCTGTAGGTTTTGATTCCCTTGCGAGTAGTGGCGAGTTTCAAAATATGCGGTTTTAATTCCTGTTTCTTTTGATTGCGTTGACATAGAAGTTTGATTTTGTTACAGCTTAAAGGTATTATAGATTTGAGTATTTGATATGAATTTCAATATAATACCACTACGTGTTCATGAGGAAAGGGGTAGTAAGTTTAAAATTATTAAAAATATTTTTATTATATGATATAACTAAAAATGTATACTTTTCGCAATTTTTCCTATATCTCTGCTATAAGACGTTGCTTCATACCAAATTTCAAGATTCTGAGTTCACGGGAAGTACCCTGTAGGTTTTGATTCCCTTGCGAGTGTCGAAAATTTGCGGCATAAACGGGAGTATCTTTTGATCGCGTTGACTTAGAAGTTTGATTTTTTCACAGCTCCAAGAGACCATAGACTTGAGTATTTGATATGAATTTCAGCTTTATACCTCCACGCGTTCCTGAGAAAAAAGGTCTTGACAGACAGACAGACAGACAGACAGACAGACGGACAACAAAGTGATCCTATAAGGGTTCCGTTTTTACCTTTTGAGGTACGGAACCCTAAAAATGTGAGTGTATATAAATATAGATAAAAATGAAAGACAACGGGTTTTTTTATTGAAAAACGTCTAATAAAATTATTCTTATTTATTTATGTAGTCGTACAAATAAATAACATGACATCTATCTTACTTCTTACTATCTTATCTTACTTCTTATCTTACTACTATTATAAATGCGAAAGTTTGGATGGATGTTTGTGGCTCAATCACGCCAGAACGGCTGAACGGATCTGGATGAAATTTGGAACAGAGATAGATTATAGTCTGGAATAACACATAGGCTATATATTATCGCGCTATTAACTTAGGGGGCTACTGTTTGACAACTGACTACTGTCATTGCATGCATTAGAATAGAACGGCTATTTCAAAAGATTTGTCACAGGTATAAGTAGCCTATCGTAAACCAGGGTTCGCTAGTTCAACTAGTAGTAGTAGTAGTAGTGTAGTAGTAGTAGTAATAACTTACCATTTCAATTTAAGAGGTTACAATTTCCCTGGCTTTTACAATGACAATTAACAGATCCCAGGACCAAACCATAAAAGTGACAGGCATTCAATTGTGCAGTCCATGCTTCTCACACGGTCAATTATATGTTGTTTGTTCAGTGCCGTGCGTTTGATGGTTTACTTTGAAGAGAAGGTTGTATAGGGCCAAAATAAACGGTTTAAAGCGCCTCATTTCGTCGCCATCGTCGCCTAATTTAATTTTGTTTCGGATCTCTGCACCCAGAATTACAGTACCCAAAAGGACGCATTTTGAAGTCATCACCCATATTATCACATTTTGATCAGCCAGTCAGTTCTCACACATAACATAACATCACGCCTGTAATCCCCGACGGGTTAGGCAGAGGTGTACCTTATCGTACACCCACATTTCGCCGTTCGTTATGTTGAAGTCCCATGTGATAGGGGGCGAGCCTATTAAATTCTATTCCACCAACCGGGCACAAATCTAGATTCCGGGACTGCTATTGAGAAATTCCTGATGGAATACCCCAATAACACTATTAATTTATAGTATTTTTTCAATTGCACACATTGTTTAATGTTCAGTGGAAGAGCCACAAGCAACACCTAACACAAGCATCTTCTTGCTTATAAGGTGATCTTCAAATCATGTGCGTTATAACTTTATGTAATTTAAATAACATTTTATAATAATTTGACGCAAACTCACATTTTTCTAATTACTGAGTCTGGTGAGAATAATAAAATATTATGATGAATATAAATGTTGATGGATGGAGAGGGAGAGGAAGACCAAGGAAACGATGGATGGATTGTGTGAGGAATGATATGAAAGAAAAACCGGCCAAGTGCGAGTCGGACTCGCGCACGAAGGGTTCCGTACCATTATCTATAAAAACGGCAAAAAAAATCATATCTGTTGTATGGGAGCCCCACTTAATAGTTTTTTTTTATTTTTTAGTATTTGTTGTTATAGCGGCAATAGTAATACATCATTTGTGAAAATTTCAGCTTTCTAGGTATCACGGTTTATGAGATACAGCCTGGAGACAGACAGACAGACAGCGGAGTCTTAGTAATAGGGTCCCGTTTTACCCTTTGGGTACGGAACCCTAAAAAAGGATTAAAGGATACCGTGGCGTGCTGCGCCGACCCCAAATAACATTTGACAAGGGCAGGAAGATGATATGATTACAAATAATATAGAACTAGGCACCGTTTGGCTATTACAGAAAATAAAGTAACAAGTACGAACATACGTCAGTTTGCTCCCATACTTTAACAGGCGCAGAGGCTTTTAAACTCGTGGCTAGCGTAAAGAGTGAATAAACAGGGCCTTTGTTTATAAATTGTGAAATAAGCAATTGATAAGCAATCTTTCGCCCATGAAAATTTCAGTAATTCCTCATAGTTACTACTCTACAGAGATTAACCAGCCATTCTGATATCAGAATGGCTGGTCAACCTTAAATGTTTTAATTCTTTTTACTTATGAAATAAGCAATTCTCTCATCATGGTAAGCAAATATAAGTAATTGATAAGTAATTTATAGGCACAATTTCAAAGCTACATACGACTGTTGACCGGCGAATCTGACGTTCACAGAACGGGTCGATCGAGCTCGCAAAGTGTGAAAACATACATTTCCTGTTAGGACCAAAGTACTTTATGGCATCATCAACAACTGGCTTTTTTTTTTTTGGTATGGGAAATCATCAAATGACTCCTCGCGCTCTGGGCGGAAGGGAGTGTCAGACTTTTACTGAGTAAAACCTATCCATGTTCCTTCTTTTGCCCTTTGTGTTCCAGGGCCGCGGTATCAGTTTCGAACAGTCCCGCAGCCCTGGCAGGCTTCGGCCCTTGCAGGCCTCTCCTGTTTGCTGGCATCTCTTTGAGGCGCGCGTGGAACACGAACGCGCCGTCGACACGGCCTGTCGTCATAAGACGGAGGACGGACGGCCAGCTAGCCCATTACTCACCGTCCACAGACCCGCGCCTACGGTGGCAGAGAGCCACCACGTGGCCCCCGACGCCCGGGGCATCTCCCGCGGCGGCTAGGACGTGGCGTTCTCTCCCTCTCACGTTCCGCCACCTCCTTCGCTAGCATGACTGCTTCGCACAAAGAGGTGACGGCTTCCCATTCCCTCTCGCCCCGGACCATGGCTTGAACCAGGGCCGGACGCGAAAGGTCGCCGCTACATCATCATCTGCATAGCCTTTTCCCAACAATTTGTATCAGTACAATGTTTGCGCTATATCCATATCAAATGAGTTCAATCAATGCAGATCATAATCCATGTGTTTTGTGGCAAAAATACTGTTTCAGTGTTCACGCCCTGATTACCACATCACAATGACTATTAATTGAATAGATTCGCTTACAATGAAGATAGTGCGATACCGATACAATACACAATAGTGATGGATCTAACGGACTATGAAAATATATATTTCGAACATTTGAAGGATAATGCGCTCGATAAACCAGTTGATATAGGAAGTAGACAATTCTAAATATATGGATACGTCGGGGAAAATGTTTTAATTCAAAGTTTGCGTGTATGTTGCTTTCGGCTGCAATGATGATCATTATGATCGAACTGTTATCTATCAAGTAACCCATTGATGTTTTATCTTCAACAGACTTGATTCTATTGGACGGGTGCAATGCAAATCCAATGGTCCAAATCACACCCTTAATTATGATCATTGATTATTTATTTATTTAGGTTAACCAACAATTCTTATTGTTATTCTTTATTGTACACAAAATAACAAATTTGGATACAATTTGCATTAATATAACTTATGTACAATGGCGAGCTTAACCCAGAATTGGGTTTTCTTACAGCAAACCAAATTTTTACTGCGAGATTTGCAGAAGAGGGTATATTTATGGTGCATGCACAAAAAACGGCTTACATAACATATTTATAACATATTGAAATTAGAATTTATACATACAAAAATAACAATAAAAAGCAATAATAAAGAAAATTATCAAAACATTCAATTCTGTATACAACATAAGAAAATCATTGGGATGTAAATAACTTATTAAAATCAAAATTAAAATCATGATTACCTAACTATGGGGAACTATGGCGTGATGACATGGTGATGACTGTCTTTCGCAAAGATATCGCGTAGCATTTAATAGTAACAATAGAAGCTAAGTGGGTGACATATTGACCTTTGCGTTGCATTTTTGTGTTACGTAATATTTAACGATATTACTCGCAATATTTCTGCTCATAGGATTCCAGTTTTGATTGAGATATCGATTCGATATGGATGTTTTAAGCAATTCTATTTCATAACGACCTGAGCTATTCCATAAATTGCAACGTGTGGTTTGCAAATAACACTTTGTTTGAGAGATGATAGGTATCAATAAGTTTTCTATAATATTTATTATTGTTGCGGTTTTGGTATTTTTTTTTCAATGGCCTTGTATGTCCCACTGCTGGGCAAAGGCCTCCCCCATATCCTTCCAGGTACTCTTCTCCTGCGCCACCTCGAACCCCTATGGTATTTAAATTATGTAAAATAGATTTCGATTCAGGAGTGTTCCCAGATTATGCAGCGTGTGTCCGAATTTTGTGGTCATGATTAAGAGTACAACCCATCAAGTTGAACAACTTTATTCGACTTTCTGTAATAGCCGAAAACAATATCAAATGTCCCATACATTTGGGTCCAGTTATAGGGTAAACATGACCACACATGTCTGATACACGCTGTTTTTTTACTTCTCTCAACTTTATTGCCAATTCTTGAGACGGTTTGTGGTTATGGCTTCTGGTCTTCCATAAAGCGATATAATCTAACTCATTTCACCATCTTCGCTTGGGCATTGTATAAAGGTAACTAACCTGTAAACCAAATAGGCCCTTTTGGTGACAGTGACATCAAACCTGGGTAGTGTTGCCAACATTTTTTTTGTTATGTTACATTAGAAGGGTACAGGGGCAAAACCAGGAATGTCACTAAAAACGCAATATTTAATTTATGATGTCAACATTTTCATTTTCCCGCGTATTTTTATTTAGCAGTATACAAAAGCGTAAAAACAACAATAGTCAGATGTATCACTTAAATTTCAAAACGACGTACAGGAATAAAACAGGGAAGGTCCATAGTGTAACTGCTAACTGCCTACCAAAATTTTCTACCTATTAGTGCAGAAAAGTACAAGGACTTAATGGATTTAAAAAGATTTGAGGGGGCCCAATCCTACTTTGAAGGCATTCCCAATGTCTAATAACTAAGCAATTATTTCATTTGGACATTCCTTGTATTTGTATGGAACACAATGGACATTCCCAGTTTTTGTATGTTCCAAAAGTGAACTATTTTAATTTTTTAAATATTTAATTATTTTTTATTTTCATAAAACTATTTTTTGTTCCTAAAATGAAGACTTTAAAAGCTAAAGTTAAGTTTGTTTTAGTTGGATATAACTTAAAGTGATGCTTAAGAAACTTGTTAACTTTTAAATATTAAAATGCTAATTACACAACTTTTTGTTTTTGTGACATTTCTTGTTTTGCCCCTGTACCCTTCTACACATAGAAAATTACCACTTGTCTCGATGTGATAGCCCCGACTTAGTCTGACTTCTTACTTGAAGCATGCTTGCTTGCATGCTTGAAATCAGTGTAAAATTTTTGCAAGGCGGGAGGAGCTGGACAAATTGAACGACTACCATATCCACATTTGCCCAATCGACAAAACTGGATGTCATGGAAAGAGGCGTCTGCCCAGCAGTGAGATAACACAGGTTAACAGCAACAGTATGCATGTGTGTGTGAACCGATTTCCGAGTTTCCGACCATAGGTTCGTAGTCGAAATACTGTTTGTTAACACTTACGTGTCTAAGTAATGTGGGTTTTCCAAAACGTCTCACGATCCTTTAGATTCCACAGAGATCACTCGCAAATTGGCTGATCACCTGACGTTACTCAATAGAGTATATTATTAAATGTTAATGACATTCGTGTTAGGCATTATTCTCAGATTGACGTCTCATGGTATGATGACGTCAAAGGGTCAGCGTACTACAACCTATTGCCAAATCATTGCTTCAAATAATGGTAAATTGAAGACAAAGTACGTTGAATTAGAGTTAATTAAATTCACACCTTGGCTTAACGAGATAGAGTTCATTATTAAACCTTTGAGAATGAATATGCCAATGATAGGGTTCTCTATAGCGATATGTTACGCATCGTGGTGATTTACAAAAGAGTGTTGATTTAAATCTGCTTGTACACATGGTATTGGTGGTTTTGCTGAATGTGAACCTTTTTAGAGCTCCTGAATTTGGGTCAATTGGATAATACCTTGTGATTGAACTGTATAAAGGCTTTTGTTTTTTATCGGAGAAATAATTAAACTAGATTTATTTATTTATTCAGAAATACATTCTAAGCTAACAGTTTTTTTTAGCAAAACGCTTAAAAGCTAACAATGATCATATTATAATGTCAAATAGCATCTTATAATTACAATAGCAAAATAAAAATTATACTAGTATGTTAAGTGGTGTCATACATATCACAAATAAAATAATATAAATAAGTCCTAATATGTCAAAAATAAATACAGTGATGTCATGTCCGGTTAGACTGGAAGCCGAGCGAAAAGATTGGGCTGGGCAGATGATCATGAAGTCAAAATTAATACATTAGTGTTACATAAACATGTCAGTGGAATTCAATATTATTACAGTACAGTCTTGATTAAAAAATAAAATAAAAGAAGAGAAAATTACGAACCAATTGTTTAAAAATGACAATACATCTAGGCACGCTAATTTCCTCTAACACTAAAAGACAAGCGTTATTAGAAAATAGTCTATTACAGTGTTCAAGAATACTTAGAGGATAAGTCGTTAGTGACCATTATATAGCAACATAAAAATAGCCTTTATTTCCACCACATGAATAACTACATAGTCATTTTTAATTATTTCCTTTATTCATTATTACTGCAATGCAATCTCAATCTTTATTAATATATTTTTTATATTTTATTCTCTAATTGATAATTATTAATAGGTTAGTAATATAAGCTTTGTTTATGTATAAAAATATTTGTACGCCATATTATGGCAGGATATGCTGGAACCAATATTATAACATTTATTTGTACCATATTCTAAAAAATAAATATTTTGGATCGATTTGATTTGACACCGAAATCAACTATTGTTAGCCCATAAGGATCTTGCATATACTTGTAACTAGCGTTTGATTGCGTTATTCATTAATTTACTGGCTATATTGCCAGTAGGTAATTCGGGAGACATTACAAGCAGTTGTAGTAAAAGTTGAAACTAATAATTATGTAATTAAACAAGATGGGAGTACCTACCTATCTACCTATGATATGATATGCTACTTAAACACGAAGGCATAAAGTTCGTCGTGCCTCGGAAAGCACGTTAAGCCGTTGGTCACAGCAGGCTGTCATTAGTAGATCTTTGACAGTTATAACAGGTACTCAGTGGACCATGAAAGTCTGACCACCAAACTTACCAACGGATATCGTATTATACTAACTAGGTTGTGGAAGTCGGATAGGCAGTCGGTCTATGTAAAATACTGGTATTCAGCTGCATGAGGTTAGACTGGAAGCCGACCCCAACATACAGCGGAAAAAAAATTCCAAAATGAGAAATACACGTTATGCCATTATCTGAAATCACACAGTAACACAAAAAACCTACTAAATGGATTGGAGACAAAACTAGAAAATTATAGCATGAAAGATTTCTGCATCATACTCCTCGGAGAAGAAGACTTCAAGAGAACCAATGATTATTGTGATATTATTATCCACTTAAGGGAGGTTCTTCAAACAGTGCAACATACTAACATAATTATTTGTTTACCAACATATAAATATCCATTTGACACGAGCTTATTCAACTGCCGAGTAGAGACATTTAATAATCTTTTATATTTAGACATATTGACGCACGGGCATGCATTTCTTTTGGACAGTAATCTTAATCTCGAATATGATTGTAGCATGTTTAATAAATACTCTGGAACATTGAATAACCTCGGACTAAGTATTATATTTACGGACCTATTGTATTTAGTAACTGACATAAATAAGACTGTAGACGCGCAATATAATGACATACACAAAAAAGAGGAAACCTTAATTGAAAACAATTTTTTTCTTGACTAAACATCTTTATGTTATGCACCAAAACATTGCTGGCTTGCTGGGTAAATGTGATAGTCTAGCAGTCTGTCTAAACGAATTATTAGATAGAAACATAAGCATCGATGTCTTATGCGTCACAGAACATTTCATGGCGGAAGGCTATGAGAAAAATCTGAAATTGAAAAATTACAATTTAGCAGCCTGTTTTAGTCGAGGGCAAACTAAAAGAGGTGGTTCATGCATACTAGTGAAGGCGGGTCATCAATGGAGAGAATTAACTAAAATAGCAAAGTTTTCCTCTACAGGGACTTTCGAATGTTGTGCCATTGAACTAATTTCCCATAGAATTGTAATTATATGCATTTATAGAGTACCAAATCCCAATAATTTTAACGAATTTATGGATAAATTGGAACTGTTATTAAACCTCTTAATAAAAAAGGATTACAAAAACATAATTTTAGTTGGAGATTTTAATGTTGATATTCTTCGGCAAACTAAACAAAACATAGAATTTGAAAATCTTTTGCTAAGCTTTAACTTGAAACTGGCTCTTCATCAACCAACTCGTCTTAAGAGCCAAACATGCATAGACAATTTTGCGCATAACTTTCGTAAATCTTGGAAAGCCACAGTATTGGAATTCGCGTTGTCGGATCACACAGCACAGTTACTGAAATGTCCAGTTAAAGCATTGTGCAATATCAAGCGGTGGACTACGAGAAGAAGGGACTATAATAAGGGTAACATAATGAAATTTAAATCTTATCTACGTAGTTTGACTTTCTCAGAGGTATATGAAGCTAATGATCCAAATGTAGCATATAAGGCGTTTACTGATATTTTCATATTCTTATATAATCAATGCTTCCCTGAGATCCGTATTACGGTACCAGTAAATAAAAAACAAAAGTGGATATCACGTGGAATAAAAAAATGTAGTGAGAAGAAACGGAAATTACTGTGGCAGTTCCGATTAAAACCAACCCAACACAATAAAACACAATTTAAAAATTACGCAAAATTATTTAAAAAAATTATTAATCTGACTCAACGAGCTCAAAATATATATAAAATTCAGACTTCAAAAAATAAATCCAAGACAACTTGGCAAATAATTAACGAAACCAAATTTAATTTACCAAAGAATGACATTAATAAACTTAGAATTAATAACGAACCTATCTCGGATCCAAAGCTAATTGCAAACTCATTTAATAATTATTTTATCGATAAAATTCAACCAATAATTAATTCGGGAGACAGAGTCACGAAATATATTTTAAATAGAAAGGAGTCCATGTTCATGGCTCCAAGTTTGCCCCTTGACATATTCAAGATCACGTTAGCGCTTAACAATACAAATGCTGTGGGTTATGACAGTATCAGCACAAAAATTCTCAAAGCTGTGGCTGGCGAAATATGCCATCCCTTAAGCCATATTATAAATTTGTGTATCAGCGAAGGTATCTTTCCAGAGGCTCTAAAAAAGTCAGTGATACAGCCATTATTTAAAAAACAAGACAGAGAGTTAATGGAATACTACAGGCCGATTGCACTGATACCAATTATTTCTAAAATCTTTGAAAACTATATATATAAAGAACTGAGCGCTTATTTAGAAGCGAATAAAATTCTCTGTAACGAACAAAAAGGTTTCAGGAAACAAAAGACCATTAACATGGCTATTTATGACTTTTTACAGAATGTCATAGTGAATATGGATAACAACAAGCCAATCTGTGCTATTTTCTGTGACATGACCCAGGCATTCGATTATGTTCAACATAGTATTTTATTTAAAAAACTAGACGCATATGGAGTTAGAGGTAATGTACTAGATCTCTTACAATCCTACTTACGTGACAGAAAGCAAGTAACAGAAATAAGTAGAATAAATATTGAGACCAAAAAAGAAGAGAGAGTGTTATCTGGAGAACGTAAGGTTAGATATGGAGTTCCACAAGGAAGTGTACTAGGACCGCCACTATTTACTCTTTACATTAATGACCTTCCATTGACAATAGAACACCCTATGACACTTTTTGCCGATGACAGTACTATATCTATACCTTGTAATCGAAGAGATTTTTATAAAGATGACATAACGAATACATTAATTAGAATAATAGAATGGTTGGAAAATAATAATTTAAAAATCAATTTGAATAAAACTGTAATAATTCATTTTAGCCAACGTACAATGACATTTCCGAATTTTGACATTACATATAAGAATAATATTATTGACACAGTAAATACGACGACATTTTTAGGGCTAACTATTGATCGCAATTTAAATTGGAAGGCGCACATAAACATTCTAAGTAAAAGAATAAGCAGTAATGCGTTTGCTTTGAACATTTTGGCGCGAACTGTGAATACTGAGGCCTTATTAACGTCCTACTACGGTCTGACGGAATCTATCCTCCGATACGGTGTTATCTTTTGGGGTAACTCAACAAACAAGGAGATAGCTTTTAGAGCACAAAAAAGATGTATCAGAGCCATGTTTCGCTTAAAAACCACGGACAGTTGTAAACCCTATTTCATTCAACATAAAATATTGACATTGCCATCTCTGTACATTTTAGAGACCATTGTATTTATTAGGAACAATCCAGAGTTATTTCCCCGCATGTCAGACCAGTTTCCAAGAAATCGCCGTGATCAAAGTCAACTCTGTCTCCGCGCGAGTCGGACAGCGTTTATGCGCAAAAGTGTTCTTTGCATGGCTCCAACTATTTATAATAAATTACCAAAAAGTTGGAGGGAACATAATAATACGGTTTTGAAAACAAAATTAAAACTATTTTTGATGAGTAAAGCATATTATAATATTAACGAATTTATGGCAGAGTCATTTACAAGTTAGCATTTGGCTTGTTTATTAAAAGGTCTGTTGACATACCATGTTTGACATTTTATTGTAATATGGACATATTTTTATTGTAAATTTTGACATTTGTATTGTAATTTTTGACATTTGTATTGTAAATTTTGACATTTGTATTGTAAATTTTGACATTTGTATTGTAAATTTTGACATTTGTATTGTAATTTTTGACATTTTTATTCTAATTGTTGACATTTATATTGTAATTTTTGACATCAAGTATTGTAATTTTTTTAACAATTTGTTGTAAAGTTAGACATTGTTGTAGTTCAAAAGACTTATTATATTTGCACGTCACCTATGTGGCAAACATGTCGAACCAATTATATTTAATATCTTGCATGCATCAGTTCACTGTTTTTGTATGTATACACATGTTTGGAGCAAATAAATATACTTACTTACTTACTTACTTACTTACATAGTTGGGAAAAGTCGTAGCGTAGCCTGTAGGGGCCGTCTCTACGAGCGAGAGAATCGCGGCGATATTACGTATTTGTATGGGATAATATCGCCGCGATTCTCTCGCTCGTGGAGACGGCCTCTAAGAGAGTGTATAGAAATACGTGGCAACGACGATAATATCGTCGCGATTCTCTCGCTCGTGAAGACGGCCTCTAAGAGAGTGTATAGAAATACGTGGCAACGACAATAATATCGTTGGTATTCTCTCGCTCGTGGAGACAGCCCCTGACGCGGATGATGATGATAAAGTTCTTTCACAGGGGGTAGTTCAAAGTGCGATAACTATCATGCTACTACTCAAACATCCTTACATACATACTTCTCTACTTAACTACACTAATGACATCTTAGTGCCATTTTTCAGACGAAAGGAAAATAACGTAGCAGCCTTGCTTTCAATGTTAAGATTTACGTAATAGAAGTGATAATTTAGACTTTGTGAGTAGACTTAGTTGTGAGCGGTGAGATGAGAGTTATCAAGATGAGTAATCCTCTTATAAGGACTAATATTTAAGGTATTTTTTGTTATTTTGCGTGGGCATACAATAAAACTGTATTTTGTTAACTGTTTATATGAATAAAGGCTTCTTGTGGAGAGTTTTGCAGATATAAATCTGAATGAAGGGTTTTTTTTTTAAATTGAATTGACGATTAAAAATAAACTGAAGGGCTCGTGATTAAATAACCGCACGGGTTGATCTTCAAGGTCATAGTCGTGGTCATGGCCATCCATTTTCATACCGATTTGCGGAGACCCCTGTGTGCCTCGGAACGCACTTACAGCCGTTGGTCTTAGCTAGAATTCGTAGATCTTTGACGGTCTTCAAAAAACTTTAAAAACAGTCAAGTCTTCAAAAACAATTGGGTTGTCGTGGTAAAGAAAAAAAAACTGTTCAATTGCAAATATCAGTTCCTATTCGCTTAAGAACTTATAAATCGTCTGCTAGAAACACAAATTACTGAAATGTGATACAGTTAATTATACAAAAATTAACATTTTACATAGATAATAAGACATTTCGCTTCCCGTGATAAAGTGAAGTCTATTTTGCATGCAAAAATTCACCTTATTTATATTTAATTGGCTCAGTTACATAATTTAGATAGATTGTTTTGTACAATGTTTATTAGATATATTAAAGTTAACAATAAAATGATACGAGTGAGTCGCAGTGAGTTTGACCACCGTAAACTTGAATCCGTGTTCTAGAATATAACGCTATTTGTTTAATGGAGATAGGTAGATACTTAGATACTGGGTGGTCCAAATAGTGACGTCATAAAAAATTAAATTCCTCGTGCCTCCCCCTGTGCTTGAGGAATCTATTTCTAATAGCCTTTTCATAGTTTTCGAGTTATACATTTTTTAAATTTCTTGAGAATAATATATTTTCGCTTTATAAAAAATATTTTTTAATTTTTTAACGGCTCTTTCACATTTCTAATGTTATAAAAAAATATCTCGAATTAGCACACGAGGTTGTCGGTATGTGGAATATGAACTCGGCTATCATTGTGCCGATTGTCGTTACGGCCAATGGCTTGATGGCCAAATGCCTCAACGAACATCTGTTGAGACTGTCGCTTGGCGGTTGGATTAACGGCCTTATTCAGAAGGCAGTAAGTACTCCTTGATAGACCCGCATTGTGAGGAGGTTCGTTTCTTGGGCCCTGCTCCCGACACCGGCGGACCACTATTTTTTATATTATCAAATGTATTTTAAAATGGCTTTTTAAAGAAATTAAAAATGCCACTAATGTGTGGAAAAGATAAATAAAGGAAATAGTAAAGTTATTAAAATATTATTGAATAACATGTTATTAAAATAACATTTTCGAACACTTTCAATTGAATGTGTTTATGGCTTGTTATTTGTGTTTGATTAGAAGAATTAACAGTCAATTGCGCTTCATTATAGACAGGTATTATTATTTCTGTACAATAGGATCATTAAGTGCTAGCCACACCGCCAGCTAGCGAGCGAGCGATCCGGGCGAGCCTCTTTTCACGTTCGCGCCGCGAAAGTGAAAAGAGGCTTCGCGGTCTGAACCAAAATATAGAAAAAGGTGATACGATGCCTCGCCCGGATCGCTCGCTAGCTGGCGGTGTGACCTGCCTTTTAATGCTAATCAACTATTGAACTGTAATTGCACTATTATTACATAACGCCGCTACCAATAACGTGCGGCATGCGACTCTCTGAATAAATAAATAATAAAACCTTTTATTTCAATAAGATTTGCATAATTATGTTGACTTAGTGATGTTGTATCTCATTGTACTTCTTAGCATTGTTCAAGATTACTGGTTCGACCCGACCTTGCCTTATGTTCGCGATATGATAATCTTACATTAATTAATTTAGCCTTTGTTCTTTTATAATGATTGCTACTCGTTAGATATTTGAATGCTTGAGAATACGTATGGGTACATGTAAGTGAACAATAAACAGATCAGAGGGGTTACTATAACGTCTTAAAGCAGGAGTAATTCCAGTGTGGGAAAGAGATGGCGCTCGACGACCTGTACAGCTCTGTCTCTTTCCCACTCTGGAATTACTCCTGCTTAATGTCATGGTGGGTTACCTGGATTTAATACTGGGGGCTTAAAATGGCCGCTTTAGCAGAATCATAATGGGATAATAATTATGAAACACGTTAAAATACTTAAAATGTTCCCAGACGCAGTTAATACATACAATATAAATAAATATCCCTGGACATTTCACACAGCACCATCTAGCCCCAAGCTAAGCAACCTAATGCTTGTGTTATGGTAGCAATAAATTGTTACTATGTGACCATTTTACGAATTGTAACGTTATACTATCCTATTATGATTCTGCTAAAGCGGCCATTTTAAGCACCTACCTTCTTCTTTCGTTTCGAGGGTACGGCTTGTTTAAAGTGGGTCCAGTAGGTAGATGAGCACGTTAATCGCAGCGTCTGCAGCATTTTTTAAGTCCTCTAATCTGCAGGTTTAAGGACACATTGGACATTCCAGCAAGTAGGTCATGGTCTAGTCGAGAGCAGCGGTTTAACACTGAGTGTTGGTATGATCCTTAATCCCCCATTTTGCCAAAGTGTGTCTGCAGCGGTCTACTAAAAACCAGCCAAGAGCGAGTCAGGTTCGCCCACTGGGTTCCGTCATCGCTCATACTCGTAACATCAATTTTAATGTGCACATACCAGTCGATCAACATGTAGAAGAAGTTTAAAATTATGCAAACTATCGCCAAAATGACTGACGTAATTTTAAACTGCATTTTACCAACTTAATTTTACATCAGAATTAAGAGTTACACAATTGGATTTTAGTGTTAATACATAAATCTGATTTGAGTTGAATGGCTTTTTCTCAATTTGTTATTTGAAAGTGACTTGATTAGTTTGCAGATTTAATGCAACGATCGTGATTAATGTCAATTGCGCGATGCGCGGTGTGTAATAACATTTTTTTTTTTTGGATGGGAAATCATCAAATGACTCCTCCCGCTCTGGGCGGAATGGAAGGGAGTGTCAGACTTTTACCTTTTACTGACTAAAAACCATCCATGTTCCTTCTTTTGCCCTTTATGTTCTATCTCTTTCGAACAGTCCCGCAGCCCTGGCAGGCATTGCCCTCTGGTTTGCTGACATCTCTTTGAGGTGCGCGTGGAACACGAACGCGCCGTCGACACGGCCTGTCGTCATAAGACGGACGGACGGTAAGCTAGCCCACTACTCACCGTCCACAGGCCCGCGCCTACGGTGGCCGAGAGCCACCACGTGGCCTCCGACGCCCGGGGTGTCTCCCGCGGCGTGTGTAATAACCGGCTAGGCAGTATCGGTCTGATACCAGCCGGGGATGATACCAGTTGGGGATGCGTACTTGTTTGGTACTTGTATCTCCCGGGTTTCCAACTCTTGGTAATAGTGAATTTGTATTCAGGTTTTAGTAAGTAATCTTCTTCTTAGCGTGTCAATGGCAATTTAAATTGAGTTAGGTCAAAATTTGGAGACGAGCTTGGCACTTTCAGTAGCGTCCATCAGCTCCTGTGATGTGCAAGTAACAGGACAGGCAGGACACGATATCAAGTGTCCCATCGTTTGTGGGGCAACATCGCTTTTACACTCCAGGGCAGAGTCATCTATGAATCTAATGTAGGTAATGGAGAAGGATCATATCGGCAACTTCGTACGCGTACATTTAACATGCCGCCGACAAGGATGCTTCATAACCCTCCATTCTTTCCAGACGGAGAGTATTTATGAGAATATCAATAAAAAGGTGTTTTAAATAGAAAAGAGAGTGCAACCGATGGGAATCCAAGAATATGACAAATGCCCTAAAGTACTACAATTGCCATTTCCTAACTATGTTGGGATCGGTTTCCATTCTAACCGGATGCAGCTGAATACCAGTATTTTACATGGAGCGACTGCCTATCTAACCTCCACAACCCAGTTAGTACTGGGTAATACGATAACCCTTGGTAAGACTGGTTGTCAGATTAAAGTACTAAATATGGATTGAAAAATTAGGAACGGCATTCATAATGGTTGAAAGAAAAGATAATAAAATTATTAAGCTGTAGTAAGTGTGTTGCAAGGACCTTTTACCGATGGTGAAATTGGTTTCGCTAAAAGCATTATAAAGATATTATGAAAACTATGACAGAACCTAAGTTAACTTAGTACAAAGAGTACTACATCGCCATCTATGACACAAAGAAAAAACTAACATGAAATTCTGAAGCGGGCTATTAAAGTTGTCCGCCTCTTAAGGCCATATAGATAAAACCCGATAACTGTCGGACCCACCAGACAATACCCGTCTGGTCGGAGGATCCTCCCTTTACTATGGGGGATGAAGAACTTTACACCCTGTACTTCTTACCCCTATATATCGTCATCATCGTCAATACCAGCCTTGGTCCGCTGTTCTAGTATAGGCCTGCTCCCGTTAGTGCCATGCTTCCCTAGTCTGGGCTGATCTCAACCAGGTCATGCTAGTGATTTTCAGAATCGAACGTCAAATTAAAATACTTACAGATTAGGTAATAATAATAAGGAGGAGTTCGTGAGTAAATAATAACAGCCGCAACGGTTGATCTTCAAGGTTAAGCCGCACTTGCCAAGGTCGGTCTGTGGATGGGTGCCCATCGTCATTTGTAGATCTTTGACAGTCATGGTAGTGGCCCGAAAGTTTGACAATCAGTCTTACCAAGAGGTATCGTATTAGTACTGGACTAATTGGGTTGCGGAGTAAGCAGTCGCTCCATGTAAAATACTGGAAGCAATCTCAATTAATTTGGGAAAAGGCAAGGCAGATAATGAAAGATTAATAATAAGATAATAGGTACAGATTAACACATAATCTTGAGCCACTGCGCTCCATCTCGCAGTGTGTGTATTTAGTTTAAACAATCGAGTTAGGTAACAACTCCTTGACCAGTGTTTGCCGACTTATTGTGCCAAGGTACACTGTATATAGGTATATGCTAATTATATTTAATATGTATCACATTATATACGCAGTTCTAGAACAAAAAAATCGATTAGTTAAATATGGTTTAGACGTGGGCGATCTATGTTAGTCCCTTGGCATTTAAAAGCTCAATAAGGATTGTGATGTTAAAATTCAATGATGAAGATTATAATGTTCCCACTGCTGGGACGCAATATTCTGTGAGATGGGGTGTGTCGAAACATATGTCTTACGCGGGCCCAGTACGGGTTGGTGGAGGTCACATGTCTTCCAATTTTGGTTCTAAAATTTGATTACCTCTCAATATTTTCCTTCATCGGCTTGAGAGCTGTGGTAATGCAATAGTTTGCAGTGATTCTTCGGGTTCGAACCCATAATTTACAACTCGTAAGTCATGTCCGATACCACAGGGCGACGACTGTTTATCGAAAGTGCTATACATATACCTAAATCTCTCTGTATCTTATAAGTGTGCGTGTTTATTATTTATTTGTTTTCATGCCAGTACTGTCATCGTCTTTACGTTTTCGATGATCTAAAGTCCACGACCTCAATTTCCTTAACCCTATAGTTGGACCCCACTTAAAAACTAGTACCACGGCCATATTGGCTAACAGTTATTGCACAGTGCTCCGAACAAGTGGTATCGGTCCAAATCTGGATCATATTCCATTGTAAGGTACCGGTTCTCCCAGGTCAGTGCTTATGTAATGGAAGATTTTTGGAGAGTGGGCTGTGTTGTTGTTCTCATATGGTATCTTGGTACATTTCTCGTGGCTAAATAATAACAGGCTCACGGGTCGATCTTCAAGGTTAAGCGGCGCTTGCTGAGGTTGGTACGTGGATGGGGTGACTATCCATTACATACCCAGTTTAGAGACCATACCGAGGTCAGATAGATAGTCGCTCCATCTAAAATACTAGTATTCAACTGTTTACACTGGAAGCTGAAACATCTAGAGGAATCCGGCATGTCTTACAACCTTATTAACAACCCGCTCTGGCCAGTGTCGTGGTTTATATCCTTCGTCCCACCAGTGGGGACATTGTGGGCTGATTATATTTAAGTATTTAATGTGATTGTGATGTGAACCTGGCCAATTGAGCATAGATTGCTTAAACCGGTACCGGATGGCAGTTGTTTTTACTTTTGAAATGATATGTCAGTGTTGCACAAATATGTCTGTGATTTTTCGGTTGCTTTTGTTTATTTGCAAATGTATTCCCAATTGAACATAAATGTTTTGGCGCGTGCTTATAATAGGAGTCAATGCCGCCAGCTTGAAATTTCAATACAATTTTCAAATGCTTAACAACATCGCAACATAGCATTGTAGCCATCTATCTACGACACGCGTGGGTAAGCCGCTTTTGCCTCGGTTATGTTTTGGATGGCTGACATTTCTTTAAACTTAACTTTACCCAATGAGCTTCTGTTTATCAAGCTACGTGACTCCTACATTACACATGACACAATATTGACTATCTTGATGACCATACTGCAAGTTCTTGACCCAAATGTTTTAACTCCTATAAATATTTGGTCAGTTACCGAGAATTTCAGAAGAGTGGCGATACTGATCTTCAACGGTCCAGGGTCGGCAGCTGTCTATTGCAATTTTTATTGCGTCAAAGTCAATGCCAATGAGTCAGCGATCTGTGGTCGATATCATAAAGTATTTTACGCATCGTGGCCTTTTATTGCATTAATTCAGTGGTTGAATGCCAGGGTCCTTCATTTAGAGCGGTCTTTTCCTGTTTCGAACCTTCTAAAACCCGACCATTATTTTGATTATGGCTATAAGATACTCGTAGTGGTTTTTTTTGTCCTAGATATTCCTTCACATTCTTAAAACGTTACGTTTATGACATTAGAGTCTTGATTTCAAAGTCGGAATGCGGTCTAAATGTAGGTACTCATCACCTTCCTAGCCTTTTCCCAACTATGTTGGGGTCGGCTTCCATTCTAACCGGTAGCAGCTGAATACCAGTATTTTACATGGAGCGACTGCCTACCTGACCTCCACAACCCAGTTAGTACTGGGTAATACGATACCCCTTGGGAAGACTGGTTGTCAGACTTACCATGTTGTCTAACTGTAGGTAAAATCAATCGATGTACCCAGATTTCATTGCCGTAATGGTTTGGATAAATAACGAAATTTGATCGTGCGTACACTGTATTACTGGTAATATAACCAGTTATTTGGATCGGTTATACTTTAGTTACATAAGTGAAAGCGCGATTATGTCGGTTAAGACGTAATTCTTCACATTTTGGCGGTTGCAAGCTACTCGTTGACCGCCAACGAAAGTGGTTCGGTGCGTTTCCATTTGCGCACGGTAATTTGAGAACTGAATAAAGTACATGTATTTCTTAGCTTGTGATGTAAGAAAATGTGCACAGCATTAAGCTTAATGACTGACTTGCCAATGTTTTCGCGGAGAAGGACTTGTCTGATATACTTTTGAGTTATTTTTCGATACTCGACGCATGAGTAATGAAGAGAATCGCAAAAGAACATTACAGATTAGAGAGGGTTTTTTTATTCAGTTGCTTGGAAAAATTATAGTGAAGGATGTTTAAATAAGATCGGAACAGATAAACTACGTTATTTCCGATATTTATTAACTTTTCCAAGGTAAATAAATATCGTTAAAAAAAATAAAGCTCTCTCCAATATAATTTATTTACGTGTCTTTATGGAGACGCGCAATCAACTCTCCACCACGTAGGTAATGCGTAGCGGTCAGAACGGCGCTTTTCGCTTAGGCAGTTGTAAGTACATATATGGTCGAATTTATTGACTTTTTATCATTGGGGATTCCTTTATAATTTCGAATGTCTTAAATGAAATTTTGATGCAAACAAGTACGATTTCTTTGCATTACGATTTTGATATACTTAGGAATTTGGAACATCTTAAGTTTTAGTCCGCTTTTGATGCAACCTGCACTATGTTAATGATTTACCTAACAATTCAATTATTAGGTAATTCTTCTGCTCTTTGATTCATATTATTTTTCTGAAGGTTAATTTGATTGGTGTGTAATACTTATAAACTGGCTTGAAATAGATAAAAATGCAGTATTTCTGCACATTTGGTGAAATCGTTAGAAGTTGCGATGTGACAATAATGACGTTTCGGTGCTAGTATGTGGTACTTATACGAAGAATTTCTACGTCGATAGAAAGTGAAGGTGTCTATCATTTTACCATGATGTTGCACTTTTGAGCGAGATCATAATTCTATCAAAGAAAAGCTTTTTATCTATAATAAATACTTGTTAACGTTTTCTACAAATCATTAGATAAGTCAACAAAAAAAAGATAACTTATTACCTATGTGTTCAATGGAAAGAAAATCACTGTTAAAAAAGTTTAAAAGTTCAAAAGTTTCATTCTTCTTTCATCAAGTGAAATTAACGGTTTTTAAAGCATATTGTCAGACACTGTACACGTGTGACCTCTGGACAAGCTGTACGCAGAAAGCCATCAATGCCCTTCGAGTTCAAACTAACAATGCATTCAGGATGCTGCTGGGGCTGCCACGCTTCTGTAGTGCGTCGGGAATGTTTGCTGATGCCCATACTGATGGCTTCTTAGCGATCAGACGTAAGCGTGCCGCGTCGCTGCAGTCAGCTGCAGAGGGTCCGGGGCAGCTCAAACAGTCTCCTGAATGTCATTGCAGGGAAATTTGATTGCCCGTTTATGCATTTTCTTTCTAACCTACATGTTATACTAACGTAGTATTTAAAGTTCATGTTTACTAACAATAAATATGGATGAAAATGATATCTGAAATAAAATGTTTTATTTTTATTTTTTATTATTAAGTTACTTTCGAGTATCGAGAATATCTCGTGTTTTTATCAGAATGGATGATTGAAGAAAATTTTAAAGAACTCAATGCCTGCCCGCAACTGGATTAGTGATGTTATTAATATTATTATAATATAGTAACGATGACCAGAGAGCAACATTACAAACATGAATAAATATGAGAGGTACCTATTACATAAATAACAAAGACTTGCACTAAATATCAACACCAGGAACAGTACGTTCGTATTTATTTTAACGAACTACTATAATTATTTGTAATAATAACTAGGAAATAGTGATTTAAATCCAGTTGTAAACATTTAAGTTAAAATAAATTGTACAAATGATAGCATAGACAATGTAACCTAGCAGTTGCAACCTTCTTCTAGTCTATCATTATCATTAGTAAATGCATGCTATACAAGCATTACTATGAGATATTATCTACAAGGTATACGGTGAATTGATGTATTTATCTAAAACATTAACAGCTAAAGGCACTCCCTCACGGGAGCATTCGCCTGTAATGTAACAATTCAAATTTCGTTTTTTTTTTGGGACAATCCCGCCACACTATTCCCAAACCACTGTAACTCCTGAAAGCCAGAATCAACATTGACGACCACCAGAAAATCGCCGAGACAATGAAGCTCAACGAAGTCCCAGAAAAACAATTTAACAATTTTAAATTTAAAAAAAAATCTAATTTTTTGATTTTGTCTTTGATCCCGCAACGAAATTAATCAGAAAAGTATAGCGGAAGAGTAGGAAAACCATAATTTCCACTTCAAGTTTCGATTGTGTACAGTGATTTTTACAAATTGTATCGTTACAGTGAGCTCGTGGTTAAATAATAATAGCCCTCGAGTCGATCTTCAGGTTAAGCTACGCTTGCCTAGGTTGGTCCGTGGATGGCTGACCCGTCCAGCGCGCCGCGGAAAGCACGATAAGCCTTTGGTCCGTGCTGGCATTTGTATAGTCGTTACAGGTAGTCAGTGGCCCGAAATTCTGACAGCCAGTCTTACCAAGGGGTATCGTATTACCCAGTACTAATTGGGTTGTGGGGGTCAGATAGGCAGTCGCTCCATGTAAAATACTGGTACTCAGCTGCATCCGGTTAGACTGGAAGCCGACCCCAACATTTGGGAAAAGACTAGGCAGATGACGACTGTTACAGTGCGTAATGATATGAAATTTACAGTATACTTAACCGACTCGTAACGTAACGCTCGAAATTGATTCTTGGATTGTTACATTTTAGCCGAATGCTCAGGTGTGGGAGCGCCTTTAGAATATGTTTTTTGCGAGTACCCGCAAATTACATAGACAAATGTCAGAACTGAGAACATGATTGTTTTATCAAATTGAATACAAGTGATGATTAAACAACATTAGGAATATGGGTCAGTGTCATTCTAATAGGTACTTAGAGTCACACATGACGCTAAAACACAAGGTGGTAATAAATTTGGTATAATTGCAATTTTTGTTTTTGTTATAATTATGTGTGGGAAGTGCTTCGTAACCGCGTCGTTGGTCTATTAGTCGCAAGCGCTACTGTTGAGTAAGAGGTCATAGATTCGATTCCCAGGTCGGGCAAAGTGTGATTGGGCTTTTTTCCATTAATGTTATGTGTGGGTAGTAGATATAGTGACAGGTACTATTCAATCACTACTTTGACCTAGGATATACCTAACTACATAACTGTTGATAAAACTTGTAGTTAAATTCTACATGATTTCGGTATTATGTGGGTGGTTACTTAATTTGTTGAAATGAGCACATTTTTCTGTTTCACAAGCAACTTACAATTTACTGTATTTAGTTATTTTAGCGCAGGGAGGAATTACAGCTAATAAAAACAAACAGGTCACCAGGAACCAATTACAAATCCACACGCATAGACTTATAATAATTTATGGTGTATTTCACTAACTAGTCTTTTATTTATTTTATTTAATTTACAAGGAACTATTAATTTTAGTCTGTTGAATTTGTAAGTGTATTGAACCGTTCAAAATAAATAACTAAGTAATAAGTACTCTTCTCCCAGAAAGGGATAACTAGAAGTAATATAGTTTAGCAAACTGTTATACAAAGTTTAAGATTCTGTTCTTTATTATACAGTTCCTTTATTGGTCTTACGAAAATTAATTTAGTTTGGAATATTAGAAAGCTTATAAGGTAGACTCAGCGCGTGTTTTCGCAAGTCTTGTGATAATAACTTGAACAAAATACTGGCACTTAATACCTGATATTATATAACAAAAAGTTTTAATAAATTCATTGGTACTTAAAACAATTTGTGCAATAATTATTTGGCTGAAATACGAGTAGGTACCAAAGTCAACCTAATGCAAATAACATTCGAGAAACTCCTTTGGTATTACTATAAGATTACATAGCATGTACAAATTATAAATTACCAATGTTTCAAAAGAAATAAATGATTTGATTTCATTCAACGTTTGTCTTTTCAATTTAATTTGATCTTTGTATCCTCAAACATCCTTATGTAGTTTATTTATATGACCATAAGACAAATATCCGTTAGTCGTGTTATTTTTTAATAAGATTGAATGTTCTTTGTACAATAACCATGTACAGCTTAATGGCATATTTCCTGGTGTGACCCAAAGAGGAAGTGCAGTGAATGCCATGACAGTCGTCATATAGACAATTTTACTGTCTTGCATTGTAATTGTCTAATTTATGGTACCATAGGCCTATTGCCTTGAGGCTAACAAAAGGGACTACATGTGATCGTAGACTGTACTAAATTGTGAGAAGTTTGTTTGTATTCTACGTGGTTACTACGGTACGGAGGAGCTCGTGACTAAATGATAACAGCCGCTTGGGTCAATCTTTAGTTTAAGCCGCACTTGCCTAGGTTGGTCCGTGGATGGGTGACCACGTATACCGATTGTCATCCGTGCCTCGGAAAGCTCGTTAAGCCGTTGGTCCCGGTTGCCATTTGTAGATCTTTGACAGTCGTTACAGGCAGTTCATGGCCCGAAAAACTGACAACCCATCTTAACAAGGGGTCGCGTATTACCCAGTACTAACTGGGGTTGTGAAGGTCAAATAGCTGCGACAGATTCAGCTGCATCCGGTTAAACTGGAAACCGACCCAACACAGCTGGGAAAAGGCTAGGCAGATGATGTGGTTACAACGCTTACCTATAATAAAGATAAGATAAGATAATGCCTTTGTCATTTTTAGGGTTCCGTACCCAAAGGGTAAAACGGGACCCTATTACTAAGACTTCGCTGTCTGTCTGTGTGTCGGTCTGTCTGTATGTCTGTCTGTCTGTCTGTCTGTCTCCAGGCTGTATCTCATAAACCGTGATAGCTAGAAAGCTGAAAATTTCACAAATGATGTATTACTATTGCCGCTATAACAACAAATACTAAAAATTTAAAAAAAATATTAAGGGGGGCTCCCATACAACAGATATGATTTTTTTGCCGTATTTATAGATAATGGTACGGAACCCTTCGTGCGCGAGTCCGACTCGCACTTGGCCGGTTTTTTTTTTTTAAACTGTTTTCTTAATCAAGTCAGGACAATACACTTCGAAGCTACGGAACGGTTTGCTAATGACGAATATTGACATCAACCTAATATATTTTTCATGGCCTGTTCAGACGCTACTACTGAAAAATTCCTGCTAGAAAAATAACGCGTTTCAGGTTGGGCAGAGCGTTATTTTTCTAGCAAGAATTGTTCCTCCTCGACCAGTGGACCAACAAGCTATTGTCGCTCATAGACAACCCAAATAGAATATTTTTAGTCGTTGTATGTATGGACACATTTTAATGGGTCGATCTGACATGCTGAATTTCATTCTGCAGCTTTGATGACGTTATGTATGTGCTGAGTCGGAATAGCAAATTCCAACATTTAATAAGCTAACAAAAATCCCCTTGAATCAACGAACTTAATTTGTGCCTATCGGTACATGACATAGGCATAATGTTCTTCATTTACTAAAGAGTTCTAAAACCTCAATAAACTTAGGTATGCACATTATACCCCAACAAGATACTAAAGCACACACATACACATTTTAGTCTTTGTAATTTTCTGTACTATTGCACCTACTGTTTTGTCTCTGCATCACCCTAAGGTAGACTGGTAGAAAATGCCCAAGGCATTAAGTCCGCCTTTGTACATTATGTGCATAAAGTTTTAATAAATAAATAAATAAAGCTGCGATTCAAGTGAACAGAAATCTTCTTATTAAATAAGTCAATCGGTGTAGTACTACGTCTGTTACGAACAATCGCATCGGAAATGTATTGTGTAATCGAGTTAATGGCAGAATCGATTATCGGAATCGTCGTTCCGTTGCGTTCCTGCGACACTGCTCGCGGAAAAGTTCACTACACTACTTGACAATTGACATCATTTTTATGTAATAGTGCTGTACTTTTGGTTTCACGGTTACTACTGTTGCGTTACTACGCATTGTTATAACAACATCAAGATTGCAATACCCGAAGGGTTAGACAGAGGTGTGCATCAGTAGGTACCTACAATACATTTCGTATTTGGGGGCAAGCTTAGTGCCATCAACTGAGTTTGGATCCGGACGGCGTGCTACTGAGAAATTTCAATGTTATGGGATAACCCAATTTCTTTTCCATAATACTATTTTGGGTATTACTACACTGTGACAGCCAGATCTCTATTAATCTCTACAACTGAGAATTGCGGGAAAAACACTTCTTTGAACAAAAATAATTAAAAATTCAATTAATGGCCCCAACATTGTGCATGTAAAAGTTGAATAGATCCCCTTAATTAATTACGAATTCCAAAAAAGGAGTGTGTTAACGTAAATTGGACTTGACATTCAAAGGTTTTAAACGGTCCACGGTCGGGCGGTCAAAATAGCTGACCACATCTTTGAAAATGGAATAATTTATGCAGTTTGAATTCGTAGGGGACGATAACAGTCATGCAAACCAATGGAAAGGATTTTGAACAATTATTGATTGATAGGCTATGGAAAGATTTTAATTGCAGGATTTGACGGTGTCATGTCTTAAAATTAAAACAAAGGTTCAGATAATCTACAGGATGGAGGGACACCGATGCTAAATTAAAAACAAAAAAAATTATGTCGATCCACATTTAAATTTTTCATCGGTAATTTTTTTTTAAATCAGCTGTTCCATACATTTTGACCGTGTAGGTGCAGTTTTGTAGGAAACTGCTGTTATTTTTTTAAAACCGACGAAATATTTCTATGGGGTTCAGAATGATGTACTGAAAACGTGCTAACCATTTTACCGTCGGGGTCCCTTCTACCTTGATTACAAATTAACGTTATTATTGTTGTCTCAGCCCTTTAGTGTTACTTGAAGGACCTGATATGGCAGTACCTACCTAACTATTCCTAGGTAACAAGTGTCATTGTCTGGATCGTACAAGGCAAGTGAATGCTGCATATTCTGCCCAAGATCAGAACAATGCTGGCTATGATTTGGAAATTACTCTAACCTTATTGATCTAGATGTCTTTAATAGATATTTCATTGTATGCAAGGTGAATAAACGCCTCTCACTGATTTTCTGTGTGATTATATCTTTATTATGATGATTTCGCAATAATTAGGTGTTCTAGATTTTTTCTTTTGTTTTATGTTTAATTGTTATAATAAACAGTTTTAGTCTCTGGCATGTCACTGCCGAGAATATTTCCTTTCGTGCGCCTGCGTGTAGATCTTTCTACAACTACACGGACAAAATGTATGGATCATTTTTGTTTTTTTACCTGAGGAAAAATGTCTATGGTAATGGATTTATGGTGTCAGTTTGCAATCAATGTCTACACCTTTTTATTCATTTTTGCAAATACTTCGGTACTTAATAATTTCCGCTCACCTGTTTGACTGAACACTGATGGCACAAACAACACTAACAAACCCGCATAAACGGTCTCAAAACTAGTTAATTTTCGACACGCACTGATAAAACATGTCACCATTCTTTTAACACAAGTGTTTTTACTATTTTTGTCCGAATTTGAATATGCTAAGCACACCATTTTTGTATTTACTTTTTATGTCTAGTACCGCACTAAAATCAGATCACATCACTGTCGCTACGACATTGAAAAGTGTACTTAATATTTATTTAGTGTTTTTGACATAACTTAAAAATACTGATCTTTTTTTATGTCATCAGATAATATTTGTTTAAAAAAAAATTAAAAACCAATTTAAATAACTGAAATAGACAAAATGCGTGATTTTTTTCTTTCTCAATTTCGTAAATATTGTTTCGAATCTCGCGCTCAAAAAGCGCGGAAAGGCGCGCGCGGAGCATGCGCGGTGTGCGTAGGTACAATGATCTGTCATTTTTTCGTCGGGCAGAGATCTCCCGCTATAGTTCTAAAGAGCCTTCTGATGCGAGCGATTTTTTATTGAGATCGTGACCAATTTTCTGGTCTGCATACATTCGTTAATTTTGCGGAAGCATAATGTCATATTTGTTTATTTTGAAGATAATATTAGATTGTTTATTTTTACACAAGAGAAAGTTATAGATATTCAAACCAACTATCTTTAACTTATGACAAAAAAAGCTGATAAAGAAATTGTAGTATATTTTTTTATTGGCTAATGACATCACCGTATAAATTAATGCCTACCTAGTTACAGTTTTGTATATTTTTAGTCAAAATGTTACTACAAGACGACATTTTAGAAACAAGCCCATTTGTTAGAATCAAAAATGTAGGTATTGACCCAACTGGGGTCAACAAATCCTTTAATATTCTAAGACATCAATATTCTGAGTTGGTTGGGTGTTTATTTGACATTTAATTTATTAAACGTGATTGTGATGAGAAAATATACAACCTGTGATTGGAATAAAATCGAGTATACTGACATTACGTAATTCAGTTGATACTTACTGTTCTCTCATTGTTCTTTGACCTCTGATTTTGCAGTACAGTGAACTTTTTCTAAGCGACGATGGCAATCTAAATTGTGTGGGCCCAGAACGGAGCGGTCAGTGGGTAGCCTTAGGGGAAAGCTACTAGTTTGACGCTTTCGGTGGCGTCCAGCACTTAATATAGTGGTCGTGTCAGCACCACATTTACACCCTCGGGCAGAGTCATTAATGAATCTCCACCTGAGCGAGTTTTCCTTGCTGCGAGCAACCTGTATCCGGAGTCTATTTAAAGACTTCCAGGTCAGCCATGGCAACTCATGTCCAGGTGGAAAATTTTCAGCAGGTGGAACGAATGGGTTAGGTACGGATGCACTACCTCGCCATAGCTCTTTCCGTAGACTGACCTTCTATGTTCTATGTTAGGGATTTTGGTTTCCGCACTTAGTTCTTAAAGTGGACCATTGTGCGTGTAACCTGAGAAGTAAGACTGACCTTAAAACAGTTGATAATAAGGTTTATGTCAGAAGTTGGAAATTGTTAAAGGACTGTACTCATTTTTTTCTACCTATAGACAAGTCTAGAACCGAACTACGTTATATTTGACATGAAAAAAAAAGAAATTAAAAAAGTAAACGCCAGGAGGACGCCCTAGAAGAACATACACAGACCTCATTGGTAATGTTTTTCGGGAAGGTCAGGTGTTTGGTACCTACTCATAACCGGCGTGTGTCTATGATCAAATGCATGAACGTGGACAAAGTAAATAAAAGAAGTAGGTCAAATAAAAGAGTTGTAATGGTGGCGTTCTGTTGTTTCTTTCTGTCCCAATGGGAAAAAGGTGAGTACTTACATGACGTATATTACTGTAAGGAAATAAAAAGATTCTTGAGTTGGCAAACTGGAAAATAATTCAGTATCTCTACTTGTTCTACTTAAGTGCGCAAAGGCTTCATACATTTATCGTTATCGATAAAACTGTCGACATTTTACAACATCAGAGAGTTGTAAACGTATTTATAGGCCCTTGAAAAAACGCAAGGACTACATAAATCATTAAATCATAACAAAACACGAAAATAGTTTGACATTTTTATTTGACAGCAAAGGCTGTATGAACCTTGTCCTTTGTCCGAGTGAACTCAAAAACGATTTTTTACTGAAAAGTGACTATGGTACGAGTATGTAGGTACGAGTAGTATCGATAATTTTCCGTTGAGAGCCATTAAGTACTTTGCCATTAATTTGTTTATTGTGGTTTAATGGAACGCGCGGAAATTCAATAATAATTGCCAATTATAATTATGAGATTTAGACTGTTTTAGGACAATAAAAATTATGCCCCTCATTTTAGTGGCGGATTTGATTTGGATCGTACAAAGATGAACAAAAGCTGCAATTGTTTGAAATTCAGATAGGTTTTTTTTCTAAAGTAAGTATTATTTGTTTTTTCTTTTCTTGTCTGCAGATACTTTATGGCCATTTTATGGCATGTAATAACCAGTTGGTCTTCTTCAAACTAAGCAGATCCTATTACAGCTGGTTACATCCTATTGACGCAGTGATAGCCTAGTAGTGTGAACTGGTGTGACTGTCGGACTGCCAAGTCATAGGTCTCAAGTTCGAACCCAAGACACGCACCTCTGATTTTTCGAATTCATGCGCGTATTGTATAATTATTACTTGCTTCTGTGAAGAAAAACATCATTAGGAAACCAGCATGCCTAGGAATATTTCTCGACGGCATGTAAAGCCAACTCAGAGGTCCATGGGCGGCATAAAAACTCTGACTTCAGGTTAGGCACTAGCCCTAAGAAAAGAAGCCCTAAGAAAGAAAGATTAAAGCTGGTTCACTGATGATTTTATTTACTGAAGGCGGGTAATATAAAAAAATAAATTGTGTTTTAATTCAGACAAAATACCCATACACAACCAAAATAATAAATTGAGATCGCGCCGCCAGAATATTTCCTACTTTTACTGTTTTACTTTTACTTTTTTTTTTACTTTTACCTACTGTTCTATTACTTTTGAACCAAAATGTATTAAGACGAGCGCTAATCCCACCGACAAACTGTTACGCAGTTTGGTGGGTGTAAAAAATGGAAAAAATGTTTGGTCCTAATAAAATGATTTTACTTTTTTTAGATGAATAAAAAACAATAAAATGTATCATTAAAAAGTCATTAAGTGAACATGGAAAAAGAATAAATATTAAAAAATCATTGAAAAAATTACAAAAATCAATAAAATCATTAAGTAAAAAATATCAATAAAATCATTAAATAAAAAATATCAATAAAATCATTAAATAAAAAATATCAATAAAATCATTGAAAAAAAAAACAAACTAAAACATGGAGGTATGTATAGGTACCCATAGTCTTTAAAAATAACATACATTATTTCGTCATTTTTTGAATATGTATGTAAGTAAGCTAAGAAAACTCGGTTCGTTTCTTGCCTGCACAGTACGTAGGTTCCAGCACGCACTGCCTTGCACAAGCAGGCTATTGTCGCCAACTAAGAAATCATCTGCAAGCGTATGGTGGGACTATGGTATAGTAAAACCTAGATTTTCCCGGGTTTTCCTATGGGACTGAAACCGGTACCGCGTGCCCTTGATGCGCACAGAATGGCTGATAGTAGCTGCATGGGTGTTGCTGAGAATCGAGCTGAGTGGCATGAGATTGCAGAGGTCAATGTCCAGCTGAGGAGTTGTGGACTGCGGTAGACTGATGATGAAGATGTGAAACGTTATACCACTAAGTTGATGGATGGCTCTTCTTTTTTTTCAGAAATGCTGTTCACAGAGAAAGTTTTGCTGACAATACTTATGTTGCAGTTTGTTTGTACAATCACGATGGCACTGCCTGCACCCCACAATGACGACTGCAGGGACAAACTTAAGAAGAAAATCAAAACTTTTCCCGTTTATTATCCGGCCTTTTACTATCCAGTAGTTTATAATCCCATGGTGGTGTTCCCGGGTGCATTTTTATTAGGTTAATTAAAATCATGTAGTTTTAAATTATTTTTAATTTTTCTTATCTTGTGTTAAAATGAGTTTCATAAAGTTCCGGATAGCAGCGATGTGTAGGAGTACTTTGACGTCTTTTTAATATGTCCTATTGTTTTCTTATTTATACTAATACCTACATTTAGTTAGTTTATTTTATGTGTATAATTCAGTACTTTTTTGTTAATATTTGGATAGTCGTATTATATTAGCTTTATTTGTACACAATAAACATTACGTTGTTATTAAGTTTCATATTGAAACATTAATAAGTTTATCTTCTGCCTGGCCTTTTCCCAACTATGTTGGGGTCGGCTTCCAGTCTAACCGGATGCAGCTGAATACCAGTATTTTACATGGAGCGACTGCCTATCTAACCTCCACAACCCAGTTAGTACTCGGTAGCTGACAATCAGTCTAACCAAGGGGTCGATACCCCTTGGTTAGACTGATTGTCAGACTTTCGTAACACTGAATACCTGTAACGACTGTCAAAGATCTACTAGACGGTCGGGAGTTCGGGACCAACGGCTTTACGTGCTTTCCGAGGCTCGGAGGAAACTCGGTATGTAATGGGTGGTCACCCATCCACGGATCAACCTAGGCAAGCGCGGTTTAACCTGAACCTGGCTGTTTATTTAGCAACGTTTTTGTGTTTCACAAGTTTTTTGGAATTTTTGACTTTTTTAGTACTCCAACCTGGGTTGGTCCTATAGAAGTTTTTGATCAGTATTAGAAACAGAATCAATTGGCATAAAGAATGGCCATTTTCTTGCTAACTGTACATTTTTTTGAAAATCAATAATTATGAATGGTGATCAAACACGAAACATTATGGATAATCTCCTAAGACCATTTTCGTGTAGCTGCAACAGTTAAGGTAGTTCCCCTTACTGCCCCGTTGAACGTATCCACCCTGTATACTTTAACAAAATAAATACAGGGTGTAAGGGTACACAAGAAATATACTTTACGAAAGTGTTAGTAGTTATCCAACTCTGAAATATGAAAAAAGCGGTTCTCTATATTTTGTCAAGCAATCCGTACTTAAATGTAGGGATACAGCTGATTCAGTTTTCGTAATGCGTTCAATAGTAAAAGTAGTTGATTTTCATGACAACACTTTAAATCCCTCGTTTAACATAATACCTCGTATATTAAATTGAGTGTATAATATCCAAAATCATAAATAACCTATTAAAATAAGTCTTTACTCAAGGCACAGGAATTGTAATAATACATAGCCGAACGTGGACGAGGCGTCGGCGTATGTAAGGTTCGTAGCGGGTAGCAGGCGTTCTATGGTTTCTGCCTACCCCTATAGGCAAAAGGCGAGAGTAAATTAGTGTACATTTATTTATTTATACTTAATGCCACAAGGCCTTCTCTACCAGTCAACCTTTGGGTCAAATAGGTCAGCATTGTGGTAGAGTAAATTTTTTTTTAATGAAAGTACCATTTTGTTAACATAAATTGATAAACATAAATGGGTACATATACTAATACATATATGAATACAGATAATATAAACTAATATATATTATAATACATACATATAGTCCGTCTACATATGTGTGGCCGAGATTTAGTACAGTAGTTGATTACCATACACAATAATATCAACAGGAACTGAGCAGTAGGCGTCGAACTTAATCGATGATAGCTACAATATTATAGCAATCAATCATGAATGCCGTCGGCCCATTCAAAACTTAAATCAAAACTTTCTAAGTCAAACAGTATTCGCGAAGGCGGACAAACACGTTAGATACACTGAAGATATCTTGGATATTTCACAGCTCTATCACTTAAATGACAATCGAGTAATCAACTCAGCCTGTCACAGCCCACTGCGGGACATAGGCCTCCCAAACTGCGTCACAATACCTTCCCTATTCAGTCTGACCATTCTCCTTTTTAAGGTAAAAAATGACAGCTGTCATTCAACTGTTACGTTTCTCCTCAGAGTACGGAGGCGCCATGGCGGCCACTGCTCGAGGCGACACTGTCAACACTTAACCTTCGGACCTCCGTGGAAACCTTCTAGTCACGTAGATATTGGGGGAAAAAGTTCCAACTTTTTCACAAGTATTTTTTTTAAATACAATTTTGTAATGTTTTAAATTAACTCTAAATACCACCTTGATCTTCGTACTATTCAATTATCAGCACAATGTTTTGAGTACGTTACATTGAGTCCTACCGTAAAACGTGATTTTTCACTCAACATTTTTTGCATAGAGTTAAGTACTTAATTTGATGTAGAATGTTTGGTTGACAGCTTCGTGAAGGGTCTACACCTTGTATACAAGCGTGTTCTCTGTCTATAAGCTTTATCTATTAAAAAAAAACACATCAAAATCCGTTGCGCAGTTTTAAAGATCTAGGTAAGCATACATAGGGACAGACAGCGGGAAGCGACTTTGTTTTATACTATGTTCTGATAAACCTTTAAAAGTTAAGTAACATACAACGACATTAAGGCCAAAGTCTTACCGAGAGCGCCCCCTCATGTAACCAATGCATATTTTTCTCATCACAATAATGGGTGCATTACCATAAACAAAGATAAATAGGCCGCTAAGCCTTTTGAAAACCGATTTTTTTCTGAAATTGTCCAGGGTACTAATTTACCTCTGAAAGCCATTAATTGTTTCGCCATTAATTTTTTTATTGCGGTTTAATGGAACCAACGGAAATTCAATAGTAATTGCCAATTATATTTGCGAAATTTTGACCGCTCGTGGGATCCTTGTGGGGATTTAAGTGTAGGATTTGAGTTATGCCGAAGCCTAAACAAAGATGAACCAATGTTGAAATTATTTGAAATTCAGATAAATTAAAAAAAAGTAAGTTTTATTTGTTTCATTTTCTTGTCTTGAGATTTGTTACAAAGCAGTTGATCTTCTGCAGGATGCACCACATTCTAGTTGATGCTTCTCATGCTTCTATTAACAGAAGGTTACAATTTTTAAAATGATTCACGCCTGCGGAGTAGGTATACCACACTTTTGTTCATCATCATCATCTTCCTGCCCTTGTCCCATTCTACTTGGGTCGGCGCAAGACGTTTTCTTCTTCCATTTTCCCCTGTCAGACGTCACGGCATCATTAACTCCTTTCTCTTTCATATCATTCCTCACACAACCCATCCATCTTTTCTTTGGCCTTCCTCTCCATCCATCAACATTCATATCCACCTTTGATGCTGACATCAAACAGGCAGGCAAGAAACAAAGCGGGCCTCGCTTTTTTCTTGCCTCCCATAGCTTCTGGAGTGTACTATCTTACTGGCCTTCATACTCTAACCTCTGCCATAAACCTTATATCAACGAGCATAAGGGTCATTGTACCGCTAAATCAAAGTTTAAATAACAATCAAACGAGAGAAAGTTCGACGAACCCAGTAGGGGTTCGTCTGGCACTAACTAAGCATCATAGCAAAAACCAAGGTTTTGTAACAATAATTTTGATTCAAAAGAGTGTCCACGGAGTTTCTGGCCTATTTTTCTCCATAGAGCTTTGGAATAGTCGACTGCAGACCTTCGACATTGATGAAGCCTGTCGCCTGACTGTAGCTGTGTGAACCTACCTCCTTTTTATTCTAGATTGTCTATAACTGGTCCATCCTTATTTATTTACTAATATTATAAATGCGAAAGTAAGTTTGTTTGTTTGTTACCTTTTCTAGCCTAAACCACTGAACCGATCATCCTGAAATGTTTCATGTACTTACGTTGTCAGGTGTACAGAAACGGACATAGGGTACCTCTCATTCCGAAAAAAATTACTGTTCCCGAGGAAAACAACAATAATTTTCTTATGACATTAAATGGCGCCACGTGTCTTTCGAATCATTATTGAATTTTATTATTGTAAGCAGAGTACAACCCCGAATTGATTGTGATGAAGCCGCGGACAAAAGCTAGTATATTATAAAATTATACCTGTAATCCCTGAAGGGTTAGACAGAGGTGTATAGCACACTCACATTTCGCGGTATCAGCAGGCAAAAGTTAGTTTAACTTTGAGTTTGAGCAGATTTTTTTTTCAGATAATATGCTACTCACCGGCAAACTTCTGTGGACGATACTCCTATTACAGACTGTTTGCACAATCACGCTGGCACTGCCTGCACCGGCTGCACCCCGCAAGAATGCCTGCTGCTGCTGCATACCCGTTTTCTATCCGGCTTTTTACTATCCAGTAGTTTATCATCCCATGATGGTGTTCCCGGGTGCATTTTTGTTAGGTTAACATCGTGTACCAATTTTTAAACAATATTAAACTTGCTGTTGCCTGCGACTTCGGTCGCGTGGAAATTTTGATGTGTATGTGTGAGAAAAAAAGGATAAAACATAAATGACATATTAAAACTAACAGCTTCGAATGACGGCAGAAGTATTGCGTTTAACGCACCATCTTCAGTGCCTCGAATTTTATAAGTAACAAGCACTCCGCCCGCTACTTTGTCTGCAAAATTTGAGATAGCTTGTCTAATTTGCATGATATAAATGTACCTAATTTATAGCCTTGTTACTTCCTGATAATTTAGCTTTCTATTGGTGAACGGATGTCCGATGAGGCCGAAAGTTCTGGATTGGCGACCGCGAAGACATAAGACGTTGCGTTGGAATGCCTCCCACTAGATGGACCGATGATCTGGTGAAGATTGCGGGGATCCCCTGGATACGAGTCGCATGGGACCGGTGAATGTGGTGACTCTTGGGGGAGGCCAATGTCCAGCAGTGGACGTCTCTCGGCTGAAATGATGATTGGTGAATGGTTAAAATCGGTCTAGTAGTTTTTGAGTTTATTCGTTACAAACATACAAATCTTTACGACTCTAGACGATCGTGATTTTCCAGTAGGAGAACGCGACTTATCATGGCAATATTTTCGTGCCCAGTTATTTCCTTTACTGCTCTTACACGTTTACTTCCTAAAAATCACGAAAACTCCATGACCATCAGTGCATTGCTACCTTTGCGACTACGACCGGACCCTTTTATCCATGTGCATTTAACTGGCTTGATTTTATCTTCTTTATTTTTTCTTTAAAATTAACTTTGAAAGTTTAGCTAAATTTCAACGATATAACGGCCAAAATCTTAACAGCAGCGCCCCCTCATCAGCGTCATTCGAGTGCTGAAAGATCCCTGTAGCACTGTACCTTCAAACCTTTTTAATGTCAATGTAAACAATTGTCAGAGCACTGCTTTGGATCAATGCATATTTCTCATCACAATAATGGGTGCATTACTATAAACAAAGACAAATAATACGCCGCTGAGGCTTTTGTACGCCGCATTATAAGTAGGCCTACGAAGAGAGAAAGCATAGACACAGAAGGCCCACTTGCATCTGCTGATACTTAAAAAGAAATAAGAATTGGGTTGACTCAGTCCTGCAAGGTTGATGGAGTGGCGTTTGTTGGTAAACATTCAAGAAATTGATTGAAAAAACAAGATTGCGATTTTGGCCACCCGCTAAGCAATCCTTGCACATCTACAGGGATTCACTACCATAGAGTCAATTCGAATACTAGGAAGAATATATTAATAGTTTTTGGTAAAAGGGTTCTAGGAATTTCTCATGTGTCTCGGAAAGCACGTAAAGCCGCTGGTCTGTCACTGTTCGCCATTGCCATCCCACCGGACTATAAAAATGAGGGAACGAAGAATTAGAATTTTTGATGAGACCACACTTGAGTGTACCATAAAATCTCTTTTTCCGATGACAACTTTTGGGTACACTGCTTGTATTATGAAATGAAAATACACCTTGAATGAACAATCAAAATTGAACCTTCTATCTTCTTTTCTTACGCCCCACCTTCCCACTTTTACAAGTAGGCTGTAAATGTAAGAGGTTAAGGAATTATTGTAGTGAGAGGTTTAGTCTCGGGTTTGTTGGAATCTTTTTATGTATTCTTATGTCAGTCAGGTTCTCGTTAAAAGTCATAGGTAAAAACCACATTTATTTGTATTGTTATTTGTAGTAAGACAACTATCTCTTTGTGATAATGGAGTTTTAAGGGGCACTTATAGAAATTAAAGTAGTTTCATCTGTTTGGGTTTCTTACTTCCTGGATTTTATGACTTACGACAGGACAAAATACGTGTTTTGTATTACACTTTTTTCTGTTAACTTACTTTTAAATAAAAGTGTTTTAAAACAGGAAAAGGTAAACCAAAATTTAGTTTTAATAATTGTAGAGTATTTTTAGTATTTTTAGAAGAACTGATCAAAAATGAAGGGCAGTTTATTGTTTTAGGCTATGTCGTTTTACACCAGCTGAACGAAGAAATTGATATAATAATCACAAAAGCGAGTCCAATAGGAAGATGGGGCCTATGCTAGCAGTAATCAACGGTGTTCAGTAAATGATGATCCACAAGCTACGTATCGTCATTATACCACCCAAAAGACATATCCTGCTGGTAATAAGAGCTCTCCCAAGTGTCGTCACGTCAACCGGTCTAGTGCTTTTCGGACCGAGCTGATTCCTGCGGCCTTTACAAGGTTCATTAGTCTAGCTAGACGCCTTCCAAAGCTGAACCTTCCGATACGTGCCACACCCGAACCTTCTGGCCCCCAGTACGATATCATATGAGTTTATATCGATGATGTCTTGGAACGGATCGACTCCTTGTAATTCAAAAGTACCTACCTGTAAATGGTTTCATTGAAATAAAGGCTTAGGCTACGAACGCATTGGCAGTGGCTTGCCTAGTGCCGCGAGTCGTCTTGCGAGTAGCCGAGTGAAACGAACGTTCTAGAATCTTCCCGACCACCTGCCACTGCCTTCGCAGCCTTACAGTTGAATAATATGTTACCTTCTTTTCACTATTATGTCTTTCGAGACTAATCTTATGAAGAAGGTAATATAGTATGCATATGTTGTAGCTACGTACTTAGAAGTAACATTAAGATTAAGACGCTATCGTCAGCTTGTTAGAGATGGAACCCCGAGGGGTGCCGCAAATTGTCAGATTGATCAATTATTGACGTATGACCTTTCGTCTAATGGTGACGCGCGAATAGATACGTAATTAATGTATTAGTTTAGTTGAAGTTATAAGCCTGTCTAATTTAATTTAAAGGTACAGGGTCTTTAATTGGCTAGAGAAATTCCGAAGACGTGATGAAATTCAATAAGTCATCATCATCATCTGCCTAGCCTTTTCCAAAATATGTTGGGGTCGGATTCCAGTCGAACCGGATGCAGCTGAATACCAGTATTTGACATGGAACGATTGATCCCCACAAGCCAGTTAGTACTGGGTAATACGATACCCTTTGGTAAGGCTGGTTGTCGCACTTTCGGGCCACTGCCATGACTACCTGTAACGCCGCAGCTGAATACCAGTATTTTACATGGAGCGACTGCCTATCTGACCTCCACAACTCAGTTAGAATACTAGGTAATATGATATCCTTGGTAAGACTGGTTGGGAGTCTATATGTACGAACATAAAACAAAAAAAATACAGATTTTCTCATCCCATACTTTAAGGTACGAGTTCGTAACCGACCGCAGACAGCAGCAGCAGATGAAGTGTTGCAGCGACACTACTCGTTTCTACGTATTTCTATGAAATACCTTCCGCAGCTAGCGACACGGTCGCCCGACTACACGTCGCACGATCGCAGACAACGTGTTACCCGACCGCAGATCAGTAGTGCCACCGACGCTGGAGCGATAACACATTGAATCTTTCTCAAAATATGTGTTTTTCCCATTCCGAGGAAGAAAAATTGATAAACCAGGTGGCCCAATATCCTGCACTGTAGGTACGATGCATCGCACAAAAACTATACAATATTATAAACGGTGTAGGTAAAGATGTTGGTAGCAATGTAATACTTTTCTATTTTGTTAAGTTGGTATTGTGTCTCTATGCTTTTTGATTTGTCTTGTCTATTGTGTTAATGTGATTGCCAAGGTAACGTCTAATTATATAAAAGTCTGCTTTAAGTTGAACGGTTGTTTTACTAACATATCAACAGGTTATGGGCCCAGACACATAATCCTAAAAGAGTAAAACAACAGAAACTGTTTTTTCGTCAAAAAGGTAAAATTGTCCGCGTGTGGTTAGAAACCGGCGGACGAGAAAAATACTTGCGAGTGATTGTAGCAAGGTCGGGACGAACAGACAGGAAGATGGCGGACGACAATTCTTTAAAACTCCAGACGTATATAAAGCTCGAGGGAACTTCCAATTGGAATATTTGGAAATTCCAAACCATAGTTTTGTTGCGGAGTCAGGGCTTACTGGAAGTAACAGACGGAAGCAGTGTGAAACCAAAGGACGCCGTTGAGAAGGCTGTATGGGAAAAGAAAGACGCGAAAGCTCAATCATGGATTGTTACAAGAATGTCAGAAAGCGTGATGATGCATATCATAACTTGCACTACGTCAGCCGAAATGTGGCGAAAACTTGCGAGCGTGTATGAGCAAAAATCTCAAACAAGTATACATATCGTACAACAACGTTTCTTTCAATACAAGTACGAGGAGGGCACGGCGATGTCAACGTTCTTATCTAAAATAGAAGAACTAAGAAACCAGCTCAAACAGATGGGAGAAGACATTTCGGACAAATTCGTAATAACAAAAGTGCTAATGTCTCTTCCAGATGCTTATAAACATTTTGTGTCGGCGTGGGAGTCCGCGCCTGACGATAAACAAACGCTCGAAAATCTTGTCGCGAGATTACTGATTGAAGAAGAACGTATTAACGACAAGGAGCCTCCAAACTCGTCAGCATCAGCGTTTGTAGCTAAGAAAAACGTAAAGTGTTATAAGTGCAATAAGCTGGGACACTATCAAAGTGAGTGTAACCAAAACAAGGGTTCGGGACATGACAATAGACCGGTTAAAAAATGTTATTATTGTAAGAAAATGGGACATAATAAGAGTGAGTGCTACTTCAAGAAGAATCGGGAAAAGGACAGTACGAGTAATGCATTTATGGTGATGAACTCAAATAGTAACGTTCAAGAATCTAAGTGGTTAGTGGACTCAGGCGCTAGCCAACATATGTGCCATGATCGTAACCTATTTGCAACATTTTCATCGATGAACAATAAAACAGTGATAATAGTCGGTAATGGCGAGGAGATTAGTGCGCTCGGGTGTGGACAGGTGGCGTTACAGGTCTACAATGGCAATAGATGGGTACATACAACCATAGATAATGTACTCTTCGTTCCGAAATTGAAAACAAACTTATTATCTGTCAAATGTGCTACAGAGAGAGGTTATGTTGTTAAAATGGACAATAACTTGTGTTAATGTGATTGCTAAGGTAACGTCTACTAAAATATAAAAGTCTGCTTTAAGTTGAACGGTTGTTTTACTAACATATCAACAGGAAATTAAAAAAATAAATAAAAATAAAAAAATAAATTAAATTAAATTTATATATTTATTTTTTTTTTTTATTTCAGTAAATTCTACAAAGGAAATAATGTGAGTGCCGTAGCGAGTCGTAACGGAGATATGTACTATATGGACGTGCGTTACAAATGTGAGATAGCGAACGCGGCTGAAGTGAAATCTGGACTTAAAGAGTGGCACGAAAAACTGGCTCATCAAAACTTACAGTATGTGAGAATGGTGCTTAAAAACAACAACATTAAAGTGAACGACTCTAACTTTGAGTGTGAGAGTTGCTTGGAGGGCAAAATACATCGTTTGCCTTTCAGTGCCAGTGAAAATAAAACGAGAAGGCCATGTGAGTTAATACATGCAGATACGTGCGGACCTATGGAGGTGCCGTCCGTGGGAGGATCCAGATACTTCGTAATTCTAAAGGATGACTTCTCTAACTACAGGTCAGTGTACTTTGTTAAAGGCAAAGATGAAGTTAAGAAGTGTATTGAGAACTTTTTGAACAAGGCTGAAAATGTAACCAAAAACAAAGTATTGTGTTTTAGAAGTGATAATGGATTAGAGTTCGTGAACAAAGAAGTTAAAAATTTGTTTGAGAAACGTGGAATAACTCATCAAACCACGGTTCCATATACTCCCGAACAAAATGGCAAGGCGGAACGAGAGAATCGAACTCTTATAGAATCAGCACGTACAATGTTGTGTGCAGCAGGTTTACCTAAGAAGCTGTGGGCAGAAGCTGTTCATACTGCGGCATATGTACTAAACAGAACTAGTAAAAGCAATGAAACTGGAAAGACCCCATATGAAACGTGGACAGGCAAAAAATTTGATATAACGGGCCTTAAAATCTTTGGAAATCCTGTGTATGTCCATGTTCCAAAAGAGAAGAGAAGAAAATGGGATCCTAAAGGGGAGAAAGCAGTCATGGTTGGCTACGAAGAAAATGTCAAAGGCTACAGGGTATTCTTCTCAGATAAGAACACTGTTGAGGTAAAAAGAGATATCATATTTCTAGGAAAACAGAAGGAGCAATTAGTTATGCTGGACACTACAATGGAGGAGAAGGAGGAAACTAGTCAAGAACATTCTAAAAACAAAGAGAAGGCTGAAGATCAAGGAAGGAGGATGGAGAAAGAAGAAGCACAGGCTGAAGAGGAAGAGGTAGAGGAGACCCTTAATATGACTAGCGAAAGTGACAGTGTCTACCTACCATGTTCAAGTGATGATGAATACAGTGATGATGATAATGGGGAGATACAGACACGTGAGAAAAGTACTCGGATTAGGAAACAGACTTCATTTTACAAGTGTCATCATGTCTATGTTGAGGGAAATGAACCAAAGAATTACCAAGATGCCATGCATAGGGAAGATGCGAGTAAATGGAAAGAAGCAATGCAAAGAGAATTGAATACTCTCAAGGAAAATAATACTTGGACTGTTTGTGAAGAACCTATAACTAATAAGACTGTTAGTAGTAAGTGGGTATTTAAAATTAAAAACTCTAATAGTAATGTACAATATAAAGCGAGACTAGTGGCAAGAGGTTTTGAGCAGTGTGATACAATGGAACCATGTGATTTATATGCACCAGTAGCTAAATTAACATCTTTCAGGTTATTTGTTTGTGTAGCATCAAAGTTAAACTTGCCGATTAGTCAAATGGATGTTACAGGTGCCTTCCTATATGGAGAAATGGATGAAACAGTGTATCTAGAATTGCCTGAAGGTGCATATTGCGGTGATAAAAATATTGTTAAATTAAATAAATCTTTGTATGGGTTAAAAAAATCACCCAAGTACTGGAATGACAAATTTAATTCAGTTATTAGGAAACAAGGTTTTGTAAACTCAAAAAGTGATTATTGTCTGTACACAAAATGTGAGGGTGATGCAAGAACATATGTTTTACTGTATGTAGATGATTTATTAATATTTGGAAATAACCAAAAGCAGATATGTGACCTTAAGTCATTATTAAATAATGAATTCAAGATGAAGGATTTGGGCTTAGTTTCCAATTTCTTAGGTATTCATGTAAAACAAGATTTAGTCACAGGGATCACTGAACTTGATCAAAAGAAATATTTAGAAAGTGTATTACAAAAATTTGATATGCAGAATTGTAAAGAAATATGTACACCAATGGATCTGAACTTTAATACTAAAATATTAGAAGATAACAATGATTCTGTGATTGATAAAAACATTGAAAATAAATGTAGAAGAATTATAGGTTGCTTGTCTTATGCTGTGTTAGGAACAAGGCCTGATTTGTGTGTTGCTGTGTCAATTTTGAGCAGATATCAAAATAATGCAAATAATATTTTATTAACTGCCTTAAAAAGAGTGCTAAGATATGTTAAACATACAATAAATTACAAACTTGTTTACAAATGTAATAGCAACTTATTAGTGGGATATTGTGATGCAAACTGGGGAGGTGACTTGAAGGATAGAAGGTCGACAACTGGTTACTGTTTTAAGTTTGCAGATTGTTTAGTTTCATGGTCCTCTAAAAAACAGGCCAGCGTTAGTCTATCTTCTACCGAGTCAGAGTATATAGCTATAAGTATGGCTACTAGCGAAGCGTGTTGGTTGATTAATTTGCTTAAAGATTTCAATATTGTTAAAGTGTGTCCTGTCACAATATTTTGTGATAATCAGAGTGCCATAATGGTAGCGAATACTGAAAGTGTCAAGAGATTAAAACATATTGACATCAGATTTCATTTCATAAAAGAGTTGATTAAAAGTGGCAAAGTAATGTTAAAATATATTAAAACTGAAGACCAAACCGCAGATATGTTTACAAAGGCATTAAATAAAAATTTATTGTTAAGATTTATTAAAAACTGTGGTTTGTATGAATAAATTAAATAAATATGCCACTGTAAGAGTGTATTACATTGAGAGGGGGTGTTGGTAGCAATGTAATACTTTTCTATTTTGTTAAGTTGGTATTGTGTCTCTATGCTTTTTGATTTGTCTTGTCTATTGTGTTAATGTGATTGCCAAGGTAACGTCTAATTATATAAAAGTCTGCTTTAAGTTGAACGGTTGTTTTACTAACATATCAACAAAAGAAAATATTTGTAAAAATAAGACATCTTCGTCTTCTTCCTCTTCTAACAAAAGATTCAAAAGTAAATCGCGATCGCTAATCCCAAACAGGTCAGACATCTTGTCTCACGGAACATTCAGAACTAACTGGAATACGGCGCTGCCGTCTGCTGCAGCCATATGCAGTTAGGTTCGGAATCATGCCTGCAATGACATGACGCTGCGACGTGTCGCTGCGACATATCGCAACGTTACGTCGTCTGCTGCTGCTGTCGGCAGTCGGCTTCGAACTCGTACCTTTAAGCTAACCTACCAACACAAGTTGACGCAGTAAATGTATACATACAAACATAAACTCACGCATTTTTTCATGGGGGTAAGCAGAAACCGCAGAACGCCACCTGCTACGATCCTTACTTCTTCCACCTCGTCGACATTCATACACCTGACCTTTTTGAAGAACCTCACCAATAAGGTCAGAAAAAAAATATGGTTGTTTGTTTTATCGTGTTCCTATAATACGGCTGCTGAGTTTAGCTACTTATTTTCCGTGTTTGAAATCTATATATATAAAATTCAAAGTCCTGACTGACTGACAGAGATATCAACGCACAGCCCAAACCGCTGGTCCTAGAGCAATGAAATTGGGAGTGTGTTTTCTTTGTGAAGAGTAGGTATCCACTAAGAAAGGGTTTTTCGAAATTCTACCCCTAAGAGGGTAAAATGGGGTGTTGAGTTTTCTATGAAACTTTTTATTCTCGCGGTCGATGGACTTGAAAATTTGTGTACCTACTCTGCAGTTACAATTATGAGAAACGTGTATCAAAGTTTTTCCAAAATCATCCCTCAATATGAAATTCAAAGTCCTGACTGACTGACTGATATATCAACTTACAGCCTAAGCTGTTGGTGTTAAAGACATGAAATTTAAAGGGTGTATTCTTTGTGAAGAGTAGGTATCCACTAAGAAAGGGTTTTTCGAAATTCCACCCCTAAAGGGGAGAAATGGGGTGTTGAATTTTCGGTAAAACGTTTTATGCTCGGGTCGATTGACTTAAAAGTCTACATACTCTTCAGTTAAAACTATGAGAAATGTATATCCCAGTTTTTCCAAAATCATCCCCCAATATAAAATTCAAAGTCTTGACTGACTGATATATCAACGCACAGCCCAAACCACTGGCCCTAGAGAAATGAAATTTGGAGGGTGTATTCTTTGTGACGAGTAGATATCTAATAAGAAAAGGTTCTTCGAAATTCCACCCCTAAGAGGGTAAATTGGGGTGTTGAATTTTCTGTGAAACTTTTTATTCTCGGGGTCGATTGACTTGAGAGTTTGTGTACATACTCTGCAGTTAAAATTATGAGAAACGTGTATCACAGTTTTTCCAAAATCATCCCCCAATATAAAATTCAAAGTCCTGGCTGACTAATATATCAACGCAGAGCCCAAACCGCTGGTCCTAGAGAAATGAAATTTGGAGGGCGTATTCTTTGTGAAGAGTAGGTATCCACTATGAAAAGGTTTTTCGAAATTCTACCCCTAAGAGGGTAAAAATGGGTGTTGAGTTTTCTATGAAACTTTTTATTCTCGAGGTCGATTGAATTGAAAACTTGTGTACATACTCTTCAGTTAAGAAGAGGTTAATTATGAGAAACGTGTATCACAGTTTTTCCAAAATCATCCCCCAGTATGAAATTCAGTCCTGTTTTTTTTTCGGTTTTTTCGTCATGGGTGTCATTTTAGTGGTTTTTGGGGCCGCCAATGACGAAAATGAGGTCAAAATATAAAAATTCAAGACGACGCCCATGAAGATTTTAAGTTTTTTCGTCATGGGTGTCATTTTCATGGCTTTTGGGGTCGCTGATAACGAAAATGTGGCCAAAATGTAAATCGATGATGGCGCCAGCAAAAAAATTCAGTTATTTCGTCATGAGTGTCATTTTCGTGGTTTTTGGGGTCGCTGATAACGAAAATTAGGTCAAAATGGAATAAATTCAGGATGGCGCCGATGAAAATTTTTGGTTTTTCTTCATGAATGTCATTTTCGTGGTTTTTGGGGTCGCTGATAACGAAAATGTGGTCAAAATGAAAATCCAAGATGGTGCGGACGAAAATATTTGGTTTTTTCGTCTTGGATGTCATTTTCATGGTTTTCAGGGTCGCTGATATCGAAAATTAGGTCAAAATGGAAATCCTAAATGGCACCAACCATTTTTTTTAGATTTTTCATCAGGGTTATCATTTTCATAGTTTTTGAGGTCACTGATAACGAAAATGAGGTCCAAATAAACATAGGAAAAAAAAACAATTCTCATTTTTTTTCTTCTGTTTCCCCTGACTCAATTTTCACTCTTCGCCACTGGTACCTACCAGTGGCAAAGGGTCCACTTAGAAAGGGTTTTTCGAAATTCCACCCCTTTTTTTTGGAGGGTGGGAAATCATCAAATGACCCCTCCCGCTCTGGGCGGAGCGGAAGGGAGTGTCAGACTCTTACTGACTAAAAACCACCCATGTTCCTTCTTTGGCCCTTTATGTTCCAGGGCCGCGGTATCTTTTTCGAACAGTCCCGCAGCCCTGGCAGGCATCGGCCCTTGCGGGCCCCTCCCGTTTGCTGACATCTCTTTGAGGCGCGCGTGGAACACGAACGCGCCGTCGACACGGCCTGTCGTCATACGACGGACGGACGTCGAGCTAGCCCATTACTCACCGTCCACAGGCCCGCGCCTACGGTGGCCGAGACCCATCACGGCGTGGCCCCGACGCCCGGTGCTTCTCCTCCCGCGGCGGCTGGGACGTGAGGCTCTCTCCCTCTCACGTTCCGCCGCCTCCTTCGCTAGCATGACTGCTTCGCAGGAGGAGGCGACGGCTTTCCATTTACTCTCGCCCCGGACCATGGCTTGAACCAGGGCCGGACGCGAGAGGTCGTCGCCGCCAATCGCCGCTACGAGGACACGGCGGTGCTCCGCACAAGCGGAGCAGACCTCCACGGTGTGCTCCACCGTGTCCTCCGGGCGATCCTCGCAATGATAGCACCGAAATTCCACCCCTAAGAGGACAAAATGGGGTGCTGAGTTTTCTGTGAAACTTTCTATTCTAGGTGTCGATAGACTTGAAAGTCTACATACTCTACTTACAGTTTTTCCAAAATCATCCCGCAATATAAAATCAAAGTCCTGACTGACTGACTGACATCAACCACTGGTCTTAATGACATGAAATTTGAAGGATGTATTCTTTGTTTTGAAATGGGGGTTGAATTTTCTGTGAAACTTAATATTCTCTGGGTCGGTTGACTCAAAACTTAATGTACACATCACTCTTCAATTAAAATTATGAGACACGTGTATCACAGTTTTTGATATAACACGATGTAGTTTAGAAATATTTTTATTTTCATTTTTTAATTTACGACCCAAAAGTGGCTCCCCTGTTTAAAATTAATTTATACGTCCGTCTTTGAATCAATGACTTACATTTATGTACCAAATTTCAACTCCATCGGTCTGGTAGTTTCAGAGTAAATTGGCTGTGACAGACGGACAGGCAGACAGACAGACACGCGAGTGATCCTATAAGGGTTCCGTTTTTCCCTTTGAGGTGCGGAACCCTAAATACTAATATTACTTACATATATATCTTACATAAACTATTTATTAATGCGAAAGTTTGGATGAATGGATCTTTGTTACCTACTCAATCACGCCAGAACGGCTGATCAGATCTGGATGAAACTTGGCACAGAGATAGATTATAGTCTGATACAAATAGATGTAGATTACTTATTATCCCAGAAGTAGGCAAGATCCCGTGGGCAATTCCCGAACTGCACGCGGGCGAAGCCGCGGGCAAAAGCTAGTGCAGAATAATCCTATTGACCTTGATTGCAATACTTTGCAAGAACTGCTAAAAGAGTGCATACTTGTTTTTGGTTCGTCAAATCTCACATCAGAGCAACAATTCTATTACAAAAACCATAGGCGCTGTCAAATTTATACATGGACGTGACGTTAACTATAGGTACGTTAGAACTTTATTTCTATTTTATTTCTATTTTAATAATTACGTACCCAAACGGCTCGTTGGTCGAGTGGTCGTAAGCGCAACTGCTGAGCGTGGTCCTGTGTTCGATTCCCGAGTCGGGCAGTGTTATTAGGTGTTTCCATCAGGAATTTCTCAGTAACAGCCACGGAGACTGAATTTGTGCCCGGTTGATGGCATAGGCTCGCCCCCTATTACATGGGACTTAAAAATAACTGGTGAAATGTGGGTGTACTATTAGGTAAACCAAAAACCGAAAACTCTACTTTCCCCAAAATAAAAATAATGACGACCTTCTTTTAGATCCACGTAATAATCCAAGAAGGTATGTTTAGTGTGTAGGTAGAAAGAAGAGCTGTAATCACACGCAAAAGTAACAAGATTTACAACTTTTCCCGTGCAACCGAAAACAGCGGGGAAACAAAAAAGCCCCACTAAGCAAAAGTACAAAAACACAGAAATCTTTGTAGTCGAAATAACGCAGTGATTCGCTGCCATCTTGGCTGATACGCACGTACTATTTATATTAAAAACATTCAATATCCGTGAACAAAATATGGCGTTTTGACGCACCATATTGCCTTCTGCTTAGTAAATGGCGGCAAGAAGGTACCTTACTTTTCTACGAAATTTATTTCATTCTATATTCTTCTATATCTACTAATATTATACAACCACAATAACATTAATTTTATTTTATAATTTTTAACGTCCTAATAAAATTGTGCTTTGTAAAGTGATGAAACACAGGTTTAAATGAACCTAGATCGCACAGGTCACTACCAAACATTTGAAGCCAACATTATCGGTACTTCCAACTATTCACTTACAATAATTTTGTTACTGCTGTTGTAATACCAAAATAACTTATACTGGCATGTTTTGAGGGTAAATAAGCCTTAGAGCGCTCTTACGACTGCTCTTGTAAGTGTAATCCCCTTATTTTGCTCTCTGGAAGCTCAATATAGGAGTATTTATTACAACGGCCAAAAGATTAAAAAAAAAAATTGTCAGCTCATATAAGTATTATTTGTATTAATAGTATTTTTATTTCCTGTAATCATTTAGTTCATTTGCTTGATAGTTATGTGTCTATGAACTTACATAACTTGCGGTGTACATTTCTTCGAATTGTTGTGTCCGTAGTATGCCACGGATTCTGGATTTGTTCAGGTTGATGGCAACAGGCTCGCCCCTTATTATATGGGACTTAAAAATAACTGGCGAAATGTGGGTGTATTATTTTAGGGATTACAGGTGTGTCACTATGTTATATTGCTATCAGTAGCGAAGAGTCAATTTTTGTAAGAGGTAAGCCGGAGTACATATCTTTAATTTGATTATATTATTTGTCTATAGAATACTGACTGTGCCAGTTTTCAAAGGGAAGCCGATAGGAATCGAGTTGAATGGAACCTTCGCCACTGATTGCTATCGTATTAATTGATACCTACATAATTTTCATACGCACGCGCTAATTATTAATTTAACTGATCATTAATCACGTTTAACAATATAAACGGATCATAAGAATGAGTTTTTAATTACAAGATTACATATCAGTGGTTTCGTTATTGGGATTTGAACACAACGTATTTGTTGGAAATAAAAAACCCATGTGGGATATGAGAGCGAAATTGATATTGGTACGTTTCTTTCACCCGGTATTTGGTGGTAAGGTAGGCTTTTCAAGATGACCTGTGTACACATAGCCGTAATCGATCTGCGATCATATGAAATTTCTTTTTTACTTCTACTTCTTTTTCGAATAAATAATTGTGGATTTTATTTAATAATTTATTTTATTCATTTAGTGTTTCTTTAGGCCAAAAACCGTAGTAAAACTGCATAATTGGATTTTTGGAAAATAAATATCCCAAGCCAGGAATCCCGTTGATAACCGTAGTAAAACTGCATCATTCAATCATCTATCTATCTATCTATCGTTGGATTTTTGGAAAATCAATATCCCAAGCCAGGAATCGAACCCGTGGATTTTGGAAAAAAAAACACACACTGTATTATTACACCATTAGATAGCTTCGCTATTATAAGGATCAAATTCTGAGAAGTAATGACATACGGAAAACTAAAGGAAACCGTTTATTTTTCATGAAACGCTTAACAGTATGCAAATTGTTAGTAGTAATCAAAAAAGACGTCAAACAGAATCACTATTGGCGCCAACTCACTTATATGTTCTAATTTCGATTGTTTAATTTTTTCTTCTTTTATTTTCGCCTTCTAATAATGAGTAGATACTACTTCTGACTTTATACCTTCCCGGGTCCCATAATGAACCATATAAATATGGCTCAGGGCGATAGTAGAACAATCGCCCTGAATGTGTCTACTCTACTTCGTGGACAGTGAATATGTTTATTGAAATACTATTATATGACATAATGTAATATCACCCCAGTAATCCCCGAAGGGTTAGGCAGAGGTGTACCTAATAGTACCTACACCCACATTTCGCCAGTTATGTTTAAGTCCCATGTAACAGGGGCGGGCCTACTGGCACAAATCCAGACTCCCGTGGTTGCTACTGAGAAATTCCTGATGGAAAAACTCTATAACAATTTGCCCGGGGAATCGAGCCCAGGACTTCATGCTCAGCAGTCGCGATTGCAACCACTATACCAAGGAGGCAGTCATTAGACTAACGAGGACATAATGTGTATATCTAACCATATTTTTTGTCCCCAGCGACTATGTCTCTTCACCTCCATTTACCTAACAGCAACCGATTGCAGCTTGAGTCCCACCGAATCATCGGCCAGAAGTGCGTTTGAGCACCAGCAAAGTACTTTCCGGTTCGCCATGCACAAAAGCAGTATGTTTGGAAACGACCAGATGTCCAATCGAGAGTTTTGTATCGAATTGATCCTTAGGCCTGAAGACCACTACATAGTCCTTCCCTGGTGGTACCATTACTGTGAAGATCTACGAAAAAAGCATCCAAAAGGTATTCCAGGGAATGTCGACTATAATGAAGTTGAAAAGTACGTCTTGGCTGAAGTGCAACTGTATAAACAGAGAATAAAAAGCAAAAATTTCGAGATGTCGGAACTGGAGAATGAATTGATAGACATTAACAAAGCGCAGGCGGAGAATCCTGCATACTTTTGAAGCAAATAAATGTCTTCTTGAAGTAATCAGACTTTTATAGTGCTCTATGGTTCTTTTGGCAGGTGGCAATACTTGGAACTAACATAATCATGTTGTTTTTCAGTACAAGTTACACGGTCAAAAATGATTACCTTCCTAAGAAATGATTCAAGCGCCATCGCCAAAGGAACCATGAGCACCACCGCCATACATTTTATTTGCGTTCAGAAGTGGCTAAATAATAACAGCCGCTCGGGTCGATCTTTAGGTTAAGCCGCGCTTGCCTAGGTGGGGCCGTGGATGGGTGACCACCCATTACATACTGAGTTTCCTCCGTGCCTCAGAAAGCACGTTTAGCCGTTGGTCCCAGCTGCCATTCGTAGATCTTTGACAGTCCTTAGTCCGTGGCTCGAGGCTGACAACCAGTCTTACCAAAGGGTATCCAGTACCAACTGGTTTGTGGAGGTCAGATAGGCAGTAGCTCTATGTAAAATACTGGTATTCAGCTGCATCTGGTTAGAATGGAAGCCGTCCCCAACATAGTTGGGAAAAGGCTAGGCAGATGATGACTTAATTTTTACGAAAAATTTGCGTTCAGAAGTTAGTTGCAGAGCTGTTATTTCAGGCTACAGTACCTTACGTACACTACCCATTGGGCTAGTGTTCGTTATAATTATTTTCGCATTTATAATAATATTATACTCGTAGTTAGAATAGTACCTATATTAGATGTAGGTATTTCCATAATGATTGAACGGTGCTACAATCCTCAACGAACTGGCTGCTACTAATAGGGTTCCGTCGCCATCATTAGGTACGTAACCCTAAAAAACATCATACCAACATTACGAAAACAATATCTAAACGAGTTTACGTACAAAAATATCGTGATATCACAAAAGCTGAGTAATTAATACATTTCAAGTGGCTACTTACACTGGAGTGAGGAATAATGAGGTTGATAAGCTAAGTTTATCATTTTTATTGTACTTAGATAAGGAAATATTGTTATTTATACTTCACCGAGGACTAATCATTACTATTGTTCGATTAACTGTGCTTTTTATATACGAGGTGTAAACGGACCCTTCACGAAGCAAAGCATTCTGTACATCAAACTAAGTAACTCAACACAAAAATTATTGCTGGGAAACGACTTTTTTTGTCAAATATCATGTTTTGGATATATTGAATAGTACAGGGGTCATGAAGGTATTTAAAGTAAAATTACAACGTAAAAATTGTAATTTTTTTTTAAAGTTGGAACTTTGACCTCCGATATCTCCGTAACTAGAAGGTTCCCAGGTATGGTCTAGAACAAAAATAAAATATCGCAATGACGGGGAGAACATGTTCCTTTCGGCACCCTATATAATGCATGTTTGCTTTTTTTTTTTTTGTATTGCTTAACCGGACAATCCTGTGGTGGCCAAAAATTACTTTAAGGCCCCCAGCCAGGGCTTACAAACTAAGGATATACATTAAATGAGCAGACACTAAGGGCACCCCCTGTGGGGTTCGGGCCTAGGCTTAGTGCGTCATTGAGGGGACAACAAGGGTCGGGCTGGGTCAAATTATTATTTGGGGGTTGGTTTAATTCTACCACCGGACTAGCAGACGTACTGCGGCGTACCATCCACACTTGGTTGATATCCCGACTAGTCGTACTCGGCGCTTCTCCTCCACGTTTATCATGCGCACAGCCAAGGTGTGGAACTCTCTGCCGGCTTCTGTGTTCCCTCCCACATATAACCCGTCTGCCTTCAAAGCAAGAGTGAACAGGCATCTTCTGGGCACGCTCGTTTCATCATAGACCTCATCCATCGCTTTCCACCAGGCGTGATCGAGGTCAAGAGCAGGCCCATTTTGTAATAAAAAAAAAAAAAAAAAAAAAAAAAAAAAAAAAAACAGGCTCAGCGGCGCGGGCTGGCTCGTCGAGCAAGGGTCGGGTAGTGAATGCATGTTTGCGCAAACTCAAAACTATTTATGTCAAGTCGACAAGTTACTATCACTTTTGAATTGTCGAAAACAAAAAGATCCTACAGTCTAGCTACAAGGCATCATAAATGTGAAAACAGTGTAATTGCCCATTCCAAAGCGTAGATCTCTATGGAGAAGAATGATGGGCAAGAAACGCAACGGACACTCTTTTAAGTAAAAAATATTGCAATTTGCATATGTATAATGCTTTTTCCAGCTATGTTCCTATCCTGTTTCTACAGTTACACATGTAGTACCTTTTTTTTTGTGAAACTTCAAACAAAAAATTACTTTTTGGGGTTCCGTACCCGAAGGGTAATAAACGGGACCCTATTACTAAGCATCCGCTGTCCGTCGGCTGCATCTCATGATCTGTAATAGATAGACAGTTGAAATTTTCACAGAATGTTTATTTCTGTTGCCGCTTTATCAACAAATAATAAAAAAATAAAAAAAAATAAAAGGGGCTCCCCTACTACGATGGCACGGAACCCTTCATGCGCGAGTCCGACTCGCACTTGGCCGGTTTTTTCACTTATCGTTCTTACCTGATTATGAACAAATGTGTTTCCACAGTTAATTCTCACAATCAATCGTTGGAGAAAAACGTTTAAAAACAAAGATTTTTTACAAACCAGATGAGACGTAAGTAGGCACTAGGTATAGTTTTCATGATTCTCCATTTAAGGTGGAAGCCCCAGCGAAGCCCGCGAAATTAAATTTTTTTCTCGTTTTTTACAATTTACAGGTCAGTGCTATGTTGTATGTTGATGATAAATGAGTCGCACTTATGTAGTTACAGAATTATAATCATTAATACAACCCTCTAAGTTCATATACCCCATTCAATAACTATTTCATGAAAAAGTCATACAATAGGATTAAATGAACTCAGAAAATTGTATTAATGATTTTAATGATTATAATTCTGTAACCACATACGTGTTACTTGCGCGACTTGCGCGTCATCAACATACAACCTGACCCAGACTTGCAAATTGCCAAAAATGTAAGAAAATTTGAATTTCGCGGGCTACCCCGCCACTTTTACCTCAAGTAAATACTTCTCGGAGATAGCTTGAGCCATTTCTATTCAGTTTCAAAATTATTCTTTATAAAACACTTAGCTGTTTTGGATCTTAATAATTAAAAATATACATATTTCGATAACAGACACAGATTTAGAAAAAACATATTGTATCCGTGGTCTTTATGGATTGGCCTTGTTTTTTTTTTGAATATATCCCGGTGTTCAAATATTTTTCTAAATCTATGTTGAGTTTCGTCCAGAAAAGTCACAACTTTCCAAGTATCAGGTCTACAGAGTACGTAAGGCAAATAAGCGATCCTTACAATAGGCAGTTATGTTTACAAAACACGGCGAGGCCGATTTCCTCCAAACACCAGTATGTCGATAATGCGTGCGCAAGAGCCTGCATCAATGTGAACTGTGGAGAACAATGGATTTTTTACAAATTGTGAGTATTTCATAAATAGTAATCTTTATTTTCAGACAATTTGGGCATAGCATTTCGGTGAAACAATACATGCAGAAGCTACCAAATACACAAAAAAAATACACTAGAGCAAAATACACACACACACACAATATATTATTTGCCCGTCTTGAGAATGTTTTAGTATTTTGTTACAACATGTTTAGAAAACAATGATATTGTGTTATTTGTGTAATTTTCTTTATAGGGTCTCCTGTGTAGAATTTGATTTTTTATTACTAGTAAATGGTGAAACGATGTTAAAAAAGTTACAGAAGCTACATCAATTATTATCATTGATTGAACATTAATTACACATTATAAAGGGTGGAAGATATAGACGCAGAAACGATTACCACGTATTCAGTATACTTAATATTTCGGAACTTGAGCAGACTTTTTTGTATCGCAACTTCATTTAGATTAATTAAAAATATTGGCTGATCTTTTACTATTAAATAATATTTCATATCATTGTTACAGTTATTATTAACCCTATACATCACACAAGTATACACAAAATCAAGGAAACATAAATCGTCATCATCAGAGGAGGGAAGCATAGAAAACCTTCTGTACTACAAGGATTGCCAGCGCAGTGCCAAACCGCCGCCTACACCGGTACCCGAGCCTATGCATGCCTCGGAACCACCTCCCCCCCCTCCACCACCGCCCCCCAAACAACCCGAGTGCCCCTTCCCAAAGATGTGCTGTGCCTTGACCTGTGGGAACGAGTGCGGCGGCAGCCCAGCACCCACGTCACATATGCAGTACCAGCCATACATGGACCAACCACTATCAACCAACCCCCTTTTCTCAACACCAGTCCAACCACAAATGATACAACGAAGAAAGAAGAGAGTTAGGATGCCCCCACCAAACCTGAACCCTCCGCTTCCCACGAGAAGAGACTTCTCAGGGCTAACTAAAGACAGGATCAAAGGGCTCATATCCCAGGATGATGACATTAGGAAGATATTGAAGGATCTTGTAAGGGTCACTATGCAGAAGGTGGATTTGCAAGATATGCTCAAAGCCAACCAGAAGGGCTTTGATGGTGTCAGCACGGTACGATCTGTATCACCTATGCTATATGAAATGGATGATTACGTCGAATAAATTAAGGTTTTTTTTTAATAATAATAATAAACATTTAATTCAGAATCACTTCCATATTTGTTAGTAACAATAAAAACTTATACACTAGTGTTAGTAATCAATTAATTTCTTAGTACTTTTTTTTCTTTCTTAATATTGTCGGTTATTTTCTTCATTATTTTCCATTTGCTGTTAGATGTCGTAAGTTGTTTTAGTATTTATAGGCTTTTTCGATAAATTAGGTTATTAAATTACAAACATGATCCTATGGTATTCATAATATTCAATCGCGTGCCATTGATTTTTTTTTTTAATATAAGAAAGTGTTACAAATTATACGGTATAAAATATTTCAAAATTTCGTAATAGGTACCAGTTTGAAACTCTCGGAATTCTCACGTGGAATTAGCACAAAAATGGCGGCCAACGGAACTTTTGTTAACAATTATCATGCATTATCCTGTAACGAGTCGTCCGTTTGGTAATGCGATGCAAATTACCAACAAAATACAGAGCAAGCCGGAATTATTTAGAAATTTATTTTTGGTACTGTATTTCAGGATCAAAGTTACTACCGACTTATTTTCCTTTCCTACAGCTTCGTACTGATTTCAATAAGACAAATCGGCATTATGAGATCAATAAAACCTGCAAATTAAGCCATTAAAAGCAATGCTCATTCAATTCTACCACTCCGTGATTATTATTTGTCTACTTTTAATGAAGAAAAATCGTACTAACCACGGAGCACGTTTCTGGATGAAAAAGAAAACAAAATGGCGCGATTCTTATTGTTCGATTTTTAAATAGCCGATGAGGTTTGCAATCACTGAGGTTGGAATTTTCTTGTGAAATGAATTAATTGGCTTGAAAAATGAGAGTGAAGTTCTATTTCTACTTTTTGACCAGGAAATTACTCAAACATTTTAAATGTTATTTAAGTATATGAGATGCTGGTTGTACTTTAGTTTAGTTTTTTTAGGATTATGGTAGCGAAGAGGAGAATGAACCCGACTGATTTCCGAATGTCGTTACATTTGAATAAAGATACGTTTGCGGTACGCAAATATAAACACTGCGTGTTTCTTAAAACCAACAGCTTTTTTAACTAAAAACTCAACAGTAACATAACGTCGCCTTACCAAACTTACGTGAACTAACATTTAAGTTACAACTTAGGACATTTCAAATAAGCTGCAAGCCACCTGAACTTGGAAAGTGGCCCCGGCCACAGAGAATAAATAAATAAATACAGTCCCAGAACTTATGAGTAGTTACAGGCGAATTGCACGGCACTCAATTTTATATTCACTTGCTTGCGATATTTAGTACTTATATATCAGGGCTCTTATTAAAGAGGAACCAAACATTGAAACAACTTACTTGACCTAAAAGTCTTACCTGATTCTGATAAATATTAATCTTACACGCCTTCACCAATAAGTCGGTATCTAGAATGAACTTAGGATATCAGCTCAGGTTGCCAGGTCTATGCATAACAGAAAATTCAATTTTCCGCTTAAAAGATACAGTTTAAAGTAGGTAAATCCAGGTCCATTCAATATCGACCTTTAGACGATACGAAAACATCTCAAGAATCAAACAATCTTTGCTTACCCCCAAAATGTAACAGCGTAATGGTACTCCAGTGTCCAAACCTGAGCAATACGAAAATTGAAATAAGACCTAAAATGCAAATGGCGGAGAGCGAAAACACTTACTAAGTATTACTTATGTAAATGTTAACCGTTTCAGACGCGCCACGTGAAAGGAAATGTGTCTATTCTTGTGTTTTCATAAGAAAACCTTTCATATTGGTTCTCGTTTTGTTGTCCTATATGAAATCTTTTCGCTTTGAATGTTGAGGTAGACAGAACTGGGAATGGTTTGGCGAAGAATTCGTTTGTAGTTTAATTTTAGGTCGATAGATGGCGTTGCTTGTACGAAGACGTAAACCTACATGTTATTGGTTATGCAGGGATTCAAAGATTTTAGATTTCTTAGGCCGAATTTCACTAATGAAACTCTCAATCAGCACATCTTAACCGCATTGAAGCCGGCTAAATACTGCCTTAGACCCGTTTCTTTTTTAAAATACGCTTAAAAAATTGTTCTGTTTTTTTGTTTCTGTCAATCGTTTAAAAGAGACAAAACGTTATTTTGAATTATTATGTTTAGCGTTAAATGTATTTAGTTGTAGAGCAAGCAGAACTAAGTTTCAAGACACAAAATGTCCCAGAATCTATACATAGTATACATCCAAATAAAAAACCAACAAACAAATAAATAAAATTAAAGTGTCTGTTTGTAATTTCAAAATAACAGATTTTTACGGAATGCTTATGAAAGTAAACGTTTACGCGACTTACAACAAAAAAACAGGTTTAAACTGTCACTTTCGGGATATCTTCCGTGATTGTTCATGATTTTGAGCTCCCGATATTTCGACGCTGTTGCAAGTGCCATCATCGCGGGTTGACTGGAGTATACGGGTGGATGGAAAATAAATTGTTGATTGTTTAGTTTTAAACCGTGAAAGCTTAAAACAGTATCTATTTAAAAAAAGTTTTTTTTAAATTTTTGTCTATCTGAAAGTCTGTCTGTCTGTTTGTTCCGGCTAATCTTCGAAAGAGCTGGACCGATTTTGACGGGACTTTTATTGCCTGATGTTATAAGGAGTAACTTTATTTTTATTTTAGAAAAAGGATTAGGGTTCCGTGCCAAAACATATAAACTCTTGAAATTGTTAACAAAATCCGATTCAGATTGGGAAGTTATATTATATAATAATTTCACACGGACGAAAGTCGTGGAGCACAGCTAGTAACTGAATATATCTCACATCATCAGCTCACACTGGTCCATCAAGACAGTGGTACAAAAGCAGGCAGTTCACGCGAGTTATAAATGAAAGGTAGACAGACACGGCCACTCTACGTGATAAATGATGACGTCATAATAAGAACATCTAGTTTCCTTTGAATCGCGGTTAGAATACATTCGTATTACGTTCTATCCGAACTATAACCATAGTTTTACCCGTGACTTTGTCTGCATGTGATATAGATATAATTGCACACGTAGAATATATGGCCTGGTAAAACTAGTCTGCCAATAACGTTGTTACTGCTGGGAGACAGGCCTCTGTGTGGGCTATAATCCACCCATTCAGGCCATTTGAGGGTTGGTAGATGTCACATGTCCTCGAATTTTCGGTTAGGTGTCATCACCACTAGGCCACTACCGCTTTGATAGGTTGATGACAATCTAGTTTGAATTTAATGGTAATCTTTCAGAAGCTCCGAGTGAAAAAGTACATTATTCACTCACAAAAAAAAAAAAAACTTTAAAAAATACCAAGCTGGTAGCCCAGAAACTACTATTGTGCATTTTCTATCAATGCTTTTGTTAACTATGCCATACACCTTTTTCATAACTATATTGTAACCAGGACCAGTATCTGTTTAACCTACAAATATTGTGGTTATATGAACAACAATTCAGTATGTGCGTGAGTGAAACTTTGATTTGTTATATTAGGTAATTGATGTTTGATTGTTTATGGTTGTTGCTACGTGCATGTAGCAGGACTGTAAGGCCATTGTCTCTCTGATTTGTACCGTGATATTCGTGTTATTTTTTACTGGCATGGCTATAAAGAACTTTCATGATAATGAGAGTAACAGCAGCAAATAACATAACTTCCAGCCTTTAGATACTTCCCGAAGCGTTAAGCAAAGGTGTACCTAATATGTAGTACGTCCACATTTCGCCTGTTTTATGTCCCATGTCATAAGTGGCGGGCCTATCAACCGGGCACAATTCCAGACTCAGTGGCTGCTACTGAGATATTCCTGATGTAAAAAGCCAATACCACTTTGCCCGACCTTGAAATCGAACCCAGGACTTCTTGGTCGGTAGTTGCGTTTGCGACCACTAGACGTACGAGGCAGTTAGCAAATAACTAATAATTCAATTCCACGCAAGACGTAAAAAAACAACAAGCTAAAATACTGGTTTTTAGTTGTACCTGACTGAACTAGAAGCCGGCTCCAACCTAGTTGGGCAAAAGTTCAGCTCATGATGATCATCATCAGAGCTTCACCACAATTGAATTGTAATTTTTGACCGAAAGTCTTCAATTTTGTCAATCAAAATTATTTTATAAGAATGAATAGTTTTCTTTCTAACTGACGATATTTTTTTATTTAGCTTTATTTTATCCTTTACATTTAGTTTTTGTCGATATTTAATGTGCTGTGTACCTACTTATTTATTTGTTAGTAATATTAGTTTATGTACTTAAAATAAGATTAGTATTGTTAGGTGTAAGGACCACCTTTTGCGATGAATCGACGATGTACAGAACATAAATTGTCACAATTTGTTTCATGAAAACTTCAGTGGCTTTATGGAAGAAAATGAAAAAGGGACGTGCCTTCTATACCGTGCCGTAAATAGAAATGGTACAGTCATGAACACCAATATTTATACACTTTTCTAAATTCAAAATCTATTTCCTCGTGGAATTACAATTGCCACTTTGAGAAAATACCTATTTCATAATAGTATGGGTTCCAAAATACTACGTTAATAACAACATGAAATTGCAATCAACACAGTAGAAGGAAATCACTTTTAGGACTCGCTATGTATAAACAGGAAAAAAGATCCAATAAACAGTAGACATACTGTTTCGATGCATGTATGAAAAACTTTTTTTTAAGAAACTGAAATGTGTTTCGTTACGAAAGTTCTTTAATATGACGGGTAGACACCTCCTTGAAGGATGTAGGTAAATTAATCGCCAACTGTGTATTATGCGTGTTCGTGACTGTACTTTGTAAAGATACATTCACAAATGCACGAACAAAATTCAGTAAAAAGCTGTATTTACTAAAACTCTTAGTGTTCGTAATGTTTTGGCGTAATCTGAAACGTATCTCCGTGGTAATCTGTTTACAGTGCGGATGGAAAAATAAAAATAAATGCTTTCAACGTTCTACATTTTGGTTTTACTTTTGGGATAAATTTTCTAACGTTGTATTCTTTGAAATGTCACAATTCAATTGCAATTTATTAGGCAAAATTTGATTCAAATTGATTCAAGCAAAATTCCTTTTAAAAAACCCAAAAACATTTTCTTGGCTTGGTTATCTATATAATCCACAGGTACTGGACGATATGTAACTGCTATTAATGCGATTCATATTTTTACAACGATTTTCAACAAGATTGACATAAGCTTTTCTAAAGTCCGATACTAAAGTACTATAATGCTGTAACATGAAAATATTGCAAAACCAAATCATTTGAAAATAATGGAATTTCTTGCCGGTTCTTCTCCATAGGAAACGACCAACCCGAACTGTGCACCTTTTCTCAAAAAATATTTTGATTTTCGATTTTGTAGCTTCTGTTGATCCAATGCATTTTTTATATTTCCATCATTGTTTTCGCTTCATCTTCTTTGTCGTGTCGTGTCGATAATTCCAATAGTTATCTAATTACACTAGCATCGACCACAATTCAGTCACATCGACGGCGATGGTAGTGGCTTCGGACAGGTACGTCACTGAATGTCATCAGTCTTGCTTGCAATTACTAGATCGACGAGGCAGATACTTAGTTTAAATACATATAGCGTAACAAGAATATTACAACAAGAATATTGATATTCTCCTGAGGCGTTGGTGAAAGGCAGCGCTCCCACAGCAAAGTACCTTACCTTTAAGTCCCATGTTAAAAGGGGTGACTCTATGGTCATTAAAAAGTTAGACATCCCGATGGCGTATCGGAAAAACTCATTAGGAGAGATAAAGTATTGTACATCAAATTGTATAATATTATTGTACATCACTCATAGTGTACATCAATATAGTATTGTAATTTATTGTAAATCGAAATTGTTATACATGTTTTACGAAATATTATACGAACTGAGAATCAAACCCATTGTAGTAAACCATTCGGGCTTACGATCACTGAACCAACGAGGCAGTTTAGTTAAAATAACTAGTATGTATGTATATGCTAATCTTGTAACTTTAACCTACAGTTAAAACCCGAGGGATCGAGGTGGCTGAGCAAAAACAAGACACTACTGATTGGTAGCCCTTAGAATGTAGGGACTACATTAATGTATTCACGTACTCGTATTACTTATTATCCCAACTAAACCTTTTCTTTGTATGATTAATTTAGTTTTTCTGGATATACATGGTTTCATCATCTGTCTAGCCTTTTCCCAACTATGTTGGGGTCGGCTTCCAGTCTAACCGAATGCAGCTGACCACCAGATTTTAAATGGAGCGATTGCCTATCTGACCTCCACAACCCAGTTAGTACTGGGTATTTACGAAACCCTTTGGTAAGAATGTCAAAGATCTACAAATGACAGCCGGGACCAACGGCATAACGTACTTTCCGAGGCACGGACAAACGTAAACGTGTAATGGGTGGTCACCCATCCACGGACCAACCTAGGTAAGCGCGGCTTAACCTGAAGATCGACCCGAGCCGCTGTCGTTATTTAGCCACGAGCTAATACATGGTTTGTGGGAAGCAATATTTTACCATGGATTTAGTACGTGATTCTAGATACAACATCATCTGCCAAGCTTTTACCCAACCATGTTGGGTCGGCTTTCAGTCTAACATGATGTCAGGTTTCAGCTGAATAGCAGCAATACGGGGTGGAATGTACACCGACGCAAAAAGGGTTACCACGTATTCAGTACATCATTCTGAGCCCCCCCACATAGAAATTTTTCATCGGTTATTAAAAACAAAACAGCTGTTTCCTCCAAAAGTGCAATACCTACACGGTCAAAATATATGGAACAGCTGTTTTTTTTTTAATAACCAATGCTTATGTCTATACCTGAGTGACGTGGTTACCGTTTTCGCGTCGGTGTTCCTTCCACCCCGTATATAAAGCGGCATAATCAGCCTCTACTGTTCCGACTGCTGGGACAGGCCTCCTTTCTATCAGAGGTTTATTAAGTGGAGCAACTGCCTTTTTGACCTCCATAACCCATGTGATGGAGTGGCACAATATACCACCAGCATTGAAACTTTTCTTTAGTTGATAAAAAAGGTGCACTTTAATATAGAAAGCAGATTTATTTTAAAATAATGTATTAGTGCTTGTATCTACCTATATTTAAGTTATTACGAATGTTCAAATCAGTCTCCATGAAGCACAAAGGGCCTAACATAACTCAAAAGTTACGTAATAATGATTCGTATATAATATACTATGCTTAACTTTCGTATTGTATCAATCTCTATCTATTAGGCCCTAATTGATAGATCATCATACAACATCTAAGAGGAATTAGAAACAAAAATGAAATTTTCAACAAACAAACACACACCTAACATCACGCTTGTAATTTTCAAAGGTTTGGTCAGAGGTACACCTAAATTTGTCCAGTTATATTTTCAAGTGCCATGCAACAGGGGCCAGCCTATTGCCATCAACTGGGCACAAATCCAGTCTCTTTGACTGCTATTGATCGACATCTTACTATAATTTTTATTATCACTACCTACCGGTTTCTCAAATCGCATTATTAATATTATAATAAACGCTAAAAGTACTCCTAACTTTTTCAAAACGACAGGTGAAGCCGCGCTACGAACTGCTACTTGCTACGAGTGCTACACCGCTACGAGTGGTTAGTAATCACTGCTACGCGCTACATGTAAACAGAGCACATCAACTCTGTAATTAAAATGCTGGTTGAGTGCTTCCTAGTCTAATAAAGTGGTAAAAACTACCCACAATCAACTGATTGCACGTTTTAATAACTTGGCAGGCGTCAAGTTTGGGTGTGAGGGGGACGGACGTAGATGGAGGTAGTGTTGTCTCTCTCGCACGCTGAGGTTGAAATCTGTGTTGCGAGTGGCCGGCGAACGTAGGGCGGGAACGTAGAACTATGAATGGTATAGATGCGATATTTTTATGCTTGCGTATTTTTAAAGGTTATTCTTTTAGAATGTTATTTTTGTAATATTATATTTTTTTATTCTAACTTATTGTACGAACACCTTGTCTTGGCACAATAAAGTGACGAAAGTCAAAATTGAATTAGCTTGAAATAACATGGAGTGAATTTGATTATTAATTAAGTTGTTTTTCCGGGGTATAATTTAATAGTTTTTAAAAACTTATCGTCTAATACTAGCTTTTCATGAACTTAATTTATACGACTTCTTCTTAAAACAGGAAGAATCTTTAAGGGTTCTGTTTTTGCACTTTGGTTACGTAACCCTAAAAGTGAACGTTACATTTTTTCGTTTCCAACAACTCTGTCTGTTACCTTTTACGGCTTAACGGCAGAACGGATTCGGATGATATTGACGATAGCACATGAATGGATCTTGAGGACCGGGCAGGACATACGACACTTTTTACCTCAACTGTATGTTCCTGTCGAATAATGTACAACCTCCACGCGGTGATAGACGCAGGCAGTAGCTAGTGTAGTATAAAAACAGATAAAAAAATATGTAGATGCTATTATATTCTTAACAGTTAACTATTGTTTGAATACATTATTTTTTTTCTTAATTTTTTAGGGACATTTATGATCGCAATGCGTATTAACACCTAATTGGTCAATGGAAGGTGGATAATGAGCTTGTGATTTAATCTTTTCTAATACAACGAAAGAATACTAAAATAAGTAAACACAAAATAAAATATAACGGAACCATATATTTGTACCAAAAAAAAAAAAAAAACTAACAAATATACTATGACTCACACTTACCACCGTTACAATCAAGAACACAATAGACAAACAAATATTTGAATAATACCTACTCACTGACGTCACTCATCCCACGCACCGCCGCTCTATCCACCCAAAGGTCTATGGTCGCCGTTTAAAAGCACGGCTCTTTCCCGCCGAAGCGCACTCCGTAGCTAAACCTTAGGGGCACAGGCCATGCACTGATCACTTACATACAGCCAGTGGTGTATAACGAAGACAAGAAAAACTTTTATTCAGTTAAACGAGGTAAGTGTTTTTTTCATATTTTTAGGAAAAATTTCCCTTTTATAAAAAGTTTACGGAAAAATTTTGTTCGCGTGATTTTGCCTTGTTTTTTGTCGGAGTATAATTATTGGGTAATATTTTTTATGTGTTGAAAACAAAAATATTACTTTTATTTAAAATATTGGGACAAGGGCAAGAGAATGATGATGAGGTTTCCTTTTTGTGTCTCTATAAAAGTTTTACAAAGAACTTTTGAGCTTAAATTAATGAGTTTAATTTTGCTCCTACAGAACCAAAACATGTTGTGACTAAAAGTACTTTGAATGAAAGTTTCAAAAACCCGTACAGTGTACAACTTTTTCAAACTAATGCAATAATTCAAAACTTCATGCTCTTGATAAATTAATTAATTCACAAATAACCTACCATCTTTTATACTTGTTGTACCTAATATTAAAAAAATAATCGCCAATTAAAGTTGTTTCTTAATTTGAGGTAAACATACAAAATAACTTTTAATAAATTGAAATAATTGTCTGTCTTTTACGTAATTACCTATCTGTTATTTTCATCACGAAATATTTGGCAAACGATTTTCTCCAGGAAAACTCGGTCAAATACGATAAACCAAAGACGTGTGAAAACCCGCATTTTACGAGCTTATCTATGAAATACGCATCCATTTCAATAAGTAGATAGTCTTATTACATTTCTATGTTACATTCTTAAAGGCAGTTGCTCCATGTAAAATATTGGTATTTAACTGCATCCAGTTGGACTGGAACGGGACCCCAACATAGTTGTGAAATGGTTAGGCAGATGACGATTCTTTTTCTTGAAAACTAATTGAGGTCTTTAATATAATTAGTGACCATAAAGTAAACGGTGGCTTTAACCGAAATATTTTAAGGATTAACAACGAGAGACGGATCACAAAATACATTTTTATTGCATTTAAAACCTATTTAGACATTGTCCTGTAATTTAAAAAACAGTAACCTCAATTTTTAACAGTATCAAGAATACATGCTCCAAATACAAAATTAATTCAAAAAAAACAATTTAAAACAAACCTTACAACAATTTAACCTAAATTCTACTAGCATAACTAGTTTAAAATTATTTCACCAACGACGTTCGTTTATTTTTATTTTGTTTAGACAATATAATAATGACACAACATCAAATGAGTTCTTTTTATAACCTCCGTTATTAATAAAGTCTTAAAAAAAGCTTTAAAATTGTGAAAGACATATTAAAAATTCTTACCAAAGCTGCATTATGACATAAACATAATATAGCTTAATGTCTGTTGGCAAATAAGCTGACAAATCTAATTGCATTCACAAGGGAAGCAACAGTTGCCTGAAACCAGAGCGATCTAGTTTATGTTAATAGCGCTAATATGTCGCCTATTTACTTATTCTAAATGTTCTAAAATTATGTAAAATTAACAGTTTTACAACGATTTGTAGTCCTATTATTATTTTAGCTAGTATTTGTTGTACTATTACTCAAAACTGACTGAAATTTTCACGTATTTAGCCGTTTTTTCATAATTATAGCAAGAGGTTCTATCCTTCAAAGAATATTTATGTAAAACTAGCTCACCGGACAGACGTTGTTCTGATATAGAAAAAAGCAGTTTATCTAGATTTTTTCTTTTCCTAAATCCTGATTCGGACTCCAGTGAAAATTCACAAAAACCATATCCCTAGTCCGGCTGTTCTTAAGTGATGCGCTTACCATCGAACAGGTTTTAATTTCTGTTCAATATTCCTCTTAAATTGTCAATTGTCACCTTGAACATAGCTTTTATATTTGTCACCTGACTTACAAGATTTGGAAATAGAAACTATTTTATTTAATCTAGAAAAGCAACAAGAAATGAACATGATAGTTCTCCAGTACGTGGTTCCGTTGTTTTTAAGCTAACACGTGATACAATTATTTATTTCATCAAAGTAACATTTCGTAGGTCTATGGCAGTAGAAACTGCTAATCAGAAGCCCTAAAGTATGCAACCAGTCTGTGTAACTGGGTTGTGGAGGTCAGATAGGCAGTCGCTCTATGTAAAATATTGGTATTCAGGTGCCTCCGGTAAGATTGGAAGCCTACCCCAACACAATTAGGAAAAGGCTAGGCAAATGATGAGGTGTTTACGGCTATATGATTACTGCAATATGGTATTAGTGATATAGCTTGAATATGCTGACAACAGTAGGTAATAGTCCGCTTTCAAATGTTGGTATTATTTATTATGCCATATTTTCACCAATACAATTTTTTTTTTGTCAAAATTCAAAATCGATCCAAAAAACATCGCGGGCAAAGGTTAATCCTGCAACAAGTTCTATTTAATTTATTTTTGTTTTATTTATTTGGGACATAAAACAAAAATAAATTAAATAGAACTTGTTGGAACATGCTACAGAAAATAATAAAATCCTTAAAAGCTAAAGATCACAAACATGTAACCCCACCCACAAAAGAATAACAGACTATGGTAGATTTTACAAAATACAGAGCCTTCTTCTAAACAGGATCATGCGAAACTTACACCAGCTTTACACCTATTTACTTGTAATCCTCATTTCGCGTCTACAAGCTTCGTGCGAGCAACAAGAATATGTAATTAGGACGTCCGTATCGTAAGCCGTAACACGTCACTTGTAATGGTACCGTGCAACTTGCAACACGATATGACACGCAGCTGCGTTTTATGTTACACTCCCGACTATTATTAGACTAGTGACACGCCCCTGCTTCACATGCGGATGGTATGTATTTAGTTTCAACTGCCTCGTTGGTTTCTTTCTTTCTACAGTTACAGTTCCTGTTCGAATGGTTAGTGTTAGAAAAATAGCAGAAATAAATATAAATGTTTCCAATCAACAAGTATATAAGTACATTCTTCGACGCAGTTGTAAGTTTCATAATATTTCAAGTAACGTGTTCGTATATTTTATGATTTTGTTTTCTCCCTGGTGATTAGAACTTGAGACGTTTAATCTTGCTTAGAAGTTTGGAATTTTTGTTGACTTTTTGAAACAATGCTTTATTTGTGCTCTAACTCGATTTATAGACGACTAGAATTTCGTCCGCGACTTCGTCCGCTAAAATTTTAGAAGTTCAGCTAATATGCATGATATAAATATAATTTATAGCCTATAACACCCACGTATAAATAAATTTTTTATCAGTGAAAAAATTTTTTGTATTTGATCATACAAACTTACAAAAAAAATTCACCTCTTTCCAATATTAGTATAGTTATAATATAAACTCTTACTTGGATAAAACCCGGACTTTTCCGCACTTGATTTTGATTTAGGCGCAACAGACTGGTGTCTGTCAACACCAGGTCCGGTGGTGTCTGTGGTGGTATCAAGTTATATACCAAAGACTGATATTGAGTTGCATTATTATGTGCATTTTTCCTCATATACAACTTCAACAGTTTGACAAACATACTAATACGGTTTATAAATTCACACATAAGATCTAACATAACAATTTTATTCTCCAAAGGTTACGCAATGGTTTACCTATAACTCAGTCACATTCATCCAGTTATGTTACAGTTTTGACATTCTAAAATAACAATATATCAGGGCTAATGTACATATTGTCTTACCGATATGTCAGACAAATCAATACTCATAGAAATATTTGAATAATTTCCGCGGCAGCTTCAAGTTATATTGTTCTGATAGGTGCGCGAAAGTTTCGATGTTGGCCCGTCAAAACTTTCAAGTGATAAATGGCTTGAAATTGTAATCATTATAATTGATAAACGTCATCGATATTAGTTTACCAGTTACTAATTTAATTAATGTTTTTCGTTGATAAAGGTGATACTGATCGTGGCCAGGCAATGACTAACGCCAACTAACTACACCTAAATGTACTTTTTAAACTTTACTTTCTAGATTTCACTTCACTCCGGTAGCAAAAAAACTGAATGGAGCAAACAAAAGTTACCGACTTCAGAGGCTAAAGTTATTTGACACTTATTTGTAATTTTGAAGTCGGTTTTGTTTTTTACAAAAATGTTTTTTTATTAGTAAAAAAGAAAATAAACGGAAGGCTCAATGTTTAGAGGTGTGGTAAAAATCTTTATTTTCGAATCTTTATTAAAAACTTCGACTAATTATTCATTTTTTTTATTTCATTTTATTATTTATTTTATTATTTATTGGTCCTAATGAAAAACATCGTACATCTACATAAGTGAATGTTTCTGCAGGTTGGTACATGTCACATGTCTTCGAATTTTTGGTTCTAAGACAAGCCGGTTTCCACCCGATGTTTTCTTTCACCGTTTTGAGAACAGTGGGGAAAAAATAAATTAAACAAAGTAATGCGCCTGCCTGGGTTCGAACCCACGACATACGAACAGTAAGTCGTGCGTTCGAACCGCCACCACTGGCCCACCGTTGCTCACTGGGCCTCCTCTGCACCGGCAAAAATATATGACTACATTGAATATTTTACACAATCTGCATCACCTAACAACCACGAGATAAATATCAACACTACTATTCGTATTTTTAGTTCCATTTTACCTCCATGTTTGCTATCTCTCTGCACTACGTGCTTCTTGTTGTTATTCTTTAAAACATGCAAATTTCTTAAATCCTTAAATTGATTTTGTCGACGGTAGAATCGAGAAATGACAGATCAACAAAAGAAATCTGTCATTTTGTCGATTCTACCGTCGACAAGACCCGTTTCTACGGTGGTCATGCTACGCGTGCTGTAACTATAATATCTAACTATGTAAAAAAATCTTAGAAGCTTTTGACCCACTTCCCGGTTTCCGATTGAGCTGAAATTTTGCATGTGTTTAGTTTGAATGACAATGCATGGTTAGTGTTGTTCGTTAAGTGACGTCACTGTAAATTGCAAGGGACTTCTTTTTCTTTTCGAGATGATGTATATTAAGATAACTTGGGCCAATAAGGTGGCTGCGTTAATATCAGTGTTAGTTCATTCGATCTTCAGAAGTTCACTATAGAAAGTGGGACTTTAATAAACCTCTGCTTACCATGTCGTGATGTGACGTTATTTTGGGATACATATTTTTAAAAAAAATGTAGTCCATCATGAAAAAATAAGTGAATTTCATGTTAATAGATTGTGTCGCGTTTCTCAGCAATACCTTAAGTGCCGTACCGAACATAATCATAAATTGATGAATATTTTTACGAGAGCATAAAACTGATTGAAGCTCCTGTTTTTTTATAATATTGCTTATTTGTTATTGATGTTTTATTTTATGGATTTTTTGTGCTTTCTCATTATTACGTACACAAAGTGCCTATACAATAAAACAATAGTATATTTCAAGTAACAAGACTCATATACAAATAGATACTTACTTAAAAGGATACAGACAGGAAACAACAACAACAACACAACAACAACAAAAACAACACGACACGACAATAGTACGTCAACATTTCGCATAGATCTAGCATTTAGTAGGTGGAAAGTGCTATTTTCAAGACCTGTTTACTGTAGGTAAAGGGTGTAACAATACCCTTAACAAAACCGAAAGGCACTTGTTCTCCCCGTCTTTGCAATCATTTTTTCGTTCTAGACCATACCCGGGAACCTTCTAGTTACGGAGATATTGGGGGTCAAAGTTTTTCACAACTTTTTTTTGAAATACATGATTTAATGTGAGATTTTTACTTTAAACACCCCCGCGACCCCCGTACTAATCAATCCATCCATCATCACAATGTTTGAGTACGTTACATTGAGTCCATTAAGTTAAAACGTGACTTTAAAACCAAAAAAAAAGTCGTTTCCCAACAATAATAAATATTTTTTCCGTAAAGTTACTTAGTTTGATTTACAGAATGTTTGGTTGACGGCTTCGTTAAGGGTCTTGTTACACCACATGTACATTCACTCATATTTTTACAAAATACATTTATATCTCTATCTATTTTACTATCGTTATCTGTCAAGCCTATTGCCAACAACCGGGCAAAAATTCTAAGTTTAGGCTATCACTTAGAAAATATTCAAGCAAACCTTATTCTCAGTCTATTGGTAATTAATTTATAGCCGCGGATTAATTTTAATCATGGAGTTTTGGACCTATGTACAAAAATATGTACACTCAAATAAATAAATATTGTTGAAGAAACAAAGTTGGTTTTTTCACGAAACTTATTTTATTTTTACAAACATAGTTTATTAATGTCCTAATGTATTTTTCAATCAATCTGTATTTTATGTCCTCCACCTTAATAACGAAACGGTTAATTAATTATATTATTACACTCAATGCATTGGTGCATGCAAACAGTATTCATTAAAATAACCAACTCTACAAGAAGTTTGCATGTTTATAAAGTCTTCAACTGTAAAAAAGAAAGTACACATTTCTTGATAAATTAAACGAAATACACTTACACTCACGACTTTTCCAATGGTTACCCCCATTATGGCAGGAACTATAGAACGCGACTTGCTTCGATCCTCACGATCGTCCACGTTTATGCATCTAGTCATATACGCACACTGGTTTCCAATACTGCGTATCTTACCCTCCTCTCCTCTTATCAAACTTCCTGGTTTCCGATTGAGCTGAAATTTTGCATAATTTTCTAGTTATATTATTCTGGATGGTCAATCGCAAGACTTGTGTTCTTGCTATGGAATTTGAGTGTTTAGATCCTCAGATATGTTATCTGACAGATTTATACGTAATATAAAAATAATTTTAAACAAATATTGATGGGAACTAGAAGTAAATGTTTACTTTTAAAACAGTGTAATATTTTTCTTGGACTTATATTTTCATTTTAATATACTACCTGTAATTAAGTTACAACTGACTATGCTGTCTAGTTTATTACCGCATTGGCATAGCAAATTACTTCGTAAGTCGATAGGAAACTTTTAAACTAAGTTCTGCAATTAAAATAAAATCTTCTGTCAAACTCTCAAGAAAAATGTACTTAATTGCTCTTAGGCAAGTATCTGTGGCATTCACAGGATTATGTTTAAGGAACGGTTGCATCACAAATCGCACATGTAGCGATAAACTGAAGTTAACTAAAACATGGGCTTCAAATAATTGTCAAAAATAATGGAGTGTAAAATTATACACCCATTATTGTAATACTCTTAACGAAACTGAAAACCACTTTGTTCTCCCCGTCATTGCGGCCATTTTTTGTTGTGGACCATACCTAGGAAACTTCTAGTGACAGAGATATTGGGGCTCACAGTTTCACTTTTTTCACATTTTATAACTTTACTTGAAATATATCCATGACCCCTGTACTATTCAATGCATCCATCAGCTCCATGTTTTCAGTGCGTAACTTTGAGTCTTACCGTAAAACGTATTTTTTTACCCAAAAAATTGTCGTTTTAAAGCAATATTTATTATATTTTTTTTTTGTTTTTTTTTTAGAGTTACTTAGTCTGATGCACAGAGTGCTTGGTTGACAGCTTCGTGAAGGCTTGTTTACACCTTGAAGAACAATATTTTAAATTCGTTTTAGGTATTAAGTGCAAGCGCACTTAAATAGGCAACGAGGTTACTGTGTAACACGCTTACAATGGAAATTGCTTTTATTTTGTCAATTTATTGCATGCGTTATTTACGATGTTGAGAATGAGTAGATTTATTTTTCAAACACTAAGCAATAGATTAGGGTTTCCCTACAAAATCCTTCGAATTTTAATAGAATGTGTCAAGCAGTTGAGGTGTAGATATCTAGTCAATAAACACAAAAGCAGGTGATCTTAAAACCTTATTTTCGGACTTCATATCAAAATATAAGCCGATACGATATTGTGAGTAACCGGAACTACTGCCGGTCGGATTGTTGGCCATTTTCCCATGCGTCCGATAATCTCTCAAATTTCTCGGAATCTAAGGGGTTGGCTGTGAAGCCCGTTGAACGTATCGTGTCCATTTATCGCTTTGGGATATCTGACATGGCTTAAGATATCATAATACAAGTTTACATTTTAGTTAAGTCAGAACTCACCTAGCTTTATCTACAATTAAGTATTTTTAACCGACTTCAAAAAGAAGGAGGTTCTATGTTCGACTGTATGTTTTTTTTTATGTATGTTTACCGATTTCTCGGTCGATTGTGGATCGATTTTGAAAATTGGTTTTTTGTTTGAAAGAATATACTTCCAGGTTGGTCTCATAGAAATATTGTTATGATCTGATCATGGACTTCGGAGATATGGAACGGAACTCCTCAATCATTTACAGCAAATCTGTCGTGATTGCTGCAATCGCTTGGATGTTTATTGTTTACACAACATCATAACATAACATCACGCCTGTATGCTCCGAGGGGTACGCAAATGTGTACAGTAAACCTACATTTCGACAGTTAGGTATGTAAAGTTCAATTTTATTGGGGATAAGCCTATTACCATGACATGTATTGTTAACAATGTAAAATAAATGCATAGCAAATATTTGTGTAGGATATTACAGCTAAAAAAGGAAAAAAATAAATATATTTTTTTGCAAAAACTAAAACCGACTTCAAAAACACAAAAAAGTGAAAAATAACTAGCTTCACAAGTGTAGTTCGGTGACTTTTGTTTGTTTGATTCAGTTATTTTGGTCACCGAAAAAAACTGAATCAAACAAACAAAAGTCACTGACACAGAAGTCGGTTACTCGCAATCGTCTATTATAATATTAATTTCAATAGATTGATTCTAAAAATAAAATTACCTCTGTAGGGACTCCGCTGGCTTTCATTATCTCCGGACTCACGTTGGTCGAAGCAAGTAAAACCTGTTCAGGTGGAGATTCATAGATGAATCTGCCCTGGAGTGTACATATCGTGTTGTTCCATACACGATGGGACACTTTGAATCGTTTCTTGCCCTTGTCCTGTAATTTGTACATTAAAGGTTACTAGGTGACAATTTAGATTGCCAGTGACACGCTGAGAATATTATCTGTAGTTTTCCACAGCAGTACGTATGCTACAATCATAGTGCCACTAATTGACGATAACCACAAATCAAGCGATATTACCGAACCATTTTGACGAGGACTGAACACAAAACATTAACTTAACTCGAGTATCTAGTTTAGATTGTTCATTACCAAGTTTTAGCTCAACATCTAAAGACATGGTCTTGACATTATATAAGTTAGTAAGAGAGTTTTGTACAAGTCTATGTTGTTATTGGTACAGTAGGGTTGATTATTATGATGCGAATAAATTGTAACTAGAGCAACATGATAACAAGGCATGATTTTAGATGCTGTATGTGTTGCGGCTGTGTTGTTCATACTGCAAGGCACGTACCTCATAATATATTAGTCTATGCGTACCTCTGATTTTTCGGATTCATGTGCGTATTTAATCATTAAAGTGATAATCGAATTGAGTCGAGTCATGGTAATTATTATTAGGTTTCTTTTCTTTTATTTTAGTATTTGTTAGAATATTTAGTAGTTTATTTTATTTATATATTATGTGTATTAGTATCAATATAACGATATAAATTTTTCGAAAACAAGAAGTTATTTTTTAGATATTTATTGTACCTATCACAATGTTTTCTTATTTAACCCAAAGGTTGACTGGTAGAGAATGCCTTGTGGCATTAAGTCCGCCTATGTACCACTATTGTACATGAAGTTTAAATAAATAAATAAATAAATAAATAATTATTAAATACGCACATGAATCCGAAAAATCAAATAAAAAATCATTCGATGAAGAAAAATATCGAGAGGAAACCAGCAAAACTGAGAGATATTCTTGACGGCATGTAACGCCAAGTAGGCACTAACCAACCACACGATAAAGAAGAAAGATACAGCAGAAAAATGGTCAATAGGTACTCTCGAAGTTTGTTTACACATTCGTAAAGTATTTCTTAAGATTTTCATCATTATTTGGAGCATTTCTCTATAAAAGTTTTACTATAGAATAATTTCACATTTTAATCGTTTGTAGCTGGGGCGGCAAGCTAGTACTTTAACTAGAATAAAGTAAAATAGCCGTTAAACCTTCATACTTGGTCCCAATTACTTCTTTAACGAGGAAAAGGGGCCCTATAATATAGTTACAAGCAAACATGTCAAGAAGGTCTACCAGTGGTCCGAACCGCTATACGTGAACCTGCTAACTGCTCCAAACTTGATTAACAACATCACGCCTTGCTAACTTACTGATCTATCGCGTTATATGTGGTTAACGTCATAAAATTGTGTTAAAAGTTGGACATGTTGTTGTATTTTGGGAAAGGCACGGACAACTGGGCCCACGTGGTGGATTACTGCCCACTCCTTCTCATAAAGAGACTGCCTGTGTAACAGCAGTGGGATAAACATAAGCTAATTATGCTTATCCTAAGTACAATGTCTATGGTTACATTTTCGCTTGTTGCCGTTTTTTTAAACATTTCTCCGCACTAGGAATTTCACCTGTATCGTGCGTGAGTTTACAAATATTTAAACTCAGATACACAAACAGACAGATCCAAAACCTTAGGCCATACATAAAAATACTTGTTCCATTGGGAAACGAACCCGCGAAACCCAGCGCACCAGCCAGTCGCTCAGCCACTGTGCCAACATAGGGTCAATTTTCAATATTAAGTGGACAGACTCTTGTAAACCTGTATTTATTAAACAAAAGCTGCTTACCTTCCCGTCTCTGTATATATTTGAAACCTGTAAATTTGTAAGAAATAACTACTCGCTTTTTGAAAAAGATGAAAAGGCTATGTCTAAGAGGAAAATAACACAAAAGCCACTTGTAGTCCCGCGTGATAGACTAAAAGTATGCGACAAAAATTGTTATACCAAGGCGGTGTTAATATATAACCACTTTTTAATAGAAAGCTATACAGCTAGCTGTGTGAGAGATGTTTTTACTCCATCAATGAATATTTTGAGTGTAAAATGTAAAACTTATTTACTATAATTATGACATTTACTTATTGACATTACTTAAATAACATTGAAATTTTTTTATTATTCTTGCTAAATTTTTTTTCACAAATATTGATCGCTATTTTTAATTTAAATTATTATTTTTAATTTGTACAACTGTATTGCATCATAATTTTATAAATTACATTGTTATCTTAATCTAAATTATGAAATTATTGTTAATATTAATAATTTTTATGTTATTTCTAATTACTGAATGTGTACTGCACGCTAATAACTCAAGATGTAAAATGTAAATATTTGTACGGCTGAAATGCCGAATATAGTGAAACCCATATATATTAAGACCTTATGTTGGCTACCTATATTCTTGCAAATAAATGTATCATTCATTCATTCATTCAACAGTGTCGTCAAAACACGTGTTTTCATAGTGGTATCTATGAAAACGGCAACAGGGTGCGTTTTCGTCTGTTGTAGCGATGGGCGGGTTTGCTGCTTTTCTGAATTAAATCTTAAAAAGCAAGAACCATGTTTTTTATGCATTCAAAAAAGGTTAAGAATCAGGAGTATTTAAAAGTTACAAAAGATGACCCACAAAACGCGCCCACCCTTGACTACAAAGTAGTGTTCTAGCTGGTGAGATGAAATGGGGCATCCCACTCCTCGGCAACACGACAAATCCTTGAAGAAAACCACGACAAATATCTCTTAACCTTGCAGAACAATCCACTCGCCCAACTCCGCGACTATTTGTTAAATATTAGTCAAATGCCAAGCCAGGTGTCTCTCAAATTGCATTACAGCACGAACGTTCGCAAATACAGTTGCCAAACATGCCTGAATAGATACACAAACGACAAAATCAATTCTCCGGCAAAATGCATCGAAGTACTGGAGAATTCAGGACAGACGCACGACCGCAAATCACATTGTCGCCAGCGGCCATTGGCCATTACTCCCTGACCTCTCATTCATGTCATTGTGGAAACTTTGTGAAGGTGACCAGCTCACCAGGGAGTTCAGGAAACAGTGGTCACGATAACGGTGTCTACGGACGTCCGGTTATGTGTAACTAAGTTGTTTCCCCGGTGGCAATGATCTGATTACGTTTCGCTGCGGATCGGTTGGTCGGTATTTGTAGGTTTGCTGCTCGTAATATAGAGGAGATATCTTTAATTTGTACCTGCTTAATGTGGGTTTGAATTCATTCGAATTGAATCTTTACAAACTTTCATTATTAGAATCTGTCTAGGTAAGTTAGATTTTCATTATGATCAGCATTATGGTCAGCTTCCAGTCTAACATATTATACGTATGCAGTATTTTACTGGGAGCGACTCCCAAAACCACATTTTGTTAGTATAAAAAACCCCTGAATTTTAGTTTTGGATTTGACATTGTGGCTTACCTAGAAAAAAAAAAACGCTATTCAAATTATAACGTACTCAGTATTAAAATTTTTTTTTCTAGCTTCATTTACACATACACCCATGTTACTTGATACTCCTGTAAAATCCGCAAAACCATTTGAATTTTATTGAATAAAAACATTCAAAACAGAACATTTTAATAGCACTCAACAAAACAAGATTGGCTATTAATGATATTCCACTCGTATTTGAATATTTAAATTAGTGTTCCTATTTAAAAATGCGTCAGGTTGTTCGATGGTATCACCTTTCCGATTTATTTGAATTATTTTATTATATTAATACTTTAGATACCGAATGCTCACCCTGAGAATTCTGTATGCCCGATATGCCCTGTTACATGTTGTATACTTACAGTATGTATCAGAAAGGTGAGGTCATTTAGACCACGAAAATGAAAAACTTTCTCTATGGGACCATCACCGTAGTCGCGAAAAATATTCAGCGGCCCCTTACAAAGTTTCAATACCTACTCGACCCACATACATATGGCCATAATTATGGAAGACATAAGGCCCTACCACGTGTTTTGGTCGTTTTCATAACGTAAATATGTCGATATTCGTGCCTCTGATTTTATTTTCGGTCAACTGGTAATGTGCCCAAGAGACTGGCGCCACTGCCACGTTATATGGCAAGGCTTAGTCTCTGACCACGGTAAAAACGAGCCCTTGGATAGGTACTTCGACTTAAACAGCGATTTACTTTGATTATAATTAGCTAGCTATGAATTATTGTATTATTTGGTGAAACCAGAAGCTTCAAAGCCAAAGTATTTGTAAAGATTCCGCATGTTACCCACAAATAAAACAAAAGAAATACTGTTTTTTGAATAATTTGAGTTATTGATTGTTATAAAAAGAATTCTCAATGGAGTTGCCATTAGAATTTAGTGAATATTAAATTATTGTGCTGTAGGAATGAAATGGTATATTTAATACACGGTCAAAATGTATGGAACATCTGATTTTTTCTAAAAATAACTGATGAAAAATTTCTATGTAGAGGGGCTTAGAATGATATACTGAATACGTGGTAACCGTTTTCGCGTCGGTGTCCCTTCCACCCAGTATTATAAAGGTAAAACATACCTACACAGAAACGATAAGAATATAGCTCCCGGAAGTTTTCAATTAATTTGTGAAGTTATGGGAATTTCGTAACAAACAGAATTCATCCTTTTCATAAAATAATTTGTGCCCACTCATTTGTTTGTTAACTTTACCGTAAATAATTTTAAACATTCCTATTATTTAAAACATTTATTTCAGGCTGTAATTTATACTGATACTGTTAGCCTATGGCATCCCACTGCTGGGCCTCTCCCCATGACTACCAGTTGTTTCTATCCAGGGCTAGTGCGGACCACTGGTCGTTGGTTTTGTCCAGCTCGTCCCGCCATCTTCCACGAGGTCTGCTACGACGCCTTCTGGCTGTAATTGATTGTATAAAAAAAAACTTCACGAAAAATTAATTGTTACGCAAAATAAAAATAGGGTCACCTACGTGTATTTGTTGAATTTCTGTTATTTCATAAAACGTGCAGAATGATGGAGTGATTAAAATGCGGACTATTTGAGGTGGTAGTTTGATTTGTTTGACAATTAATTTCTTAGACTTTAACTACTAGAAAATAACCAAGATGATTAAATTACCTATACAGTTTTGAAAACCAATGAAAAATTTAATATTTGAAAGTAGTTACAGATGAGCAGAGGGACAAAAAAAATTAAGAAGATTTAAAAAGTCAAGTATCACCTGTAACACGATCTCTTAATTATCATGTTACAGACGAAACTTGACTGTTTCCTATTATATGATAATACACAAAGATTGAGACTTTATTATTTACTTTGTTAAATAAAATAATAAATTCTGTTGTTTCACAAAACTTCGTAGCTTCGTAGCGCCTACGACGTAGCTCGAGCTACGCCGCGTAGGCAACAGGTAAAAACTGACCAGTTCAAATCACAATCTTTCTATCCTTTTAGGGCATGCATTTGTTTATAAAAGACAACAACACGCCTGTTTCCTTGAAGAGCTAGGCAGAGTTGTGCCTACAGTCCATTTTCTGTCTCTTAAAATACAGGTGATCCTAGTTTAAGTTAGTTAGTAAGGGTTATATAAATGATTGTACACATTTTGCAACATTTGTATTGTTTTATATATAGGTGTAACTTTTGTTGGTGAATAAACTATTTATTTAATATTTGGCCAGTTATGTTCAAGCCCCAGGTAATAGGGGCGAGCCAATTGCTATCAACCGGCTTAGCATTGGTTTTTTTGTTAGGTAATTTAACAACCCCTTTTTTTTGGGTACAATTTAAAACAAGGTTTGCAGTCTACTGCATTCTACTATGGGTGGAAAAACTTTAATCCGATCCTAGATCCTAGTATGCCCGTTATAAATAAGTTTCTGTACTTATTGTATTGTATAATTACTTATATAATTTTATGTTTGTTTCAGAATCAAAAATGGCCCAGATGTACTTAGCTGTCACCATCGTTGCGCTGCTAGCGATCTCACACGGCGTCAGCGCAAAACGTGAGTACCTAAACTTAAACATAAATAACGGTCCCACAGCTGGGACTCAGGTGTCCTCTCTGTGAGAGGGAAGGCCGTAATCCACCATGAAGGCCCAGTGCGAGTTGATGGGTGTCGCAATTCTTTGATTTTTTGGTTCTAGGACAAACAGGTTTCATTATTTTTATTTAAGGTCAAGGTACTGTCTGGAAATAACCGCGATCGTGCGATTACATAATCGCCGCTCTTTTGACACTATTTTTTTTTGAAAAACGAACGCAGAGGGCCTGTTCTGATTCCGAGGCAGCCTCAGACTATTTCTAGAGACAATACAAACATGTATTGAAGTAGTTGTTTGTTTCTTCAACATTTTATAGAAACATCATTTATTCCTTTTACAAATTAAACTATTAAATAAAGCTGAAATCCTTCAGTTTCCCTCCAGGCACCTCTAAACTCAAACAGCATCCACCTACGCATGATTACTTAATAACAGTAAAATAAGGCCGTTACCGAACTCCGAATCAACAATCTCTGTTTATTCCTACCTCCCGATCACCGCTGGAAGTAAACTGAATTGTTTAACTTAGATCCAACTTACCCAACTTGCTCTAACTTAAGGCCTAAGACCCTGAACAAATGTGCAAAACTTAGAAGAAACTCCGTCCATGGTATAATGTATGTAAAAGTTATGTTTATGGTCATATTTTATGTTGATTTAGGCAATATGTTACACTTACGTTTTGGTAAACGTTTATTTAAAAGTAAGATATAGTTAGGCCCACACGATGTAGCTATACGTTTTGATAACGATGTTCTAAATTATGGTAACAAATACTAAGGCAATATTTTCTTTGAAATATCAAAATGTTTTAGGAATTTCCAAAATAACAAGATTAGGTCAGTTGAAACCTCCTACTCATCTTAGGTGTAAAAATAAACAATTCTTTTTGTAAAACTGGTATAAAAACATATAAAATTATTCATTTAAATAAAACCTCTTTGTATAACTGTATTAATAAACTAGCTGATTTCGAAAGAAAAACTGTAAAACCATATTTTTCCTTTGTACTGACGTCCGCATATGCTTTGACATAAAGCGGCCAGTAGTTCGCAGTTACCCCGATTTAAAAACTTTTTACACTATAAGTTTTAATACGTAGTGGGGTTTATTTCGAGACTGCGAATTTTATACCATACAAATTATAGAAATATCTCAAATGAAGATAGTTTAGTATGATGTAATTTAACAGAAATTGGTGGCCACAACTTAATTCACATCAGAAACAGTGAAAACGCATACAAATGAAAAAAAAACAAACCAAAACAAGATCAAATATTATGAAAAAATGGTCCAAAATATGACAATCATTTGTCAATGTCGGTGACGCAATTTAAAGTTGAAGGCTACCACCATAAATGAGGTAAGTTCCTCACTCTTTATGGGACCCTGGAGACCATGCCTAGAAAATATGTTTGGGCGAAGAAAGAAAGGTTTTCCAGAAAATAATACGTTGTGAAATGAAGAGTCAGTGATGTATACATGAAGTTCTATAGTCATCGCAGAGTCCGAATGTATTATCAATTTGTACACAATTATCTATTCATTCGACACCGTAATAAGTACACAAATACCTAAACCAAAACCTAAATGAGTATTTCGTCTTTAAAAATCACTGTCAACAATTTTCACGATACACAAGTCAATACTATTACAATTGAGACTATTAACGACACTGAATACAGTTAATAAACAGACACAAATGGTGCTTTTAAATATAATTTGTGGGAAGAAATATGTACATTGTAATTATATATATAAGTTTTTTTATTAATTTAACTGACACCTTTTGAACGAGACATTAAAAAACAATTTCATAACACATACCTAATTTAATTTGAGAGGTGATATTATAACTTTTTGGAACACCTTTTTACGTGATTATAAAAGTGTTTAAAAAAGGTGAGATTGTTGAAACAGCACCTATGTTAATTAAACGAGTTAATTTAGATGATATTTTTTAAAATTTGGAATGCAGACAACCGTTTTATGAATTAATGAAATCTTGTATAATGTTCGTGGCAAGTCTTTTTAAAACAAAATACGATGTAAAACATAATTTTGTGATTAAAAGTATAACTATCGTATGTTAAAAACCAATCCGGAAAATTAAAGCTTATCTATCTCGTTCGTTGATAAAATATACAGGGTGCAAACGGACTCCTCATGAATCCATCAACCAAGCATTTTATACATCAAACTAAGTTACACTGCACAAAAATTATTGCTGGGAATCGACTTTTTACTTTATTTTTGGTGATAAAAACGGTTATATAATAGGGTAGCGCTCAATGTAATGCATTCATAACATTGTGCTGTATACATTGAATAGCACAGGTGTGATGGAGGTGTTTAAAGTGAAGTAGTATAATTTACAACTTGTTTTACAAAACAAAATTGGAACTTTTACCTTCAATATCTCCGTAATAAGAAGGTTCCTAGGTATGGTCCAGAATAAAAAAAAACCCTTTTTATACCCTTTATACGCGGTAGAGCTATGTCAGTGTCAAATCTTTCACTTGTGATATTATTGCTGAATATTTTCAGAGTGAATGCGCACATAGAATGTTTCATTACAATATCAATGATTCGTATGTTTTTCTATTATTTGTTGCTAGAAGGTAAAATATTGCAAATCCGTATTTTGAAGCTGAGCGAAGCATTACACAATGAGACATTTAAAAACTTTGTTAGTTTTCATTGGAGATTCATGTTTGAGTACTGTATAGGTAGATAAAAATCAGGTAAGTATACACACTAAACAAAATGTGTTGTTACGGTCTTACTAACGAGTATCGTTTTACCTATGTTACTGGACTGGGGGGTGAGATAGGCAGCTTCATTTAAAATCCTGATATTCAGCTGCATCCGGTTGGACTGTTATAAAGAGGCTCTAATATAGTTGGGTAAAGGCTAGACCGAATGACGATATAACTAAAATTAAACTTTTCAAAATAGAGACAAATCGTCAGAAATATCTAGGTTAGTTCTTTCTTTATCGTGTGGTTAGTGCCTAACCTGATATCAGAGTTTTTATACCACCCATGGGCGTCTGACTTGACTTAACATGCTGTTAAGAAAGATCTCTCAGGCATGTTGGTTTCCTCACGATGTTTTTCCTTCACCGAAGCAAGTGATAATAATACAATACGCACATGAATCCAAAAAATCAGAGGTGCGTGTCTTGGGTTCGAACTTGAGACCTATGACTTAACAGTCAGACGGTCACACCACTAGGCTATAGGGTTAATGACCACAGATTTATCTCAAATTAATGATGATTGACAGTCGCCTAAAATAACTCTATCCTCCAATGACAGTTACGTCAATGAGACAAATCGATGAGACTCATTTATCAAAATTAGTTGGATAGTTCGACAATATTAACAAGGGGACCATCAAAAGGAGAAACTACGTAGCTTTCTATAAGGTACAGGTAGACTTCTCTGATTGGTATTATATGTAGTTGACTGCAATCGTTATTTAGTTCCCATAACATATTTTCCGATCGGATTTTTTTAAACACTTTAACAACTTTCGATGCTAAATAATAAGCCACTCGGGTCGATCTTAAGATTAAGCCGCGCTTGCCTAGGTTGGTCTGTGGATAGGTTACCACCCATTACATACCGAGTTTCCTCCGTGCTTCGGAAAGCACGGCGTTGGTCCCAGCTGTCATTCGTACATCTTTGACAGTCTTTATAGATAGTCAGTGGCTCGAAAGTCTGACAGCCAGTCTTACCAAAAGGGTATCGTATTATCCAGTTCTAACTGGGTTGTGGAGGTCAGATAGGCAGTCGCTCCATGTAAAATATTAGTATTCAGCTGCATCCGGTTAGACTGGAAGCCGAACCCCAACATAGTTGGGAAAAGGCGGGCAAATGATGATATAACAACTTTCGAGAATTGATTTTCAAAAATCTTCGTTAGAGTTTCCCTTTGATAAAAGGTTCTGGAGGCAAGGTAAAATACGTGTAAATAATAAAATAAATAATAATAATAATATCTTAGGACAACCAACACACCGCCATCTGATCCCAAACTAGGCAGAGCCTATACTATGGCAACCAGACAACTGATAAACATACTTATATATTTCTAAATACATACATATTATAGATAAATTACACACCCAGATACAGAACAAATAATCGTACTCATCGCACAAAGATTTATCCTGTGTGGGAATTGAACCCACGACCTCCGTCCTAGCAGTCAGGGTCACTAAGCCAATCGCCTCGAATCAAATCGAATATTCGTTCTATGTAAAATACTTGTTTTCTGACTGGAAGTTGACCACAAAATAGGTAAAGGTTAGGCAGATGATGATGAGATTTCAACTTCTATATTACCCTGTCGTAAAAATAAAACAATACCAATCGGTAACTTCAACCAAAGCTAAGCATCTTAACAAACCACATTTTTCTCTTTAATTCATACTGAACACATCTTACACAATATCCAAGTACTGTTCATAAGTTTATTGACAACGTCAAAACGTGAGCAATCTTCATCTTTGTAAACGATTATGTTGGGTAACAGGAATATAATGTTGACTTTCCGTCACGCACTGCGGAAATTTCCAAGTGTCATGTTTTACATCGTAGATTATAATCGAGGGGTATACAAGTGTCTTTAGAGGTTGGTTAGGGATATCTGTTTTAATCTTTGAGAGTCATTTACAAGAAACGTAAGAACTTCTTTAAGATGTCTAGACAAGGAGGAAACAATCGCTCGTTTCAACACGATTATCTGGGACTTACTATATTCTAAAAACAGCAACTTTTAGTAAATAGTAGTTTATACTAAAATTTGTTATTATGGCTCGTATTAATATGCCAATATTAGACCAAGTAGAATCCACGAAATAACAAAAAACCTGCCATACATCAACGTAATGAGAATTTCATACGTTTTAAAATAACGTTACCTCCACATATTTTTAAACAAATATATTTACTTGTTATACTTTTCGGTTCTGAACTGATTGACATATAAAAAGTAATAACAATGTGAAAATAATAGCAACAAAAAGTATGATTTATTTTAATACTTTCATTTGTTTCGAATGTTCAAAGAGAATATTAAAGTTATTTCAACCGCAAAGTTGAAACAAAAGTTAAGGACACCATGGCTGCTTTAACGAAAACCTTTGATAGAAGCAAAAGGTATTTAAATAAAATTGAATTTATTTAGTGTTAATAGTTTCTAGAGATTTTTGTTGCTACTTTTGTCTTACCAAGGGCTATCGTATTAACCAGTACTTATTTGGTTGTGGAGGTCAGATAGGTAGTTGCTCCATGTAAAATACTGGTATTCAGCTGCATCCGGTTAGACTGGACCCTAATATAGTTGGGAAAAGGTGCAGACGATGAAGTCTGTGAGTTTCAAAGTTCTTCAATTCGTGAAGAATGAAAAAACCGAACTACGAATGCTTTAATTTTATTTTTGGACTGCACTATAGTTGCACATCCAAAAGCATTAATATTCCTGATAACGAGCTTAAATGAGGAAAAGGCTAAGAGACGATGATTTCTCCTATTCAGCTTCAAAACTGGCTGCTTATGTAACTAATGATCCAGTCTTAACCAAGCATTAATGATGGTTCAGTCTAAACTAAGCTTTACTTGCGTAACCGGCGTTGCGTGATTATTTGATCGGTGCCAACCACGTACAAACAAGTCTGTGCCAGCCGTAACTGATAATAACAACCTGTTACTACTAATAAGTTTCAAATAATCTATTTTTGTACCTAAAATATTGCTTCGGTATTATCATAATATCATGCTGTCTTTGGTTCTGGATTTTAAACAGACCTTTAATTTTAGGTATTAGTTAGAAACATCGCCACATAGAAGACCACCACCACCACCACCACCACCACCGCCACTAGAGCAAGGATAAGGCATTTTATACTGGTACTAACAAACTATGGAACTTGATTCTGAAATAAATGTTTATTATTATTATTATCCTTTATCTCTCTTATTTAATACATTTTTAAATATTTTAAAAAACAAAAGTAAACAAAACATTTAAAAATATAAAAAAATAGATTCCCCATCGGCATCAGGAACAAGGTCCAGGCTGCCGGTGGTCAGGGCTCCAGAGAAAGGAACCGCCTCACAATGCGCGCCGTGTCCAGGAGTACTGCTTTCTGAATAAAGCCCTTGACCCAGCCGCGCAATGAGAGCCTCCTAAGGTGTTCGTCGAGGCTCTTTGCTATTAGTCCATTAACCGTAACGACTATCGGTACAATGATTGCAGAGTCCACGTCCCACATGTCGACAACCTCGTGTGCTAAATCAAGATACTTGATTTTATTATTATTATAGAATGATGTACGTGTGATCAAAAGCAACATAACATTATGCCGGTAATCCCTAAATGGTTAGGCAGAGGTGTATATACCTAATAGCACCCCGTGATCAAATTAAATCTGAAGTATTTATTTGCATGAAATGTGGTAGGTAGAAGAGATAATCATAACAGGCGTTACACAGATGGGGCTCCGGACAAGTCTTTTAAGAGGAAATGGTACCTCCTCCCATGTGCGGGGTGGCCACCGAGGTGGTTTAAAAAAGAAAGATAGAAAAGAAATTCCACACTCCCCGGTCCCGGTCCCGGTCGCCTTTTGAAGTTAAGACAGTGAACAAAACATGTAGTAGAGTTGTTACAAATAATTAATTCAGATTTCATGACTGGTTAAATCTCGACTCCGTAAATCTAGTTTACCTGCATATTTTATAACACACACACTCACCGGGTCGCTACACTCGCTACATATGTAACCATACACCGCATTAATAACTACTTGCTGCCTATGAATGCATTCATCCATCCAAACAGCGAATTAAATAGTTTATACAATCGTGAACGTGAAGTTTAAAATTCTCGCAAATTCTTAACAAACCTAGGGACCCAGAAATTCTTCGTCAGAAGTTTTTCAGCATATTATTACGGATGTAAAACTAGGCAAAGGAACATTTTCGTGTGTTCGCGTAGTTTCGGAGTTAAAAGTCAAACGGTCTGGATCTTTTGTTAGAAACTTATATTCTAGGAGTATGTGACCTGGAAGTTGGAAAATGATGGAAATATGTGCTGAATTTGTAGAGCGCTTCTTTTTGAGCCTAATGTTTTTACTCTTAAACTCGTTTACCAACAGCGCCTACGATCGCTATGTAACACCTAAATAAATGCTTAAATGTTATTGCATTATTGGATCTTCGACTTGCGGTGCTGGTAAAAATTCGATAGTGGTTTTTTTTTTATTTAGGTATTTACTGTGCTGTGTTAGTGGAAACTAAATAAGAACAGCCGCTCGGATCGATCTTTAGGTTAAGCCGTGCTTACCTAGGTTGGTCCGTGGATGGGTGACCACCCATTACATACCGAGTTTCCTCCGTGCCTCGGAAAGCACGTTAAGCCGTTGGTCCCGGCTGTCATTTGGAGATCTTTGACAGTCGTTACAGGTAGTCAGTGGCCCGAAAGTCTGACAACCAGTCTTACCAAGGGGTATCGTATTACCTAGCATTAACTGGGTTGTGGAGGTCCGACAGGCAGTCGCTCCATGTAAAATACTCGTATTCAGCTGCATCCGGTTAGACTGGAAGCCGACCCCAACATAGTTGGGAAAAGGCTAGGCAGATGATGATGATGATGATGTTAGTGGAAACTGGTAGTAGGTTGTTCTCAAACCGCTACTGTCTACATCTGGATGTAAATCATTATCATTCTCCTGCCCTCATATACTTCTCTATTACGTCATCTCAGCAGTCACCTCCTTTCTGGCCATATCATACTTCACACCGTCCGTAAATCGTTTCTTTGGTCTTCCTCTACTCTTATAGCATGTGTACTCAAAATTTTCCCGACTACATTTTCTTCATTCCTCCATATATAAAGAAATATCACTCAAAAATATTTTCTGTAAACGAGTAGGTAAATTTAAAAACAGCACGAGTTGATAAAACATAACATACAAGCTCAAAGAAGAGGGGTCACTGTGTGAAGAGCATTTGGAGTACATAATGAGTATCCCTGAAATATCTCTAAGTCCCTCATTATTTAGGATGAGTAGCTCACATGCATAAAATAACACTTTGGTTACAAAAAAATACAATCTATCAACAGAAGCATGCGCTTCGGAAAACATCGTCTATTTTTGGAAAAACGAACGCGTCATTATAAGTTCTATAGTAGAGCTAGTATAGGAGCTCGTGGCTAAATAATAACAGCCGCTCGGGTCGATCTTTAGGTTAAGCCGCGCTTACTTAAGTTGGTCTGTGGATGGGTGACCACCCATTACATACCGAGTTTCCTCCGTGCCTCGGAAAGGACGTTAAGCCGTTGGTCCCGGCTGTCATTTGTAGATCTTTGACAGTCGTTAAGGTAGTCAGTGGCTCGAAAGTCTGATAGCCAGTCTTAACAAAGGGTATCGTGTTACCCAGCGCTAACTGGGTTGTGGAGGTCAGATACGCAGTCGTTCCATGTAAAATACCTACTGGTATTCAGCTGCATCCTGTTAGACTGGAAGCCGACCCCAAGATAGTTGGGAAAAGGCTAGATGATGATGATGAGATGAGTAGTGCTGTTTTAAACTAATCATAAAAGTACTTACCTATGTTTTGTATTAACGTGGTTGCAAAAACACGGACTAACAATTCAACGCAATTCCAAAAACGATAACATAATAAAAAAATAAATTACAAGGTGTGACCAGAGTAAGTAGCGCAATAACTGGCGTGGCAACACAAGAGTTTGAAGCTTTGCCTAGAAAAGAGCTGAAAAAGCTAGCTAAAGCTATTTTTACTCATTCTAAAAAATGAAAATGACCGAAGCGCATACCTTTTCTGATTTAATTGTACCTACTTGAAATAAAAGTTTGTTCTGAAAACCGCCTCAAGGGAATTAACATATATAATGTCATAGATTTTTACTATTCAAACTTATTCCTTCAAATTATATTTTTACCGTATGCAAACTTTAAGTAGCCATCAGAGAAAACACAAAGCTATTCTTGCATCCTAATGAAAACTTCTATAAAAGTCAAGTAACTTAGATCCTATTATTCTAAACTTAGGTTAAATACTTTTAATTCTAGTACTAATTGGTCTCCTGGCCAATTATACTGTGCAAGTTAGTCCAGGATAGAATCTGAGAGGAAAAAGTCTGTAATAGGCCATTATATCTTAGGATTAGTACATGTGGTACTAATCCAATCAAAATGAACTTGTTTGTTTCGATGTGCTTCATTGTAGCTACGAAATTCATAGGAAATACTTAAAGCATACAGAACTTAGTAGTGCACTTTTATTTAAACCTTTTAATCTTAGAAAAAAACCGATGCCTCTTTGAACAACATAATAGAGATTCTTCTTAAATCACACTGTAGTCACTTTTCATTCTTCGTACACATCTGTACGTACAACCGAAGACACTGATGGTCGACCACTGTTCACCCTTATACTCTGAGTAATAAGTTTGAAAAGTGGTCGACCGTCAGTGTCCTCGATAGTACGTGCAAGTGCTAACTTGTACCCGTTCACAGCCTCAGGCCATGTGACTTACTTCTTGCGACACTCGCACGCGCGACTTGCATGCGCCACTTCTTTTCATCGCATGAGTATCATCACTCCGCACGTTGGATCTTGCTGACTTGTGGCATGATGATCTAAACAACTTATTTAATCTGCTTTCTCTGTAGTCGCTGCCCGTTGGTTTCGTGGTCGCAAAGGTAACTGCTGAGCGAAGGGTTCTGGGTTTGATTCCCGGGTCGCGTAAAAAAAGTGCAATTGGGTTTTTCTTTTAGACATTTTTAGTAGCAGCCTGGAGTTTGAAAGTTGGCGGTATGATACCCTGCCTCGGAAAGCACGTTAAGCCGTTAGTCCTGCACCTGATCTCTCTCCGGTCGTGTCGGATTGACGTCCCATCGGACTATGAGAGTAAGGGAACAGAGAGTGCACCTGTGCCTGCGCACACGCTTGTGTAATATCTCCCGCGCCCGCGCTTATCTCCGCCGAGATTGGCCGCCGACTAATATTATTAGTTGGTGTTGGCAAACGCGAGTCGCTTGAGCGTGAACCTCGTTGCCCAAGGGTAACATAAATCCATACTAAAAGTATTGCACAAGATCTTCGGTATTCAACACCTTATATGTCTTAAGTTTTATGAAGCTTAGTCCCCTGCTACTTCAAAATGCATTCCACGTATGCTCAGGAGAATTCAACTTGTTTCACGCTGTGCTGTTAATATTTCTGTTCTATGATTTATTGGGTATAGTCGTGGCTTTACTTGTTCACTTTATATACAGAAAGTCAGAAAATATAATTATTATAAAAAAAAAGATTCGTTGTTTTTTTACTATTATTGCAATTATTTGACAATACAAAAACAAATAACCAAACAGTTAGAGAGAAATCGCGTTAAAACCATTACAAGGATTGTGATTTATATATTTTTAATATATTTTATATCTGGTTTCCATGCCTTCCTCACCAGACAACGATGGAATTAGTTACACGTGTTTTCCAAAGCTATGTAATGCATTTAAAAATGCTAATTGCGCATAATGTGACGACGGTGCTTGTGGTTCTTTATTTAAAACTAGCGGTTCGTCCCGGCTTTGTACGGGTGTCTATGTTACTCAGGGTGATGTAGCTTTCCAATGGTGAAAGAATTTTTGAAATCGGCACAGTAGTTTTTGAGTTTATAAACATACACACACACAAAAATACATTTTTTTTCCTCTTTATAATATTAGTGTAGATGTGATTGAATCTGATTTTAGAAACATTTGTATTTAATTTTTATGGAACCCGAAAGGACATAAGTATAATTTTTTTAGACGTGATAATTAACTTTTAGCCAGTCATTCGAACCAATCAAAATAATAATAAAAATCTGACTAAGAAATTAAAACGGATTGGTGCATACCAACAAGAAGTACTGATATTAAAAATGCGAAAGGGACTGATCCCTTTCACACATGTATACCATGACTTGGTTTATTAAAACAAAATTACGATCCTATTTTATTTATTTATTTAATTTTTAGGAAAACTTACAGCTAAACAGACCATGAGTTAGTAGGTAGTTATAGTCGTAGTATCTCAGTACTTCGTTACCATGGGATAATTTCCAAACATCGCAGGTAAAAGGTAGTTAAGAATAAAATATAATTACGTTTAACACAATCCAACTTTAACAGGTACGATTATGTCTTAAAATTATCTGAAACCACTAACAATTCAGCCTGCATTCCTTAAAAGACAGACTTTCTGTTATTCTCGTCTGGTCCATTCATTAGTGCAGGACAAGATTGGCTTAGTTTGACATTCATGGAGACGAGACGTACTCAAGGTGCAAGTTGTAATTATTAAATAACAGTGCGCCGAGGACCGAGGTACCGACAGTAAGAAAACACATAAATGGATGTCTTGTCTGTTGTCCGCAAGCTGGCGTACTTAATTATGAAGTAAATCAGGAATTTCTGATATATAGAATTTGGTTGATAGCAATAGGCTCGCCCCGGACCTATTACGTGGGACTAAAAATTATCACTCCTTGATTGTACATCAGTAGTTTACAGATGAAGAAAAAGGTTTTATTTTTTTCGTACTAAACACTTTTTTCCAAAATAAGTAATAAGTTAATAAGTAGCCTAAGGGACTCCTTATAACATCAGCTATCTGTCAGTAAAAGTCCCGTCAAAAACGGTCTTGCCGTTTCGGAGATTAGCCGGACAAACAAACAGACAGAAAGACAAAAAAAATGTTCTTTTGGCTTAAGTAGCGTATACGTACCTATACTTTCACATGCATTCCGTGAAAAGCTGTTATTTTGAAATTTTAAAAAGACATTTCAATTGTATTAAAATTTATTTGTATGTATAGGTTCAGCTATTTAGTAGATTAAAAACGTTGATCGTGATGAGTCTGGAACACAGATAATTATTATGTCGTCTGCTCTTCAAGTGACGTGAGGGAGTAGATTTTTATTACTTCCTTCCTCGTCGGTCCTGGTGGTTTGAACATGAGGTTTAGGATTCGATCCCCAGGTCAAATAAAAGGTTATTGGGATTCCCATCAGGAGTTAACAGAAGCAGCCTGGAGTCACGAATCGTGCACAGTGGTTGGCAATTGGGTTCGACCTTCTGACATGTAAGAAATGTTGGTGTACTGTAGATACACCTCTGCCTAACCTTTTGAGGAAAACCAGGTGTTATGTACAGCTTACACTGTCAGTTAAGGGATATCTTCCGTGAATATTTCGACGTTGTTGCAAGCGCCATGATCGCGTGATGACCCATCATCATTCCGCAACAACGGCGAAACATCGGGAGCTCACAAAACTTGAAGATCACGGAAGATATTCCGTAAGTGACAGTGTAAAAGTTATAAGCCGTGAAAGATTCAAACAAAGGCGTTATTTTATCTTTACAGTAGAACACTGACTCCTAGTTCACAGGGTCCCCCTAGTTCAGGCAGACAGGGAGGGGGGAGGCAGGGTTTTAAACTATTTGTACAGCCTTATTCGAAAGTTCAATGTACCTATGTGGAATGTATTGGTATTGTATACAAAGGTTTTATGTGCCAATAAACTTATTTTATTTATTATTATTATTATCTCTCAATTACTTGAGAAATAGCAAAGGAGAATATAGAATTAGTATTGAAAGACTTATTATGAAAGTACCATCCAGCTTGTTTGTCTCACGATTGAATACATTCGTAGACATGTCTAATTTATTCATTTTCCTCCATAAAATTACCATAAATAACACTCACATTGAAATGATTGCCTCATAAAATGGGTCTTCATGTATTATTTAATGAACGAACAATAAGAATATTATGAAAAAAGGTATAAATGTATTTTATTGGTCCCGTGTGTTGCAATAATTGTTAGGTTGTGAATACATTGATAGATCGAGTTTGCACATAGGGCGGAGGTCTCTTAGAAAACCATAAGCTGGCATTATTATACGGTATGGTTGGCGCAGTGGTGGAGCGAGTAGCTGCTACGCTGCGTGTCGTGTGTTCGATCCCCGCATGGGCCAAATATTTGTATGACTTACAATTAGTTGTTCCGGGTTTGGCTGTTTGTGTATGTGAGTTTAAATGTTTGTAAACGCACCTACCAAGGTTTAAAAAATGGTTATGTCCCAGAGTACATGGTGTTTCTAATAAGTTTAATACCTCTGAGAAGAAACACATTTCAATACCACAAGAAACTCAACTCACTCTCAGCAACTCAGCCGTTTGATTTCGGTTTAGAAAAACTAAGTGCACACCCAGTCACACCTATTACTTATACATACATATCAGATTTTAGGATTCAGCGAGTAAGGGATCTTTTTCTACATAACATAACATCACAGTTACGCCTGTAAGGGGTAGGCAGAGGTGCAACTAAAAGTACACACAGCGTCAGTAAGTGGTAACCACTCAAGCTTTAACATTTTAAAGCTTGAGGGGTTAGCACTTACTGACGCTGTGTGTACATTCAAATTTCGCCAGTTATGTTTTCAGTCCCATGTTTTAGGGGGCGAACCGGGCACAAATCCGGAATCCGTGGCTGCTACTGAGAAATTCCTGATGGAAAAATACTATAATGGCCCGGCCCGTGACTCGAACCCAAGATGCTCAGCAATCGCGCTTGCGACCACTCGACCAACGAGGCAGTATATTTTACATTACCAAGGAAAAAATATTCCTACAGCAAAACAAACTTCTATAAACTTAGCTGTTTCATTAATTTCGTTAAAAGGGCGTAACTTCGTTACATAAATAAACAACCAAACAGTAATATTAATTGTAGATCGGAAATTCGGAACTCGCAAAACAGACAAATGAAGGTTTTTGCCAAATTCTATTTCGATGTTACTGGAGTTGATTGTACTTTGTACAAAAACTTTGTTCAGGATCCCCTTTGTATGAGATATTATTGTTTTTATGTGATAGTTTTCAATTGAAGTACTAACTTAATATTATAAATGCGAAAGTAAGTTTGGTTGTTACCTTTTCACGCCAAAACCACAGAACCGGTCATCATGAAATTTTGCATATACGTTGTCAGGTGTAGGTACAGAAACGGACATAGGGTACCTTTCATCCCAAAAATAAGTACTGTTCCCGAGGAATACAACAATAATCTTCTTGTGATAATAGATGGCGCCACGTGTCTTTCGAATCATGATTGAATCATACGAGTATTATTATAGAAACATTAGTAGTGTGTTAAAAATGTAATTGTCAAATTCTAAATTAACGCGAGCGAAGCCGCGGGCAAAAGCTAGTATTTTATAATAATCACTTGCTTCGGTGCAGGAAAACATCGTGAGGAAACCAGCATGCCTGAGAGATATTTCTCGACGGCATGTAAAGCCAAGTCAGAGGCCATGGGCGGCATAAAAACTCTGACACCAAGTTAGGCACTAAGCACACGATAGAGAAGAAGGATTTTAAGTAATTGGTATTTCTATTTTTAACTCGCACGCCACTTTTTACTCATAATTTTGGTACTGCCAAAGTCATAAACAGTGATAACAGGATATTTTGGCGCTTGACTGACATGACCAGGCGCTGACCGTACACAGTAATGAAATTGTATTGTAAAAACAAGATGGCGTCATTATTATTATGCTTACCAGTAACTGGTTTGTGGAGGTCAAGCAGGGAGTCGCGCTATGTGTGGGTAATACTAGGATTCAGCTGCTTTCGGTTAAACTGGAATCTGGATAAGATTGAAGATGATGAAGAATCAAATCAAATGGTTTTCGAGGGCGCTGATAACGAATATGGGGTCGAAATCAATATTAATAATATTAATATTGTAAAAATGTTCTGATTTAAAAGAGTGTCCATGAAGTTTCTTGCCTGTTCTTCTCCATAGAGATCTACGTTAGGGAATGGGCAACTACAGTACTTTCACAGACTGTAGCTACATTTCATTGTTGTCTTTGTTTCGACCATTCAAAAGTGCCTGTATCTGGCCTACTTGAAATAAATGTTTTGATTTTGATTTGAATAGATATGGATAATTAATATTAATAGATTAAAGATTGAGATAGTTGATGATTGATTGGTGAACAAGATTTAAATTTTTATGATAGGTTTCATCACACATTTAGCATGAGAATAAAAAATTTCGTGTTATAAAACACTTCCTCAAAATTGACCACCGTTTATACAGCCTGTATAATGTACAACCTGTTCATAAGCACAAGTTATACATGTGTTTGTGTGGGTGCTAGAAACACTTTTGTGTAATTGTCTCGAAGCCGCCCCTAATGGGAAATAATTACGTTTATGAAGTAAATTACTATGTAAACTGAATTACCAAGTCACACGGAAGTATGCCAATGTTTTAAGATAATCGATTTATAACTTTAAGAGGGGTGCGTTGACCGTGATTAAGTACTAGCTATATCTGGAAAATGTGACGTTTGTTTTAATGGCAATATATAATTTACGACCTAGACGCGTCCCGCCTGGGCTGGTTCCAGGTGAGGCAGCATAAAATTTCAGGAAAAACTTATGAGAGGCCTTTGCCCAGCAGTGGTAGCTGGTTAATAGACATAGGTTAATGACAAAGAATGAGTTCTGGACCGTAGTTCTGTAGTTTCTGGCCATGCGAAGAAGGTTCTGTACGTATCTTTGTACTTCGTGAACTTAATATTAGATTGTTGCTAATTTTACCTGATAGCTACTAATTGCCTATTTAAAGTCAGTAGGTTTCGAAGAAAATTAAATCAGGCAGGTCTATTGGAATAGAACATGAAAACCCTGAATACCTACTGAAATATGAATGTTTGAGTGTTAAAATGGTGACGAGTTTATCATTATCTGATCTATAACTAGTTTCGTTGTATTTGACCTGGATTAGCCAAATATATCTGTCCCATTTTGAGCAAAATCGACTCCAAATGTTAAATAGGCTGTGACCTAATAATTTTGTGCTTCATGATGACGATCCATTGACTAAAATTAACAGGTATCTAACATCTCTCTAATCGGATAATGTCGGATACTGCCCGATCCGGCAGAGTTATGCAACAGTGAACAACGAAATGCTGGACGATTTTAGGATAGTGAATGACGATTGCAATGTACCTACTGTCACGTGTGAAAATATGTGTAAAATATTTGTACAAGTAAGTAGTATTTGGAGTATGTTGCTGTACCTTCTAGTGATACGGGGCTATTTACCGCGCTCAATCAAATCAAAATCAAAGCATTTATTTCAAGTAGGCCAGTTACAGGCACTTTTGAATTGTCGAAAAAAAGACAACAATGAAATGTAGCTACAGTCTCAGTCACAAGGCATAAAAACTGTGAAAGTACTGTAGTTGCCCATTCCCTAACGTAGATCTCTATGGAGAAGAACGGGGAAGAAACTCCATGGACACTCTTTTAAATCAGAATATTTATGCTACCGTCTCGTTGCTAGTCAAACACCGTGATTGATGAATGAGATAAATTTGTAAGATAGATATTTGTAGGTAGTAAAACATGTCGGCAGAACCTTATAAATTAGATTCCTAATTACCACATTCCATTTAAATTAAGCTTCATCTTGTTGGACTTTTCATGACCGGTACTATGATTCGTTGGGAGTAATCCGTGGGGTCGATTCCGGATGGTTACATCACGGGTGAACACGTGTTGGCAGTGCAGTTCAAAGCATTCCAACATAGCTCTCTAATCCGATGATGACCTATTTCGATTTTAGTTTTGCGTTTCCATATCAACATTGTCAATGTGATAGGCTTGTGTTTTTTGTACAAGAGTGAATTTTTTGTTAATTTTTCATCAAGTACAGTCACGAGCATAAATATGTACATATATGCACGTGGAAATCTTCAAATACATTTTCTCCTTAAGCACCTATTGTTTGTAGTTATAAGATGTTACAAAGATAGGATCTTATAACCCCTGCTACTATAAAATAAGTCTCACCTCAAAGTTTCAATCGCTATTTTACAAAAAATACCCTCCAATCTTTACAAATGTTTACGGGCATTTCTATGTTCGTGCAAGTGCTTACATAATTCACATCTTTCTCTCCGTGCAAAATCTTGTGATGAGTATCTTTCTTTGGTCTAAGCTGCATCTTATTATATCTCGGAGCACGTCATCTATTACATTGCTATTACGAGTATACAAGTAACATCATAATTAACTTCTTTCATTTCACCATGCAATCTACCATTCCTGAACAACGAACAGATCTGCCGTAGCAGTCTGTAAAAACCCACCATATTTATTTCTATACACGTTTCTGAAAAACCTTGTTTGTTAAACTCGTGGATTTTCAGTAGGTAAATGTTAAAACAAACGAGAAGGGGCAGACGTATGCAAGCACGGAGGAACCAAAAAGTAAATTCTTGTTAACTCCGGTCAACCGTGACTGTGGGCTGCGGGCTGCATTGATTGTGCTGCTATTCAATTTGCTTTTAGGTTTAAACCACAGTTGAAACAACGTTATTGCATAAAATAATAATCGATAAAGGTTTCGTTACGTTTTCGTTCCTTACGTTCGTTGGGTGGTCACCCATCCACGGACCAACCCGTGCTTACCTAGGCTGGTCCGTGGATGGGTGACCACCCATTACATACCGAGTTTCCTCCATGCCTCGGAAAACAAACGTTAAGCCGTTGGTCCCGGCTCTCATTTGTACATCTTTGGCAGTCGTTACAGGTAGTCAGTGTCCTACAATACTGTACTACAATAGTGTACCTAGCAATAACTGGGTTGTGGAGGTCAGATAGGCAGTCGCTCCACGTAAAATACTGGTATTCAGCTGCATCTGGTTAGACTGGAAGCCGACCCCAACATAGTTGCGAAAAGGCTAGGCAAATGATGATGGTTTCGTTACGTATTTGGTCTGTTTTCTGACTTATTGGCCGAAGAAGGCAAAACATAAGAGGAATTGGAAAGAAATGGGGAGGCATTTGACCAGCAGTGGCACAAAATAGGCTATGCATAAAAATGTAAACGTTTACAGGAATTTGATGATGATGACTTACTTTTGACGCTGACGGTACTTCAAAGTAGGTTTCTTTTTGTCCGACTTACGATATGCGTCAACAGTAAACAGACAAAAATAAAAATGACACAGAAAACTCGACCTAATTCTACGAATCGATAGGCAATTATTGAAAAAACTGCAGAAAATAGATCAATACACATTTCTAATACAATTCGCACAATAGTTTGAATACCCTCTTTGTATTTCCACGTCATTCAGTACTGCCTTTTGAGTGAGTTCTACGAATTTATATTAATGTGACGTCATGACATAGCGTAGGCTAGATGTGTTTTGAAAGTCATTGATAATGTTGTTAATTGATGACTTAAAGGATCGGTCAAACGGATACAGACCAATTGCGGACACACGGACACCTCCCTTCAAAAATATCTGAAGTATCAGCTGTCAGTTTCCGGCGGTGCCGCGTCCGCTGTTAGCTCGTTCCGGTTTTACCGCTGTTTCCGGACTAAATTTTATAATACGAACGTGTTTTCTTACACACCACAAAATGCTGAATAAATGTTCTACCTACTGTGATTTTTAATCGAAAAATTCATGATATTAAAGTTTAAATAAAACAGCTACGGTGCTACGTAGCTACGTGCTACGAGAATGCTACGAGTTTTTAAACAAATTCAATTAATGTCCGTTTTCACAAAACTAGGTGACACTTAAATGCATGCTCAAATATTATTGCACTGTAATAAAATCCAACAGTGTGCTTTTTAAGGTGAAGTTTATTGAAAAAAAATCACGTCAGATATTAAATCAATAAAACTTTTTTCGACCTTAGGATCACTCCTAAGACTGTGGTTAGTTGTTTGTCACGAGTACGACTACTAGACCAATGAGACAACCGATAAAGTAAATAACTATTATTTACTTTATCGGTAGTCTCATTGATTTAACAAGAGATAATGGGTTAATACAGGGTAATACTAGGGTTTTCTAACAAAAATTTGTAAGTAGCAGGATTTGGGCCCGGTTGATGGTAATATTACATGGAGCACTTAAAAATAACTGGTGAGCGTACTATAGCTACATCTCTGCCTAACTATTCAAGGATTACAGGTGTGATGTATTGATGGTCTTATTTGTTCTCAGGTGGCTGCTCTGCTTTCGGGCACTCGTGCTTCGGCGGACACGGCAAGAGATCGGGCGATACTTCGGCTATGGACGTAAGTTGTCAAACAAACTTAATAGTCTTTTTTTTTAAGATTATCATTCGGTGGTCATTAAGGGGTGTAAAAAGGCCTATTATTAACTTACTTAGAGGCAAATAATTACGCTGGAAAACGACTTTTAGTTTTTCCATGATAAATCGTTGTTTACGGTAGTGTGCAATGTACAGAAAGTTAAGTTATAAAAACATTCAAAACTATACTTCGTAAAAAAAAATTGGATGTTTGACCTTCAACATTTACATAGTCAGAAAGTCCCACGTCATGTCTATTACTTGTAATAAATATTGTAGTGACGGGAAGAATGTTAGAGCACCTGCGAAGCTGCTGGCAGAAGCTAGTGCAGAATAAAACTGCATAACTTTAAATTAAACAGTAACTCATGGAATTGACAATTATATTAGCATACTCAACCTATAATGTTCCCAATGCTGGGACACACGGCCTCCTCTCTATTAGAGGGAATGGGCTATAATCCACCACGCGGGCCTAGTGCGGGTTGGTAGATGTCACATGTCTTCGAATTTTTGGTTCTAGGACATGCCAGTTTCTTACGATGTTTTCCTTCACCGGTTTTGAGAGCAGTGGTGATGAAATAAGTTACACAAAGTAATGCACCTGCCTGGGTTCGACCCCACGACTTACTGTTTGTAAGTCGGGGCTGCCACCACTGGGCCACCGCTGCTCGTTTACAACAATTACAACAAATGGCGTGACAATTATATTAAAGCCATGTATTTATATTAAACACCCTTCAATTCTATTTGACATTTACAATTAAAACCACAGGAAATAATAATTAAGGCGCATTGTAAGCGAAATCAAAATTTTAACACGTTCGTAGCCACAGTTTTAAAGAGAGAAATAATTGTAACGCCATTTCAGGACTCCCCCTTGAACCAGAGACAAATGGCGAGGACTTAATTGCATCGCAATTATCCTTTCCAAAAGCTATTTAACGAGTATTTAAAATGTGAGTTTGAAAATGTTATATTGTCACCGAAAAACGTAGGTGGTCAAGTGTTTTTGTTAAATGTACCTTAAACTGTGAGTGAGTAGACCTATTGTTAAGAAATATTTTATGGAATAATAATCCATATCCATACAAATACATGCTTAACATTTTCACGCAGGGCTGAACGGATTTAGATCAAATTTAGCACACAGGTCGATCAAGATCTGCCAGGGCTGCGGGACTGCGAAAGACATACCGTGGCCCTGGAACACAAAGAGCAAAAGAATGAACATGGATGGGTTTTAGTCAGTAAAAGTCTGACACTCCCTTCCGCTCCGCCCAGAGCGGGAGGAGTCATTTGATGATTTCCCATCCGAAAAAAAAACAAAATGTTAGATCAAGATAAGGATGACCATGACTACTATATAGGATCCCTGTAGTCATCATCATCTGCCTAGCCTTTTCCCAATTATCTTGGGGTCGGCTCCCAGTCTAACCGGATGCAGCTCAATACTATATTTATATATATTTTACATGGAGCGACTGCCTATCTGACCTCCACAACCCAATTAGTACTGGGTAAGACTGGTTGTCAGACATTCGGGCTACTGACTACCTGTAACGAATGTCAAAGATTTACAAATGACAGCCGGGACCAACTTGGCTTGGCTTGACGTGCTTTCCGAGGCACGCAGGAAACTCGGTATGTAATGGGTGGTCACCCATCCACAGACCAACCTAGGCAAGCACGGCTTAACCTTAACACCGACCCGAGCGGCTGTTATTATTTAACCACGAGCTCCTCGAGTATATATAGAAAAGGATCTCTGTACGTCCCTAAAAGATAATTACCGACCTCCGCGGACAAAGGTGTGGGGAAAAGTTAGTTCCATGTAAAAATAACACGTACCAAAATTGATTCATTTCAGTACCCTCAAACTTGTATGACGCAGTTCAAATATGCAAACTTAAAAGAGGAAGTATGGAGGGCCCTCAGCCTCCACCTAAGTCTACATCCACTTATAGTTTCCCATAATGGAAGAAAAACATTGGCTTGCTATGTAATGGATGTATGTAATATATACGCGTGAATTCGGTTTGATGCAGTAATAACAATATCATGACAAAATTCTTAGAAGAGGTAGGTTGAACCTTAAGAACCCCTTTGATGTTGTAAGTTCTCATGTAATAGGGGACGACCCTATTGCCTGATATACTCTGGGCTGGTAGAGAATTCTACGCAAAAACATTAAACGTATGGATTCTTAATCCTTACTATGTGATATTATAAATGAGAAAGTAAGTTTGTTTGTTTGTTTGTTATCTTTTCACGCATCAACCACTGAACCGATCATCATGAAATTTTGCACATATATTGTCAGGTGTACAGAAACGGACATAGGGTACCTTTCATCCCGGAAAAAAGTACTGTTCCCGAGGAAAACAACAATAACGTTCTTATAACAATAGATGGCGCCACGTATTTTTCGAATCATGATTGAATTATATTATTACAAGCAGTGTACAACCCGAATTCATTGTCAAATTCTAAATTAAGGCGAGCGAAGCCGCGGGCAAAAGCTAGTAGTTAATATAACATCACGCCTGTGATTTCTGTAAGGTTATGCAGAGTGCACCCTAATTTCGCCAGTCATGTTTACACCATGTAACCATAAAACCTTTTAATATAATTAAGGGTAAATAAAAGTAATACAAATATACAGTTTATTTATTTAACAAGCTTTGCACTACATAGTTCTAGTGATTGAAGTGTTTTTTTAAATAAATACTGTTAATAGCTTAAATACAATTATTATTTTGAAAAGGTTAATTACTAATTCACACTTCGTTGAAGCCATGCCTTTTATTCGTAAATGATAGTGCCATTACAACCACAAATTAAAATCTGCGTACGATCGCGTGCCAATGACACTGTGTATAAAATGGGACCACGCAGTACCACACATGGGACCACTAATGACCACAATACGGCCTATTACTGAAAAGGAATGGACAAAAATTGATTTTTGGCTTTTCCTAATTATTTTTCTCCAAATCATAGAAATAAATTAATTTAATTAATTTGTAATAAGTACATTAAAAACAGCTGTCGCAGAAGGCTCTGTATTCTGTAAAATGTACCATAGTCTGTTATTCTTTTGTTAAGACGTGGATATTGGTGTGGGTATCATGTTTGTGATCTTTAGCTTTTAAGGATTTTTTTTAATTTTCTGTAGCATGTAACTGTTCTATGTCCCTAATAAATAAAATAAAATCAATCAACTTTATTTTCTCACCACAATATACATAAATTATTTCACATTGGTCAGATTCGACAATGATACACAATTCAGGTAAGTATATATTGTGGGAGACTGGTGCCTAAGCTAGGCTCGTGGCCTGTGTTTCAGGACACCAGGATCCGAAATATCGTTGTAATATGTTAACATCAAACAATGGTTCAAAGTTTTGAAAGTTTATTTTGTTTTGCGATTTATCAAATTGACAAATATCTATCCATTCAGGTACCAGGTGCAACCTCATTGAAATATCTGAGATTCCCTGAAAGGGCCTCATCAATAAGACCAATTACTGTGGGAATACCCATGAAAAGCGAAATGAAGGGACAGCTGCACTTTTTTGTGTTCAATGGTCCATGGAAAAGTTTACCATAATGATTAGATACATATCATAACATCACGCCTCGTAATCCTCGAAGGTTGAGGCCGGGGTGTACCTAACAAGTACACCCACATTTCGCTAGTTATGTTTTAAGTTCCATGTAATAGGGGGCGAGCCTATTTTTTTGGAACGAAGTTCCTTATCGCGCGTTGCGAAAGGGGGCTAGACGGAAAAAATTCAGACGAAAAGTTGTAACGACATGCCCGACTGCGCGACGCAAAGGAGGGTAATGTGTTTTTGCTATAGTAAGCTATTGTAAGCCGTGCGGCGTGCGCATGTTTCTCTGTCTGTCTCTCTCTCTCTTCTTTGGTCTGTGGATGGGTGATCAAGGTTAAGCAACGACTGCCAAGGTCTGTCTGTGGATGGGTGATCCAAGTTAAGCAACGGTTGCCAAGGTTGATCTGTGGATGGGTGATCAAGGATAAGCAACGACTGCCAAGGTCTGTCTGTGGATGGGTGATCCAAGTTAAGCAACGGTTGCCTAGGTCTGTCTGTGGATGGGTGATCAAGGTTAAGCAACGACTGCCAAGGTCTGTCTGTGGATGGGTGATCCAAGTTAAGCAACCGTTGCCAAGGTTGGTCTGTGGATGGGTGATCAAGGTTAAGCAACGCAATGAACTTCGTTCCATCCGGGTGTCCCTTGTTTTTTATGTTTAATGAGTAGTAACGAGAGTAGGCCACTCTTAACCTCAATCGGGCCAAGTCCAGACTCCGTGGCTGCTACGACGAAATCCCTGATGGAAAAACCCAACGACACATTGCCCGACTCGGAAATGGAACCCAGGAACTTATGCTCAGCAGTCGCGCTGGCGACCACTAGATACTATAAACCCTTTAAAAGGTTTCAGTTGTTTAAATTCTAGCCGAAAGTTGTTAACTTTTAACGTAACATAAACGTATGTCCAGCGACACAGACTAAAATTTGACCATACATTAAGTAGTTAGCTTAATTTGAATTTGAGTTAGATGTCATGTAGAAGATAATGAAGCTAGCTGACCCATTTACGAGTTTTAATTCAAATTTTTAGACTGCTGCGCCATTTAAGTATCTACTACGTTCAAATAACAATATTGTTGGCCGAGTATAAACGGCAAGTGCAATCCCGCAATGATAAGTTTAATAAGCTTCACGTCAAATTTTCCTTAAACTGTGCATAACGAAACGGAAATGTGTGACCAGAAATGAATTTGGAGATGTAAGTTTCTTAGGTAGCATCGCAAGTGGCTATTCGGATAGTACAACACTGTAGCTAATGCCGGACCTTCTAACCTCCATATTTCCTAATTACTAACCCTGTTGCTTTTAGCAAAACTTTCGTAATTGAGGCATGTCCGTCAAGGGGCTCTTAAGTTGGGCATTACATACCACTATTAGTTGCCCTCGTTTGAGAAATTGTTTCGCGTCAAACTTTGTTCTCTTTCATTATTAAATAAACATAGGACAATTCATTTTAGGAGTTTTTACCCGACTGCCAACGAAGGGTTTTTCCCGCGTATCTTGTATGTTTCTTTGTTTGTTTGTAATTTGTAAGTTTCTTTAGTACCTACCTCGTATCTTCCAAACGGTTGGATGGATTTCGACAGTTAAGGTATCGTATATTTGTCTTAAAAACCCAAGTGTCCATAGATAGGTGTTTGAAAAACTTTGAAAATAAAAGAAAATGGTGGATTTTTGGCGCGAAATAGTAACATATTAATAAAAAAAAAATAACCAAACCTATCGAATGGGGTATCAAAATGAATGGTTTTTAAAGGTGTCAAATATAAAAATATGTAGATACATAATACAATTTATAGTCATCAATCGTCATTGAGGAAACTTTGATTCTATTGAGCAAGCGGATTAATGTTTTTCGTTTTTATCTATGCTCTGATTTTGTACCTGCAAACTAAAGTAGGATGTCAAAATTTCCCTCACTCACGGATTTTAGCTTCACTCTAGGAATTTCTCCTGTATCATGGATGCGTTTACAAAAATTTAAACTCACAAACATAAACAACCCAAACTGGAAGACCTGTAGGCCACACAAATATTTGGTCCGTGTGGGAATCGAACCCACGACACTAAGCGTAGCAGCCAATCGCTCAGTCACTGCGCCAACCGTGCCGTCAATTTTGTAACACTGACAATCGTTTTCATCGGAAATTCTCCCTTAATTGGTACGTCAAAGAATTCCAATTTTGGCGACATTTGAAGACTGCACTATGGAAATTAAGTCTAAATTGTAAGAGCGATCGGCAAAGAACGGCGGGATGGATTCAGCGATCCAACAGTTACAAATTAGGGTTAAAAAAGTCAAAAGGTACTAAAATCTGTTAGGCACTGGGTGACAGATTCTATTTAGCCCATGCGCATTTCCAAGGCAATTAAGCTTTTATATTGACATCAGTGGCGAAGGTTCCATACAACTCGATTCCCTTTGAAAAATGGCACATTCAGTATTCTATGGACAAGTAATATAATCACATTAAAGATATGGTACTCCGGCTTACCTCTTACAAAAATTGACCCTTCGCTACTGGTAGACATTACAGTTTTGGTGCTGTCAGAAATGGTTTTTATAAATAGATTTTAGTGAAATTTGACTATGGTTTGAGTACGCCGCGCTTTTCTTTTCATACAGGCAGTCTGTAAGATAGTCCTAAAGGTGGTGAATTATTTCGCCAATATAGGAATATTAAAAACATTATAATTATACCATAATTTATTTTCAATTCAAGCTAAAGTTCTAAAAAATAAAAATACGTAGAACTTGCAAACGTGAATCCAACAACAAAAATATACGAGAGTCGTATCGGCAGGCTTTATGTAAACTTCTGTACAGATATCCATATTTATCCCAAAAACAATCGGTATCTAGTTTGAGTAAGTGCAACAACGTGGGCTGCACATCAGTATATGTTTACTAAGACAAACATGTTTGTGCTAGAAGTGGGTTTAAGTCTATAGAGGGTGTAAACGGGCCTTACCGAAGCCATCAATCAAGCATTCTGTAAATGAAACTACATAACTGTACTCAAGAATTATTGCTGGGAAACGACTTTTTTTTTTGAGGTGAAATTCACGTTTTACGGTAAGACTCAATGTAACGCACTCAAAACATTGTGCTGATGGACGGATTGAATAGTACGGGGGTCGTGGAGGTGTTTAAACATTAAAAATATTACATTAAAAACATGTATTTAAAAAAAAAAAACTTGTGAAAAAGTTAGAACTGTGACCCCAATATCTCCGTAATTAGAGGGTATGGTCTGAAACAAAAAAATATCGCAATGGCGGGGAGAACAAGGCCTTTCGGCTTCGTTAAGGGTCTTGTCTTCGTTAAGGGTCTATGTCACGCTTTAGAACAATATACGAGGATCAAAAACATGACCACTAGTTCATCATTTAACCGAATAATTCGTATAGGTACTCGTAAAGTTTTAACTGACTTTTGACAGCATCGATACCTCTCTACACTAAGTTTTCACGGATGAAACTAAACACGATCAACAGTTTAACCGAGTTCAAGAGCTGTCATAGATGGCAGCACGGTAGGCGCAGTGGCCGAGCGATTGGCTGCTGCGCTGCGTGTCGCGGGTTCGATTCCCGCACGGAACAAATAATTGTATGGCCTACAGATGATTGTTCCGGGTTGTTCCCGTTCGTCCACACCCCGTCGTCCACACTGCGGACGACTGGGAAAGATGCGTTCTGTTCGTTCACAGTGTAGACGAACAGAACGCAACATTCCCACTCGTCCGCACTTCGTTTCATGTCTAGTTTAAGAGTCAGCGTAAAGAAAATTTTAATTAAATAAATGATTTAACGGTTTAATTAATTTAAAAACAACATAACTATTAAGTATTTTTTTATTTAAAATCATCAAATGTTAATAATTACAGTTCCAGCAATTCTAGTTTTTATCACAGATCAACATAATTTACAATAATTAAAAGGCAACATTTTAACTAATATTTTTTTGGTATTATATAAACATTTTAAAGTATATAATAACAACATAATATGTACTAAGTAGTGTTTAAATTCATCAGTATTTTTCATCACAGATCCCGAATGCAAAAGCTCATCGTCACTTTATTGCCATATACCGTGGGCTTGCAATATGCAGCGAGCTGATTGGCTATTTCAAGGCCATGTATCTATTGTTCATTCCCAGAAGCGTCGTCAAAACTGATAAGCGGAGTGCAAAGACTATTTTTTGTTGGAGGACGACAGGGTGCAGTTATAATAGTTGAGTATATCCAGGCGATTGTAACTTTAAAACTTTTTACATATTAATTGCATTTAAACTGATATTGATAATATGTTAATGCTATGCCAATGTGTTATGCTATACATTTAGTATAAAATACGCAAAAAAGCTTTAGATTTACTAGGTATGTACTTTAAAAGTATTTGCCTTACTAAAGTAATAAAGCTAAGTACATAATATTTTAAAAGTATGTTTATTATTTAGGGAAATACTATCATCATATTTTCTTTATTAAATCTTAGACTAGACGTGAGATGACGGGGTGTGGACGAACGGGAATGACTCATTGTTCCGGGTCTGACTGTTTGTGTATGTGAGTTTAAATGTTTGTAAACGCACCCACAATACAGGAGAGATTCTTAGTATGGCTCAACGTATTATGAACAAAAAACTAACAAACAAAAAATTAAATTATTGTTGTGGAAAATTGGCACTGACCTGAGTTTAGATGTGTTGATTGTGTTCAATTGTAATACTGAAATTATTCCTTTGACATCTGTTTTGAAAGCTGTGTTCTCATTCCTTGTTCAGCAGCTATCAAGTCAGGACCTGATGGCGCGTCACCAGCTCGGCCAGGAAGAGACCCCCCCGCACCCTGTGTACCCCCACTCGGGGTATAACGTGCTGCCCTCAGGTGACGACATTATACCCATCAGGGATGGAGGTGCGCAGGACAGTACGTAATGATGATAGATTACAGTTTTTATTGCATGTATTTTTGTTTTGTACTTATCTGTCTGACTCCAATTTTACACTGAACAACTCCATGTATCATACAAACGCGTCGCTTTTGTCTGGTTTTTAAGCTGTATGAGTTTGTTTAATCAAGTCAGTTTATTTGTTTAACGGTTTATCTACGTCAAATTAAAGGTTACACTTTAAAATAAACATATTGCACAATATCTGCAAGATTGATAGATTTCAATATTATCAGATTAAAAAAAAGATCTATAGTAATAATTAAAGGTAAAGATCGCAAGAATCAGCCTTATTGCTAGAAATAAAGACCAGTCGAGATGTAGCAATGGTTGGGGAAGGCCTTTGTCCAGCAGTGTACGTTTTTCAACTTAAATGATGACGCGAAATGATGATAACCCGGTTTTAAATATACTAAGTGATTTAAAAAATGTAATATCCATAATTGTGACCTCATTAGTGGAAGTCACTGGCTCCTGATACACAGATACTCAAACCTAGCTCTGGAGTTAGGGTTCAATTGCTTCGTAATCTAGTAATACGACATTAAATAATGCATTTGTTAATTCTGACAATATAAGTTGTATATTTATATTTTATTTTGAAGTCTGGTGCATAATCTACAGTAACTTTAAAAATCTATCAAAAATACATCACCATGTATGTCTGCAGGTGTATACGACCGCGAGGACGGTGGCGCCGCTCGGGAGGTCATGAAAATGAAACTTCGGAACATCTTCAAGCATTGGGTGAGAATTATTTATTGCTGCATAATAAATGTCGCCAGATGAAGGAAAAGTCGCCTTTTTGCGAAAACCCTAGGATTTTTGCAAACAATCCCATACTGTTGAGGACGATGCGTACGTTAATGCTGGTTGGATAATCTAAGAGACATAAACACCCACCCGCAATAACTTCAGTTTATCCGTGATCATGGTGCTTGCAACAGCGCCGAAATATCGGGAACTCAAAACAAACAGTGGACATGTTAAACATCCCGTTTCTAGTGTTAATGATAATGTAGGTGACCATGACAGTTTTTAAACTTAATCTAAGAGTCAATTAGTAACATCTTTATTGTGGCGCTTTTCAGTCTGGGGCTCTAAAATGACCGCTTTGGCAGAATCATAATAGGATAATATATGAATTACGTTTAAATTCTTAAAATGGTCATAGACGTACCTACTATTATGAACTGTCACCTTGTGACCATTTATCCTATTATGATTAGACTGCTAAAGCGGCCATTTTAGACCCCCTGGTTGGCTCGAAAGTAGCTGTTAACCAATGACGGCATTCGTCAAAATACACTCTTACCAGCCAACAGTGTTAATTTACACTACCGTTGTTCGCAATTTCCTAAAACAAACTGGACGGCCGGTATTGCAAAAATCCCAGTATTTCCGCAAAAACACAAATAAAAATACAGTTACACTGCAACACAAAGGATATTGAATAGAATGTAAGTTAATTACGATGCAGTGTGCCTGTGCATCGGTGAGTAAAAACTTCTATTGTTTGTTAAGTAAAGTTTGGTGGACTTTGACTTACCTACACGTGGGATATGTATGAAAGTTTCACGTTTAGTTTCTGATATTGAATTATTACAATAGCTACCTGGAGGGTTACTATGACGTCTGAAAGCAGGAGTAATTCCAGTGTGGGAAAGAGACAGAGCAATACAGATCGTCTAGTGCCATCTCTTTCTCACGCTGGAATTACTCCTGCTTCAAGACGTCATGGTAGGGCACCTGATCAATGAAACAAGCCGAGTCAAGTCAAAGCATTAATTTCAATTGAGTCACTGAATAGCAGTTTTGAATGTCTTTAGCAACTGAATTGATTGGAGTTTACGAAACGATGGCTCGACTGTGGACTATGTTAAAGATGATATGGCTAGAAAAGTATACATTATAGATCAGATATAATATTAGAGAACTATGGAAGAAAAAGACATGCTTTAATAAATTAAGTACACACGGCGGCACATCAAGCTGTACATAACTAGTATAACCTGACTTCGCTTTATATGACCTTCCCGTACGATGAGAGATCAACTTAATTTGGTTTTGTAGTTGTTGTAATTGGGTAGGAAAATAATGATAATGATGATATTTGCGTGAATTTCTGCCGCAAAATGTAAATAAAAAAATACAACGAAATACTCAATCGACTCAATTACACTGACTTAATAAAATAGATTTTTTGTTCATTGTCAAAGTCAAAGTCAAAGCATTTATTTCAATTAGACCATTACAGGCACTTTTGAAAGTCAAAAACAAAAAAGCTAAGCTACAGTCACAGACACAAGACATAATAACTTGCGAAAGTACTGTAGTTGCACATTCCAAATCGTAGATATCTATGGAGAAGAATGGGCAAGAAACTCCATGGACACTCTTTTAAATCAAAATATTGAACTAACTGATGATGATGATGCCGTCTAGCCAATAATTGTATTTCAAGGCTTTCTAGCGTGGTTGCTTTGGTATGCTGCTCTTCCATGTGCTCTAATAGGACTATCCAACTTTGGCCGAAAAAATCCGAACATAAAGTAGACTAATGTTATGAAGTTGATATGAAACAAGTAACGCTAGGACGCGTAGTGCTAGGACGGAGGTCGTGGGTTCGATTCCCACACAGGACAAATCTTTGTGCGATAAATACGATTATTTGTTCTGTATCTGGGTGTGTAATTTATCTAAAATATGTATGTATTTAGAAATATATAACTATGTTTATCAGTTGTCTGGTTGCCATAGTACAGGCTCTGCCTAGTTTGGGATCAGATGGCGATGTGTTGGTTGGCCCAAGATATTATTATTTTTATTTTATTTATTTAATTAAAAGTATCAAAAAACCCGACCACAAATAATATATAATACTGTAAGTATGAACCTATATCCATTTATTTGTTATCTTCTTTTAATTTCTTTCATTTTGATACCTTAATCGATAGATTTGGTTGAAAAAAATATTAACGACTTACAATTTAGCGCCAAAAATCCGCCTTTTTTTATGAATACGCCTACCCAAGGAACTTGACTTTATCACTTGTGTTTTTAAGATGAATATAATACATTGGACTGTCAAAATCTATTCAGCTGTTTGGCAGATAAAAGGTAACAAAGAAATTTATAAACATACAAGATACGCGCAAAAAACATAACCCTTCCTTGACAGTTGGGTAAAAACTAAACAATTGTATTTTAATTTTTTTTTTAAACTCTTTTATTATTTTTTCAGATGGACAACTACAGGCGGTCACAGCAGAACCCGGACGACGGTTACTACATTGAATCCCTGTAAATTATCAAAACTAAATATATTTGACACATTACCCTGTATCTAACAAATCTTTCAACTACCTACCTGGAAGTGAGCTTGATTTTCAAATAGTATAACATAGAAAAAAAAAAAATGAAACACTCCACTGTCTTCTATTTATTCAAATTAAAAAAAGAACTATAGAACCATTTTCTTTCTTGAAAAGTAATTATTTCTTTAAGAAAATATTTTATTTGATATATACATATAGGCCATAGATGTGAAAATCAAGCTTATTTCAATTATATTCCATTAAAATCGTATTATCTTTTTCGGTAGGTACATTATAAATGTATTAAAATAATATCTTGTCAATTAAATATTTTCACGAAATATAAAACATGTTATTTAGAAGAATTATAATGTATCTGATGAAATGTTTCTGTGAAAAGGCTGGCAACTATTTTTAAAATTATAATCTTCTATATATAATAAAAAAACTGTATTGATCTATCAATTATTGTAAAAAAAACTTGTCAAATTTTTTTTTTGTATTATTTTCATTTTTTCTAAATTTTCATCTCGTGGTAACTGAAAAATACGTTTCTTAATCTTGTTACAATTTAAATTAAAATGAATGTTTGACTAACATAAGTTTACCATCGAGAAAAAGGATTATAAATAAAATTATTAACTTATTAATGTAGAAATTGACTGTCTCTATGGAATAAGAATGTTTTGTGTATTTATTAAATGGTTAGATACATACAATAGGCTGGCAACACTGTTTCATTTTACGATTCCTGTACCTAACACATAGCCATGTGATCCATGGCGGTAAACAGAACTGTATAGGACATATCTACATCCACATTTTGTTAGCTCTGGGATCGATTCCCGGGTTGGCCAAAGTATTAATAAGTTTTTCCATCGGGAATTTCTCAGTAGCAGCCACGGAGATTGGATTTTCGCCCAGTTGATGGTAATAGGCTCACCCCCTATTACCTAACTGGGACTGAAAACACACAATTATAAACACCTCTGTCAAACCCTTCGGGGATTACCGGCGTGATGTTGTGAGTGTATCAAAAGAACTCAAATGCATATGTGTGTGTAAAACGTATCCACGATCGGCAACACATGCGAACGATACCCATTGAAAAATTCATTCATCGATCGATTCTCATTATTTCACAAAAAAAAAAACATTAAATTTATTCTTTCGTGTTATTTTTATTGTTACTTTTTGAAAAAAATAGTCCCAATCGTTTCGAGTTCGATGATCGAGTTCATGGTATTCGGTTCCAGAACGACCTAAAAATAATGGTGTATACAAATATGCACGGCAATCTGAAGCAACCTTTTACATGAAGAGTTCTCGAGATTTGATGAACACGCACTTACGTTGTATGGCAGCTATTTACTAAATGACACACGCCTTGCGATAGAAAGAATTTTCCCAAACAATATTACACGCATTTAGAATTGTTTGCAAACTGTATCATACTGAGATAATTTAAGAAGGAGGTATATTTGAGGAAAAGAAAACTCGAACTCAAAGCATTTATTTCAATTAGACCATTACAGGCACTTTTGAATGTCTAAAAACATAAAAAAACTAAGCTACAGTCCCTGTCACAAGGCATAGTAACTTGTACTTGTGTAGTTCTGTAGTTGCCCATTCCAAAGCGTAGATCTCCTTGGGCACGAAACTGAATGGTCTTTTTTAAATCAAAATATTGTTAAAAAATCTTGGTTACATCATTCATGTTGAGATTATACATACTTATATAATGTGAGAACGATGTAGAAAGACGTGCAAGTTAAGAGCGTCCAGAGTAAAAATACTATCATGATCAACGGTTTAAAATAAAATGTACCATGCCAGCTTAGAGATGGCCAGTCTCTACTGACAGCACATGCCTTACGGATCAGTATCATACAGCTCAACCATTTTGAAGGTAACTAAATGATCCGACATACGTGCCACCATCAGCGAGACATTTGAGTGATTTGTGAGCATTTAGCCTGAAAGCCACCTCCTATTCCTATTATTCTTCTTGTATAGAAAGTTGTATATTATACTATGTACAAGTACACATAAAACGATCAACAATTATGAAGACTATAAAAGATAATAGACAGGGTTTCGGTACAAAAGTGGTAAAATGTTCGTGCTTCTTTATCTCAGAAAGTAATGGTTGTGCTTAGCCCTTTATGTAAACATAATACATCAACGTATTAAAGCTGAATGTGGATTGAGCATGAGAACGTTTTACTAAGTATCTTGAAGCAGACTCTCTTTTGGAATAAAATAAATTAACATGTAACACGAACAAAACATGAATATTTCTAAATTGGGATTTAGTCTCGAAGATTTATTTGACCACACAACGTGTTTTGAACGGAACTCAGTGTTTGAATCAGTGCCAGTAGTCTATGGCCTGGCCGGATCGATGGCAATAGGGTGACCCACTGTTACTTAGGACTTCATAACTGACGAAATGTGGGTCACCATCACCACTTCGAGAGAAACAGGCGCCGTTTGTTTACGTTTCAATATGTTAATTTTATAAACCCCTTTTTCACACAAATATCTACAAAAGTCTCCCAAAATAATAACATAACATGTGAACAGCCGTCAATCTCATAATATTGTTTGTTTCGAGTCACCAATAAACAACTTTTAATGAGAATTTAATTCATAATATAAATAAAAAGAACTGGGGGTACTTCACACGGGGACATTTAAATTAACGTACACACACAGTGCAAAGATAACCAGTAAACCAACTAAGCTCTTTGTGTGAAATCACACGCGGATATAAAGGTATACTCTCGATCGAGAGCTCTCCCGAGATGTTTAGCACAAAAGCGACGAAGAGCAAGCAAGGAAAACCGAGGCTAGACAAGCGCTACTTTATAGTTTCACTCTTTCACCCACCCTACCTCGGAGTGTCTCGGCGAGAGTGTAAAGCCGCTATTAGAAAGAAAGAAAGAAAAAATATTTATTTGTCGCAGGGACATGACGTGCATAAAAAAATATATATAAAACAAAAATAGTTACAATAATCATAATGCACATTAATACAACAGGACAGAAACAGAAAAAAAAGAAAAGTTAACAGCGTGCACGTCGTGACTGCGACAAGCAGGCTACCACTCAGCATAATGCTGTGCTATGGAGGGCCCACAGCACAGCGCTGGTTTTCAGTGGTCACCCGTGCGAAAAAGTAAAAAAACGTACGGAAATCAAGACAGCATACATATTTGATTTCATGAATTAGGAAAAAAATAATAATAATTAAATAAACAGTATTTGGATTATAATATAAAACAACTATGGGGAATATAATAAACACTACAAAAATATAAAAGTATGTGCGCAGGCTAGGACAAAATAAATATAAATACGAAAACGACGCCGCCGCCAGCGGAAGCGCGGCGCGCGGCTGCGGCTGCGGCGGTAGCGCGGCGCCGCACGAGTCTTGCATGATCACGCGACGCGTATCACGTGATTAGTTACTAGTGTTGCCGATGGCTACCTTGTTTTGTACCTACTTGTATCCAGACGACGACGCTTAAAATACAAGTAACGTATTTTCTCGGGGAACATAATGCCGTCTCGAGCCGCTTGGATAGATATGCCTTGCCAACAGATGGTAAACCTTATGTGAGTATTAATTACCCTATGGGAACGTTTTAAATGTAACATATGACACTCGGGGATAAAGTAGCTGCCCGTTAGTGAAAGAATTTTCGAAATGGGATAAGTAGTTTCGAAAATTACCCAAACAAACTTACAAAGAAATTTTACATTTTTTTTAAATTATATTAGTATAGAAGTAGGTATAGATAACTTGTCTCATCAGGGCAGGCCAGACTTACTCATGAGTAACTTCTGTTATATGATGCATAGACTTCGTGTAAGCGCTTTAAATGCGTGATTGAGCCGATTTCGACCATTTGTTCCTAGTTGAAATACTGTATATTAATATGTCGACTGTTATACATACTCCCTTGTACCTCTTAACTTTTTAATTTGCGACCAAGTTACGGGAACAATGTGAGGTAGACAGTTGTATGTACCCACCTACTTAATCTCGGTGGTATTGTATAGTTTTATTATCAAATGCTGTCCCACACTTGAGATTTCTCTTGCGTAGTAAGATCGTATACAAACAAATAATATAGGTCATTTGGGTTTCATGATTAAGCTCTTTATAATTTCCCTTCGTCATTTAACAAATCGACGATAGTTAGCATGATCTCCTGTTTAATTTAAGCTGCCTGTACTTAAAGATATACAGGGTGGCATTTAGCCAATTGCATCCTTCAAACTTACGAACAGTAAGTCGTGGATTCGAACCCAGGCAGTCGCATTACTTTGTGTAATTTAATTCATCACCGCTGCTCTCCAAACGTTGAAGGAAAACATCGTGAGGAAACCGGCATGTCCTAGAACCAAAAATTCAAAGACTTGTGACATCTACCAACCCGCAACCTAGTTGGGAAAAGGCTAAGCAGATGATGATCCTCTAAGGAGGTCCACCTGACATATTAAACAAGTTTCCCAAAAAAACTTATATTTCATAACTTGATTGGTATTTTTGCGTATCAACCCGAACTGGGCCCGTGTGGTGGATTACAGCCCACTACCTCTGGTAGAGAGGTTTGTGTCCCAGTAGTGAGAACATTAAAGGCGGTTAATGCATAATTATGCTAGGGTAAAATAACTTGCGTTAAAAAGCACCCATCTGACCAAACGCACACACATATAAATACACTAGCTGTTCCCCGCGTTGTCACACGCTGCGCGGCTCCTAAGAGTCGTAGCGTAATGTTATATAGCCTTATAGCCTTTGTCGATAAATAGACTATCCAACACAAAAAGAATTTTTCAATTCGAACCAGCAGTTCCTGAGATTAGCGCGTTCAAGCAAACAAACAAACAAACATTCTCTTCAGCTTCATAATATTATAAGTATAGATTTCAATAGCAAAACACAGTCCTTTAAACCTTGCTAAATCAAGACGTATGAAACAAAACAAGTCTAATGAATCGTATACATTATCGATATTGAAACAATAAGAGGCTCTCCTTAGGGAATGTTTACTAAACCGCACTTTGTCTAGTTTCAGTTGATAAGTTCTAAGTGTTACTGAATAGTTTAGATTTCAATTAAGAATAGCTTCTTAGAAATTGTATTTACAGGGTGAGTACAACCTCCATATTATTAAGCTCGACGGGTAATAATAACCATTATTACCCGTCGAGCTTAATAATATAATCAGTGTATAATGTTCAAATAAACACAGGCTTCTCTATTTGAGTTGGAGTGAATATACCGGCCGTAATAAAAAAGACGCATATCTCTTTGCCGAGATTAAAAAAAAAAAACAATCACCGCTGACTATAGTCATTGGCCTTAGTTTATGTATATTTCATATGTTACATGTGTGCGGAGAAATATTAAAAATCTACGCGTGTGAAATACATTGCATGTTGAAACTAATCGTAGTGTAATAAGAACCAGTTTTCGAGAAATGTATTAATGAAAAAGCTTTCCTTTGGGTATAAAGTAACAAAGAAACACGAAAGCTTATGTAAGATAACTGGACGTCCCTGATAACAAAACGAGTTTAACCTGGCCTCGCAATTTATCGAAACTCCGTACTACGCTAGACCAGCTCAAGGTCAATGTGTTAATTGATCGACAACTTGAGGATAATAAAAGGAAACCATAGCTTAACGGACGCTGGCTATTGTCTCTTTGGATAATTTATTAGAACTGATTTTGTTTACTTGTAATTCTAAGAAATAGAACGAACGTATACGGGGTATTATATCTAATAGGAGAATTTCCGTAATAAACAATACAGATAAATTATAAAAACCGGGCACTTATGGACCGGGGACTTTTTGTAAATATTATATGAACACGTCGCTGGGGAAGAAAATTTTAAATCTTCCGCCGCAAGTTGCGTTTTCTTCTATCATAGTAATTTTAATTCACAAATAAAGAATTATAACTTGCTCGGTTTAGGAAATCATTTTAAGGAAACCAGCATGCCAGTCTTTTTTTGGTTACACAAAGATCTACGTTACGTACCTTAAAATTACTATAAAAGAGCTTCCACATTAACATACTCCTGTAGGGAAACTCAGTCGTGGCAGCAATTAAAAGTTACTTACAACCGCTCAGTCGTCACCTCCACAGTTCTATTCGAGTTACTTTGTATAAATAAAAATTGTTAAGCACCCCTGTTGTAATAGTAGAACGGAGCAGAGCTGTACACAATGTGGATTGACACAAAATCTTTTTACCAAAGACAGTAAGTTTGTTTATCTATAGCCTTTATTTATAACCCGTTTGTTTATTATTCATTTCCCTGAAACCACAACAGCATTCTTTAAAAGGTTAGGCAGATAAAAAGGTTAGGCCTAATTGGTGAAATATGAGTTTTTCGTAAATTTTGTTTACTTCGCATGTAATACCGGGGGCGCAACTGTTGCCATGAACTGGTGCTGGCAAACCCAATAACACTCTTGCACGACTAGTCTATATTAAAGTCCATGATTTATTAAATTTCACCTCAGACTGCAGTTCACTTGAGATAACGTGCTGTCAAATATTCTTGGACACCGTAACGTAATTTAAAAGCATTTGATATTCTACCGGTAGATATTATTTTGACATAATTTAAAATTGGAATATTGCGTTCCATCGGCGCTATTAAAACTTTTTGGTAACGCAGAGTACTGCACAGCTTGTTTAGTTTATTGGAGATTAGTAGAACATACTCACCATAAGGTTAGACAACAATGGAAGGTATTATAGAGACTGTGAAGTAAAACACAACTAAATACTTTTTGAAGTATTAAGTTTTCATTTTCATTTTGTTAAAATCATTTGAGTAGGTCAGAGGCAGTCGCTCTGTACACTGTGTAATACTGGTATTCAGCTGCATCTGGTTGGACTGAAAGCCGAATCCAACGTAGTTTAATAAAAAACTGGGCAGAAGATGTTTTTGTTAAAATTCAATAATAACATCTAATAATTACGCCAAATGAAACTTTAAGGAAATAAGTAGTTAAAACGTACTGAAAACGTGTTAAAGCAAGCGCTAAACTGAAAAGAACTGAAGTTTTAATTACGAAGCGGTATACGTGACTGAAATGTACCTATTGTTTAAGTGAAATTATATTGTTATGGCGCTGACAGACGAGCGATTGTTGTCGAGCGGTTTTTGATTAAAGACTAGATTTTACTTACAGCTTCACTCGATTTATGGTCGGAAATCATTATCCCACGGGAACGTCTGGTTTTTTCTAAAACAATGCCTATGGCCCTCGGGGGTAATATAGTTTCCGATTAGTAAATCCATTTTTGGAATCGAATCAGTACTTTTGAAGATGACCTGATAAAGCCTGACTTGTATGTATAATATAATGGTATAGATAGAATATGACTGTACACCAACGTTTAAACAAAACTCATTTTTAAAACCGCAGGACATTTAGGGTATAGCTAATAGTGATATCTTTTAGAGAACCTGATTGTTGATGATTGATTGATGATGAACGCCATATGTCTTTGAAATCCCAAAGGGTAAACAGAGGTAGGTCAGTTTTGTTCCCTTAAGTAATATACCATTGGAACAGCATTTTAAGTGTGTTTTTGCTGTCACCGGCTGTCAGCCGCTGCAGCAAAATCAAAGACATGAAAAATGGGAAACATGTCCACGGTGGACATGTTTTTGCGTTGATTCAATTTTAAAATGAATGCATTCGTATTCATTAGTCAGTCTGGCAGGCCTTAATGTTCCTGTTTCACATGGGAATAATAATAACAACGTTTCTCTATTGTATACCGACGCTTTTCAATTTAATCATGTTTTATTTCAGTTAGTGTAACTTTAACATGAAAAATTAAATTTTTACTCCTACTAACTGTAAAGACTAGAGATATTTAAGATTATCTTTTTCCAGCGGCTCCGCTTGCGTTATGGTCGACAATAATTATCCCATAATAACAGCTATTTTTTTTTAATATAGCCTGTGCTATGACACTTGGGGACACACAACAATCATTTGGGCCTTCCAAGTAGATTTTGTTCGAGTTTTCCGTACCGTAAGTCCATAATAATCATGGTTCGATTTCATCAAAGTCTTTGATGAAATCGAACCATGTTAATCTGATCAGCTGAGCCAAGACAAACTGGCATTTTATCAGCGTTAACTAAACTGTCATTCTACCAGATGAGAATATTCTATCAGATGGACTGAAACCGATATTTTATCAGCGGTAATGAAACTGACATTCCATCAGATGTAACGATGATGTTATTCTATCAGTAGAAACGTTGCTAACATTCTTTCAGCGATACCGAAAATTACCTTCTAACAGATGTAACGAAACTGACATTCTGTCAGCGGTAACGAAACTGATATTCTATAAAATGTAACGAAACTAATATTCAATCAGGTGTAATGAAACTGAAATTCTGTCAGCGGTAACAAAACTGATATTCTATAAAATGTAACGAAACTGATATATTCTATCAGATGTAATAAAACTAACATTCTATCAGCGGCAACGAAACTGACAACGTATCAGCGGTAATAATGAGAGTCAAAAATGTAATCCTAGTTATTGCATAATTTATTTTCAGCCTGATTATAGATATATGAGGTCCGATTAAAATAGATGGACAAATTTTAATACAGCGTTTAGCTTTAATCAGTGTTTTTTTTTTGCTTGGATATCTTTGGTTACACGTACTGAATGCTGTGTTAAAATTTATCCATCTATTTTAATGAGACCTTATTTATGTCTGAGCAAAAACTGACATGAGTAATTAAGGCCGCTCGTCAACTCTAAACTTCGCTAGGCCAGCTCGTGGTCAAAGTGTTATCAGTTATCACACACAGCCAATGAATAAATAAAAACTGTTCATATAAATAAGTAAGCAAAAACTGTTCACATGTGATTTGAAACACAATCGCCAGTTACTGTAACGTATTATGCATAAAAGTATTATCTAAGTACCTAATAACTTCTCAGATAAACTCCTTTTCAAGGTATTAAAAAGCTATTTTAAAAAAACGCTACATCTCCACAGTCACATTTCAAATACTTGTATACGTATGTCATGTATGTGGGACGTCTCTTCATTTTCCGGTATTTACGGGCAGGACGGTTACACGCTTGAATAAGGAAATGAGCTCGCTAACGATACGACTAACTTGTCCTTATGGGGCCCTGGTACTTTTAGTTCGGGGTTACTTTAAAATGGCGGTTTTAGTTTTAAGTGTGGGTTTGCTTGCTATCATTATTCTGTCTAATCTATACAAATAATAAAATTAAAACCTCTGTTTGTAACTTCAAAATGACAGATTTTTACTGAATGCATATTGCTTAATAAAGTAATCTACCAAAAAAACTTTTTTTTTTAACCCTTTAGTTCGCAGAAAAAGTTATGATCAAAATTCATTATTTTTTTTGGTAATTCTGTCTAATAATAATACTATATACCTAAAAAAAATAGAAAAAAAAATCTGCAATAAACCGATTTTTAGGAATGGTATGTTAAAAATACGTAACATTGCGAAGTAGTCAATGTTCAAGTGTAAAAGAGGCATGTTATGTATTTTTAACTTTGCGAAATGTACAGATAGGTAAAAATAAAACTTAATATTGTTTAATAATAATATAAATTTATTAAAATGCAAGCAAATAAAGAAATTACAGATAAAATCGTAATTAAAACAATTACGATTTTTTACGAAACATAATCTTAAATTACATTTAACACAAATCACTTTGGTCATCCCTTTCTTACAAAATTTACATCTACCCGGAGCAGTTGTGTAGTCATATGACCAATATTGTCACGGCGGATAGCGTCAGTAGGCCTTGGCCCAGCGGGCTTTTGAATTTTTTCAAATTTAGACTGTTGAACTTTTTCAAAGGATGTACTCGCACTAGCAGGCGTTCGCTGTTTCGAGAGCAGTTCGTAGTAAATCATAATTCTGAATATTTTTAGTGAGTTGGGAACTTTATTATACCGAGCACAATCTTTTCTGTACATAATCCACGCATTATTCACGCAAATATCCAATAATTGTGAGAACAACGCCATGTACCATCTCTTCGTTTTGTAATTAGTGCGATACAGGGAAATCAACATGTCACACAAATCCACACCTCCCATATGGGAGTTATATTGTTTCACTATTTGAGGACATGGAACATCAATCCTGGACTTGGTTTCTTTAGAAAATCGCTTTATGTTCTCCATAGGAAACGAATCTACATAAGAGCTTGCTAATATAACAGATTTGTTATCATGCCATTTTACGACACTCAACTTATTTTTATTGCAAACTATTTGTTTACTAGAGCCTCTTCCTTTCTTTAACAAGTCCTTATCGCTAGGCAGTTTTTCTTGATACCCCCTTAAACGATTAGCTCTGATTGTGCCCAAGGAAAAGATGCCATACTCACTGCGTAACAAATGTATCAGTTCTAAAGATGAAAAGAAGTTGTCAAAATACACAATCGCCGGTTTATGTCTAATGCTCTGGCAAAGAGCTATTACAACTTTGGCGCCAACTCCTAAAGAGTTTTCATATTCTGTGAAGGAATGGTATCGAAATGTATCTTCACCTCCATAAGGTATAAAGTCATAGACACAACCAGATACCCCAGCCCTGACAAACATTTTAAACCCCCACTTCTTAGGTTTCTTTGCCAAATATTGACGCCTGTTACCAGCTCTTGTACCCTTATAGGGCACCATCATTTCGTCGATACTGTAGCGATGTTCCTCTTCTATTTTAAGGCAGTTTCTACGAACTGCTTCTAAAATCGGACGGACTTTGAAGTAACGATCTCCATTTTGTTGAGAATTATCAACGAAATGCAAAAACTGGCGAATTTGTTCATAACGCTTCAAACTCATAATATCGGCAATAAGATTATATCTAAGATCCTTCTTCCAATAGTCACGGTAGGACGGCATCTTGACAATACCCATTAACAGATTTATTGCTATAAAATCCAACAACTCGTCATGAGTTATATTTACTGGCTTGAGATTTCGTTGCACTGCGTATAAATTTGTATTTTGAATAATTATATCCATAACATCTTCACTAAAAAAATCGGCAAAATAATCTGATGGAGACTTCGATTCCGAACCAAATTGAGTGAAGTTCATTTCTTCTAACGTTGCACCATGTTTGAATTTACCGCCTTCCCATTTAAATTCGAGAGGCTTTCTTACAAATGCTTTATTTTTTTTTTGTCAATAAATGAGGTGAATTAGTTTTTTTTTTTTTTTGATCGAGTTTCTTTCACTACTGTAGAAGCAACAGGGCTTGGCGACATGGATAAAACTGAAGAAATAGACTGCAGTGTAGGCAAATGTTGTGGTGGGTTGTGTGTGGCGAGTACTTCAGTAATAGTGGGTGTGGATGGTATCACATCTTCCGGCAAAAACTCATCATTTTCTAGAATATTAAGTCGTTCAAACGAAGAATCTAATGAACGAGGTTCGGAACTGTATTCGGTATTGTCAGTTAATACATTAACCTCATTATCATCTCCTAATGTGCTACTATCGCTGGAAGAAGCATCTTGTGGTGGGACAAGTGCTAGAATTTTCCTCACACGCTCTAATCGCAGGTTACGCTAAAAAAAAATAAAGCAAATTATGCATGCGAACACCCCCAAACACCAATAAAAGCAATAATTACATCCTGCACCATTTCGCAATGTTAACTATTTTTTACACTCTCAACTCTATGGCAATCACCGTTATATTCGCAACGTTAACTATAGCTAACATTCAACTTTAAAAAGTTATAGAACACATTCCCTTGCATTATTTGTAACAAAACTATTGTCAAGTCATAGGATGCAATCATAAAAACATAAATAATATGTTATTTTTACATGAAATAGGAACCTTGATTAAAAAAGTAAATATTCTTACCTTTTGCGCGGGAGCTGCTCGTGATCGGAACGCCATTTTGCACAAAACTGACAAAATTGACATTTGATTGACTTCTTATATTTTGCTATGGACGCATAGGGATGTCCTTTACTTACTAATTGGATAAAATCGTTAAATAAACCGAAAACATTATCCGTGGATTTTTAGAATTGTGAATGTTAAGTATAACTGACGTTGTGAATTAAAGGGTTAAATGTTGTGTGTCTGCCTAATACTGGTTGGCTACATCCCGTTTGGTAACTTTCCTACCGCCTACTGGCCTACCTAGCCTATACTTATTTACTACAACGATTTTTCTATACTAAAACCATGTGAAATCTTACTAATCAAACCCACTTCATCCAGCATTACAACCAATATTCACGAACATTTTCCCTACCAATAAGGTCCAAATTGCATCATTACACCAAATCCAGATTTATAGAAAATTCAGTCTAAAAACCTATCATTTTCTCGCAGGTAAGATTAGTTCGAGTCAAGTATTACTCGTTCTATCTACCGTTTAGACTCACAGGTAATCTAGCGACACATGAAAAATTCAATTTGCACGAGTGGTCATAGCTATGATGATTAATTCGAACTAGATGTGACTGGGGTAACGCGAGTGTGGTTTTTGCTAGGACAAGGTCCATTTTCGTCCCTATGGGAGTCGTAAAAGGGAAATGGGATTAGTTACAAAGTTGAAGTTCTATGATGTTTCGTGAAGTTGTGAAATACGAGTTTTAGTGTAACAATATGGTTTAATTTAAGGCGGTTATCTGATGACATTGCGGATCTAACGTCGTATTGGATTGTATGAAATCCTATAAATAACACTCAAAACCACCCGGTCGAGCGGCGCTCACTGCCTCTCCGCGTGACGCACTGCCCACATATTCGCTGCTTCCGCCCGACCGCGCGGACTAGCGGTGTCGTGTGAGAATCGTCTCAGCTCACTATACTTTGAAACCCAGGAAGTAATTCTTTTTCCACATCCACACAGTGCGACAGATCATACAGAAGTCCGAAGAGTATAATCGGCCGCTGTGTCTTGCATTTGTGAACTATGAGAAGGCTTTGGACTCTGTCGAGACCTGATCAGTTCTGGAGTCTCTGCAGCGATGCCAAGTCGACTGGCGATACATCCAAGTGTTGAGAAATCTTTATGAGAACGCCACAATGACCGTCCAAACTCAAAACCAGCAAACGGAGCATATCCCATTGCGTCGGGGGGTAAGACAAGGGGACGTAATTTCCCCGAAATTGTTCACCAACGCACTAGAGGATGTGTTTAAGACGCTGAAATGGGAAGGACGTGGCATTAATATCAACGGCGAGTACATCTCACATTTGAGATTTGCAGATGATCGCTGCACGACTTGCAGCAGATGCTGGATGGCCTAGTTGATTCTTCTATACGCATTGGTCTCAGGGTGAACTTGGACAAAACCCAAGTTATGTTCAACGAACATGTCACCCCAGGACCTATTGTTGTCAATGGCGGTCCTCTCGAGGTTGTTCGAGAATATGTCTACCTCGGGCAAACTCTGCAGTTTGGTAAGAACAACTTGGAGAGGGAGGCTTATAAAAGAATTCAGCTGGGCTGGGCAGCGTTTGGGAAGCTTCGCCGGGTCTTCTCGTCGCGTATTCCACAGAGCCTAAAGACTAAGGTCTTCAATCAGTGCGTCCTGCCTGTTATGACTTATGGAGCCGAAACGTGGACACTCACACGTCGGTACGGCTAGTCCATAAATTTAAGGTCGGTCAGCGAGATATGGAACGGGCTATACTTGGAGTTTCTCTGAGGGATAGCATTCGGAACGAGGTGATTCGACAGAGAACCAGAGTTGCCGACATAGCCCACAGAATAAGTAAGCTGAAGTGGCAATGGGCCGGTCATATTAGCCGTAGGACCGATGACCGTTGGGGTAGACGTGTTCTTGAGTGGAGACCGCGAATCGGCAAACGTAAGGTGGGACGCCCTCAGGCTCGGTGGAGTGACAATCTTCGCGGGGTGGCTGGTAGCAACTGGATGAGAGTTGCTGAGAATCGAGTTGAATGGCGTGCGATTGAGGAGGCCTATGTCCAGCAGTGGACTGCTATAGGCTGATGATGATGATGAATTCTTTTTAAATTAATAGCTATAGGAAAGCCGTGGGAAATGATGCTGGATGGAGAGGTACAGGACCGGTCGATGGAGCGACGCTGGAGACATGCCTATAACTAACAGTAGACGTCGGAAAAGATGTCATCATTCGATTATAAGAATGAAATTAAAATAAAATATTTTCAAAGAAGACTTTGATATCGCTAGATTTTTAATAAAGTCTTGTACTGTATTTACTGTGGAAGCTGCAGAACATTGTAAAAATATCCTTGCATTGTATAGATTCCATCTCTTTGTATTATACAATTTCATAGCACATGTGTGAGTACTATGTACTTTAAAGCTACCATTTACATTTACTTATCTTAAATTGACTTGAATGTGGCCTGGTGGCTGAAAGAATGTCATGCTGATGGCTGATGGGGGCAGGTGTGTCGGGTCATTTCCCTTCAATATGGTTGAGTTGAATGACGCTGATCCATGCGTCATATTTGTGAACAGGCGCTGTCAGTTGTGACTGGTCATCTCTCAGCTGCCACGGTTTATTTTAATTACTTTATTTTTAAATTGTTGATTTAATCTTTTACTCTGGACGCTCTTAATGTGCACGTCTCTCTACATCGTTCTCACAAACGAGTATGTATAATCTCAACATGAATAATGCAACAAAGATTTTGTAACAATATTTTGATTTAAAAGAGTGTCCATGGAGTTTCTTGTCCATTCTTCTCCATAGAGATCTAAGCTTTGAAATGAGCAACTACAGTACTCTCTTAAGTTATTATGCCTTGTGACTGGGACTGTAGCTTCGCTTCTTTTTGTTTTTTTTTGTTGACTTTCAAAAGTGACGTAATGGTCTAATTGAAATAAACTGATTTTAACCGTTTTATTATTCATAAACATAAAAATACCTACCTCTTAATTTTACATCTTCGTTGGAACCAAATCGGCTGAACGAGTGCTCGTGTTCTGCAATTCAAATCGTTCGGATGTATCGATACGATGCGACACGAAGAGTGTCTTGCGTCTATCGATGTCGATACCTGAGTGCACCACACTACACTCGATACTTTCTCATAGCAGAGGAGTGAAATTCTGGTATCGATAACATTTTTAGAAGCCGTCACCTACTCCGATGAAGATTTTTTCGAGCCAATTTAAAAAAAAATCCTCGTTGGTCCAGTGATCGAGAGTGCTACTGCTGTGCAAAAGGATCAAGTTCCACGGGTTTGTGGGTTCAATTCCAAGGTCAATCAGTGTTTAAATTGGATTTTTCATCGCGATTTTCTAAGTAGTAGTCAAAGTCTGGATTTGTGCCGGTTGGTAACAAGCGCCTCACTCATATTACATGGAACTTAAAAATAAGTGGCGGAATTTGGGTGTACTGTGTATTTGTTACACCTCTGCCTAATCGCGGGATGACATGATCAAAATCAAATAAAAAAGGGACGCAAGTCTGACTGATACAGACGTCCTAACGCTTTGTCTTTTTCTCGCTCAGCCTTGTAAATACTCCTAAAAAATCAAAGTTCTGTGAAATGGGGATGCGTAAAACTGTACCAACATATCATTTTCATATTAAAGGAGACGTGATTTTTATTTAACATGCAAACATAAACATGCCTACGTTACAAGAAACTCATAATTGTAAACAATCGCGAATTCATTGTGGTACCGCAAATATGAAATTCAGTTGTTAAGAAAATACTTGGGAGTTGTTTACCAGCAATTAAATACTATTTCGAAGTCGCGGCGACAAACGAATATGGCGGGAGGGGTGTTTCAATACGTTTTGTTTTTATTTACACCCCGTTACTCTGTTCGTCTGTATAGTAGGTATATTTGCTTTGTAGGGAAAGGATTTTTATTTTGATGAGAAGATATAAACATACTTTAAAAAAACGCCTTAAGTTATGGTTGGAGAGTTCAATCTTGGAACAAACGAATCTACACCAGGTCTGTGTAACAGTATGAATGAATCATTTAATCTCTACTGAATAATAATGCATTTTTTTGTTGGCAACGCTGCTGCTATGTTCGAGACGAATGCTTTATCGCAGATATCCATTGGTGACTGTGACTATCTACTAACAACTGGCCGTCTCAGATGTGTTAAATTAAATGTTCCACACAAGTCAATGGTGCTGCTACTAGTGATTCCTGATCTGATCTATCGCTAGGGCCTATATGCTTTGACCTTTTCAGTTATTGTGTATTTACTGAATATTAGGTAGTTTAACTCCAAATCCAAAGCCCTACGAGTTTAATTCTAGTGTACACCACATTGACGACAAGACCATCACAATTTCAACAAGGAAACAATGAAACACCCTGATGGTGATCATCGCTTACCTACCACACACGTGTGAAATATTCTGAAGAAACTATCCACCATTATATTGTCCACCTCCCTTCGTCCATTGTCCAACATTCAGAGAAAAATTACCGCGTAACCCTACCCGTGATTCTAACACAAATAGCGTCTACACAAGAATGAAAGATAAATGGTGTTCTATTAAAATGTAACACACTATTATTTACGACAACTAGACACTGAGGAGAAATTGCAATACTTCTTTATACTTTTTCTTTCAAAAGGATGCTTACTAAGTTAGTATGTACTTGAGGCGTTATACACGGTACCTAAATTGTATGTCAATCTTTGGGCTTCATGAACGGTTTATACTTACCATACCATAATAGCAAATAAGCAACTGTGCTCTATTTTAATTGTTAAGATATTTTATTGTAAATTTGCTCGTTTTTATAATTAAACGATTATATTATTACTATACATAAGCTGGATATACGTTAAGGACTCAGGCGTTACTTTCCGGAAATCTGTGATATTAAATGTTATGCTGTCGACGAGTCAACGTCTCCTACTGAGGTTGCCCCGTGGAAAGGCGGAACACGTGTCGAATGTAAATCTACATACATCATCATCATCACCTGCCTAGCCTTTTCCCAATTATGCCAACTGGATACAGTTAAATACCAGTATTTTACATGGAGCGACTGCACACACACTTCACAGCCTAGTTAATACTGGGCAATACGATAGCCTTTGGTGCATGTAGCATGCTTTTTTTTACAGTTCCTTCATTGCATTTTTGAGGGCTAGCCTAAATCTATTTGCTGAATTAAAACTAGATATTGCATGATGATTTAAATAAACAGGAGAAGAACTGGGGGTCTAAAATGGCCGCTTTAGCAGAATCATAATGATTTGGTGGACAAAAATGTAGTTGGGTTTTTGCATCAGCAGTTACTCAGTAGTAGCCGAGAGTCTAGATTTGAGCTCAATTTATGGTAATAGACTTGCCCCTATTACATAGGATTTAAATAGCAATTTAAATATAACGGACATAATGTGGGTGTCCTTCAAGGTCACCTCTGCCAAACCCTTTTGGGAAAATAGACGAGATGATATTATTATGTACATTTAATGTAAGTTCAATAACATTATATTGCAGAGACTATTTGTAAAGCCCTTACATTAAAGATTTAGTTTCGAACACTAAAAAGTAGTTAAATGTTTTGACTCAACTGTAGCAAAATATAAGTGCATTTGCATACAATCTGATTATGTGAATAATTAACAAAATTCATTTAGGGGCTAATAAAATATTTGTTGAGAGAGTAGTGTATCGGAATTCGGGCTTAACTTGACGAGTTGAAGGTCGTGGTGGGTTCGACCACAGAAAGGCACTTTTTTTAGTAACCTTGTTTGCCCCACTGCTGGGTAAAGGTGTCCCCCATATCCGCCACCTAGAACCAGCCTTCGTGATGCCCGTCCAGATCATCTTGCCACATCTAACATCTTGAAGATACAATTAAATTCTTTTCAATACACTTTCTCGAAAACTGGTTCTTAATGCAGTACGATTAGGTTCAACATGCAATGTATTTCACACACGTGGATTTTTAATATTTTTCCGCACACGTGTGGAAATAAAATTTCCACAGAAAACTATATACATAATCTAAGTCCAAATGGGTTCAATGACTATAGTCGGCGGTGATTGTTTTTTAAAGAAATATGCGTCTTTACCGCGTAGATAATTTAATATTTAAATTGTGTTTATATAAATAGAATGTTATAGATAAACAAACATGATTTTTTTGATTACATTTATTTGTGTTCTAAATTCAAAAATATATTTTAATTTTTTATTTTTCATATTAGGCTGTTTAGCAGCATCATTCCTTTGCTTCGTCTTTCTTTTAACCTGACGAAAGCAAAGCGCGGAAAAAAAGCAAATTATAATTCCTGACAAATGTTAAACCTATTAGAACAATCATGTTAAATAAACAACGATAACACAGTTTAAATAGGTATTTATTTACTTCCTTCAAGTATGGACATACAACCAGTACGATATAAATGGCATTTGGAATCACATTCAACGATATAATTTTACCAGTAAATCAATCAAATCAATTCAGATTATTTTTATTTCATATAGGCCTACACCGGCACTTATAAAATGTCGACAAAAGGGTGCACGGTTCGGGTTGGTAGTTTCCTATGGAGAAGAACCGGCAAGAAACTCCATAGTCAATCACACACTTCAAATAAAGCTATTAAAAAGGAAAACACAAATAATTGCTCATAGCGAATGGCACATTTAAAATAAGCAGCAACATAAATAGCCAATGATTTCAAGAATCCAATAAAGTTACAAATACTTAGCTTTTAAATCTGAATATCCTGCACTACTAGCACTAGTATTTACTTAAGCACTTTATAAGTCGATATTTCGAAAAGAACTGACTAAGAATCCCGCGGCAAAAACCTCCACACCTCGTAACCAAACATCGCGCCACATCCAGCTTCACCGATTGGCCCGCAGAGGTGGCGCGTTGATTCTGTATTCCTATTGGTCGATTGCACGACGTTGGTACAGCAAACGTCCACCGATGACAGCACCCCGCGTGACGACACCGCCCGATGACTGGTGCTGTTTCTGCGCGCTCTTTCGCGCCATCTAGCGCCTAAAGCGTGTAACTATTTACACAAAACTATTTTTCGATCTAATATTTTATTTCTTCGAAAGTGTATTGAAAAACGTCGTTGGATACGCGTGGGGATTTGTTACTGCAGTTCTCGGCTCCATAACACCCTCGCCTGCAGCTCGGGTGTTAATTCCGCCTCGAATGCAATGAAAAAGTTTCCCCACTTATATCAAAATGTACTATTATTGCATATCACATGTGTTTTACAAGATTTTAAATAAGAATAAAGTTCACATGGCTGTCGGCCAGAACAATTTTATTTACAATATAAATATGTCGGATTGTCAGGATTTATTCCTTTAGTGTTTTTGTTTCGTGCAATGAAAATACACTGGGTGCGATACACTGTTTCTATTAAAATAACAAATTACTTTAAATTACAATAACACGGGGCACAATGAATCGGTGTACAGTTCCAGGACGTCTCAACTCCGCTGCGATCAGACACTGAATGTCCTTTTCGCCACGAGCTGTCAACATCAGGGCTCTGTAGAAGCACGCTGTGGTGTGGGTAGACTTGTAAGTAGGTCGCGTGATGTCACAACTGGCGTACTTGCGATTCATTTTAAGTCCATACCAATAACCGGATCCGACAAATAGATAGTACTGCATTCAAAATAATTAACAATAAAATATAAATTAATTAAATTCGGATCACTTAGTTTGTCATTCTTTTCAGTTATCACCACCTGTTTGCTTCCGGATTCTCCAACAGTTTTCAGAGCTCATTCAGTCCATAAAATTACCTCGTAAATCATAAAAATACATAAACGTGAATAATGTGCACGGAACTCGGAAGTACCTAACAGGGAAATGAGAATTGACTAATTAGGAGATGTCATTAGCGTAGGTGCCTATTAACCTATCGAGCAAAATACATATTTACTGCCCCGTTGATCTGGAGTCGCAAAGTGTGACTGCTGACTACTAGGGTCCTGAGTTCGATTTCCAGGCGGCAAGGGGATTTTTATAAGGAATTTAGATTTGTGCCCGGTTGATGGCAATAATCTCGCCCCCTATTATGTGAGACTTAAACATAACTGGTAAAATGTGGGTGTACTATGTTATACGGGGTGGAAGGGACACCGACGCGAAAACGGTTACCACGTATTCAGTACATCTTTCTGAGCCCCACCACATAGAAATTTTTCATCCGTTATAAAAAAACAAAAAGTACTGTTGGAACAGTAGTTCTTTTTCTATAACCGATGAAAAATTTTAGTAGGTTTGCACTTTTTAGGAAACAGCTGTTTTTTTACTAGTCAGGTCAATGCTCATAGGTACTAGAATGTAAAACAAAATAGAACCGGTTTTTCCATCTAGCTAGTAGTCCGATCTCCAGATAAGTGCCCGGTCGATGGCAATAGGATTGGGAACCAATCATAACTGGTTGAATGTGGTAGTACCTCTGCGTTACCTTTCGGTGAAGACATATACCTATAAGTAATGTTAGAAGCTTTAGGTATAAACTTTGAAGTTAGAAATTATTTCAGTTTACTTTGACATATTTTTTTGTGATGTAGTCGAAAAGATCGGGCTGTTACAAGTGCTCTTACATAACTCGTAGTCCACTGCTGGACATATATCTTTCTCCCAACGTTACTATTGTACTGTTGTTGTTGTAACAGTTGGGAAACGCCTATGTCTCTGACTATGGTACTGTTCTCCGCCTTTGGCATCCATTGTTCCGGCCACACGCTTGCCAAATGCGGTTTTCACTCATCATCTGCCTAGCCTTTTCCCATCTATGTTTGGGTCTGCTTCCAGTCTAACCGGATGCAGCTGAACACCAGTATTTTACATGGAGCGACTACCTATCTGACCTCCACAGCCCAGTCAGTACTTGATAATACTATACCCTTTGGTAAGACTGGTTGTTAGATTTCCGGACGACTGTCATTCACAAATGTAACCCGGCACCAACTACTGCACGTGCTTTCCGAGAAATGGAGGAAACTCTGGATGTAATGGATGGTCACCCATCCACGGACAAACCTTGGCGAGCGCTGCTTAACCTTGAAGATCCACCCGTGCGGCTGTAATAATTTAGCCTAGGACTCGTTTGCGATATCGACCGTCGATCCTTCCACAACATGGCCAGACCTCTGCCAGCTTACCCTGCAAGCTATGTCGGTCCAGTTCAAACAAGATGTAAATGACATAGGTAAGTAGATAATAATGATAGGTCCAAATTAAAATATATGCAACTGGCTTGCAAGTAATGACTCGCTATCATCGTTGTTCTAAATAGGTCCTTTTATACCTGTTCATTGTTTGTATAGTAATAGCACAAGATAGGAGCGGAAGGCGGAAAATACCTTTTACTGTTTCACCGTAACTCCATCTGATTTCAAAAATCTTTCACTGTTGAAAGCTACACTATTAGAGTGGCATAGTATGTTTCTTTGACGCGGACAACGTTGCGAACAGGAACTTATAAGGAAATATTAAAAAAAAAAAACACCGTAGGAACCTGATGGCCTACCACGACGCGGAGTAATTCCAGTGTGGGAAAGAGACGGCGCAATACGACCGCTATAGCTCTCTCTTTCCTAAACTGGAATTGCTCCTGCTTTTAGACGTCATAGTAACCCCCCAGGGGCCAGGTAAGTAGCCATGGCTAACAGTGTTTCGTATTTCTACAACAACTGTCAACTGGTTTAACGTAAGCTTTTCGATAGCCTCTGTCAATCGAATACGTAACATAACATAACATCATCAGACTGTAATCCCCGAAGGATTAGGCAGAGGTGTAGGTACCTAATAGTACACCCACATTTCGCGAGTTATGTTTAAGTCCCATGTAATAGGGGCGAGCTTATTGCTATCAACTGGGCATAAATCCAACTGACTTTTGCATCTTCATTACCACTTCGGGAAATATAAGCTGTTACGTACCTACTGTTTGAAAATAATATTATTATTTTATATTTATTAATACTGATTCTGTTAGACTGTGTTATCCCACTGCTGGACAAAGGCCTCTCCCCATGATATCCAGTTTTTTGAATAGATCCTGGGTTAAGTTGTAGTATTATATTATCTGTGTACAATACAATCGAAATAAATGATCTATGTCCGTCTAAGCTAACACTAAACGGTACCCAAATAAAATTCAACAGCAGTCATTATTTAGGCATTTATGTGTCCAGTTTGGATTAATTTTGTATTTTTTTTTTTGAGTTTGCCTGTAATATGACTGGATAATAATTGTCTCAGTTGACCCCTACAACCTCATTAGACTTGTACCACGCTATGGTTTGAAAGTAAGCACAATTATACCTTTATCCCTACGAGACTGCCCCAACAATGCTTTTAGAGAAAACCTACATTTGTGCCCCAAAACTAAAAGTTTGGAGCTATCGTCGTAACGATCTTTTTGAATGAGTTGTAATTACTCAATGAACTATGTAACTTTGTATATTGTATGTCAGTAGAATTACAGTTCAACCAGAAAATGTATCATCATCATCTGCCTAGCCTTTTCCCAACTATGTTGGGGTCAGCTTCGAGTCTAACTGGATGCAGCTGAATACCAGTATTTTGCATGGAGCGACTGCCTATCGGACCTCAACAACCCAGTTAGTGCTAGTTAATACGATACCCCTTGGTAAGACTGGTTGTCAGACTTTCGGGCCTCTGACTACCAGTAACGACTGTCAAAGATCTAAAAATGAGAGCCGGGAAAATGAAAATGAAACTAGAAAATGTATGCGCTTCGATAAATTCAGATTTCAGAATTAACACGAACATACGTCACGCCACATAGTCGGTATACAGCAGTAAATCTTCAAACTTTTGTGCTGCTTTGTTATGATAAAATGCACCTATCATTTTATGTTGAAGTCTTCTTTCTGTCAGTTTACCTACTCCAGTCACAAATCGTCTTCTGTCACTCGAATGTTGTTTTTTTTTGGTAATTTATTGAGTCAATAAATGTTAAGGAGTGAAAATAAAACATTCAACAAATCCAAGATGAATCTGCCTTATATTTTACAGTTTCATTTTATATAATAACACCAACAATTATGAACATTTGCGTCTCTACTATAATATACAAGTAATTGGGTATACATATTACATACACGGAATTAAGATCTTGTTTTATCTTCGTATACCTGTAAAATTTTTGATTTTTAATAAAATTATATACACTAAGTAGTGGAGTAATTGAATTTGTAGGTCGGAACAGCGGCGACATCTGTTGGTGGAATCATTCATTTCAGGCAATTGTCATTTGACATTTGACAGGTAATTACATAAATCAGACACAAGTTTTGCATGAAATATACTAATATATATAATTATTCTAAATGATTTATTAGTCGTGTATAAATTTGTTTTTGAAGTGAAAATAGAAGAGACAGCCAGTTTACTTTGCTTCTTCGAATTAAAAAATAGATATTATTATGGGTAATTATATTATAGGGATGCTAAGTATACATAATAATCTCTGAATTGCTATGCACGATAAGTGTGAATGCATAAATAATTTATTTTATTTCTTGCTTAATGGGTGCATTTTAAACGATAAAATAATAATGAATCAATATTTTGTAGGTATGTATGTACGTGGTTCATTATATGATTGATTAAGGATACATAAAAACACCTTATACTTTTATAAATGGCACATTTTATCTTAAAGTCTATTCTATACAACTATTTGCCAATTGCAACCCAACCTTACAATTGACGTTTTTAAATACAATAATTAAAATTAGAGTATTAAATTAAAATAATTATATAGAATGAACGCATTAAATGACAACAATAATATTTATAATAAAACAACTTTTGAAATTAATAACGTCAGTCAATCTTTGGTAAAATTTGTTTTCTTTTTACTTATCTTCGGGCGATTCTCTCTGAAAGAAAAAACAACAAATGAGTTTAAAAGACAACAAGAATTTAAAAAGTGACAATGCCTTTAAGAAAGAATAAACGCATAGCATCAGTAAAAAATCCAGAACTGATCGCTGCGTTGTCAAACTGAAAGTGACAACACATGGCTTGAAAATCTAGGGTGCACTAAACAGTCAGTTTTTTTGGTCGCTTGTTGTGAGAACTATGTTATGATTAAGTTTGTAATGAAACGATAAACTGTAACCCCCATATTGATAAACGTGAAGTAAAGTTACATCCAGTAATTTAATTAGTCATATTTACCATTTTTCGAAGATTCAGTACAACAAACATTACTCTGTGTAAGTATATTAATAAGGGGGCACTTTTTTAGTTATTTATGTAGACTTCTTCGACCAAAAAATATGTCGCCTGTAATCATTGTCTCTAAATTACACTCTCATCAATCAAACACGGTTTAATTGTAAAAGTATCATACCATGATTTGCCAGAGTTTCATCTTAGATAACAGGTCATCGTCCAGCATGGGTTTGGCTTCCATGTTCCGGCTGAGGGGCAGTTCCACGGGACCATCATCGTTGTCGACCCTGGAAGTAAAAAGGAAAATATTATAGAAAACAGAAATCCTAAATAAGGGAAAAAGGATGTCCTAGAAGTTAGTAAGCTTATTTTACATGAACATAACTGGGCTGGGACTGGGAACTATCGTCAGCTCAAAAAGGAAATAGTAGGTTCAGAAAGTTCTAACTAAGTACACAAATCGGCAAATTGGAGCTTCGGAAATCTTTACACAACTATGTAGGTATGTGAATGGGATTTCTGAATCTAACCTACAGATGTAGGCTTTATTTCAGAATAGCTGTTTTTAATGAATAATTTGTGAGTTTTTTTTTAATACATGGGTAAATAAGGGGTGGAAGGGGACACCGACGCGAAAACGGTTAACACGTATTCAGTATAACATTCTGAGCAAGCCCACATATGAATTTTTCTGCTGTTTTTTTTAACAACCGATGAAAATTGTCTGCTGAATACGTGGTAATCGTTTTCGCATCGGTGTCCCTTCCACTCCATATATTATCTAATTTTTCTGTTCTTATATCGAACAAGTAGAACATTGGTCTAACGTCGTCGACGCTTTAGGTCTTCAGCCATACATCAGATTCATCAGAATATAACGGAAGAAATTCTAGTTGCTCTTTCTAGAAGGCCTCTCAAATATTGACCCTACCCTTCACAAGAGAATTATTTGTTACAAAATGTAAACTACCGAAGAAGCACTGACTAAGTGACTAGGTTTAGCTAAACTTTTCGGTTCTGATCGGTAAGTAAAGAACGGGTTTGCCGCATAGGTAGGTAGATACTCATAGTCATATTATTACTGTTCAACATTCTAACGTTAACTAAACTGAAGTTTCTAAAACAAATAACAAGTATTTTAAAACTTATTCTTTTAATTTTCTGCTAGGTGTAATTTATAAAGGGTATGTCTGGCAAGGCACAAGTAGCGCCATCTACATACAGTCACAAAATAACACTTACATCAGTTTGTTAGTGGCGGGTGAATTATCTTGCATGTTCATCTGGTAGATGGCGTCAATGTCGTCGTTCTTTGAAGTCAACTGGTTCGCGTGGTTCTGTAATTTGAAGATAGATAGCGCTGTATTAATTAAACTGATTAAGCGTTGACATTTTCTAGCGGTCTGCGAAAAATCTCTTTTGTAAAGGAACTCTTCCAGGGAAGATACAACATAATTAATATGTGCGATACCTTCGATCCGAGACTGCGAGTATATGAGGAGGGCCTTGTAATTGTATATGATCCATAAAAAAAGGTTCTTACCAGTTCAGCATTGGCTGCCATGCGTCGGAGAAGTCTGGTGAGGTACCAGTCAGGGGCTGACGCTGGGGGCTTGCCGGATCTCTTGCCGTGCGCTGGAACAGAGGAATAAGAGACATTAATCTACTGTTTTTAAGATGAGATACACTATAAAACTGAACAGCTTTCTCCATGGGACTAATAGTATCGCGAAAAATACCCCGGACAACTGCGAGTTAGACTCGCGTGGAGAGGGTTCCGTACGTTAATTATCTAAATTCCGTAAGTTGTTTTAAATCTAAGATTTCTTATAAGTTTTCCTGTAATAGGCAAAGAAATTATTATTTTACATTAAATAAAATCTTCCTCCTTAATAGTCAATTTTCATCTATTTTGTTAAATAACTTCAAAACTATTTATCTTAAAATTATAAAAGCCCTTTCAGATGATATGTAACACGACATTTTCATTTTCTAATTTACACCCAAAAGTGGTCCCCATGTTTAAAATTCAGTAATTTACGTTACACGTTCGTCTTTGGGCTACCAACTTGCATGTGTGCACCAATTTTCAACTCATTCGGTCCATTAGTTTCGGAGTGAATTGGCTGTGATAGACGGACAGACAGACACGCGAGTGAACCTATAAGGGGTTTCGTTTTTTTCTTTTGAGGTATGGAACCCTAAAAAACAGCTGTCTGAATATTTTTTATTATTACGATGGTGGTCCCATAGAGAAAGTCGTTGAATACATGCTGTAGGTACTGCACGACTCAGAAATGTGAGATCATATTTCAGGGTGTGCTCAGCCCATACTGAAAAATTTTCTTTCGCGAAATAGTAACCAGCTGTTCCATTCAAAATTTCGATAACTACTTGGCCCAAATATGTAGGACAGCTGATTATTTGTTCGTGACTTCGATGTTCCCATTGAGTCGCAAGTCTAACAACCAGTCTTACTAAGGGGCACCGTATTACCCACCCAGTACTAACTGGGTTGAGATAGGCAGTCGCTCCATGCAAAATGATACTGGATGATGCTGAATCATATTCAGCTACATCCGATTAGACTGGAAGCCGACCCCAATAAAGTTAGGATAAGTCTAGCTAGGCAGATGACTATTTATCACATTTAATTATATAATCGGTAATTATAATAAGAGAATAAAGGAATTAAAAATTTATATTGAAATTAGAACAATTTTCTAAATTCAGTGTTCTATTGTTGTCGTCACGTTTTATTTAGTTTTTGTTCATAATACGTGCTTGTTCCAAATTCAAAATGTTTTTATTCACTCAGTGAGTAAAATAGAGTTTTATTCACTGTTATCGATGAACAAAATGCCGTTTTCGAGTGGCAATGGTAAAAAAGATTGTCCATAGCTTATGCCAACCCATTTGTTTACTTTCCCATCATCGTAATTGCTGTAAGAATATTATTCAACCTTTAGGCATGGTTGAGACTGTGCGGAAAGCTTGAATAAATATTTTTGTATTGCAAAACCTAGCGTCAAAAAATAAATGTTTAAAATGTGTTTGGCGCCGGCTTCAATTTTAATTTCGAACCGATTTCGACGTATTATAACTAACATAACATGTTCCTTTCAATCCTTCAATATCCTGTCCATTGTTGGAAGTTTTGTTACTAAAGTCATGTTCCGTCCTTTTCAGTTCGCTCATGAGTGATAGGGATAGACTGATAACATGTTTTGGTGTCCTGATTTTGACACATCGTTAATTTTAATAGAAGTTCTGGGTGAGTAGGGGGCATCTGGAAGCATCTATGTACTAACTTAACAAGTTAGATGTAGGTATCCTCTTTAAATAAAGTTATGTTCAGAGAACTTTCAATATACAAAACGGGGTGCCTCACCTATTGCTGGGTGGACAGTCGGAAATAAATTATTTATTAAGCGAAGAAAGTCGTAATCCAATACTAGTTACTACTCTGTAACCTGTCGGTTAGTCTTGTCATATGGGCCCGCTTGTCAGGTAGTTTTCGTGTGCCAAAATTGAAAATTTTCGGGATCAAAATGTTTGTATGGCAATATTCCGAATGTCCGCTCGCTCTATAAGTCTTTTTGTCTTTGTTGGGTATCCATCAAAACATTCAAATATGTATTTTTAAATCTATCCTACTGGTAAAAGCAGCCGTAGCAGCTTGATTTAAGCTGAGTCGATCCAAAGATGATTCAGCAACGAAAGATGAACAGAATTTGGCAGGTAGCACGGGTCGTAGAAAATCGAATACCTACCCAATTTATAGTAGCATAAGCATAATCAGCCTAAATGTTCCCACTGCACACACGGCCTCCTCTCTAAGAGAGGGAATGGGCTATAATCCACCACGCGGGGCCAGTGCGGGTTGGTAGATGTCACATGTCTTCGAATTTTTGGTTCTAGTACATGCCGGTTTCCTCACGATGTTTTCCTTCATCGTTTTGAGAGCAGTGGTGATGAAATAAGTTACACAAAGTAACGCGCCTGCCTGGGTTCGAACCCACCACTTACTGTTTGTAAGTCGGGGCTGCCACCACTGGGCCACCACTGCTCTCTTTAGAGTATGTGACTTAAATCAAATGATTATTTCTTTGTAAAATGAGACGGAAATTATAACAGCCAAAAGGTTTTTTTTTTGTTTTTAAATATAGAATGAATATTTTAAATCACATATTTTAAGAAAAGTGTATTCATACTATGTAGGTATAGTAAAAAATATTGAATGTTGTCTTCACCACACTAAGTATGAGCAAACTTCGGGACGACTTTGTTATTCAACAAATATAGACAAATAATTTTTGTCTAATTGACCAAGTTAACTTGCCTATTGCCGAATGGAATGTGCCGACCCAAGAACAAGTGCGCACCATTGCGATCAGCTTTAATGCTGGATTTAACATTGCTGTAAGTAAAGGAGGCGATTTGATGAAATTTCAAGTATTTTAAAGCTGATCGGCATATCATCAGCATAAAAGCCTCTTTTATGCATTTTTTACGTGGCAAATTACTTTGTGCAGAAGGAACTCGTTTACCAGTTTATGTTGTATTCATTGCTTGTAAAACTCTCAACATTATCTTGATTATAATGTTTTAACCCCTTGATGTAGGTATAATATATTGATTCATTTCAGTATAACCTATTATATAGTCTTTTCATGAATAAATCACGAGTATAAGCCACGGAGTCTGGATTTGTGCCCGGTAGATGGCAGTAGGCTCGCCTCCTATTACATGTAACTTAAACATAACTGGCGAAATGTGGGTGTACTATTAGGACACCTCTGCCTTACCCTTCGGCGATTAAGAGCATAATGTTATGTTATGTTATTTTGAGTACCTACCTGCATGAAATTTCGACTCAAACCCCTACTTACGCATTCTTAAAAGACTAAAATAGAAACCTAAATTCCCTTTCTATTTAAAATTCCGTCGTTAAACATTCGATTATTTTCATTGTAAGTATCCCACAAATTAATATTCGTCCCTAAGCGCGCACGTGTTTTTCCCGAAACATTATGTCTATCTATAAAGCTGTGTTCACACTGGGCGACAGATGTTGAGCAACGTTGGCCACTGAAGTTCAATAACCTTACCCTTTCGAAAAGAGAATAAAGGCACAGCTCAACAAAAAAATGGGCGTAAGAAAATAGAAACACACATTTTGAAAAAAGAAAATGGAGACTAGTAATATTATAATGAATAGTGTTTTCAGAGACCTACATAATTATAGATGTATTCGAAATATACCAGACACTGTTAATTCTGACATTAAGATGAAGAAGATCATCATCTGCCAAACCTTTTCCCAACTATGTTGGGGTCGGCTTCCAGTCTAACCGGATGCAGCTGAATACCAGTATTTTACATGGACCGACTGCCTATCTGACCTCCACAACCCAGTTAGCGCTAGATAACACGATACCCCTTGATAAGACTGGTTGTCAGACTTTCGGGTCACTGACTACCTGTAACGACTGTCAAAGATCTACAAATGACAGTCGGGACCAACGGCTTAACGTGCTTTCCAAAGCACGGAGGAAACTCGGTATGTAACGGGTGGTCACCCATCCACGGACCAACCTAGGTAAGCACGGCTTAACCTAAAGATCGACCCGAGCGGCTGTTCTTATTTAGTCACGAGCTCCTTATTAAGATGAAGAACATATTTGGATGTTTTCAGTAAAAACTGGATGTGGTTTGGTAATTCTGAAAAATTCGCCAACTTTTTGCCTCAACGACGACAAGAATCTACAAAAGTTTCTGTAGCCATGTCTGAACGAAGCTTTAGCAATGAATGCCCTGATTATGCTTATTACGGTCTGATGCTGGATTAAAACGTCGACAGGTGACTTGTATTAGAGTTTTAACATGACGGAGATTTAGAGGTATAAAGTTATTGTTACTCAGAGATCTTTTGGGATTTGGCGTATCGTAATGATAGGCAAGAAAAGCCGGAAAGTTAGCTTAGGCGAATTTTTTAGACAAAGAAAAGATCACGTAGTATTTGCAAAACGTAAAGTTCATGTACTTAATTTATTGAGGTGTATCAATCAGTTCAAAGTAAGATTTAACCTGTCTTAAAACACAAAAAACGGGACGGAATCTGGATTTGGGTCCGGTTGATGGCAGTAATCTCGTTCTCTGTTATTTGACTTAAACATAACTGGCGAAATGGGTGTACGACACCTCTGCTAAACCCTTCGGGGATCACAGGAGTGATTTTATGTGTAAAGCTCAAAAAGGCATTAGTATTTTTTTTGTTTTTTTGGGACAGCCAACACACCACCATCTGATCCCAAACTAGGCAGAGCCTGTACTATGGCAACCAGACAACTGATAAACATACTTATATAATTCTAAATACATACAAAATTATAGATAAATTACACACCCAGATATAGAACAAATAATCGTACTCATCGCACAAAGATTTGTCCTGTGTGGGAATCGACCCACGACCTCCATCCTAGCAGTCAGGGTCACTAACCACTAGACCAACAGGCCAATCACAGTTATATTGACACTGGCTATCGAAAAGCCATTGTACACATTCGAAACGCAATGAAAGTGATTTCCACTTGGACACTTTGACGTAGTTAAGCGAAAAGGATCCAATCCACAACATGGCCATAAATGACTTAAGTGCACCAAACTGATACTAAAAATCGATACTTTCATCCATTATAAAGATTCAAGAACATCCAAGCAAAAAACTAAAGGTCCAAGCAAAAAACAGAAGTTTACGTTAAAACCAACCCACATGTACAAACGCCAGCACATCAAGCTACTACAATCTGTCAAATTTCTTAAATAGTTTTTAAACTTTATCAATACAGCATTAGGTTTAAAGTTGATTGGGAAAATTTGACAGTTTCGGTTAACTTGATGTGCTGGCGTCTGTACAGGTTTGTGGTTGATTTGGTGCACCTTAGTCAGTTGTGGCCATGTTGTGTATTGGATTCTTTTTGCTTTTCTACGTCCACTTTTCTAGATTTTCAGGAGTATCAGTATTCATTATAACCACTATGGCAGTATGAAAGTATTATTATGGATTAAATTAAGGTAAATTTATAATACTAAATAAGTTATCTAACTTCAGAAACGATAATTATATGTGTATTAGTATCAATATAAGTAATTTTCGAAAACAAGAAGTTATTTTTTAGATATTTATTTTGTACCCTATCACAATGTTTTCTTATTTAACCACTATTGTACATGAAGTTTTAATAAATAAATAAAAATAATTATGATTTGTTATATTTCGTGATGGATAGCATTATGAGCTTTCAACTCCTCAATCATTGAGAGATCTATTTATATAGAGGGACTCGAGGTGAGTTCTTTGAGAAATATGCCATTGACCTTTCCAATGGTAAATATCTCAATCCCCAATACCCAAAGTAGACCTATCATGAAATGGGAAAAGAAATGTGTATGGGTTTTTTCGGAAAATATTGTTTTATCTTAGTGAAAGTATGCAAAACACATAGAAAAACCGAAATTTTATACATCTTGTATCACTCAATGGAAATTTATGTTAGATCTCAAATTACAAACTGTATTGTTTTTATTTTTTAACAAAATTATGGGTCTACCAAACTTCCCATTAGTTGGTACAAAACGCATGATGAACAATAATATTTGGTTAGAGGTGGCGCGGGACAAGAGTTCATGGAAATACTTGGGGAGACCTTTGCCCAGCAGTGGGACAACTTGAGCCAGAGAAAAAAATACAATTAGGGGTTTATCAAAAATATGCAGCGTTTTTCAACCCCAAAATATTTTAATTACCGCGAACTAATATAGGTATTTTGGCATCTAATCATGCTTCCGGCGACACCTACGCGACACAATAGTATAGCTCCAAAAACTCCATATTCGAATCCAAAACCGCCGATGCAGATCCAAAGATATCCCTTCAAACCACCACAAGTGCCAATAAATGCTAATAATCCCATATTATTATCATGGGAGCATGGGAGTGTCCGGTATTATTACGTGCAATAAGCCGCGGGATTAAAATCGAACCAATATTCATGATAGTAGTTGGCCGGTTAGAGTTATAAAAACGACGGCGCCCATTGTACACGATATTCGATTAAGCCTCGAATTGGTGTTTTATCTGTGAAAAGATTTATGAAGCTAACCGCCGAATTCTCTAACACAATACTTATGTACGTTCAAGTTACTGAATACTGACTTTGACGGTTTTTTAGAAGGTGCATTCTGAATTTTGTCAACCTTGCTGCTTTGATTATTTTAGATACGAATTGCAAAAAAATCAAATATGAATTGCAATAACTAACACTACACTGACACAGACCACACACTAACACTGTTTGTTATTGTGTTTGGTGTTGTTGTTGTTGTTGTGTTTTTTTTTAAATATTTTATTTTTTTGCAATTCGTTGGCAAAAATTACTTGGAAACCATCCAGATACTTTTTTACGCATGAACTTTTGCAAGATCTAGATAATTTACTGTTACGAAGCGACATTTCATAGTTTCATTAAGTGTTTATAATTTTTTAGTAGGTAATACTGATATTAAAACAGTGAACAACAACTATTTGCGATGTCGTACCATTCAGAATCCAGCGAATTTTTGGGTTTTTAGTTTGTATTTTAGTTAGGCATTTTATGACAATATTTATTTATGACACAAGACATACCGTTTGGAAAAAGAACTTCGTTAGATTTTTTATTAGATTAGTTATTACGCACGCAAAAACAAATGAATACTGTCTACGGAGTACATAATTGGGTATGTTTACTTCTAGCCCAAATATCAAGTGCTTTGTTATCTGTAGGTCCTGTATATGTATACTCTGGCATTCTGGCCTCAGGGCAGTCAGCCCAACTGCCTACATTTGTAACGAGCTAATCACCACGGCATAAATTAAATGAGAAAGAACACTTGGCTGGTGCCGCGAACCAGCAGTAAATGCATAATTTTCTGATATGTAGAACTATTGTGCTGTGTTATAGTTTCAGGCCACGTTCACGGCCTCACTCAATACGGTTTGTGTCAAGCGACGCGGACTGCAAGTCGGATCTTTATTACTATCAACGTAAGATATATGTTAGCAAGAAAGGTGTACTCTCTCTTCTCTCATTCTCATAGTCTAATGAGATAGCAGTCCAACATGACCGGAGAGAGATCAATATGCATGTGTGTGACGTCAGCGGACTATGCAATTCGTCTTTATATGTACATACAAACGGTATCGGTCATTTGCAAACGGTAGGTAGCTGTTATGTGAAATGCCAACGACTAATACCTACAGAAATAAGATGAGACGGGTTTTTTAAATCTTTGAATACAGTTACTAGTACTGCTTACCTCTATTACAGAATTTGCTAGCATGGAAAACTGTGAAACTAACAGAGGTATATAGCGATGAGTATCACACTTTTCCACACCGACCCTAATCGGTTTACTCATACATTATTACTTAACTAGCGACCCGCCCCGACTTCGCACGCATGTATTATACATATAAACCTTCCTCTTGAATCACTCTATCTATTAAAAAAACCGCATCAAAATCACGTTGCGTAGATATAGGGACAGAGAAAGCGACTTTGTTTTATACTATGTAGTGATACTGCACTAAACTTATAAATGCAAAAGGTTATTAAACTTACCTCCCCAGCACGAATGTCCGTAGCTTAGGCACGACCCTGAAACATACAAAGCAATAATAAGTTACTTAATATTAATCTTCTCATCTTTGCGTGTCGATAGACTGAAATAATACCCGACCAGTATTTATAGCCACCTGCACAGCTGTTTTGTAAGATTTTTGTTAATTAATAAAGGATTTTAGTATTCGATGTGTTGCGTGCTGTGTTTTGAAAGGTGAAAGTCATGATGTATATGTAACATCTTTATTATTTAACAAGCCGTGTGCCCAGGGAATTATTTTTTCTCCATCGACAATACTTAACTATATATTTCTGTACAAATTTTTATCCCCTTTTGAAACCTCCTGACTGGTTGAATTTTGAAAATCTTGTCTTAGTACTCACATTCGTTCGATCAGCAGTGTTGGATATATGTGTTGACTCATGTGTGGTTTTTATTATGTATATATTGAGAAAAGTAATAAAGAGGAAAAAGTTGTGAGGAATTTTAGTATGAATGTGGATGGGTATAAGAGTACAGACCGTATAGAAGACCAAAGAAACGATGGATGGACTGTATAACAATATTTTGATTGAAAAGAGTGTCCATGAAGTTTCTTGCTTATCTTCTCCATAGAGATCTATGCTTTGGAATGTGCAACTACAGTACTTTCTCCAAGTTATGCCTTGTGACTGGGACTGTAGCTTCGCTTCTCTTAGTAGTGCCGTAATGGTCTATTTGAAATAAATGCTTTGAGTTTGAAGGATGATATATGGCAAGAAAGGAAGTGACTGATAAGATTAAGAGTAATAGAAAAGGATGGAAAAAGAACCCATGCTGCACCGACGGCGACGCCAAATTACTTGGGACTAGGGCAGGAGAATAATGATTATATTGAGAAAAGTAAATGGAAAAAGTTATACATATAAAGAAAATATGATAGTGAAAAAATCCGCAGCAAAAAACACGTTACTTTTTTTTAATAAAAAATGGCTTGAAGTTGGTGCACTTTGTATCAATTAAAATAAAATCGTTTCGCGATACCTTTGCATCAGTGCGCCAGGTGGGTTCGTTAAATAAATCCCAAAGAGTTTTATATCAATAGTTCTGATGCATTTTTTGATCCTGTGTTTTTGTAGTAGGAAATATCCAAAGTCCTATCGAATTGAAAAGTTCAATACTTTAATGGTTGATTTCTCAATATTTTCACTGTCTAATTGAGGTATGTTGTCTTGTTTTGGACTGTAAAGTTGCAGAGTTCTTTTCGTATGTGGCCATAGTCGGAAGTAACGCCGCCATTTTGTTTTTTAAATACAATTTTACAAATGGTGACCAACAGCATCTTCCTGGTAATACTATTCAAACGACAAAAGAATCATACTGTACTAGCGTTTTTAAAGTGGTAGAAAGCTATTTGAATTAAGAATATTGTAAACTGTAACATGAAATAAAAACTTAATTTACTGGGTCAATGTGTGTGCGTACTGGGCCTGTGTATTTAAAAATGTAAAAAGTTTGTCTATGGCTCCTGTAAAATAAACATGGTCATTCTGTCTGTTTCCAAGCAACGCGTTGTTTTATAAAAGCTTTTTGAGAATACTAAAATAAACATGATCTTAATTTGTATCCAACTAGGTCAAAGGAGTATTCAATCAAACATTGAATGATAGTACCGTTGTGTCCCAACCCTAACGGCACTTTGATCTGTCTTTACAAACTAGAGATGCATTAGCTGTGAGTGTCTCGCTAATGCAATCATAGTATCGAGTTGTCCTATAAGTGGATACCTGACCTACCAAATGGCCACTTCAGTTCATGGTAGATTTATGAAGGTGGTATGACTAGATGTGTGAGCGAAGACGAGGCAAAAGGAGTATGTAAGGATCGTTACTGGTGGCGTTCTGTAGTTTCTGCCTACCCTCATAGGAAAAAGGCGTGAGTATATGTATTAATGTACGTTCTATTATTTATGATCCTAGTACTATATAGGGTGACTGGTAATTAGTGACCGATACTTAAACACGTGATTATACTCATGATTATAAACAACTTTCCTAAAGAAACATTTTTTTACATTCATTCAATGTTATCTCAATAACACAACAGACGTATGAAATACGCACGTGATCGCCTGTGAGCTATGAGCTGTTAGCTGCGTGACGCCTTTCTGTCTCATTACTATCGTATCGTGCAACAGTGGGTAGTGGTCACATGCGCACGCGCGTCAATTTCATACGGCTGTTGTGTTATTGTGAAAAAAGTGAATGACTATAAAATAATGTTTCTTTGGGAAAGTTGTTTGTTATAATCATGAGTACAATTACGTGTATAAGTATCGGTCACTAATTACCAGTCACCCTATATACGTTGTAGATCAAATGTTAGAATTAGAAGAAAACGATGAAAGGATGAACAATCGAGGAATTAACAAGTTATGCACATTATCGTCTGCACTGACTGTTGAATGCACTGCTGTGCATTTAGCCTAATAATTTTTCGAATGTGCAATTTGGGTAGTAGAAAATTTTGAAAACCAGTGGTCAGTCTTGTACGTGCATAACATATACAATTAGAGAACTTAGCAAGAATATTACATAAGATGGCATTATAAAATTACAACATGCAAAGACGAACTACAAGACAAGAATAAGACAAACTACAAGAAAGAAGATACAACTACAACAATAGGGAATAGCATAGAAATAAATATAGTTCGTCATCTTCTGCCTAGTCTTTTCCCAACTATGTTGGGGTCGGTTCGCAGTCCAACGGGATGCAGCTGAATATCAGTATTTTATAAGTTTTTAAACTGTCATGGTGACTAACATTATCATTAACACTAGAAACGGGATATTTACCATGTCCACTGTTTGTTTTGAGTTCCCGATATTTCATCATGGTGCTTGCAACAGCGCCGAAATATCGGGAACTTAAAACAAACAGTAAACATGGTTTCTAGTGTTAACGATAATATCAGTATTTTACATGAAGCGACTGCCTATCTGACTTCCACAATACAGTTCGTAAGGGGTAATACGATACCCCTTGGGCCCTTGGTAAAACTGGCTGAAAACTGACTTGGTAAACTGTCGTTTTGAAAAAAATAGTTATACTTTCAAAACGAATAACACAGTCCGGGAAATAGTTTCAGCAGATTGACGGAAAAGACGAAAGTTTTACGATTACATTTAACACAAATGTGCCTTCATATAATTGAAAGGCACAGTTACTGGTCCAATTCAATCGGTTTTGAGCATACACAGATAAATCTGTGAATGCATACAGATTTCCCAATGGCCCTATAATAAGGCCTCCCTTTGAATGAGAACGCCTCTCTTCAGTGGAAACAATTTGTTCATTGGATTTTATAAAGAGGTTTGATATATTTCAATTGTTTTTATTTCTCTGTTAGGTTCGATTCAGTCGGTGTTGGTGAGTAAAGACTTTTTCAGTTGAATTTGCGTGTTAAAATTAAGTTAATTGAGTTTTTATTTTTCAATTTCGTCATAAGTTTGTCTGTCAACAATCTTAATCTCCAATGGTTTACCTGCTCTTATATCTATAACTGCCTAGGTTACTATTGAGCATGAGGTCTTAGATTCGAATCCCAGGTCGGGAAATGTATGTCTTTCCATCGAGAATTTCGGTGCAAAGTGTTTTGTGTACAATAGGCAAGTACCTACTATATGAGAAGAGGACCTACTCCTCTGCCTAAACGGATAAGAGGCGCCTAAGTGGATTAGAGGTGTGATGTTTAACAATAATTTCGTAAGTGGAATGACTAGAACAATAGAACTTCCATCGGTATCCGTTAGCAAATTAATATTTGAATTGCATGTCTTTTGTGCAATTAAAACTGATCAATATTTACGTACAAACACGTTTAACAGTTACATCCAATCATAGGTAAGTAAAATGTTAAGAAGACTTATCACCATTGCATTACCAAAGTTAATAAAGAAATGATGTAGATCTTTTAAGACGATTTGGACGTCAATCTCCGGCTCCGGCATTTCGTAGCTGACAGATCCCTAAGAAAAATGGCGACACAACCTTGAAAAATCAAAACCAGGTTCCTTGAAAAGTCGAATCATTATGCAAGGTGTAACCAGACTCTTCACAAAGCCATCAACCAAACATTCTGTATGTCAAACTAAGTACTGCCACGTAAAAAAATTTGCTGGGAAACGACTTTCTTAAAAATCACGTTTTCCGGTAAAACTGAATGCCACTTAAAACATTGTGCTGATGGATGCATTGAATAGTAAACGGGCCATGGATCTATTTCAAATAAAGTTGCAACCTTAAAAAGTAGTATTTACTTTTTAATAAACTTGAAGTTTATTTTAAGGAGAGGAAGACCAAAGAAGCGATGGATAGATTGTGTGAGGAATATGAAAGATAAAGAAGTAAATGATAGCGTGACGGTTGACAGAGGAGAATGGAAGAAAAGAACGGGTTGCGCCGACCCCAAATTACATGGGACAAGGGCAGGAAGATGATGAAACATAAGTTTATTTTAATTTTAGTTCTAAAGTTTTAACTTTAGGTATGGTCCAAAACAAAAAAAAAAGCATAATCAGACGGAGAGAACAAGTGCGTTTCGGCTTCGTTATGGGTCTATTTACAACCTTTATTGTTTGAGAGTATCAATGCAGGGTTATGACTGGAAGGGTCTTTAGTGTTACTTTGAACCCTATTTTGGTGTACTCAAAAAAGTAAGAGACTTTGCTTCTTTGATAACTAACAGCGTCTCTTTTACATGACCACACAATTGAGTTGCTAGTTGTAATAAAACTCCCAGTAAATTTATGGAAAGTTCACAAAATTTGAAACTATCTGAAAGTCACATTGATCTTAAAGGTAAAGTAGACCTTGAAGTCTTATGACGTGCAATTGAAATCCAACCTTACGGTACTAAAGTAATATCTAAATAACAAACTAACACGAAATTAGCCTTGACGCACTTCGGAAAACTAATTTACTTGAAGCGTTAAATACGAACCATAATGTTCTAAGAAATAAAAATTCTCGATTTCATGGAAAGCGTAATGGAAATGAAGGAATCAGTATGCAAACGCATGCTGGGTAGCATGCTTGGTAACAGCAAACCATGGCGTGTTTCCTATAAAACTGTTAAATTGACAATTCACATGTGACTTATGGACTAGCTCCTAGAATATAATGAATGTATTACAGAGTAGAGAATGAACGCAGAGGCAGCAATTTTTTTTTGTATTTTTATTGATATTTAGAGTTGGGACATAGTTTAGCCAAAGAGACGCACGTGTCTTCATTATTTTTTTTTTAAATTGATAGTCGAATGTAACTTACCTATTCTGATTCTTGTACAACTAAAGCAAATACTCAATTATAAACCCTTTTTAAAATTCATGGCTTCACGAAATCAAATTAAGACAAGGACCGAAATCTTATGATTTTGGCACAATGTTACTATTATTACTCTGCCCCACTTAAAGTCTATTATCAACGTTTTGTTATAAGTAATAGGAACAAAAGTGTAATTTATTTCGAAGAATGGCAGATTGGCCCTTGACTTCTATTTCAACAAAGCATTTACTTTGTACTTATTATTCGAGTAACATTGAATTATTTGTAATCTACTCAACACACAAATTACCGCCTACATTTTCGTGCTTGAAAATCCCCTAAAAATAAGACACATTACAATTTAATGTACACAACAGAAAACAGTACGTGCATCGAACAATTTCATTCACTTTTTCGTTCAGCCTGTTCTACGAATGATGCGTAATGTACAGCGAAAGCGCATGCGTTTCGTTCACCGTTCATTCATGACATACCTCCACGTTGACTGCGCCAACCGCCGACTTTCTCTAAAAGGTTCGACGCTTTGCTACCTCTACTGATAATTCTCTGCTCTGTGAATGAAATAGACGACATTAGTTTAGGCTAAGAACGAAGTAAAACGAACTTTAATAACACCAAGGCCTGTACTTTAGCAATTGCAGGACAGGCCAAGGTGACGCTTGGTGCACTTATGGTACCAAATCGCTTGACAAGATACCTCGCATTTACTTTCGTCTAAAATTGATTTGTTATTTAAAGAGTATATAAATATTGTAACCCGCTGTATTGTATCTCCACTACAGAGCATAGGCCTCTTGAACAGTCTGTACAGTTACAGGGTTTTTAAGTAAAATTTAATTCATGCACTTTTGAATCAGTGGTGTGTTTAATAGAATTTGTCATTTTTTTTCTTAAAACCGGGTCCAATTTCCCTCGGCTTAGTAAAATATAGGCTATGACACTAAGGGTTAATGTGGGTTCCCAGTAGTTTTACTGAACGTTATTTTCTTGGATTTTCTGAGTATGTCAATTAGTGATGTCAATTAGGTTCTTATTTATTTATATGGTTTTGAAGTTATCAGACAATACATTTCAGTTATCCTAACGATTTTATTGGTCAGGCTGTCTGCGCCATAATTATTTATTTGGTTAAATGTGCTTCGACTGTTTTGTTAGCAACGGCAATTCAGAGTATTTTATCAAATGAGAGGAAATTGCCAAATAACTACTATAAAATCAGACTATCGCTTACTGTGAGGCAGATGTCTCGTATTGAAGACGGAGAAGATTTAGAATAGATACAAAACAACCTTCATTTTCACCACTTTACCTATACCTACATTATTGAATTTATACCACATTGTCCTAAAACTGATCCAGCAAAACTACTTCCTTTACCCCAAAATAAATCAAAACACCCCATTTTCAACCCTAAAACTCCCCATCAACAACCTCCACTCACTTCTAAACAATTTTTAATCAACGGCTAAACAGCGTTTAAGATGAAATGTGACATTTATGCTGGTATTGTTGGTCGTTGTGATCGGAAACGGCCAGTCCCCGGCGTGACGGCCACTGCGGCGCGCTTTCATGCGGCTATATTGCTTTTAAAACGTTTCGCGCCATTGACAGATTAAAAATGGCGTCCGATTAAAAAATGGTGTCTAAATGTCTATTGTATTATTGGAATTTTATTGTTTATGGTACATTGGACTGGCTGATTAAAGGGTTGGTTGTTTCACTTGGATTTTCTGTTTTGAGGAAAGATACATTTTTTTGTGGTCTTGTTTTGAAAGCATTTTGAATGAAGTAATCTTTTGGGATATTTTTCGGGTGATGATATACGGGATCTAACATGTTTTATGAGATGAAATAGGGTAGTTGACAGACCAATCAATTGACATACTTTTTATTATCTGTCAAAAAGCGATTCCCCCTTAGATTTTGTATGGCAATAGCACGCTGTGACGTCACTATTTCGTCAACTCATTGACTATTATTAATTTCAAAGCAACTAAAATCTAATTTAGCAATTAACTGACAATAAATCGCGTTTTCAGGCCTAAAATAAAGTGTTTTTTTTTTAGAGAAGCTGTCTTGGAATTAGTTTTTAAGGGTGCTAACATCCCTATTATAAATACTGAGATCTGATTCCGCCCTATTTGTTACCTTTACAAAAATGTATTCCGTAACATTCAGTTTTTGACAAGCATTACGACAAACTTTTTAAGATAATTTTGAATTTGTTTTTGCTAATATTGTATAAATTAAGTGGACAAAAATTTACGGACGAAAATTATAAATATATATTTTTACAATCATATTTTAAATGTTAAAGTGACTTATTTTGTTTGTCACACCTCTACGCCATAACGGATTAACAGATATCGATGAAATTTGATATACGAATATATTATGACCCTGGTTATAACATCCCGGTGGGTTACCCACGGGATAAATTCCACATACTAAACCGCGGGCAAAACTATCATTTATATTTAAAAAAACCTCTCACTGTTTTAATTACTCTGTGCATATCGTGCAGACCTACCCCAATGCACGCCGTGCATGTCATACGACGTACTTGCGAGTAATTAATGAATAATAAATGACATTACATGGAAGTTTATAACCTTTGTCACCGATTACCCGTAATACTAACTATTAACTATGTATCATTAGAAGTACTAGTACCAATAAAAGTGTTATTTAATTTAAGTAAATCTTGCTTTTGTACGCGGCCTCGCTCGCGTTTTGTTCGCAAATTATACCATAGGAACGATTTAAATATAGCCTATGACAGTCGGGGATAATGAAGCAGTTTTTTTTTTTAATTAAGAGATTACAAGCTTAGTTTACAAACTTTACCTCCAAATATAATTATAGTATAGATAGTCAAGTTGTACATAGTTGTAGTATAGTTGTACACACGTTGGCACATGAACCTGTACATTTCCAGTAGATTAGATTAGTAGATTTTATATTTATTTGTTTTGCAAACATGTAAAACACTGGTTAGTAGGCATGCATTAAAATCTCATGACACAGTATTAAGACATGCACCCTGTAAAGGCACTGCAAATTTTATATATCATATTATATTATTAAATTACATAATTCTAATATTGACTTTAATTATTACAATTTTACATTAATTATATGAATCAATAAAATAAATCACAATTCTCAATTCATTCATTCATTTTAGTCAGGTACCTATATAATTATAATGTAGTATCTATTATTACAAGTTCGATCGATTCACAAATTGTCAATTTTAAATTCCTCAACAGTATAGCAGCCTTTCTTTATTAACAAAGATTTCAACTGTTTAGAGAAAATTGAGTCATTTGGTAGGGATTTTAATCGTTCAGGTAATTTATTAAATATGTTAGCTAGTCTTGAGTATGGGCTTTTCCCAATAACTTTCAAGTTTGTGATGGGTAGTATTAGTCTATTTCTGTTCCGTCGGTTATAGTTTTCATTTAGCTCGATATTACATTTGAAGAGGTGTCTATTTTTTCCAACGAACATAAAACTTTGCAACATATATATTGCTGGTAGTGTAAGAATTTGTTGTTTAATAAAGTGTGGCCTACAACTCTCTCGTTGGTCTATGTTCATTAGTATTCTAATACATTTCTTTTGCTGAATGAAATATATATAATTAATATACAATGAGAGATCCGCATAAACTAGTTTTTTATTGCTTGATTGGCCGTCGTGCGTACCCGAAGGAAGATCTGGTCCACCGCTCTGTGAGTATCAGTATTACATTTTGTGTTGGTAATGAATGAACCGAATTAATAAAACCGACTCTGTATCGTCACGAGTTTGTGTAAGAAAATCCCAATTCATGTAGTAGCAGCAAGGGGGTGATTTTAGCAAGACTGCACATAACCCCTAGCTTCGCCCCAGTTAGTTTCTTTAACACGTATTTCACGCCACTTATTTTTCGCGCCAAATGGAGGTAACCTATCAAAGAGGATTATACCAATAGAATTAAAATGAGCTATTGAGGTTACGGTTAATCATAACTATTTCGTTTTAATAATTACAATAGAACATTGAAGGTGGAAACACACTATTGAAACGCCACGCGACCCGACAAAACGCGATGCGTGTTGAGTTGAATCAAATCATATTATTTTCTATGCCCAGAATCACATTATAAACACCCGTCCCGACGAAATGCGCGCACACGCCACCCGATCCGTACCTGCCAGATCGACGTGTTGCCGGTGGTCGGGGTTAATACGCCACCCGACGCAGCACACGCAGTGTGTATCTAGTCCAGACCCGACGCCACGCATCATTTGTTATAAAATACATATGAAATCTTTCATTGTCTAGAAGCAAGTCTGGATATAGCGTATGAAATTTACCACACGTCCTTCTCTTTTGATTTGTTTCATGCACCCAATAACGTCTAGTTATTTTTTTCTTCTTGAGTCGTTTAAGTAAAGCATCAAATCTTCTTCAAAATCTTCATCTGACTCGTTACTTAGAAGATCCGCATGGCATCGCGTGTTGGTAATGTGCACGGTGCACATGGGGTGTCGACACATTGCGTCGCGTCACGTTTCAATAGTATGTTTCCACCTTGACGGGTTGTCTTGCAGTAAGCATTTTTATTTGATGTTTGTAGTGCAAGTGTTCTCATTGTCTACTGTTTGGTTGGCTGTACAGCCTTCTACAGAACATACACTGTTGTGTAGATACTGATTTATACAAACGTATAAATCCTTCTACCATCGGGAGTCCAGACGTACTGCGGGTTATCACCCATTCCTTGTCGATGTTCCACACATTCGCACGAAGCGCTTTGCTACATCGTTTATTATGCGCACAGCCAAGGAGTGGAATTCCCTGCCTGCGTCCGTGTTCCCAAGTTCGTATGACCCCAATCTATTTAAGTCGCGAGTTAATAGGCTTCTTCTGGGTAAGCTCGTTCCAGCGTCGACCTCATCTCTGTCCTCAGGACTAGATTGAGGTCAAGAGTAGGCCCATTTAATAATACAAAAAAAAAACAAAGTATTTCACCGAAGTCTCTAGGTTCTGAACTATAAATACTAAATGATTACCCAAACCCATAAAAATATTTCCTATATTTATGACACCATTAAAAGAGACATTTAATATCTTTGACAAACATTCTCCTGATTTACGATCGCCAATACGTTGTTCGTTAAACTAGCCGTTAAGTGATAGTAAAGATACAAATAATACATAACAGAACATTACGCCTGTAATTCACGAAGGATAAGGTAGAGGTGTACCTAATATCTAATTATGTTGGAGTGCCATGTAGTAGAGGGCTAGCCTATTGCCATCAAATTCCTTGCAAATTTGTACAAAATTATAATATACGTGCACGGTGGCAGAGCTATCCTGCTACCCATGCTTTTACCATAAATTCAATGGGTAGATACATGATTCTATACAATACAGGATTCCTTTAGATTGTCACGCCTGAACAGTTTCTGATAAAACGAGTTTCACTTGAACTTTGACCATAGGTGTTTAGAAAAGCGGGGTTCCTTTTTTTTAAGGGTTGAAAAATAGGGGGTTGAGTTTGTATGGAAAAAAACACACCATGAAAATAACAAGTATAACACTTTGTCAGTCTACGGGGTGGAAGGGACGACACTACTACTGAAAAATTTCTATGTGGGGGGCTCAGAATGAGGTATTGAATACGTGGTAACCGTTTTCGCGTCGGAGTCCCTTCCACCCTGTATAGCATAGAACACTAGGAAAAAACCTGAACTATCATCATTATATGTATTTATTATTCCCAAAGGTTTTTTTCCAGGAAATTTCCTTAATTGTCATTTGACTATCTGTAGTTACCAAATTAATGGAATTAACTTGATTCACGACAAGGTTTTAAAACAACTTAATGTGTAGGTTGACTATTAAATCAGTGAATATGGTTTCAAAAAATCTTTTTTTTTTTTTTAAAGAAGTCGGTTATTTATTTAGTTCATTATTAAAAAAAAAAAAACTTTATTTTTTTGTAGTGATAGATATCCCACACAAATTCCTGCCATGCATACATTTAACATTGTAACTACAAGTTATTATGAGCTCATCATAAATAGCCAAGATTAAAAAATACGTATTAAAACAACTAGCTCATAAACTACTGCAGCAAAGTCAATAAAATGCTTAAGGGACCACAAACCAAAAAGAATCACGTCAATGAACAACAACAGATTCCGGCCGAATACATAACTCGATTCCTCTTTTTTTTTAAATCGATTAAAATATTGGCCATCAACTGTGTAAGGGACAGTGTAAGGAGGAGTTTCGGTACGCACATTCAACTCGGTATCAGCTTTTAAACATCAAAGCCGACCCAAACCAAGCAGATTTTTTAACCAGAATTATTATTTCACAATTAGATCTCTGCTCTCCCATTTTCTAAATAATTATTCTAATGCTGTTTTAATTTAATCTGAATAATTTTATTTATTTTGAATAATTTAAATACATAATTTATTATTGTTTAAATTGTATACAATGTGAAGTTATTTCAAGATGTTTGTTTGTTTCAGTATCGAGTGTCTATTGTTTTATTCAATGAACTAATTGGTTTCAATGCTAATTTCTACTTTAAAATAACGTTATTAAACAAAAAGGGTTTTGGCTTGAGGTTAAAACAAATTGGTGCGTGGTTATGTTAATAAATTGAGAAATATCTATTATTTCCTTTGAATTGTTTACTATAAAAGGAACTTAAAACTATATTAAAATAAAAAATTAAAGCTAAAAAAGTAAGTAAATGTCAATATGCAAACTTTGGCTAAAAAACTAGGTTGCTACTTTCATGTATCTACTTATAACCATTTCAAAATGGAACAGATTTGTGTAAAATAATCTACCATATTATGGGCTAGTTGACACCTCGAACCAATACACAATTTCTCTACCATATAAGCCTGACAATGGGTTGTCAGTCACATTAAATAAAAGCTATACAATTCAATAAATTAGTTAGGTCATTGAGTTGGTCAAGAAGTGAAGTCACAGTTTGCTATTGCAATACAAAATATGTCTAACTAATAAAAAACTTTGACTTTGAAAAATCTATGGGGAGTCGCGTTTTGACAGCTCAGTAAAATATGTCAATTAATTGGTGGTGTCACGTACACTATTGAAATCTAACTTAAAAAAAAACCGGCCAAGTGCGAGTCGGACTCGCGCATGAAGGGTTAAGTACCATCGTAGAAGGGGAGCCCCCTTTAACTTTTATTATTTGTTGCAGCAATAGAAATACACATTCTGTGAAAATTTCAACTGTCTACCTATTACGGATCATGAGATACAGCCCGCTGACAAGCAGACGGACGGACGCACAGCGGAGCTTTAGTAATAGGGTCCCGTTGGTTAAGTTCGGGTACGGATCCCTAAAAAGTAGCTGAACAGGCAGTGTAAGTGTCACAAAAATAGTTCTCGAAAAAAAAACAGTTTTATCAAATCAAACGAAATTGAATCATACGACCAAAGTGTCAAACGTGAACTCATAACTTCATCAAAAAGTAAATGTTACAGTTAGGTAGTGTGACAGTTATCAATGTAGATAATATTGTTACGAATTGTTTTTGTACGTGATTGGACTATTTTTGTTGTTTTTTATTCGTCGTCCAAAATAACTAGATTACAACCATTATAACCAACATAACATCACGCCTGTAATCCCTGAAGGGATTAGCAGAGGTGTGCCTACAGTACACCTACATTTCGCCAGTTATTAAGTACCTAACATGTACCTAATAGGGGGACGAGCCGATAACATTGTCATCAACTGGGAACAAATCTAGACCCGTGGCTGCGCCTGAGAAATTCCTGATGAAAACCCCAATAAATGCTTGCCCTACCTGGGAATCGAACCCAGGAAATCAGGTGTCAAAAACTTATTAATAAGCTGACGTTAATCATCACTTTCCTTTAAGCAATGAATGTAAATTAACTCGTAGTATAATAATATTGGTCATTTCAAAGTATAATTTAGATATTATATGTAACATAAACCTTAGCTGACCCACAGTAGATAGATTTATATACTTTAAAAACCCAATGCTCCCCAATAAAACTAATGCATTGCCATCGTCATAATTAATAATGTAACCATAATATATGTAATGTAGTCATAATGTTTTGACATTATGACTACATTACATTTATTGGGGAGCATTCATGATGACCTTTAATAAAATATGCACAGGATTATCCAGCCTCAATATAAAATGACTATATATTCATAAAAAAATCTTTCATTTTGCCACAAATTGGCATAGGGATGAACTCCATAACATTAAAGTAACACCTACATTTGTTCCATATTTTGTGATGAAATTTTTGCCATATTTTTCGTTGTAAGCCATTTGCAAGCAAAATAGGTGTTATGAGATTCGACAAGGATTTCGTGGATAAGCCTTCTTGTGTGTATGTGTTATTAAGATTTATTTTCTCTGTTGTGAGTAGAAACATTAGTTGATTCATTAAAGTATGATTATTATGAATTTTTAGATAAAACCTTTTAAATAATTAGTTTGCAGAAAAAAAAGGTTAGATATCAAGGAGTTTCGAAAAATAAAAAAGTTTAATAAGAATAATATTTACTAACTCAATACGGTAATATCTTATTGAATTTGTAGGAATTATGTTTACATTCGGCTATTAATTATTATGAAAGAGTAACCATGGAGTTTCTTGCCGGAACTCCATAGGAAACGACCAACCCGAACCGTGCACCTTTTTCTGGACGTTTTATAAGTGCCCATGTAGGACTACGTGAAATAAAATATTTTGACTATGAAACACTACGTAACAACAAAGAAAAATAAAAAAGTAGCTGACGTCACAACAGTGACAACGGAGGCGATGAATAAAGCTTAGTTATCAAAAACGGGCATTGATATCTTTCACATAGGACTGGTCGGTTAATAAATTAGACAAAAATCAACCATGAAGTAGGTATGGAATGGAAAATGGAAAGTTCAGTGGCATTTCCGTGTTTTCACAGTATGCTGCAATAATGGTGGTCGCGTCCCTTCAACGTAATATTAAAATAACAGGGCACGGTTCTTGGTAATCCAATTTTTCTTAAACCAGTGTAAGCATGGAATAATCGGGTATAAAAGTGTACCTAGTCGTTTTACTTCTTGTAATTTCTTTCTACAGAGCGCCATATTAACGGTATTCGAATTTTATAGCTAATATTTAGTACTAGAAAGAAGCGATTTTTTTAAATACCTACATTAATTTTGTGCTGCCACATAATTTGGGAAAAAGACAAAAATTCCCTGCACTAGAAAAGTACCTATGGGCTTGTTATAGTAACTATCGGTAAACTACAAACAAACCGGCCAAGAACGAGTCGGCCACGATCGAAGCCGTGTTTCATAGTTCTTGTAATTTTATGTAAATTGCATGTGTATAATTTATTCAACACAATGTAAAACACAATGTAATGTTGTTTACGAATAAATGAAATGAAATAATATCTACCTACCCGCTCTGGGTTCAGGTGGTGGATTTTAGCCCACTCTCTCTCAAAAAGAGGAAGCCTGTTTCCAAACCGTCTGTACTTTATACGCTGATTTTATCCATAATTATACATATGATTTAGATTCGTTAAAACCAAATAACGGTTATCCAGTAAATTACATTTTAGTTTCACGAATCCATGAGAAATGTTTTTACTGCGTACCTAAAGTTATTGCCTAGTTTAATCATGTTACTTAATTTAAAAGAGTATTTAATCAAAATGGGCGCGGTAAAATTACTGGTTGTCGACTGCCTGAACCCGGCGACGTGAAACGTTTATCGCAAGTGGTCACCCTAGCTGAGGTTCTTAACCTTTTCAATTAATTTCAAAATTAGAACTCGCTTTTATTTTTTTAAAGTACCTCCCTCCTTTTGACCGAAAAACTGTATGCAAAAACAATTATCAACCAAGGGCGATTCTTCCAATGCTAGTTATTTTATCCGAGTAATAATTTAATTTTCATTATAGAAAAGTAGGTAGTAGCAACATAAAAAAAATGTGGTCCCATGTCTCAGTGACGCCGCTAGGAAAAATGATTTATTTGCCAATTTTGTAACGTTGCACTAGTAGTATTGAGCAAACAATAGCCATAGTAGATTATGATTGTATTCACGTTGCTATGACATAGTAGACGGGCGACTAGTTCTCAAACATACCTATTTAGGTACTACCTATAGTTAGGTGCAGCCTAACAAATGATGCGTTTACCACAGAGCGCGTTCCTCGTCCGGCACTCAGCGAGACATTATAACAGACGTTTTAGTGCCAGTGGTACTTACTGGGCTTTTACACGCTTTGCGATCCATTGTGGTACTTTTTCTGACAGCTTCTCTAGTTCCTTATGTGTTATATCTAAGAGTTTGTTTTATATTGATATTTAAACTTTTAGCATGAATAAAAATTTATTTTGATGCATCGCGGTACTTTTGATAAGATAAGATAAGATAAGATAAGATAAGATAAGATAAGATAAGATAATATTTATTTGCTTAAACATATGCTGGTGTATTTGGTGTCAGTAAATGAAATTACGTGACTGCAAATACACAATCAACGTGAGGCTATTAATCTCAGCGGCGGTCATTTTCATTGGGTACCTTGATCACATTTTTAGTACGAGGAACCAAAAAAAATTGACCACTGCAATAAATAATTATAATTTTTATGTGAAAGTATAATAATAATTATAATTTTTATGTGAAACAATCTTATTACTGATTTCTTGACATCAAATGTTTTTTTATTATTTTGGTTTTTATTTTATTTTTTTAAATAATTTAATTTTTTTAATCTGTGTTAACACCTAGTTTTATGTGCATGCTGTGGTTTCCTGTAATTGAAGGAACACACTTAAAAGAACCTTTTTACAACTGTGACTTAAATTGTATCTGTGTATCTTTTGTTGGAGATCCAAATAGATAAATAAAAATAAATAAATAAATAAGTAGCTTAAAATATACCTACCGGTAGTACGGGGCGAGTACCGTTGTGCTAAACTATTTACCCCGGTTTACATTGCAAAAGGGTAATTGGTCAGAAATAACTAAGCAAAATAAAGTCAAACTTGCTTAAATAGGGTACAACTTCTACTTATACATACAGAGTGTTACCTTTTCTAATTAATTTTATTTCGCAACAAACTGGCTCTTGCCTATAATTTTTTACTATTTTGATTAATGTCGCTTACCTCTGTCTTGGTGGAAGTGCTACTACATATTATTGATTACTAGTAGTACAGAACCCGTTCCGTTTGCAGTGAAAACCAGTATTGTCTTATTTCGGAATCCGTTATGGTACTTTTAGTACCAGTCTAATTCAAACATACTTGTTATGTAGCACACTCCACGAGGCATAACGTGCGAACACTTTAGCTTCAGCGGTAGTGCTCATAGAGCTCGTCATGTTTGGCTTACAGTTTATAGCGGTACTTTTAGTGCCAGTCTAATTCAAACATACCAGTAGCACACTCCACGAGGCATATGACGAGGAGCAGCGCGAACACTTTAGTGACAGCTGTGGTGCCAATAGAGCTGGTCTTGATTGATTTGCGATCCATAGCGGTACTTTTGATGATAGTTTCTGTAACAAAAAGTTTGAATGTATTTGGGGTGTAGCTTATGTTACTAAAAATAGTGTTTGTGATTTAAAGAATTAAATAAAACCAGATTTAACAGAATTAGTAAGGAAATATCTGCCATTAATTGGAAATATTCCAGAGGTGGTGAATATGATCCTATTTAGCCCAAAGGATGACTGGTAGAAAATGTTTTTCAGCATTGAGTTTGCCTATAATTATCTTTTCACCTGAGCCATAATTTTGAACTCTGCAGAAAGAAAGAAAATAATTCATGAAGTTCATTGCGTGTTTTATCGATTTGTCTACTATATTCTGTCCCACTGTTGGGCAAAGGCCTTCTCATTTAGAGAAGGCACGAGCATTCATCACCACGTCTGCTAAAGACGGGTTGGCGATTTCAGACTTATACTAATTTTGAGCGACTGAATATCTGACCTCCACACTCCAGTTAGTACTGGACTGATAAATAATTATTTAAATGATAAATAATTATTTATAAATAATTCAGATATTCAGTCGCTCAATGTAAAATATTGGTATTCAGCTGCATCCGGTTAGACTGGAAGCCGACACCAACATAATTGGGAAAAGCTAAGCAGATGATGATGATGTTGGTTAATTTTTAAGTCCATGTTTCCTCACAATGCTTCCCTACACTGATATTTGTGATCGTCTCTTTATAAACCCCTACTTAATTTATAACGAAGGGAATGCTTTGCGAATAAAACAGCTACATCTTGCTTCATATCAGTTTCTTGTAGTACTGATGAACTGAGTGAAAACAAACGTCTGAGCAATTTGCAAAAGAGTAAACAATGTTCCCACTGACTTTAATAGTTAAATAACAATTAAGCTGGCATACGATTCATATCACTTTGACCTACGAAAGAGGACGAGGTTCTCAAGTCGACGCGTATTTTCTTATTATAATTATAAAAAAACGCTTAAATCTCCAACACCGCCAAAACCAAAATGATTTAAAATTTCGTGAATGTTTATGGTTGGTTCCGATGAAGGAAAGAAGAAGAAAGATGGGATACTTTTGGATCCGATAGGTGGCGCTGTTGTTGCATATAAATCTCGATGTTTTTCGCGTATTTTATCTAAAGGAGTCAGAATACCCACTACTCATCAAGTAATTAAATTTCAAGTAAATAAAAAAAAACTCACAAAATATATATACAGGGTGTAAAGAACATAGGTCGAAATATGAAAAAAAAATCTGGCCCTCCCTTACAAAACTGACTACCAGCTGATTGATTTACTATGGGAGGGCCAAATTTTTTTTCATATTTCGACCTATGTTCTTTGGGGAAAGTTGTTGAGTTCCATGAGCACATTCAACTCCTTCAGGGTTGATACCCCCCTTCCGTTACACGCTGTATATATATTTTGTGAGAAAATTATCTATAAAGTATTTCATGACATTCCATCGCGATGGAGCTTGGAACAGTCAAAACTGTACATATTAAACTAACATAAAATTACAAAAAGCTTTAACTTTTCTTTCTTATATGTACTTATTCGTTTGGATGTACGAGCATCTGTGTGTATTTTATGAATAAAATATTTCATTGTTATCAAACGCCGAGACAAGAGTAAAAGCAAGTAAATGGAAAGTATTCTTGTTAACCAGCCAGAACGTTAAGAAGGTTGTTTTACGAGCGAAATGACTTTTTATACAAAATGGCATATTTACACTTGAGGCGAGAGAGACGTAAATGCAATGGAATCTACACACCAAAGCCGGTGACTATCGTACGCTTTCAGCTGTCATGCCTCCAATTTGTTGGCTTTGGAGTCCATAACGTAAATTCGTACGATTTTTCTATTGAAAATGTATTACCTAAGATCACTTTATTTTATTACGACAAACCCGATTAGTTTCATACAATTTGTATCTTAAAATTAAGTAAGTAAATAATACGAGCCAAACGAGTATTTTTAATGTTAAACTCGTTTAGTCCGCGCCATTCTGCAAGGTCCACAGACACATCGAAATTAAACGCAAGTTAATTGATGCGAGCGGTTGGCTGTTCATAATACTTGTAAGCTATCACCGAGAAACCGGGAGTCATATACGTCATCAAAAGTCTCTCTTAGCAAAACCGCTTTTTTTTTGTTGAAACGTTGCCCCGCTCTATGAATTTCTCCTGTATCGTGGTTGCGTTTACAAACATTTAAACTCACAAATGTAGGCCATACAAATATTTGTTCCGTGCGGGGATCGAACCCGCGACATGCAACGCTGCAGTCAATCGCTCACCCACTGCGCCAACCGTACCGTCAATTTTTGTAACGTTTTTTGAAGTGAAAACTTCTTTAGCGGCGTTGAGCACTTTAAAAAAATTGTTCTGTAATGGGTATAAAAATCTTAAACTCGCGTCAGGACACTCGCGTCAGGACACGTGACAAAGCGTAAGACGGATGGAGAGTAGACGATTTTGAACTTAACCTTCAACATTTTATGGTTTAAAATCATTTAAAGAAATTTGGAAAAAGCGTAAGACGGATGGAGAGTAGTCGATTTTGAACTTAACCTTCAACATTTTATGGTTTAAAATCATTTAAAGAAATTTTTAAATGTTTCCAATCAACTTTGAACCTAATGCTTTAGGGATAAACACGGAATAGAAAAAACCGTAGACAGAGTATTCTATAGACTGCTGGATATCTTCCTTTGCATTCGCACAAGAAAAAGAAGAACATATAAACGTCACAAGCAAAGAAAAGAGACAGAGTATAAATATTTCTGTCCCTTATCGCGTGTCGGCTGAGCACATCATTGTGCACAACAAGTTTGACGTTTGTGGCGGTACCAGATTGACATCCAATTTGTTTATTAACAATTGCATCGAAATTATACACATTATATGATCTTTTCGAGCTTAATTCGACAACAGTACATTTGTGCAACTGTGCAAAATGGTAAGGTGCAGTGTAATAAACTGTAAAAGTGATAGTTTGATGAAGATTGCTGGACTGTCCTTTCACTCGTAAGTATTAGATCTTTTTAAGTATTCAATCGCTTTGTGTCCTATTATTTCTCATAAAATAGTCGCAGTAATGTACCAACTAATTCGTTTAATGGATAAATCTCGTATAATCGTGATTTTTGCAATAATTTTATTATCTTACCTCAAAATTCAGTGTTGCCACTTTTTGACGGGGAATTTACCCTTTAATATGGGTAATACCGAATAATGCAATGTCTATAAAAAAATACTCTTCCGACCTTGATTCATATGATATTAGTAATACGCACTACTTAAAATCTATGTTAGTAACACACGTATTATACGATTTTAATTCGTATAACTGCACTCACCTGACGCAAAAAATGAAAGATAATAAAAAATCTTATTAAATTTTCAGATTTCCGAATAAACCCGAAATAAGAAACTTGTGGATTGCTGCTACCGCATGAATCTTTAGGATGTGATCCTATGATCAACATAGATCATGATTATTTAACAGATCCTTCTAGGCTTACTCTTTATTCTAAAGAAATAATAACCTATATTGCTGGTTTTATTGCAAGAAAGTTGAGGAAAGTTATTAAATGTGAGGATTGTCTTTTGGCTTTGATCACAGATAAGTATCACGGAATCATTGTTAGAAGAGACAAAGGAGGCCTTATTTATCCTTCTACTGACTTAAATAAAGTCTGTGAATTGGCAGAAAAGATATTTCGAGCGCGTTCACATAAAGGAAATTCATTTTTTAATGAGAAAAATGTGATGTCAACACTTATATTATCGTGTTACAAGGAATGCACACGTACCAATATTAATATATTTATTAATGACCATTTCGACAGTCAGCCTTTTATAGGGAATCACAGAACTCTCCTCATTAAATCAATCGCAATGCATTACTTCGAAACCCGTATTCACCATAGTACCAAACAATGTTTAGAACCACAATCGAAAATAAGAATTATACATAATAAGTTAGTGCTTTTTCAAGGACAGTAATTTGTTTATAAATAAAATATTACAGTTGCATCATTGCTATGTTTTATCGTTTTCTGTGTATTGGAATGTTCATTTTAATTTGCAAGTGTATGAGTTTGGCGACACTGGTTCCCGTACTAAGGCAGTCTAAGGGCACTTCCATAAATGATAGTACTTTTATACTGATAAAGCAATTGGTGCAAAATTATTCCCTAACCATTCCAAAATATCAAACATGCTCAACGTTAATAATCAAGTTTTCACTTCTGCCGGCACTCCCGGAGTGCTAGTTTTTTTTTTTTTTTTACAATTTACGTCCGAAGTTACCGCTGCTGTCATTTGTAGATGTTTGACAGTTGTTATGAGTAGGAGCCAGAAAGACTAACAACCAGTCTTACTAAGAGATATCGTATTATCCAATTACTGGGTTGAGGAGGTCAGATAGGCAATCGGTCCACGTAGAATATAGATATTCAGCTGCATCTGGTTAGACTGGAAGCCGACCCCAACATTGATTGGCAAATGCAAGGCAGATGATGATATTCAATAGTATTCTCTCTATCTACGTACTTATCTTCTGAAGAGTGTAGGTACTCCTCCGAGCATTTACGACTACTTTCAATGCAAGGTAAGCTGCAAACTTAGACAGTTTGCGGTCCACCGGACTAATTAGCTCAATCCTGAACTACCGGCAAGTCTTGCAATAATATTATTGCAATCTATGCAGAATCTAATTAACTTCGGTTAAACTTGGTCGGTTTCAACCAATAAAAATAATTATTAAAAATATAGATGTATTTCTAAGATTGTTTAGTTTTACGGGCCTTCGGGTTGGAAATGTCTCATTTGAAGCTTTACTTAAGTGATACCCAGCATGGTTTTGTGAGTTCCAGATCTACGTGCACAAACCTAGTGACTTTCATGGAGACCCTCACGAGTGCCATTGACTCTGGGAAACAAGTTGACGTGATATATACCGATTTTAGCAGGGCCTTTGATCGCGTCCCTCATAATATACTTCTGCATAAGTTAGCTGCTTATGGCATCACTGGCCCCCTTCTTAATTGGTTTAATTCCTATCTCGATGGTCGTTCCTTCTTTGTTGCCCTCAATGGCTACCAATCAAGCTCCTACAAGGTTACATCTGGCGTCCCACAAGGATCACATGTTGGCCCAGTTTTATTTAACCTATTTGGTAATGATCTTGTCAACGAGTTGAAATTCTCTGAGTGTTACATGTATGCTGATGATTTAAAATTTTGCAGAGTAATCGAATCAGACCTTGATGTTAAGTTACTACAAAAAGATATTGACATGTTAGTAAAGTGGTGTGATGAAAATGGTATGAGCTTAAATATTAACAAGTGCTACCACGTGAAATTCACCAGAAAAATAAAATTAACACGATCTGATTATTACATTAGTGGTAACTTAGTGCAGGAGGTGGAACAAATAAGAGACTTAGGAGTTCTGTTCGATAGGCAGTTAACGTTTGTACCCCACATTGAAAATGTAGTTAAAAAAGCCTCAAGAATGCTTGGGTTTGTAATTAGAAATGTTACCTGTTTTCGACGTAATAAAACTAAAATTCTGCTTTATAATAGTCTGGTCCGTAGCTCTTTAGAATATTGCAGCACCGTATGGAGACCTCACTATGCCACCCATTCACTAAGATTGGAAAGGGTGCAAAAACGATTTCTGTGGCATTTAGCATATTATTCTGGGGTAGCTAAAAGGAAACAATCGTATAAAGAGCGACTGTTGCATTTCAAGATGACATCCCTAGAGAAGAGGAGAGATTTACTGGATTTTTCATTTTTATTTAAAATTTTGAGACACAAAATTGACTGTCCCCAATTATTGAGTAAAATTAAATTCCGTGTGCCTACGAAAAACCCACGAGCTCCTATAACCCCTTTGCGTCCTCCTCTTCGCAGAACCGTACTTGGCGCTAATTCGCCTGTCCCCCGCCTATGTAAATTGTTGAACAGCTGCAGTGATCTCGTAGATGTGCACTCTGACTCACTTGGTAGGTTCAGAAGTATTGTTTGCAAAAACTTGTAAAATAATTTTTGTTGAGGCTTGCGTGTATTTTTAATTTTAATTTTGATTTTAATTAGTGTTTGATTATGATTACAATTTGATTTTGATTTTAATTTTAATTTGATTTGGATTTTAATTATGATTTTGATTTTGATTTTAATGTTGGTTTTAATTTTATTGTATTGTATTGTATAACGGGCTGGTGTCCGCAACTCTACGTCCAATGCGCGTATTTTGCGTGTTTTGCGTAAAATAATTTTTGTTGAGGCTTGCGTGTATTTTTAATTTTAATTTTAATTAGTGTTTGATTATGATTACAATTTGATTTTGATTTTAATTTTAATTTGATTTGGATTTTAATTATGATTTTGATTTTAATTTGGTTTTGATTTTGATTTAATTTTTTTTTTTTTTTTTTGGTTTTAATTTTGATTTTGACTTTTCATTTTGATTTTAATTTGGATTTTAATTTTGATATTAATTTTGATCTTGATTTTAATTCTTGTTTATGGTTTTGATTTTGATTTGAATTGTTGTTTTGATTTTGACTTTGATTCATGATTTAAATTTGAATTTTGTTTTCGATTAAAACTAATTTTAATCTTGATTTTAATTGTGATTTTGTTTTTAATTTTAATTTTGAACTGATTTTGATTTTAATTCTGATGATTGTGATTTTAATTTTAATTTAATTTAATTTGATTTTGATTTAAATTGAATTATGTATTTAAAACCCATTGTTATTGAGAGTAGTTCGGTACTCATCTGATGTTAAGTAGGAACCCAACGACAAATATGTAGTGCATGATGTGCTTACCTGTAAGAGGTTGATACACTTGTCTGTGACTATTTTGGATGTAATTTGTAGCTTTCAGTGTATTCAATTGTTGGTGAGCCAAATAAATAAAATAAAAATAAAAATAAAATAAAATGGTGTTTCTCTCATTTTTCGCCATGAAATTGTTGTGGTTTTGTTTTTTTTTCTTGTAAGTTGTAAATTAATTATGAGTTGATAATCTCGTTTGGTAAAAATGGCTGTTTTTTAATACCTATGTATAATATCGTTGTGTATTGGTGTTTTCTAGCTACTTACGAGTACTAGTTTAAGAAAAAACATAAAAATAAAATCAGTGGTTTAAAAAAAAATGCATCTAAAAATTGAAATACTTACTCAAACAGTTTACACAAAAACAAAAAAAACATGCTTATCATTTTACTGAAAAAACTTACTTAATTATATTAAAACTTAACTTTATAAATCTTCATAAGGTAAGCCTTTTAATCGGGGTTGTGTTTCTGCAGAAAAATGCAGGAGATCATAATCTGCGCTCAGTGTATGGTGCAATGCATGAGCTGAAGCGAGCTACAGAGATGTATAGAGGTTGGTATTACCGCGCTGACTGGCGGTCGATCACTTTTCAACTTTAACCTTTAAGCACCGACGTGCATTTTTTGGAACGTCAGTACCGACGTGAGGCCTGAGAGGCCGCTTATATTATGTATTGTTTTTTAAAGAAAGTGTTGATTTAAGTATTTGTCTCTGCAATATGATACAAAATAAAGGTTTTTAAGAAAAAATAATTATAGAAAGACAACGAACTTTATTATATTTTTAAATTTAACACTACAATCATACTTGGCTTGATTTTTGGTGGAAAATCCGACTAATAGATATAAAAAAATATAACACAAAAAATAATCCTCTTAGAATAACAAAAAATAGTATTTCTTACTTATGACTAATATAACTTTAAGAAAAAAAATATAGTAGGAATATAGAACTTCTAGAAAAAAAAATGTCCACTATCAAACTACACCTTAAATTCTAAGCACAGTCAGGGCACACTTGTTTCGCGCACTGTAAACAAATATGCTTTTTGCACGAATAGCACCTATACGTCGATTTTCTTTTTAGTTTAGGTTGACAAGAAAGACAAGTCTTGCGTGTCTTGACTTCTTCAGCTTGATCTTCAGTTACCTCTGGCTTATCAGAACCAAGTACTCTTGCCAAACTCATCCTAAGCTCACGAGGTAATCTTAGGTTACAAAATCTTCGCTTCATGTGCTCTAATACCAACTGTCTAGCTAATTTTTTTATAAAGACTCCTCTATCAGTTTGCCTTCCTACATGTACATCATGTAAAAGATGAGAATTGACGGAACTTATATCCAAAATCCGGTAAAAAATTGTCATAGGCCAGCGTCTTGATCGGCGGCTGCAAGTGTATATAGAGCAAATTGAGTTTCTTCGATATCAGAAATATCAGTGCTGGTATCCGTATTATGCCCACTGTGCTCCGGACAAAAGTCTTCACCAACGTCGTCAACCTCAGATCCGCTGGAATCTTCATTCGCGATCCAGCTCTCAATCACTCGCGTATAATTTGGATTAGATTCACTTATTCCTATCCGAGGTCTCTTTAAGTGATGTAAATCTGTCGCAGAACTATTTCTTTTACTACCTGAAGGTCCTGGTCTATCCATAGTTTACACTATCTGTAAAAATAACAGTTTACTGTATCAAAGAAATAAAACAAGAAATTTACGTAAGTACCGACGTGAGGCCTGAGAGGCCGCGTCAGAATTTCAAATCGTAATTACTCACCAAATAGGCGCGCGAGGTCACGTCTTCCTGTTTTGATGTCAAAGTGGGCACTGTTCTTGCAGCTACTTAAAAGTAGGGATCGGAATTTGGCGGGGAAAGGGGTAAAGTAGCGAGTCAAGTGCATGCCGTGGCCTCTCAGACCGCACGTCGGTACTTAAAGGTTAATACTCAGGGATAAAGGTGAAAAGTGCTCGACCGTCAGTGTCTTCGGTTGTACCTGTTATAACTATGACAAAATAGTATAGCTTTTATGCTACGTGAATCATGGCATAAAACAGTTAACATACGAAGGGCAAATTTAATAGCCAAACCACTTTCATTTAATCTGAAGAATCAAAATTATTCTGCATATGCTGTCAAACCGTCATCATATTTATGAATACTCAGAAAAGTTTAATCAGAGGATTGAAAAGTCACCTTAAAAGGTATTTACCACCAACGCCATAAAGTTCGATTTATACCGGGCGGTGCGCGTCGGGCTGTTGTTGCCATAGGCTTTTTTTAAATGACAAATAATTTTTATATTTTACGGCCGGCTTTTTTCCAAGAAAAGGCTATTCAATTCTAGATTATTTTTTACAGAATATTTTTTTACTAAAAATTGTGTTCAAGCAATTTTTTAGCATCATCCGCCAGTATTTATAACCTGGACCGCACCAACTAGAAGTAGCGTTTATCTACACAATACATTTGCATGTCTCCGACCGGGACAGCCATATCTTGCAACTGAATGGCTTTATTTTTAAAATGTATGTTTTTTAAGCATATATATGACTTCTCAGTTAAGATTACTTGTGGCAGTTTTGCTGAATTAGCGTGGATTTCTTTCTTAGTTATGTATGTTCTACCATAAAATGAAACATTATAATATTTTTTTTTTAAATGCCAGTATACATAAAGTCTTTGTCTGGAAAGCCATGGGAGAGAGATTTCAAAAAAAATGTTTCGAACCACGGTAGATGGTCCATCCCATTTGTATAATTGAGATTAAAAACCTTGTCCTGTTTTTTTTACAAGACGTTTAGGGAGAAGAAAACTAACACATCATCACAATATTGTAGATATTCCAAAAGTTTAGGCAGAGGTATACCTATGTAATAAGGACGACCCCATTGCTATCAACCAGTCATGTAACAAACTACTGCTACCCACATTGATTTCATGATCTTGAGACAATTATATTTATTCGTCTTTAGTAATAACCACCGTAACGTAAAAACTTATTATAATAATTCTATTAAAGTTATTTCGATAAGAACTAACTGTATCCATACAAAAACAGCCGCCATTTGCAAACTATAAATTGTAATTAACATTCTTACTTTATTTCCTTTTAATTTGATTAAATTAGCAGCTACCGACTCGGTTTGCTTCGCTGAAGAGTGCAAGTTTCAATATTTGATCTTCTTTATTAATTTGTAGACCTCAGTGAGTTAGTTAGTTACTTTTTTTTTAACTCGACTAAGTACTAGTTATCCAAACTTTCAGGTTATTTCAATTTTAATAAGTCTTCATGAATCGGCGAAAGATAGGCGCTTGTTTCTTTAAGAGAAAAGTTGGCAAGAAACTATATAATATACTAATGAATATATCTCTCTATATATAATTATTTGGTTTGAACAATGTTATCATGTTACAGCGTTTACGGGCCCAAGTTGGCCGCTGTAGAAATAATCTGGCCAAACAGGTGGTAGGTAGGTAGGTTAGGTTGTCCGATGATACCCCAGTATCATCGGACACCTAAAAATATGGATTAATTGTTTTTTTTTTAAGTAGAGACCATACTTTATATGCGCGAACCTAACTCGCACTTAGTCGGTTCTTGACTCGGTTCCAGAAACTTTTTTTTTCCGTACATGCAAAGTTTTAGCGAATTGAACGCTCGATCGGCTCAACTTAGTTAAAACAATGAGTTGACAATAATATTTGATTAAACTTTATACCTTTGACCTTGTTACATAAACAGGTTAGTTAGTGTAAGCAGTATTTACTCTATGCGAAGTTAAACCTTATAGATCAGATCATGCATATTAAATTGATAATAATTTATTATCATGAATTTGTACCTATTCTCAATTTTGATAGACTTCAAATAAACTTTCCGAAGTGCCTACCTGGTGGTCTACCATGAAGTCTTAAAGCAGGAGTAATTCCAGTGTGAGAAAGAGATGGCGCTAGACGATATATATAGCTCTGTCTGTTTCCCACACTGGAACACAACAACAACTGTCAGCTTTGGTAAAAATAATTATTTATTAAGCTGCTTCAATGATGGACAGTGGATGAAGTATTGCTTATTCATAAAGGTCGTACGGAATCATTAATCAAGTATCATTTACTTGTAAAGTACAGGACTGTAGAAGGCATTCATTATACATACGATGATATAATATTGTACTTTTGCGTTTGTATTTTTTTTTACGCAAAATTGCAGTTTCCGATTGTACTTGGTTGGCACAACCACAATTATTAGGTATCAGTAATACATATAATAGCCCGCGGTTTCGCCCATGTGGAGTTTGGTAATTATCCTACGGGATAGTAAAGTATCCTATGTCTGAATCCAAGTTATAAACTATCTGTGTGCCAAATTTCATTCGAATCCGTTCAGTAGTTTTAGCGCGAAAGAGTAACAACTGTCCTACCATCCATCCATACTCACAAACTTTCGCATTTATTATAGTAGTAAGATGTGCGAACCGAATATTTCTTTTACAATCGTTCGAATTTGCGTTGCGTTTTCTCCGAGTATTTGCATTAGGCCTACGACAGCTATCGGTGTTTTAAAATAGGTTCCTGACGTCAAACTTCACCAATAAGATAAATGTACCAAATAGCAAACTCGATAACGATACCGGCCTATTCATAATTAATATGTCTAACGTGTTTGTTTTAAAAATAACAATTTTTAGAGGCCCACAGTCCATCGATCACGAAATTAATTAGTTCATATCCTTCAGCTGTTTCATAAACCTTTATATATCTTCCCGATATTTCCTGCCCACGCCGATATTATATTATGTATAAATAAATGTAATTTTAAGATACATGAAACTATTCTAAAATATATTATTTTGTACAATAGAAAAATATAATACAAAAAAAATACAAATGGAGTGCTTAATCATATTTTTTGTGTAATAATTATGTGTGATGTAACGCGAATGGGTAAAATAAGAAATGAGAAGTTAGAGGAAGTTTGAAAGTGGCGTCAGGGTCAAAAGTGGTGTGATAATCGTTTGTCATGGTATGGGCATGTGATGCGGAAAAGAGTCAGAAAATGTCGTGATAAAAGCTTTGAGTATGAATATGTATATTTTATTTGTATGTATGTATATATGTATTTATTATTATATTTTATTCTTGGTAATTTTCTGTATTATTATTGTACCTACTGTTTTGTCTCTGCATCACCCTAAGGTAGACTGGTAGAAAATGCCCAAGGCATTAAGTCCGCCTTTGTACATTATGTGCATAAAGTTTTAATAAATAAATAAATATGGATATAATATAGAGTAGAGGAAGACCAAAGAAACGAAGGATAGACTGTGTGAAGGATGATATGGCTAGAAAGGAGGTGACTGCTGAGATGACGTGTACCTAATTGAGAATGGAGCATGGAAGAAGAGGACATGCTGCGCCGACCCCAAATAAATTGGGATCAGGGCAGGTGAATGACGACGATGGTGTCTAACAATTATTAGAAGCCATTATTTATTTTTTCTAATAATAAACGCATCAAACTAAATCCTAATTCCTGAAGTATTCTAATAATACTAGTTCGCTACCCTCGGGGGGTTACGCTCAAATTCGCCGTCACAACTGTCAGACTTGTGTATAATTTTGATTGTATTTCGAACAGCCGACAGTAGACTTCGATCTAATTTGCATTTTATTTTTCACACCCTTTTGTCTGCGGCTTCACTCGCATTATGGCGTTGGAGATTATCCCACGGGAAACGTTCTGATTTAATTTAATGTAACCTATGATACTCGGGGATGATGTTGCTTTCCATTAGTGAAAGAATTTTCAGAATCGGATCAGTAGTTCCAAAGATTATCCCCATACTATTATGGGGATAATCTTTGGAACTACTGATCCGATTAATAGCAATAGCCCTATCCCTATGGATAGGGCTATTGCCTTGACAACTCCCTCGTTAGTCGAGTGCGCAAGCGCGACCGCTGAGCATGAAGGTCCTGGATTTGATTTCCGAGTCGGGCAAAGTGCTATTGAGTTTTTCCATCAGGAATTTCTCAGTAGCAGCCACGGAGTCAGGATTCAATATTTAATTACCTAACCCCCCCCCCCTACACAGGCTAGGGGGCCTGTGTAGGTTACAGCTGGTTACTTAAACAGAACTGGCGAAATGTGCGCACTATTAGGTACACCTCTGCTTAACCCTACGGGGTTAATAGGCATGATGATATGATAATAATATTTCAGAACCGTTAGTTCCAAGTGATAATTTAATAAACGTGGTTGTATGAAACTTTTGTAACTAAACTTTTCATGCCCTATGTGGTGGACACCCATTTAAAAGTTTAATCTACAATGTTGTAGGTAAACTTTATTCTATCGATGACATATGTATCGCATACATACATATACATATGTACATATGCTGTGAACACTGAGTGTATTTGCTCTGCCAACAATTTACGTTAACTTAGTTTTTAAAGATGTTGATTAGGTAGGTACATATAGGTTTATATTATTTTCAAAAATACTTGTTTTTGATAAACAAGTGACAATTGTTTTTATCCGATTTCCTTTTAATTTACCTAAAAATCCCCGTGAACACTTTTCATCCAGCATAACAGACCCGAGCGTCTGTTTTAGCACAAAGTGCAAGAATTATCAAACTTTGAGCATTTATTTACTTTCCGTTTGAAATAACGACTTATTATTAGAGAAGAAGCTATAAATTATTAATAGAATAATTTATTATTTGCATTTGTTATCAAAACTGTGGGCTGTGGGAATGGGCTTCTGGTTTCGTTCCACAAATAATAAAAAGCAATTTAATATTTTTCCCAACATTGATTTGGTTATGGCCAATATGATTAAGTAAAATAAGCTTATAATGTGCCCACAGTGCAGTGGCAAGCTCTAGCGAAAGAGCCAAAATGGTTTCAGACACACGACACGCTTTACATCTAAATACCCTCGGGTTGCAAAGGCTGAAAAGCCTAAACAGGTTTCTGAAGTGTCACACCACTTACAGGACACGACAATCTACGGAAAGACTAAAGATCGAAGACTAACCCATTCGTTCCACCTGCTGAAAATCTCCCACCTGGACATGAGTTGCTGTAGCTGACCTGGAAGTCTTTAAATAGACTCCGGACCCGGTCGAGGCAAGGACAACCTCCTCTGGTGGAGATTCGTTAATGACTCTGCCCTGGAGTGTAAATGTGATGCTGTTCTATAAACGATGGAGCATTAATATCGTGTTCTGCGTGTCCTGTTGTTTTTTCACTACAGGAACTGATGGATGCTATCAAAAGCGCCAAACTAGTAACTCAGTTCTGGGCTTACACAATTTAGATTGCCATCGACACGCTAAGAAAAACAAGAATGTTCCCACTGTTGGGATACAGACCCTCCCCCTATCTGTGAGAGGGAGTTGGACAAATGCGAGTCTTGTGAATTTTTGGATCTCACAGTCAAGTCTACAATTTTTTCGGTACTCGGGCATGCCGGTTTTCTCACGATGTTTTCCTTCACCGTTTGAAATGACTACCTTAGTAACTATGTAAAAATGAGCCTTGTAGTCAGCTCTTCTACCAACTAATCTGTTCACAAAGAAAAACAGGGAGACACATTTTTAATGACGGGAAGCGAGCTATCCATGTATGAGCCAATGATGATGTATCTAACCTTTTCCCAACTATGTTGAGGTCGGCTTCCAGACCAGTCTAACTGGATGCAGCTGAATTGGTATTAAGCTGCATTCTACACCCTAGCAGTATCCTGCGCTCTATGTTACTGTACTTAACATAGAGCGACTAGGCTCCTGACCTCCGTAACCCATTTCCTGACTTATTACTCAGAACTAAGACCGATAAATACCTAGAGGTATCGAGTATGGTACTCCTTGGTATGATAGTAGTCATAATTATGTTATCATCCAATATTTAACAGATTTTACAAAAAAATCAAATGTACTGCATGAAAATAGCGCAGCCGTCGGTGATGCTAAATTCATTGCCAGGTCCTAAGTTCGAATTCGTTTGTTAAAACAACATGTAGCAAGGAAATTCAATAATGAAGGGCCGTGTCCGCAAACAGATCATTCGACCTCTCTGTCAAAGTATTTCGTAAAACTAGAGGTCATAGACAAAGTGTTTTTTTTTTGCGATAAAGATGGTGGAGTAATCAAAAATGTGTTGGATTGACATAAGCTATAGAAAAGCTTATGCCAATCATATTGAAAATCGCTTTCAGTTAAGAAACACTTTCGAAGCAATTGTCACTTATCTCGGCCCTAAAATTAGATATTAAAAAAATATATTTCAAGCTCTTACTGAAAATCTGTTACTGATGCGAACCCCGACTTGGAGATTCGAATACTCACAAAAATATGACTGTGCGCAACCAAAAATACTATGTTCCAAATTTCTATGGAAAATTCCGTTCCGATATCGAGGCATATGGGGCTTATTTTTACCAATAACTCTATCAGTAAGTCGTAATAATCAGGCCTAATAACCAACTTTGCGGAGGCAGCAAATTATCTCACGAAAGTTAGAAACCTGAAAAAAAAGTATCCTATGTTCTAATCCAGGTCCTAGTCTATCTTTTAGCTATACTTCAGCGAAACCCGTTGAGCCAAAGGAATTAAAAAAGGTAACAGAGAGACACGCACTCAGTTACTTTCGTATTAAAATATGTGTATGAACATTCTATTTGACTTAGAGAGTATTCACAAGCAAAAGTATGAAAAAATGACGTCATCATTTATTTTTATATATTCTTCTTCTTCAGCCTTTTTCAACCTTATCGGTGTAGGCCTCCTTCAATTTTTTCCACTCGTCGCGACATTGAGCTCTTTGGATCCAATTTGAACCAGCAACCTTTTTCACGTCGTCTTTCCACCGCATCTGTGGCCTACCCTGAGGTCGCTTTTCACCCCATGGCTTCCACTCTAGGAGACGCTTGCACCACGACTGCTCACTCCGGGCCACATGGCCAGCCCACTTCCACTTCAAGCCCGCCACTCGTTTTGCCACGTCTGCGACTTTGCTTTGATCTCGAAGCCATTCGTTTGTTTTGCGGTCCATCAGCGACACTCCTACCAGCTTCCTCTCCACTGCCCTCTGGGCCACTTGCAATCGATTGATCACGTCCTTTGTGAATACCCAGGTTTCCGCACCATAAGTGAGCACCGGCAGGATGCACTGATTAAATATTCTGGCTTTTTGTTCCGCAGAAATTTTCATCTTAAAAGCAAAGTCCAGTTTCGAGTATGCTGCCCACATAAGCCTTATTCGTCTGTGCAGTTCGCTAGTTTGGTTATCTTTGCCCATCCTGATCTCTTGTCCTAGGTATACGTACTTCTTTACCTGGTCTACGGTGGTTTGGTTGATGGTTATGCTTGTGTTGTTTCCATCCATGTTCGTCATAACTTTGGTTTTTTCCAAGTTCATTTCCAAACCAACTTGTAAAGAGACGTCACTCAGCTCCTGAATCATTACCTGTAATTCTTCAGGATTATCCGTGAGAAGAACTATGTCATCTGCGAACCTTAGGTTATTCAGTCTAGCTCCTGCTATATTCAGACCTCGATTTTCCCATGCGAGTTTCTTGAAAATATCTTCCAGAACCAGAGTGAACAGCTTCGGAGATAGCGTATCTCCTTGTCTTACACCTCTTTGTATAGGTATTGCTTTCGTAGATTCCGATAAAGTCACTTTCATAGCAGCGTTGTTGTAGATGTTTCTTATTAATTCTGCATACCGGTGATCTATTCTAGCGTTTTGCAGCGATTTAACAACAGCCCATGATTCCACACTGTCAAATGCCTTCCTGTAATCGATAAATGCAACCCACAAAGGCATTTGGTACTCTGTCGCTTTTTCGATCAGAGTTCTCTTTTATATATTATTAATAGCAAAAGATTCCTCGAAGTTTAAAATATTATTACACAGTACATCGACTTTTAGATACTTCATACCACCACGCAGCAAAACACGACGCCGACAACATTACGTGTATAGTTTATTATTAGTTCTAAGGTTTTTAAAATATGTATTAGTTTATGTTTGTATAAAATTATTTTGTGTATTTTATCTATGGGCCTTGTTGCCTGATAATAAAATGATTATTATTATATACTTTTGGATAGATTATTATCAGGATTTTTTTATCTTTTGAACAGTCCAGAATTCGGATTTGTGGCAATAGACTCGCCCCCTATTACAGGCAACTTAATAATAGGTACACCTCTGCCGAATCCTTCAGCGATTAGAGGCGTGAATTTTGAATTTTCATGTTTTTGGGGTTACTTAACTTATCACAGTAAGGCTGAAATAGGTATAAACCGCGATAGGGCAAACACGAGTATCTGTATTTCTTGCAATCGGAAGACATCAACGCTTTACTTTGATTTAAAGGTTATGTTACGAAGATATAGCATAGTCTTTTTTTAATACGAATGCAAATATTATTAATCTTGCCTGTCAGTAGTTTCTACATTGAATGTAATTTTTTGAAACGGAAAAATCACGAGCCCAATATGATACAAATTATGAATTTAAGTATCGGAAACATAGTTTTTGATTGCAGTTTTAGCTAACCACAGAATCATTAATAGACACATTTATTAAAAAAAACAGAATTAAAATGTCCCAAAAACAACTTTATAATAAAATATTTCTGTACAAGAAGCAAAGGCTTTTATACGTAGAAAATATAACGCTAACTAGTACCTGAAATATTAGTCGCCTCCTAAGATGACAAGCAACTGGGCATCGAATTATTAATGCACTACAGATTTTTTTAGAAATAATAAGGCCTTTGAAAGATTCTTCAGATACTCTTTGGATAAAAAAGTATGGAGCTATTTTTTTACCAGAGACTAAAGAGTTCAAAATACTTTTGTTTTTTGTCTATGTGGCGTTTTAAAGTAGTTAAGTTTCTATTTTTAATACGTATAACTCATATTTAAAAATAATTTTCGGTTCTTCAAATAAAAATAGACTACTATGTGCAACTTAAATGGTGACATATTAGTCTCATTTATTTTCACTTTAAACACATCTGCATAAAAATACCCCCCAAAAAGTAACAAAAAATAAGAATAACCCGACACGATACACTCTTATTCCAGAACGCATTATTCCAAATCCAAAAAAAAAAATGAGAAAAATATATATAGGAAAGTAGTGTTGTACTCACATTCGTCCGTAAGTCCCGTCCACACAGTCGACGGCAAACAGGTGTCTACTCCTCGCAACTAGATCGCCACCCCTTATATACTGCCAGCGAGCAACACTCGTAAACGGCCGACGCCAGATTAAAAAGTATTATGTGTTTTATAACGACTCATGACGTCATATTACATCATATATCTGAGACATTATTTGATGACAATTAGGGGCAAGATTTAAGGGTAAAAGGCGAAGAAAACACGACTTTTCTTGTTTACTGAGACTTGATTTCGGATTTGTGTTGATTGATTCTGGTCTTGCTAAAAGTGTTAAGAATTTTAACAAAGAACAATTTGGAAAAAAACGCGTATTCAATTATTAATTTATTTCAATTCATTCATTCAGTTCGATGTTAATTTCGAATAAAACTTTAAGAATAGTACATACTTATCAAACTGTTTTATAAAAATCACATACTTGTTTTTTTTTAACTTAAAGAGCGAAATATAGGTACATAACTGGTGCACCTCTGCCTAACTCTTCGGGGTAGACAGGCGTGATAGTATTGTTTTATAAAAAGTTGCTGACCTGTTTACGATTTGTTGCTAAAACTTATTTTGGCTCAGAATTAAGCATCAACTGAGAAGGCATACGTAAAAAATGTTTGGAAACGTGGTTTGGAGATACGTGCAATTTATTTACCAATTTTATCGATGACTGACTGCCTCGTTCGTTGAGTGATCACAAGCGCGATTGCTAAGCATGAGGTCCTGGGTCCAATTCCCGGGTCGGGCAAAGTGTTATTGGGTTTTTCCTTCAATTTTCTCTGTAACTGCCACGGAGTCTATATTTGTACCCGGTCGATGGCCATAGGCTCGCCCCTATTACATGATTCTTAAATGTAACTCGAAATATGGGTGTACTTTTTAGGTACACTTCATGCTCAGCAGAGAGACTTTGCGACAACTAGTACAACGAAGGAGGCTGATTATATTAAGTGCATATAAGTGTAATAGTTAAGGTCACACACCAAATTGATAGAAGGATGTAACAAGACCTTCAACGAAGCCGAAAGGCACTTGTTCTCCCCGTCATTGCGATCATTTTTTGTTCTAGACCATACCTGGGAACCTTCTAGTTACGGAGATATTGGGGGTCAAATTTCAAACTTTTTCACAAGTTTTTTTTAAATACTTATTTTTATGGGAAGATTATTAATTTAAACACTTCCATGGCCCCCGTAATATTCAATCCATCAATCATCATAATGTTTTGAGTGCGATACATTGAAACCTACCTTGAAACGTGATTTTTCACCCCAAAAAAAGAAGTCGTTTCCCAGCAATAATTTTTGCGTAAAGTTACTTAGTTTGATGCACATAACGCTTGGTTGACGGCTTCTTGAAGGGTCCGTTTACACCATGTATGTATGAATGGACAAACTTCAACTACTGAAACTGCAGAATTTCCTAAGTAACTAATGAACGCAAAATTAGATAAGTCTCATACTGCCCGGCTCACAGTTAGTCACCTATAATTAACACTAGAAACGGGATATTTACCATGTCCACTGTTTGTTTTGATTATCCCGTTTCTAGTGTTAATTATAATGTTAGTGACCATGACAGTTTAAAAACTTATAGTCACCTATAGTTCCATTTTTTTTTAGAAAATAAACATCTTACACGGAATAATAATAATTTATTATTTCAAGAAAAACAAACAGTAGTACAATAAGAATTAGTCATATTATCCTAAATATTTAATTTTTAAACAATTATGCTACCCACTACGTTCTCCACAGATTATAATTTAAAGTATTTAAAATAAAGCTAGTAACACCACAAATACAATATCTATGCAACGGTCATTATCCTGGAACCAATACCTAGATTTTTAAATACTATTTTTAGATGCATATCTTTACATAATATAAATTTGAACGTCTTTGGTATAAAACAAAGTCGCTCCGCTCTCCCGCTGTTTGTACATAATTTTTGATTTTAATGCAGTTTTCAGCAATCGATAGAATGATTCAAGAGGATGGTTTATATGTATATTGCACCCGTGCTAAGCCGGGGTGGGTCACTAGTAATTATATAAAAGAAAAATAAATTTGTGTGCGCATTCAACATTACGTTATTATAATATAGTAATTATACAGTAATTTGCTGGTCTTTTAGGGTTGCTTGGATTTGTTTCCTAAATGCATTTTTAATAATGAGTCATAGAGAAGTATGGAAGAAGAAGACATGCTGCACCGGCTCCAAATAAATTGGGATAAAGGCAGGAGAATCATAATGATAATGACACGGAACTTTCATAATTTAATTTCTCTACGAATGGAATTGGTTGAATAAATGAAAGATGAACTTAACACAAAATTGTTTTTGTTTTCAAGATAAGGTAAATTATTTTTGAGAGCAGTGGTGGCTCACCGGTAACTGCCCCGACTTACGAGTCTTGGGTTCGGACCCAAGCAGTCAATACTCTTTGTGTCCTTTATTTCATAGCCACGGCTCTTAAAATGGTGTAGGAAAACATCGTGACGAAACCGGCAGAGAACCTAAGAGGACTAGAACGAATAATTTGATGACATGTGACATTCACACTGGGCCCGCTTGGTTAATTATGGCCCACTCCCGCTCACTGAGAGGAGGCTTGTGTGCCCAGCAGTGGGAACTTTACAGACTGATTATGCTATGAGCTAATTGGCTATACATATTCTAAATAGTATCACACAATAATCATTCACTTGACTTGGTCTAATTGTCTAATTGATCGAAATGTCTTTGAGGTTTACCGGTAAAGCCTGATTGGTTATTATTAAACGGTATATGATGAGGGAGATGTTAGCACAAGCTCCTGGGGGGGTTAGAGGGGTTTCTGGTTCGAGTACCAGGTCGAAAAGACAAAAGATCAATATGGAACTTTTGCCTAATTTGTGCCCCTTTAATAGTAATAGGCTCACCCCTATAACATGGAACTTATATAACTGAAGAAATATGTATGTACTTTCATCACGTCCACATTTCTTTACCACTTCGTGAACGATTTTATGTTTAGGTACTAAGTAATATTTCAAATAAAAAGACACATCGACGACGGTATAAATTGGAAAGTAAACCTTATTACTATTGTCATAAGACTCACAAAGTATCAAAATCCCTCGCCTAATGATCAAGCCAGTATGAGATCTATTTTTAGCAACCGATAAACTTTTAACATAAAGTTATAAGTTCTCGTAGTGGGCGGTGATGTAGACATTGCGTAGGCGCGCGCCGGCCTACGGGACCTCGTAGCCAATGCGCGTAGCGCCTCGTAGCGCGTAGGCCGCCGTAGGCATACATGCTTAGAATTGTAATACCTCCCCTTTTGTTATTTGCTTAAATGGCACAGTTGGTGAAGATTAACCTTTTGTTAGTAGATATTGATTTTGACATCAAAACCGAAGGGTTTTGAATGTTTCAGTGAGGAGTCTGGTGTTCCGAACGATCGACCTTTTTATTTTATTTTAAAAATAGCAACAACTCGCTTAGGTCCAGTCAATAGCGCGACTGCTGAGCATATTATATATAAAAAAACATCAAAGTGTTATTGGGTGCACTAGAAATTTCTCATAGCAGCCACAGAGCAGGAGGAGTCTGGAATAGTGCCCGGTTGATGGCAATAGGCTCGCTCCGAATTACATTGGACTTAAAATTTAAATAGCAGCAACGTATCAAATCTATATTAAATTCATCAATAGTTGGCATCAATGCAATCAAATATTTATTGTAAGAGACAAAATCTTCTAAAGTGTAAGCTTGCCAAAATATAAGCAATCAAACTATGTACTAACTGTGGTGGCGCCGTCATAAAAAGATTCTTATTTCGAGCCGATTACAACAATAAATTTTGCTGTCTGTGGTTTGACCATCCATTTTGAATATAGATGTATAACATCTGAGGTGTACTTATAGCATACTCACCGCCAGATATGTGTATGAAAATCCCATAACACTTAGTCTGACCTGGGTATTGAATCCAATAAATGCTCAGCAGTAGTAGTGCTTTGGACCACTAGACCAAGGTGGCAGTATTGTAAATTATTGTTATCGTAAGAATCATAATTGTTTGCCTTCATGTGGATACAGATCGTTAATGCAGTGATACTTCACTGTTCAATTATTTTTTTACACTACTTCAATTATTTTTTTAAATTAATTCTTAATTGTTTTTACTACTATTTTGCTGTATGGATTGTATCTGAATTAAACGTTTTATTATTATTATTTTAATTGAAACAGTATCACTTTAAAATAAATTAAATTCAAATAAATTTTCATAAGGTTGCGGGGATCCGCTGGATGCGAGTCGCACGGGAACAATCAATGTGGCGACACTTGGGGGAGGCCTATGTATAGCAGTGGACGTCTTTCGGCTGAAATTATGATGATGTCAAAGTCAAAGCATTTATTTAAATTAGACCATTACAGGCACTTTTGAAAGTCAAAAACAAAAAAGCTAAGCTACAGTCACAGTCACAAGGCATAATAACTTGCGAAAGTACTGTAGTTGCACATTCCAAATCGTAGATCTCTATGGAGAAGAATAGTCAAGATCCTCAAAGAATGGGAAAGAAAGAAAATGATGATGGAGTATTTCATCTAATGAGTTTTTAATTACACAAAGTAGGTAAGTACTATTAAATGAATATAACTATTAGATATATGCACAATTTTATTAAATATAATGTATTAACTAATAAATAATATAAATTATTTATTGTTAATGTTATTTCAATGATTTAATTACTTTATAGATGGTATTATTCACTGAGATTCAGGGTTGACCTTGCATTACAGTGACTAAGGCTGAACAATGCGGGCTCTCTTGCCCTCTATCTCAAAAACAGTATGTATAAAAACTTTTTCAAAACAAAATTTGTCGCAATTTTTATGCTTTATAATTTTTCTAATCAATGTTAACATTATTGAAGCTATAGAAACCGAGATAATTGCGAAAAACTGATTTTTGTGACGTTTGACCTGGAATAACTTACGACGTAGACACAAGATTTTATGTGACTTTTGAGACCACTTTTAGAACACCAAAATGAGTTCCTCCGAGTTTCCTCCGAGCCTCGGAAAGCACGTTAATCCGTTGGTCCCGGCTGTCATTTGTAGATCTTTGACAGTCGTTACAGGTAGTCAGTGGCCCGAAAGTCTGACAACCAGTCTTACCAAAGGGTATCGTATTACCCAGAACTAACTGGGTTGTGGAGGCAGTCGCTCCACGTAAAATACTGGTATTCAGCTGCATCCGGTTAGACTGGAAGCCGACCCCAACATAGTTTGGAAAAGGCTAGGCAGATGATTAGAACACCAAAATGAAGGTGTATACGAAGGTGTTTACAGCTTAATATCTCTCATTTCGAGGTGAAACCCTTAATATGACTGGACTACTACTCAATGCGTCGAACACTACCGTAAAACGTAACTGTTTGGGGTTGGGGTATGATAAAGATAAACTAAGATTGGAGATTATAAAGATAACTATATTTTAGTACTTAATACAAATGTGATAACTATTAAAACTAATGAGATGAAGGAGATGAGATTGAGTCGCGCCCGATACACTGTCCAAGTCGTACTAACTATTTTACTTGTAATACATAAAATATTCAAGGCATAGAGCGCGGTGTCGCAATTACGCTGACATATTCATTATTGTTCGAACAGTAACTTTCACATAAAATAAATGTCGTTTCCCAGCAATAATTTTTGCGTTGAGTTAGTTTGATGTACAGATTGTTTGCTTGACGGAGTTTGGACGAAGTGAAGGGGTGTGAAAGGACCGTAGCAGGTGGCGTTCTGTCTACCCCACGGGTAAAAACAGACACATAATAATGTATTACTATACAGGACGATTTTTTTAAGTTGGCGTGGAGGCCCAAATCTGAAACTATGAGGAATAGCGAAAAATACTCAAAGGAAGACTCCTTCGAGCCCGATTTTGATGAAAACTAAAAGTGCATCATTAGATTTTTGAAAAATCAATATTCCTTAGAGAACCCATTGATTTTGGAAAAAAACACACTGTATTATTACACCATTCGAAAGTGTCGCTAATAAGGATCAAATTCTGGGAAGTAATAACACAGCAAATTTAAGAAAAATCATTTCCTTTGAGCATTTTTCACTATTCCTCATAGTTTCGGATTTGGCCATCCACGCCCACTTGGAAAATTCACCTGTGTAATTTTATTTAAGCCCAACAGTTCCATAATATCTGCTTTCCACTTTTCCGTTCGTACGCACGAGATCACAACCAAATTAGAAATTCGCAGCATTTTATTTAAAATAAAATCCTCCGACCACGGATTGACCGCAGACGAATTCCCGACTGTTGTGATTTTGACCGCATATGCTCGTTTTGTCCTCAAAATCCTCGAGGGTCATCAAACTTAAAAATATACATATCTAATTGTAATAAGCCTCAGATTCAGGTTCAGATTCATTTATTTGCCTGAAATATGGTATTTTACAGATTTTATAACACATAGGTACACAATAGTTCTTCATAACTCTAACTTTGAACTCTTCCTTGTTATTTCTCTAACTTTGATATCCAGAAACGTCATTTACAATAAACAAACAAGTGCTAGTCATACTCACACGCACACAGGGTTCCGTAGCACCAAACAATATAACAAAAATATTTTGAAGGCTCATTCATACGTTGTATTGTATTACATTCAACAGCAAAACTAAATTTGTTTTTCATAGTATGTTAATAAAAATAAAGTTACTGCAACAGTTTGATGAAAAGTCCCACTTCACAAAAACTAAACATCAAATCTTATTCAAACCAATTTTTACGTTCTACATTTTTTCAGAATTTTCTTCCTCTTACTTTAGAAATTATAGGGGGGGGACACATTATTCATTTACCTCTCATTTTATCGTTCAAACGATTGACTTTGAGAAAAAATGATTTTAGGAACCTCAATGCCATTTTTATAGGCTTATACATATATAGACACCCCGGACTTATAGGTTTGTTTGTTTTTTTTTTAGTTTCAGTTTCAGCCCCCCTTTAATCTTATGTGTTTTTTTTATTTTTGTATAAACATCGTAAAGCGGTTCACAGAAAACATCTACGTACCAAGTTTCAACTGTGTAGTCCTAAGATTTTCGCAATAAAGTGGCTGTGATATAAGGACGGACAGACAGACATGGCGAATCTATGAGGGTTACGTTTATTGCCATTTGGCTACAGAACCCTAAAAACATTAGATTCACAATCTATTTTTTCACTATTTTATCTGTGTGAACTATTCGAATCAGCATAAAATATTGATAAGCATAACCTTTTTTAATAAAATCTGCAAGCGACCAAGATGAGAGAACATGCGCTTTTAAAAAATATGCGAGAGATACGTCAAAGAAGTTTTTTGCTACAGTCTGATTACTTCCTTCCTCCGCAGCCTTTTGCCCACATAAGTTTTATTTGCCTTTTTCGACTGATATTTTCCGATACATATCAACTTTGAGTTTATTTAAAGATTTGCAGTAAAGGAAAAAAGATTTTTGTTTATTAATTACTGGAAGTGGTGGATGTGATTTTTTGCATTTATGGATGCAAAGCTGATTAAAACGTTAAGTAATTTTGATTCTGTCCAAGGTTCATTAGTTTTTTCTGAGAAAAATTTACAAAGAAACTGATACTCAAAAGGGTGGAAATTATAATATTAAAATGAAAAAGTTACATACCTCTCTGCATCCAAAGGATTTTAAAACAAATTTTCTAATCATTATATGCTTCATAGAGTGCATAGAATAATCGGCTGACTCTTAACATAACGCCTGTAATCCCCAAAGGGTTAGGCAGAGGTCTATGCTCCTAATAGTACACCCTCATTTCGCCAGTTTTGTTTCAGTGCTATGTAATTGGGGCGAGCCTTTTGCCATCAACCGAGCACAAATCCAGACTGAGAAATTTCTAATGGAAAAACCCAATAACACTTTGCCCATCCTGGGAATCGAATCCAGGACCTCATGCTCTGCAGTCGCGCTTGCGACCATTAGACCAATTAGGCGATAAAAATCGTCTAACTCAACAACACAAATAGCGCAATGAATGAATAATTGTTGCTGAACTGTCATAAAAAAACTTTTTGCAAAAAATAAAACCGACTTCAAAAACACAAAAAAAAAGTGAAAAGTAATTTTAGCTTCAGAAGTCGGTGATTTGTTTGATTCAGTTTTTTGTCACCGACTTCTGAAGCTAAAATTATTTTTCACTTTTTTTTTGTGTTTTTGAAGTCGGTTTTATTTTTTGCAAAAAGTTTTTTTTATTTTTTCATTTTTAGTTGCAATATCTTATACAAATATATTCTATGCTTTTATTTTACATTGTTAACAATACATTTCATGGCACCAATCACGGCAGATTTGCTGTCTATTATTGAAGAGTTCCATTGTATATCTCTGAAGATCAGCATCAGATCTTCACCAAATTTAAATGGGACCACTTCGAAATAAACCCCTTTCGAACAAAAAAAGAATTTTGCAGATCCGTCCATATATGACGGAGTTATGCCCGAAAATACATAAAAAAAAAAAAATACAAACCTCCGAATTGATAACCTCCTCCTTTTTGAAGTCGGTTAAAAATGAAAGGCAATGCCATTGTCAGTGTGCTACGCAATTACCCTGGTGGCCACGAAAACGATAAATTTCAAAAATATCATAACACTATTTGACAAAAAAAGTTAAAAATTAAACCTGGGATTAAACTCGGGTATCTGATGTCAATTGTCAACCCTCTCACTGCAGCGGCATATCTGACCAAATAATCAGTGCACGGTGTCATTTAGAACAACAGCACTTCAGTAGCAACACAACATTCACCCTTATTGCAACGCGATAATGATGCTGTCAACGTCAAATTCTGGCCATGGACGTGCGTTTGGCAGTACCGGGGTAATTTCGCGCACTACTGCTCTATGCAAATGAAACACTAACAAATGTTGCAGTGGTGCTAAACATTTTTGTCCGCACAGATTAAGAAAGAGAGCATATGCTATGAACAATTAGGTAAGTAGATAAATATTTTTTTAATCCGCTGGTCCTCAGTTTTATATTTTCAAACACAATGTGAAGATAGTTTTTTTAATTCTATATGTTGCCATTCTCGTGCAAGTTACTGAAATAATTCGGAAAATTTTCTTTCATTGTTTTTTTTTTAATATTCATTACTACGTACTACTGCATAATGTTAAACAATCAAAAAGGTATGCCTTTTATTGATATAAGTAGCTGATATACCGCGAGACACCGATGCTTTGCACCGTTTTTACGGTGTGACAAAAATTAACTAAATTGTACTGAAAACCACATCAAAATGCACTGCCCAGCTAATATTGAAGTTGCTTTTTTTAAATAATTTAAAAAGCAACTTTAATATTTTTGCTTTTTCATAAATGCAGTTTAGAATAGATTATATATTTTGATATCCGTAGAACATTTGCTAAAACAAACACCCAATTCAACGTTACCTACATATTAGTTTGACAACAGCTTTCCTATCCAAGAGTTCAAATTCAAAACTGTGTCTACACCTAAATGTGATTAGATTTTGATGTTGTCGTATTTCTGTTTTAGTTGATAAACTTCCTTAAGTAAATACCATTGTGTTTGCATCTGAAATTAAATTCGGCATGTCTTAGAACCGAAATTTCGGCGACATGTGACATCTATCAAACCCACCGGCCATGGGCCACGGGCCACGGGCATCTATCAAGAAGCCCTCGGTGGAGAATTATGGTTCACGAACTCTCACAAAGAACAGAGCCGGTTCCCAGCAGTGGGAACGTGATAGGCTAATTATGCTCAAGCTGGAATGAAAGGTCATTCAATAAAGGAAATTGATGATTTCGCAGCACGATGCAGAATATCTCAAACAGGAAAATCTCTTATTAAACTACTATGGTAAATAATTTGGGTTTTTGAATATTTGAGGTTATTATCATTAGCCTTCTGCAGATTATAAGCCTCACCAATCATAAACCCATGAACTCGATTCTCGACAACTCTGAACCAGCTGCTACCAGCCACCTTGCCAAGCTCGTCGCTCCACTGAGTCTGGGGGCCAGAACTTACGTTTGCTGATTTGTGGCGTACATTGAAGAACACTATCACATCTTTCTTTCTTTCCAAATGTTAATTAAGAAAATACAAGATCATCTGCCACGATTTTTCCTAACAATGTTGGGTTCGGCTTCGCAGTTACACTCTTACCCTTGGTAAGACTGGTAAGTAGATACAAGTTATAGGAGAAGAAGAAGAAATCTACACTTCTATGCTCATATTATATAGAGGTAAATTTCAAAATCTCCGAAAATAATCATCCGATTAAAAAAAATCCTTCACTGCTGGGAAAGTTGTTGAGTAACATTTCTTAGACGCGGAAGAACCCGCAAGCAGCAGCTAGCTATTGTTATAATTACAAGGTGAATGCCCTTTGTTGAAATAAGGGTAAACAATTCTAAATATTTGGATAAACTGGCACGAAACGTACATTATTGGCACTAAAACTAATTTAACATACCTACTCGGGTCGAATATCAATTGTGTGGTTATGTTACGACATTATCAATTATTTCGTACTTAAAGTATAAGTAGGATCCTACTTATAATGACATGCAACAAAAACTGAAAACAACATAAACTGAGCAATTTAAGTACTTATACACCATTATTTTTAGGTCGTTCTGGAACCGAATACCATGAACTCGATCATCGAACTCGAAACGATTGGGACTATTTTTTTCAAAAAATAACAATAAAAAAAAACACGAAAGAATAAATTTAATATATTTTTTTTAAATAATGTAGGCAACACATGTGAACGATTCCCATTGAAAAATTCATTCATCGTACAATTCTCATTATTTCAAAAAAAAAACATTAAAATTCTTTCGTTTTTTTATTTATTTTTTTTAAAATAGTCCCTATCGTTTCGAGTTCGATGATCGAGTTCATGGTATTCGGTTCCCGAACGACCTAAAAATAATGGTGTATAGTATAACGACATTTTTAAATTAATATTTTAAACCACTCGCTATTTGCAACACAAACTTTATATTAGTACCACTGGAAATCAAGTAGTTAACCAGAAATACCGCACGACTCTCGACCGGTTAACGCACAAATTAAGTGGACAATACCGCCCACATATGGCTTAAATAAAACCCTTTAACTACCAGTTTATACGGTCACATAACTTGATGGTGCTAAAATAAAATGACGGCGGAACCAACTCCTATTCTTCTATTCAAATGCAATATTTAAGTAAAGCTGAAAAGAAAAGATGAAAATTAGGGACGGAGGGTGATGTCACTAGAAAGAGGGTTACTGGTTCAGTCAACAGTCAGGTTTTGTTCACGACTGTGGCACTAGCCCCGGGTTCATCTTTGTGCAATGCACGGTTTGACTGTGGCTAGGTCAAATATCACATCTATGAGCGCTTGTTCACGAGGCCGGACGTACGCGAAAACAACGTCGCATCTCTTACCGGGTATGAGTACCAGGTTAACTGGGCGCAAGCACGGCGCCGCCGGCCGAGCTACAAGCCGGTCGTGAGTAAGCGCCCTTACTGTTTGTAAAAATAGTCAAATTTGGGCCCAAACTACTGGGTTGTGGAGGTCAGATAGGCAGTCGCTACATGTACTATAAGGCTTCCTTGTTGACTACGAAACCCTTAAAATCGTAAATACTCGAAAACACAAGTTCAATCCCATTTTCTGGCATTTAAACATTTATTTTGTGAAGTAAGATTTAACATCTTACTGAAAAGTGAACCTCAATTGGGTCAATAAGTAATTATTTAAATCTCCATTCATTGATTAATTACTTACAAATTGATTGTGGTAATGGTAATTGTAAAACAAGACAAATAAGGCTTTCATGTTATTGTTTGGTCCGCACCTGAGTTTCTACAAATTATTTGTGGTTTATTTCTATTAAGAGCAGCTTTTGCCCGTGGCTTCGCTCATGTTGATGACGGAAACCATCTCACGGAGATCCTACCACTAGGACAGTACGACTAGTGTATATAACCAGTCTATACAGGGCGTAAGGGGCAGCCTTCCGCAGCCTGATTGGGTGAATTCAGTATATCATACTAAGATGATTGGTACAAGAAATTATTTCAGGAACGTTATGGGAATCAATAAATTTGATTTGTTTTGTTGACTCATACGCAATGTATCGTTACCATGGCAAAATGCGCATAGCGAACGGCAAGCGCGACAACGAGTTAGATGAATTCTGTAACTAGGCAGGAAGTGAACAGTCATTGTTTTTATTTTATTTTAGCAGTATAATTTAAATAAATGGAGTGCTGCGTACAGAGAATGTAATTTTACATTGAAATAAAGGACTGGTAACTAAAAAAACGAAAATAAAATGAAAATTTTCCGAAAAGCTTACGTCAACCGATTCTCACACGACACTGGTCGTCCGCGTGGTCGGACGTTGACGCGGATCATACTTGTACGTTGAATTGGCTTGTACACCCTACGTGTTAACCCCTGAGGCAGCTCAAGCTTACCTGGTGGGTGTGCCTGTACAGGTTAACCTGTCAGGTATACCTGTCAAGTACACCGCCCGAACACGCGGACTAGCGGCGCTCTCGGCCTCTCCGCACGACGCACCACCATGGTGGTGCGTGTATGCATAGTTGCATACATACAATCTTTGTAGGAATACGAAACGATTGTAAAGCGATTACCTTGTCTGTTCCTCGGGTCGTTATAGTTGTAGCATTATACTACAGATGTAGGCAATTAAATATAATAATAATATTGCATCTTCAATTTCCGTCCGGCAGGCGTGGCAATCATGGCAATATTATCGTAATTGAGCAGCGTAATCGATTGTCGTCGACGGCAACTTTTTGATCAGTGAACAGCTGTAATGGTCATCGTTATAATAAATAATAACAAATGGTAATTGGTACGGGTGCCTTTTATTTATTTCATACTTTAAGCACACAATGCAAGGTTGAATATGCATTTTCTATCAGTCAACCTTTGGAAGATTCAGAGACGAACTATGATAGGTGCAATATTGGGAGTAAAAGAACCCTTCACGAAGCCGTCAACCAAGCACAATCTACATCAAGCTAAGTAACTCTACGCAAAAATTATTGCTGGAAAACGACTTTTTTTTTGGGGTGAAAATCACGTTTTCACCTCAAAATGGCACACTCAAAATATTGTGCTGATGGATGCTTTGAACAGTAAACGGGTCATGGAGGTAATTTATGTAAAGTTATTATCTCCAACACGAGTATTAAAAAAAAACTTGTAAAAAATTTCGAACTTTGACCTCCAATGTCTCCGCAACTAGAAGGTATAGTCCCAAGTATGGTCCAGTACAAAAAAATATCGGAATGACGGGGAGAACTACGGCTTTTATAAAACAAGTAAAATTATAAAATATAGGTATTTAAAGAAAAAAAACTAGACAAGAACACTGTTATTAATAACCAATTTACAAAATAAATGTAATTCACACCAAAGGGTTAATATTCAGGCCGGCCTAATTTACGCCATTTTATTTGACGCATTCAAACCTGTATTAATGATTTACTAGTACAAAAACAAACAAGTATTGTTTCAAACAAAATCTTCTAAAGCATGAAGTTTCCAAAATATAAGCTATCACATTATCATGGACATTAGAAATGGGATATTTACCATGTTTACTGGTTGTTTTGAGTTCACGATATTTCGGCGCTGTTGCAAGCACCATGATCACGGATAAACAAACAACTGTTGCAAACAGTAAACATGGTAAAAATCCCGTTTCTAATATTAATGAATAAGTTAGTGACCATGACAGTTTAAAAACTTATACATATAAGCTATCACAGTTAGGAAGGCCAAGATGAAAAGGTAGTTAGTTATTATTATAAGTCAGTTGTGTCTCACTGCACAGATCCAGGTCCTTCAAATTTACCTCCGGTTTTGCAAAAGGAACCCAATCTTTTAGGTAGAATTCTAACTCGTCACACCATCTGAAATCGCTTCTTAAAGTCCTCAATCATTTTATCAGATACCTACTAGTTTTACCACGGCTCACGGCTTCGCTCGCGTTAATTTAGAATTTGACAATCAATTCGGGTCGTAATCTGCTTGTGGTAATATAATTCAATCATGATTCGAAAGACATATGGCGCCATCTATTATCATAAGAACGTTTTTGTGGTTTTCCTCGGGAACAGTCCATTTTTCGGCATGAAAGGTACCAGAAATCCGTTTCTGTACACCTGATAGCTTGTATGCAAAATTTCAGGATGATCGAGGCGTGAAAAGGTAACAAACAAACTTACTTTCGCATTTACAATATTAGCAAGGAAGTAAAGAAAGGATAATCTCTCTGCATGGTCCTTTTTGGGCGAGGCATTAGAGCAGAAATTATAATATTTAGCCACGAGTTTCTCACATAAAAAATACTATGGTAACCACAAAAAATAAATTATAAATGGTTAAAAGAAGCCTGCATTTAGTTAAAGTGTTTTCGTTTTTTGCAATACAATTTTTCTTTAATGTAACTGACAGCGCCCCCTGTCAAAGTAATTCAAGCGCCAAAATAAACACGCAGCACTGGACGTGTTTATTCTCTAGTTTTTCAAATTTCTTTATCTCTGTGTTCTGTATTCTGTATCCGATCTAACCAAAACTACGAGCCACTAACTCCCGACTCTGTCTGGCAATAAATTGCCAGATAAAATGGCATATCAAACACTCCATCGTAATGATGTGCCAATTTATTGGGCATACATACGCTTTTACGATCTGTACCCGAGTTTGCGGCAAAGGGTTGCCAGCTCTATCAATTAGGGTTTCGTACGTTTATAAGATCTAAAGTTTTGAGTGGGTTTGTGTATGTTATCTAAAAATATTGTTTTTTTTTTTTGATTGAATATCTTTATTGTCTGCCCATGCTCTTGATATTTATTAAGCAATATTTATGTCTTTACCTCGAATATCAACTATCAGATTAACTTATACTGTCACTTACGATCCCGTAAGTCTTATTAAAATCTTCCGTGATTGTTAATTAATTTCTGCTTCCAATATGTTGCAAGCGCCATGATCGCGGGATGACTGGAGAATACCGGTGGATGGAAAATAAACGTTGGCGAGACGAAATTAGTATGGAAGAATCTTAGCAGATGTAGGTGTGTAACACTAAAGTGAAAAAACGTGAATTTAAGTAATTCCTTGTTTTGTCATCTTTAGTTCTCGTTGACTGTTTCTAGCCAAATATTCACGAAAAAATAAATAGGTACTACCTTTGTTCTGTAAAATTCTGGCAACACATAGAAACTTCGTAGTTAATTTACGTCTGTTTGCAAAAGGAGTAAGTAGAGAGCGTTAAAAATATTTGTCACTCGTTTTTAATGGTCTTAGGTAGGTAGGTACTAAAATAACCACGGAAAGGTCACATTTGTAGACAACAAATTTTACTGCCGTAAATACGTTTTATGATTTTGATAAGACAAGCTTGCTTTTTTTTATTGCCTGTCTTAAAATTATCTGAAAACCGTACTGTTATTTACAACAAACACGAAAAAGTTCGGTTTTATTGACCTTCGTCGCTGACATTCTTGCCTACCTGACTGTTTCTTTCTGAAGTTCAATGTGTAGTTTTAACTACGAACTTGTTGGGGTTACTATAAGTACATAAATTAACGTTTAACAATGGTTTCAAATTTTGTTAATAAGATCATTATTCACCTAGTTTTAATTCAAATAAAAATCTTCTATTCTATTCTACATGTCTGCCCTACCCTGTGGACAATCAGGCGTGAAGTTTCGGATATAATCGCCAAATTCTGTTTGAACGTAGAAGCATGTATTATGTTATCGTAGCTCCATCTAGTTTCGATAGCTGCTACGAGATAGTCTACGTCGGAGACGTGCGCTACGCGGCTACGAAATGGGTTCGCGTAGCCATCGTAGCAATCCTTCTGTTTTATTGGAAAAGCGACATCTAGTAAAAGTTAATTCAACTAACTCTATGCAGAATGGGGTGAAAAACTGCCTTTTTATCCCACCAGATGTCGCATAATCAACTTTGCCTAATTGTGTTCTGTCACCTGTCAAAATCCATACTAATTTACGATTTTTATATAAACAAATATCGAAAATAATTAAATACTATAAATATGACGCAATGTTGTGCTCCAGACTGCAAAAATCAAGGGAGACATATATTTCCAAAGGATCCAAAACGCCGAAAAGCCTGGGAAAAAGCGTTGAGAATCAAAAACTTTAAAGCAACCGAGCACTCTGTGTTGTGCCCTGCTCATTTTAAAGCTGATGATTATTTTGGCCAAAGTAAATATACCGGTACGTGTGATTGATTCATAATAACTCGTGGATAATTGTAGATCATTTTGCATAGAAAGTAGGTAATGATAATGTGTTATTTATTTCAGTGTATGAGCCTAAGGCTAAATTCTTAAAGAAAACTGCAGTGCCTTCAATCTGTTTGCAGTGTGCTTCAATACAGCTGCCAGCCGCACATTCACAATTACATTGTTCAATGTTGCCTTCATTGCTCAACAGAATATTTACAATATAGACAACTTTTTTCATTTGGGCCTTGCATTGGCCCTGTATGTATGTGTATGCACCTTCAATGCTATACCGTGCAGTCAACAAACATCTGGCTTCATACATAGCCTGTCCTTTCGGCTGAGCATTCAGAGCATTGAATCTGAAAGAAATAGAATAGCACTATAAGCACTTTGATAAATCATGTAACATAGAAGGTACCTCCTATAATTTTAGTCCTAAGGTCTAAATATAAAGGTATCATTAAAGAGATGCTACAAGATATTTTATAAATGAACTCACCTTTCGAAGTACGACTGTATTTCTTGCCTATTTAGAGTAGGAATCGGCGAATCGGCATTGATGTCTTTGTAAGAAGAAGTTGGTGGGCACCGATATTGTGGGTCACTGAGAGATGTGCCAGGCTCTAGGTTGACATTAAAATTAAAACTTCGGTCGTATGCATCTAATCTGAAAGTCAAAAACATACATCAGAATAGATTCGATGAGAAAATCGATTATTTATCAATATAACCTTAAAATCATTTATTGATTACCTTTCAATCAAAACTGCTTTTTTCCCTGCTGTTGATGCATTTCTTTTACGTAACTCCACTTTTAATTGTGAAACAGTCCAAAAAGAATACATTTTAAATATAAAATTATTCGAAAACAGCAATAACAAATTCACTAAATCGTCAACATTTATCTGACAAGGTAGGTCGATGCTAGCGACATCTAAGTCGACCTTTGAGTTTTTCTCCTCATTGAAATCTGCAAAGAAAAGCTTATTTCCCCGTCAGCTAATATGTAATATAGATGGCGCTACTTGAATGTAAATGTTCGATTGTCATAGTCTGCCTGCCTACTATCTTCCCAGCAATGTTGCGATTGGCTCTCAGTGATACCATTCTGACTCCCACAACATTGCTGTATGGCACTTGAAAAACAAAATAGTAAATGTACCTATCGTAGGTACATTTACTATTTTGTTTCATCATTTATCAGTTTTGTTATAAATGAAAAGTTTAATAATTGAGTACTGTTCCCAAATTCTCAGTAGTACGACTGAGCCTTCTGTTGATTAAAATATTAACATGCTAGTAATTAGAAAACGATCGTTCTGCATAACCTACTGGAGTCTGAATTTAGTTTTATTTAAATATGCAATTGTATTTTCACACAGTCGCTAGTTATGGAACACCAACCTCGAAAAATATACAGCGTGTTTCAGAAAGGTGTGGTCATGTTAAGGATGTAGTATAAGACCATCAAAACGAACAAGTTTCTCTATGGGACCAAATATTACATGACTTCTTGAAGCCCCAAGAACACCTGGCTCCCGGCAGTGAACTACAGTGGCCTGTCTGTAAAGCTTTGAATCGAATGCGTACCCAAGTAGGCCGCTGCAAACATAATCTGGCAAAATGGGGTAGTATTGGTTCCTCCAACACCGAGAGCGAGAGCGGTGCTCCGGTTAAAACTATGCCCCTCCTGCTGGAGTGTCCCAGATGTCCGTTCACCTGCACTCTTGAGGACCTGAATAGCGCCTCTACCGCTGCAATAAACGTGGCAACCTACTCGGCCGAAACCGTGTAATATGAGGAACATGAGATACGATAAGAAGAAGAATATAGTTTTTATTTAGAATAGCCTTGTATGTCCCACTGCTGGGCAAAAGCCTCCCCCTAATCCTTCCAGGTACTCTTCTCCTTCACCACCTTGACCCAGTCTTTGTGATGCGCCTCTAGATCATCTCGCCACCTCTTTCTAGGCCAGCCTCGGGGGAGCCGTCCATCCTCAGGCACCCATCGTATTGAGACCTTTGCCAAGCGGTCGTCATGCATGCGGCCCACGTGACCTGCCCAATCCCTTTTGAGCCTGGCAGGCTACATCTCCTATTTCTGTTTTTGAGCGCAGCGTAGTGTTCCATATTTGAACATGATGGTAATCGCGTAAAACAACAGCTTTTCCATACTTTTGAGTCGCGTAAGTATTGATTTTTTTTAAGGGGCAGCTGAATATTTTTTCACGACTACAGTCAGTGTTCAGTTTGATGGTGGATACCACATCCTTGAATATGACCACACCATATTGATACATACTGTAGATAACTATGAAAATGCTACATTAGTTAATCATACTAAGAACTGCACCTCGTTAAAATTGCATCAATTGTGACAGCAACAGCGAAGCGACCGCAGTCTGGCCCGAATTTAGAGCGTTTCGGCATTTACAACACAATTGGGTTACAATTCAGCTATGAAATTTTAGTTTTAGTTTATATAGGTACTACATTTAACAAAGAAGGGGCTAACAATTAATAAGAAACCTCGACAATTGAGTTTCCATGCTGATTATGCTTGCTGAAAAACCCTCTGGGCTCTCATACCAGACACACTACGCTTAACGCAACAACAGAAAGAAATCGTTTCCCGGTGACGTCACCACGAAATACCGCCATATCGCGCCCCATCATTATCACTCCACACACGTACATCTTTTAATTTAGCCGACTGTACTTTATCGGTTGCTTTATTTGTTATCGCTGCGTGCGCGTGATGTTCATTTTGAAAATAACGAGTTAATAAAACATGAATAAACTATGTCGATTGAATGTTACTACATCGTAATATTTAATTTGTTGAACAAAATGATCTAAACATATAAGGTTCTTCTTAAAAAGCTCTTTTCAATTATGTATATCATATGGCTATTGGACTTTGGGGCAGATACTTCAAAGCCCATTTTCCTTTGTTTTACCTATAAAATTAGGTGTTTTACTTATGTTTATAGAGCATGCAACAAACTACGAGATAAAAACGAAGAAGGACCCTTTACCTATGAGCACTTGCTTTAAAACAGTGTAGGGACCAAAATGTAAATGTTTACATCCAAACTAGTGAAAACAGCTTTGTAAAAGTCTTTGCTATGTAAACGAACTGCTTCTAGAAACGAGACAGCTAGTCTCTATGTAAATTCATTTATGTATTTAGATAAAGAGCACTTTTTTTTTTTTAAAGCTGGCTATCTAAACCCGTCCCTGTTACATGGGACTTAAAATAACTAGCAAAATGTGGGTGTACTATTCCAACTCTGCTTAACCCTTTACGGATTCCAGGCATGATGTTTTGTTACGTTTTGATACCAGCCCTATGTCAGCCAAATTCATTTTAATATACTGTGCCCACAATCTATTGAATAGCGAGAACAGTAGACATAATAAAAAAAAACATTTTTGTTGTTTATCATAGACAAGTCTTGACTACGTGAATGTTTTTTTTTGTGTGCTCTACAAGCCGTTTCTGATTTTCTATCCGCAAAACTCACGGACTTGACTTCAATGTTTGAAAAGTCATAAAAATCCTTTCTTAATGCTCGCCATCGTTTTTACGACTCTTTTTCAAAATTTCTTGCATCTAGATTTAGCCGTTTAGGCTGTTTGTTGTCAGTCCAAAAAATAATGCTAGTTATATTTATGTCCCATGTACGCCCTCTATTAGTAGAGGGCGTCTTTATTGCTTCAGACTCCGTGGCTGCTACTGAGAAATTTCTGATGAAAAATCCAAGAATTTTTGATTGCTTACTCATTTATCATCTACTTAGCCTTTTACATCTATTTAGGCTTTTCCCGATCTATGTTGAGGTCGGCTTCCAGTATAGCCTTCCTGACCTCCACAACCCAGTGAGCACTGGGCAATACGATAATCCTTGATAAGACTGGTTGTCTAACTTTCGAGCTACTGACTACCTGTAACGACTATCAACGATCTACAATTGACAGCCGGGTAATGGCTCAACGTGCTTTCTCGTAGCACGGAGGAAACTCGGCACGTAACGGGTGGCCACACATCCACTGACTGACCTAGGCATGCGTGTGTCAAACAGAAGATCGCGACCCGTATGGTTGTTATTATTTAGCTACGAGCTAATCATATAATATACAGAACCAAAAAAGTAACTTAGTATGATAAAAACAATCCCCTCCTGGCTTGTTTAGGCCACCGGAGCGTGAAGTGAAAGCCAAATGGCAGTTGTAGCACAAATGCCAGCAATTACCGGCCAGCTACTGGCACATCGCCATGACTACGGGCGTGTCAAACCCTGGCACAACCCTCTGTTATTGCTATTTAAGCGTTTATTTTGTTCTAAATTGTAGTTTAAGTATAAGTAGGTGTTGTCATTCATGAATTGTATTGTTACTGTTTATAGAAAGTGATTATTGCAATTTTATGTACAATATTATTTTATGATGATAAATAGTCTTTGCATTGAAAGTGGACGGAAATATTCGCTTTGCTCGCGGTTTCGCCCTCTTGAATAATTGGAAACGACATTATTAAAAAAAATACGATTCTAAAAAAAGTATGACCACCAGTAGACCCCTTTCAGCTAAATGATCAGCAGTGGATACCTTTCGGCTAAAATGATCAGTAGCAGTAGACGCCTCTCGACTAAAATGATGTTTATGATCATCATCAACATCAATTTAGCCGAAAGGAACAACGAAATGGAATGCAACATCACTCGGTTTACTCCAGTCCACTCTTAGCACTCCCCCGGATCTGCATCAAATCACCTTATTTCCGAGCACCTTACTCTAGAACTAATGCAGTGGCCAACTTCGATTAGTTTTTCTATCTATCATAATATAATATCATGATCATCATCATCGTCATCACCATTCTCCTATTATCATCATTCTCCGGTATCCCAAATTATTTGAGGTCGGCGCAGCATGTCTTCTTCTCCCATACTTCTCTATTACTCGTCATCTCAGCAGTCACCTCCTTTCTATCCATATAATCCTGCATGAGACAGTCCGTCCATCGTTTCTTTGGTCTTCCTCTACTCTTATAGCCTATCAACCAACCAAAACCATTACATGACCAACATTTGGCATTCCGTTGCATCGTCGTAACAATAAAAGCACATGCCAAAATCAGATAGTGTTCTATTGCTTAATACTTCCAAATTGTTCACCATTTATGCTTGTATTGCCTAGTATCGGTAATGGTACAATTCCGAAGACGATTACAATGCCAGATCTCAGCTACATGACATGCCGCTGCGGTCGTAGTTCCGAACGCAACGGCAGTGGCATTTCTCTTCCTGAGTTCCGCGAAAGTTTCTCAATAAAAATACGTCTTGTCGCACTGTTAGTGACAGGCTGTGATCTCACTGTTCTGGTCTGCGGTCGATCTTGACCGCAACGTCAGGCATTTCGTCATTTTCGTTTTATTTGCGTGACATAGAAACCAGTGTTGGTGCTGGAATCTGTTACAGGGATGGGGCGAGTTTGCTGCAGGTCGCCTTTGGAATCGTACCTTAACTTAAATAATGATAACTGCGTTTTGTATTAGGACAACATTTTGCTGTTACAGAAAATACGAGTATCATAACATGATGCCTGATAGTACCCAAACGATTTGACAGAGATATACCAAAAATAAACACACATCACACCAGTTATGTTTAAGTCTCATATAATGGGGGCGAGCCTACTGAATGTTGTCATATCACATCATTCAGTAGGCTCGTCCCCATTAGAATTTCAATTTTTGCCCCAACAAAAGTAACTATCTACAGATTTAACTTTAATTCAAGTTCAGATAAACAAAGTACATTTATTGTTTAATTGTTTTTGGGGTGGTTGGGATCTACCTCCAAGCGGTCCACCCCGGGCAACGGCACCACGCGTCTTCACGGACTGTGGTGACGGCTGAAGATCCCTTACAGCGGTGGTAGGCTTCGGCCGCCTGGTTCGCGACCACCCTCCTGCCGGAATCCGGCGCCAAACAGCTTGTCTGTGTTCCGTCGGTGTGCGGGAGTACCAGTGCCATTGGGGGGATGGAAATGGTCAGTTGCGCGGCTTCGGACCAGTCTGGGTGCCTTAAGTGATTCTGTACCGGGTGACTCATACTGGAGGGTAGCGGGATCCGAGGCACGGTCTCTGCCGTTGGCCGACCGCAGTTAGTAGGGGGCCCAAGTACTGCGCCAGCCACGTGGGAAAGGCTGCCCCGCCAACTCGCGAAAAATCCCGAAATGCTCCACCGTGCCAGTTGGCGACTGGGCGGGAGGACCCGGTGGCCATTTCGGGGGGGCTCGGGCGTCCCCGCAGTCTCCAGATGAGTCTCCCACAGGTCCGATGAGCTGAAGAATCCCGTTGGGTAACCGAGCCGCGTCTCGACCATTCTTCTTTTCCACCACTAAAACACTCGCATTATGAAAATTTTTAAAAGGAAAACGGTTTTCAAGCGGCGGCACTTCCTCCCACTTAAAGTGCACCTCACCAACATCAGGGGTTTGCACTCAAATCTCGATCCGGTCCACCACCACCTCGAGACCGAGAAGCCGCACCTATTCCTTTTAACGGAGACGCAGATTGCAACTCCGTCAGACGTGGCGTACCTCAACTACCCAGGTTACTCGCTTGAACATAAGTTCCTAAAACGAGCTGGGGTCTGTGTGTACGTCCGTGATGACATATGCTTTCGGCGTCTCCGCTGCTTTGAGGATTCCGGGTTATCTACTATCTGGATACTGGTGGACACCGGGGTCGAGAAATCACTCTACGTCGGTGTCTACCGGTCGCACAGCGGTGACCAGGAGACGACCAGGCTCTTTGAGCACCTGTTGGAGAAGGCAGATTGTGCCCAGCAGCGATACCCATCCGCGGAGCTTCTTTTTCTGGGGGACTTTAATGCCCACCACGATGAATGGTTGTTCCCGTTCCAGAAAACTGACCATGCTGGGAGAGAGGCGCGCAGATTTGCATTATCGCTAGATCTCACCCAGCTGGTGAGCGAGGCTACGCGGGTGCCAGACGTTGACGGACATACACCCAACTGCTTGGACTTGCTGCTGACCACTGACCCAGACAGGCACTCAGTATCGGTATCAGCCCCACTGGGAACATCTGACCACTGTCTGGTAAAGTCCGTGTCTACCAGCTCTCCTCCAGATGATAGCCCTAGGGGCAAGAGGCGAGTTTGGCGATACGAGTCAGCAGACTGGGATGAGATGCGACACTTTTTTGCGTCCTTCCCTTGGCAGCCAGTGTGTTTTTCTTCGGGCGACCCCACTTGTTCGGCTGAAGCGGTTGCGGACGTGATACGGCAGGGAATGGAATATTATATTCCATTCTCCGACATACCGCTCGGTCACAATGCCCGTCCTTGGTTCAATGTGGACTGCGCTCGTGCTGAGGCTCGAATGCAGTCTGCATACCAAGCCTGGGTACAAGCCCGTGACCGCAAAGTCCGAGCTCGACGGGTTCGCGCGAAGAAGAGAGCTTTTAATTCTGCCGCAAAGTCCTGTAAGCGGGTGATCCGAAAGGCACGTTTCGACCACGTCAGCCGCATAGGGGCTAAGCTTGCGTCCTACCCCTCTGGTAGTAAGCAGTTTTGGTCCCTTTCCAAATCGGTCGAAACCAATTTCTGCCGGCCCACATTACCCCCCCTGCAAAAACCGGATGGGTCGCTAGCTCACTCCGCTACCGAGAAGGCAAACTTGTTTGCATCTCTATTTGCTAACAATTCACGTCTAGATGCTGGCTCAAAACAGCCACCAACGATTCCTCACTGTGATTCTTCGATGCCGGAGATCACAATACACATGAAAGAGGTTCGTAGAGTACTACATAGCCTAGACGTGAACAAGGCTAGCGGTCCTGATGGTATACCAGCAAGAGTCTTGAGGAACTGTGCGCCCGAGTTGTCTTCTGTGTTGACGCGCTTGTACCGCCTCTCTCTTAAAACCAGAACGGTACCGAAATCATGGAGGGTTGCCAATGTACAACCAGTACCCAAGAAGGGTAGTCGTGCCGACCCCAGTAACTATCGACCAATCGCCATCACCTCCATACTTTGTAAAGTTATGGAAAGGGTCCTCAATGGGAAGCTGCTAGCGTACCTAGAAGCAAACGACCTACTCAGTGACCGTCAGTATGGCTTTCGCCGGGGACGATCAACTGGGGATCTTCTGGTGTATGCTACGCACTGCTGGGGCGAGGCCATCGAGAAACACGGCGAAGCCCTTGCCGTGTCGCTCGACATCTCGAAGGCTTTCGACAGGGTATGGCACGCAAGTCTGCTGAGCAAACTTCCTGCATACGGCATTCCCGTTGACTTTTGCTGCTGGATATCTGACTTCCTGAGTGAACGGTCGATCCGAGTGGTCATTGATGGCTGCTCCTCTGACCTTATCGCTATTGATGCCGGAGTTCCTCAGGGGTCTGTTCTCTCCGCGACACTTTTCCTGCTGCACATCAATGACCTTCTGGTTCCGGGTATTGTTGGGTACGCAGACGACAGCACTGTCATGGAGAGTTATGCATCCAGCGCTAAAACCAGCGGTGAAGAAGTGCGTTCATTGAGAGAGGCCATGGTGGAGCGAACAAATTCAGCCTTAAGTCTTGTCTCCAAGTGGGGTGATGAAAATCTGGTTGATTTTAACGCCACCAAAACCCAAGTGTGCCTGTTCACTGCCAAAAGGAGTCCGTTCAATCTGGCTCCTACTTTCCGGGGTGCATCTGTACCAGTTACCGACAACCTCGAGCTTCTTGGTACGAAGTTGAGTGCGAATCTCAACTTCGGTGCCTACATTGAGTCGAAAGCTCAAACAGCGGCAAAAAAGCTGGGTATCCTAAATAAGGTTAAGCGTTACTTCAAGCCAGGACAGCTTTTAGTCCTATATAAAGCTCAAGTTCGGTCCGGCATGGAGTACTGCTGTCACCTTTGGGATGGCTCAGCCAAATACCAATTAGCCACACTCGACTCTGTTGAGCGCAGAGCCAAGAGGCTCATTGGTGACGTTGAGCTGGTGGGTACCAAGCTTCATAGTTTGGCCCACCGGCGCAGGGTTGCATGTCTGTCGGTCTTTTACAGGCTGTACTTCGGTGAGTGTGCACAAGAGCTCCACGAGATCATTCCACCATCTCCCTTCTTCCATCGGGAGTCCAGACGTACTGCGGGTTATCACCCATTCCTTGTCGATGTTCCACACATTCGCACGAAGCGCTTCGCGACATCGTTTATTATGCGCACAGCCAAGGAGTGGAATTCCCTGCCTTCGTCAGTGTTCCCAAGTTCATATAACCCCAATCTTTTTAAGTCGCGAGTTAATAGGCTTCTTCTGGGTAAGCTCGTTCCATCGTCGACCTCATCTCTGTCCTCAGGACTAGATTGAGGTCAAGAGTAGACCCATATAATATAAAAAAAAAAAAAAAAAAAAAAAAATTCGCCTTTCAACAATTAAAACATGAAAATTATAGGTTACTACACTAAAACTTTCACATTGATTTGTTTGCACAGTTCGGCGCGCTTGTATGCTTTTAAACACTTAATACTCCATTAAACGCTGTTTCAAATGACTTTCGTTGGATAAAAGTAGGTACATCACAAAAGTGTTAAATTAACGATAGTGACTAGCATGTACTGAATCATACCACAAGAATAGGTACGTAACCATTTTTTGATTTTTTGGGCAACCTCTAAAATGCGACCGGTTTTTGGGTGTAAGACCGGGCAGTGTGGGATTTTAACCACACCAAAACTACCCCGGTGGTCACAATTCACACACGAGAGGTACGGAATCTACATTACAATACTCCTATTTTCAAACTCCATGAATAGACAACCGTTAAATTAATCGTTCTCTTGACGCTAATCTTGTCGCGGACGGAACCCTAAAAGTCTCGGTACGATTGTTATTGGCCTATAAAAGGCAAATAAAAGCAGTGAGACGACGGTAGCGACGGTTAAAGGGTTACTTATGGGCAGTATATGTGATTGTCCGTGCCTAAGCATTGTTGGTAACGTAACATACTTTTTTTTAAAAAAAGGTCATCCGCTACAAATTAAATGATTGTGTTTTTCTCAAATAGCGGGCTAAATACATACAATCATCGTTATAACATATATAATATAATTGGTCAAATAGTATGATAGTGACAAAATAACACAAAAATTTGCCCTAAGGCAGTAAGGCCATCGCGGGCCTGTGGACGGTGAGTAATGGGCTAGCTCGCCGTCCGTCCGTCGTATGACGACGGGCAGGCCGTGTCGACGGCGCGTTCGTGTTCCACGCGCGCCTCAAAGAGTTGTCAGCAACGGGAGGGGCCCGCAAGGGCCGGTGCCTGCCAGGGCTGCGGGACTGTTCGAAAGAGATACCGCGGCCCTGGAACATAAAGGGCCAATGAAGGAACATGGGTGGTTTTTAGTCAGTAAGAGTCTGACACTCCCTTCCGCTCCGCCCAGAGCGGGGGGGGGTCATTTGATGATTTCCCACCCACCAAAAAAAAAAAAGAAAAGGCAATGAGGCCATGGGAGATGATGGGACGAACTAAATAGGTTCCGTCAGAACGGGAAGGAGGACGCGCGGGATCACGAGAAATGTAAAGAGTAGAGGGAGTCTTTTGAAGTGGGACGTGGGACAAAACGGTTAAAAAAAAACTCTTCCCATAGTACAAATAGCCAGTAGCAGATGCTCGATGATACCGCTTTAAAATCGACAATGACCAATGGAAGGATCGAATTGTTATTATTTCTTTCTTTGCTAAAAAAAGGCTGGTGATTGCATGTTGGCGCCATTCACGAAATGAGAAAGAACACAGAGGGAATGGCCCAGATATACGAATTGTAGGTCGGGAGTTCCAACCTAGGTAGACGTGTTCATCATCATCCACGCCCTGAATTCACCCACTGCTTGGTATAGGTCTCTCTTTTGGCCAGTCTCCATGTTCCTGTGCCAGCCTCATCCAGGTTTTTCCCCCGATGGCAACTATGTCCTCTGCCCATCTTTGCCGCCGGTTGATAAAATTTTTTTTCGAAGTTCTTGTAGCCGGTTGACACACATTTTTTTCCCAGTTCATGGACGCCATTCGGTGTCAGATTACTCCACCTGTCATCACCGCGCCTTGCTAGGTGTCCTGCCCAACGCTATTTGAGTTCCATAACGCGAATTCCAATATCGAAACTTTTGTACGTCTTCGTATTTAGGCGCATTTCTTTGTGTCATTTATTTCATCACCACTGCTATTAAAACTTCGAAGACATGTGGCATCCACTGATTTGCTTTGATACTTCCTCTCTTAGAGGCACAGGTTTCCTGTATATTATATTCCCGTTAAAGTATCGGATTAATAATTCTGTGAAAAGCAGTTTGAATAGCTCGTTCACGAAGCTCGCGCGTGCCCAATTTGCTGCCTGAAATATTGAAAGAGTGTTCAATCTGAGTCTACCAGATTTCCGCAATGCTGCGGACATTAAAAATTCATTAATGGAAGTTCGGATTTCATATCTTGTTTCCTTACTGAAGATTTATCCCTAAACATCTTCTTCAACCCGTGAACAAAGTAAAATAATAAGGAATATTATTTATCATCTTCTGCAAATCTCGCAGTCAAAATTTGGTTTGCTGTAAGAAAACCCAATTCTTGGTTAAGCTCGCCATTGTACATAAGCTATATTATTGTAATTTGTATACATAAATTTGTTATTTTGTGTGCAATAAAGAATGAGAATTATCGAGCGAATTATAAAAAGGAACTGACGAGTGACGACTGATGATGACATACTGTAATACTAAACTAGGCGATCAAAAGATCGGTCGGCTGGAACTGGACTAACCATGTGCGAGCCGAGATGGTCGTAGTAGCTAAGCTCGGACAACCTGACGTAACGCGCGTGGGTCGAGCGAGCGAAGAAAGCAGTGCCACGAAAGCGGCCTGCGAGTGTGACATCCAAGTTTTGTCGTCAACGAAGCATTCTGTACCTCAAACTAAGTAACATTGCGCCACACCGGGTACACATGGGTGCAGAATGCTTCGTTGACGGCTTGTAAAGAGTCTTTTTACACCCTGTACAGACAGTGTCGCATAAGCGTTAGTCGACTTGGGTAGCGTCGAACTGCTTCAGTTTGCCGCATTTGCGTGCATTCGAGCTATGGTGAGTCGCAGTACAGTTTTAATAGCACTTCCGTTTGCTGACCTCACATAGATTACACTATCATCACTCCAGATTTTCTCACAAACAGGTACTTGACCTTTAAAAATACTATATAACTTCTTAGTGCACCATATTTATAATGCTCGGCCTCTTCAATATTATGTTATAAAACAAATCCGACCCGAAATAGGTAATTACCACCCATCGTATCGCATCTTCCCGTCGCTGCGTCATGTTGGAGTCGGCTCGGTAAAGTTAAGCTAAGCCGGGTGGCTCTCGAACCGACCTCGACCCGGATATAATTATGTTTAGGGCCCCTCGCTTCACACAACAAGAGGTTTTATACAGGGCCTACGAGACTTCGATGCAAAAACGGCTACCACGTGTTCAATACATAATTCCGAATACATATCCATTTGACATAGGTAATTAAAAAAAAACAGTTGGTTCCTAAAAAAGTGCAACGCATACACGGTCAAAATGTATGGAACAGCTGATTTTTTTAAAATTACCGATGAAAAATTTCTTTAAGAATGTGTTCGGTAAACGTGGTCAAACTTTGTACTTCGATGTTCCTTACACCCTGTATATTCTTTACCATAATTACGAGCCCTTCATTAATCAAACTCATTCACCATAAATCAAAATGGGTAGGTGCAGGTTAAGGGCATGAGGCTCGCGATCAGAGGGAACGCACATGGTCGTTGTACTTACCTGCTGTGTTACTAAATGAAAGACAAGTTTGACATTTTAATCATCACCTTAGGCCTTACCTTTTCCAAACTATATTGGGCCCCCTTTCCAGTCTAATATAATGCAGTTACATAAACATACACAATATCGCCTGAAATCCCCGAAGGGTTAGGCAGAGGTGAGCCTAATAGTACTCCCACATGTTATAAGGGACGAGCCTATTGCCATCAACTGGGCACAAATCCAGACTCCGTGGCTGCTACTGAGAAATTTCTGATGGAAAGGCTCAATAAAACTTTACCCGACCTGGAAATCGAACCCAGGAACACGAGGCAGCTATCCACCAGTATTTTAAATAGAGTAAATCCAGTTACACCTTTGGATTTCTAGGAACAACTGCTTAACGTGTTTCTTGAGGTATGGAAGACGGAGGAATCTCAATCCGTGAGTGGTCACCCATCCACGGACTTTCGATCGATCCGTAGAGCAGTTATGACTTGCCACGAGCCCCACTTCTATAGTAATTACTAGAACTTCACCCGCGATATTGTCCGCAAAAATAGTGATAGTTCAGCTAATACGAGGGCGGCACTGAAAATTTCGGGAATCAAGGAAGTGACACAACATTACTATTTAAAAATGTATTTATTGCTTTTCGAAGTATACTCCGCGAAATTTGACACATTTTTCCATACGATGGAACCAATCATTGAAGCAACCATTCCATTCGGAAGTTGGGGTCTCCAAAATGGCCGTTTTGTAGGCGTCTACAGCTTCTTCAGGTGATGAAAATCTCTGACCACGCAATTTATTCTTTATTTTAAGGAAAGTATAGAAATCATTAGGGCTTAGGTCGGGGCTGTACGGCGGATGGTCTAATAATTCTATGTTTTCTTGCTCTAAAAACTCTTTTGTTCTGTGCGCGGTGTGAGAACTCGCATTGTCGTGATGGAGGATGATGCGGCGGTTGCAGTTCTCTTTACGGAGTTCAGAAACGACCTGTGGCAAGCAAATGCTAGCATACCATTCTGCATTAACCGTTCTTTGTCCCTCAAGAGGAATAGTCGCAACATGGCCGGTTTTGGAGACAAACGTGGCCACCATTTTTTTTGCAACACTCCGTGAACGAACAATTTTTGCTGGCTTTAACTCATTTTCGAACACCCAAACTCGTGACTGGTTTTTTGTTTCGGGTTCTTACGCGTATATCCAGGATTCGTCACCTGATACGATGTTGTATACAGCATTTGAGAATCCTGCGTGGAATCTTTTGAGAGTTCTGACGCACCAAGTAACGCGAGCCGCTTTTTGCTCTTCACAGAGCGAATGCGGTATCCATCGGGAAAACAACTTTTTTACAACTAATTGTTCATGCAAGATTATTTGTATTTGACTCATGCCAATGTCTAAAGTTGCCTGAATTTCGCGGTATGTCACATGTCGATCTTCCTCAATCAGCTTACGCACAGCATCAACGTTTTCTTGGGTGACTGCAGTTTTTGGACGACCTTGACGGGGATCATCACTGAGCTTGACACGTCCACGTTGAGATTCAGCAAACCAGCGATAAATTGTGGTTTTGGATGGGGCTTCATCACCAAATGCAGAAATCATCCGGTTAACACACTGTTATTGTGTTAAACCACTTCGAAAGTCATAATAAATCATCGCTCTTGAATTTTCTCGAGTCAATTCCATTTTCTCAACGACTAAACAAGTTTGACAAAACCTTGTGACAAGACCGAGAATCTTTTTTTAAATAAATAAATGGTATTCGATTTTTAAAACCAAGGACTTTTCAATTAAAAAGATTTTAATATGACAGGAACAGTGGAAATATTCCATTCCCGATACTTTTAGTGCAGACTGCGTATGCATGATATAATTATATAATTTATAGCATAATATCACCCACGAATATGTAGCTTTCTGCCAGTTCCAACATTATTTGTAAGTTTGACATTTGCATGTGTCAATTTAATCTCTGAGATTAAAAAACAGACTTTACAGACAAATACCTCTTTATAATACTGTCAGTAATTAAATCTGAAGGAAAGTTTTAATGATTTGACGGTAAGTATACCGTCTGGCATCAAATATTGTTTAGACAGTTCATTGTAAGGTAAGCGCAGATTCAATTTAAGCTGGTCAGACTGTCCAACCAGTAGCCACTTATCTAGATCGGAATCGAATACCCGACATGGCTGTTGGTCCCAAGCCAGAATAGCATCTTCTGCCAAACTTACAACCAGCCGTGCTATCAGTATCAATTTATACCTTAGTGCTATCGGAATAAAGCTAGTTAGTATAGAGGAACAAAATTATGGTAAATACTACATTTTAAACTCTATCGCTTTGCAATTATGCTGAAGCCCGTCAGTTAGTACAGTCAACAGCAAAAGTAGATTCAAAAGTATGTGATTGTAAATTAAAGGCAAATAATACACACAGTTCTGACGCGAACTCCGTTCATTAGTATTGAATTTCTGATTTTGATCATCTACTTTTGCTGTTGACTGTACGATCAAATCAAATGAAATCAAATTAAATCCATTTATTTGCCAGAATGTAGGTTTTCAAAGTGCGATCTTAAAACTATAAAGGCCCCTCTACATTCAATGTAAATGGAATGTAGTAAGTAGGTGCCGAGTGTTTATGTATGCAGATGACATGTGTGTGGCTTATGCTTCGAGGGATATCTCGGAGGTGCAACAGTACGTTCAAGAGGACTTTGAACGTATCACCAAATGGGCACATGACAACGGAATTATCCTAAATCTGACCAAGACAAAATGCATGCATCACTCGCCACATAATCTACGAGCAAAAACTGTACGCGAAAGGGATCTTGATGTAATAGGTCATACATACGAGTGCCTGCATCGGGATAAGGTTAATTGCGTATGTGGGAAATTGGAGTATTTTAGCACATTTAAATATTTAGGCCTTAATATTGATTCAAATTTTAATTGGAAAACGCATGTGACTGACATTTGTAACAAGTTAAGATCTGTATTGGGAAAATTCTATCAGTTAAACAAAGTGGTGAATAAACAGACGCTATTGATTGTTTATTATGCACTTGCTGACTCACTAATTAGTTATGGACTTATTGTGTATGGGCGAACGTTTAAAACTTATTTACAAGACATAAAGAAAATACAGATAAGACTACTCAAGTTCCTAGTTAGCAAAAAGGTTAAGAAAAAATGTAACAAAGAATATGAAAAATTATTCCCCATTTGTAAAATCCTACCTATAGATAAGAAAGTTGATTATTTGATAAGCCTAGAACACTATTTTAGTGAAGAGTATAAAGTTCCTATTGAAAATAAATATAATACAAGTGTAAGAGAGAAAAGACTAGTTCAACCAAAAATAACAAATTATTATGGGGAAAGAATTTCAAAGTATTTAGTACCAAAAGTATTTAATAAAGTAGATATGCTAAGACACATTCCTAAATTAAGTAAAGTTATGTTAAAATCAAGATTAAGGAGTTTATGTCTCGGTAACGAGGATTCAGCCGTTACCGAGAAATAAATTCACATCTTATAGTAAGAACTGTAACAGTAACAGTTGTGTAATAGTTTTTAAGGTCAATTGTTGAATAGATTATTTGTATAACATGTGTATGTAAAAACAGGCGCCTCTCGCCATCAAACTAAAAAGTTTGGCGAGTAAATTGTAGAACAAAAAATATGTATGTTTGAGAAGAATAATAATAAAAAAAAATAAAAAAATCTACCATTCCATATGGTGTGTAATTTTAACCTGCACAAAGGTACATTCAAATATTCAGCAACCACAAATAAGATCTCATACATGGATATATAGGAACAAATTAATTAATTAATTGATGTCCAAATTATACCTATGTCATTTCAAGAGATAAAGTTTAATAAAATGTCAGATTAAGTATATATAAATAACTGTAAATTGGAATTGATAATGTCATAACTATTAATTTGAACATCAATTATTCTAAGGTACATACCAATATTGATTTTTGTTTCCCTCTCCGTAATCTGCCATGTATTCATTAAGATTATAAAAGCCTTTCTCTTTTAACCATTGCGTTAACTTTTTTTTAAACGAGGAACGATGATAAGCATTTTTGATTACCATTTTGAATCTTATCTCTTAGGCCTACGGTGGAAATTGGAGGTTGTAAGGACAGAGTTCAATGCAATCAATTCCTCCATTCTTGGGAGCTTGCGGCCAAAGTCAACTTTACACGCTCCAAGACTATTTTAAGGCTAGGCAGATGATGATGAACGCCTGCGGAATTTCTCTAGCTAATTAAATTTGAACCTGTGCAAGGGAACTAGAGACCACATCGCCGTATCTTGAAATCTATTAAGTTTTCTTACTAACATGACCGCAAACCGAAAACCGCAACGACGGATCATATAATTTTATAGTACATACTTACTTGACTCCTATATTTTCCTTAGACCCTCAGACGTTTTATACCTATGTAAAGGCCAACAAAATCGTTCCATAGATAATAAAAATTGGTTTTAAGACTGTCCATATAATCTAAGAAAAGAATCCTGAATTGTGTACAGCTATACCTAATAAGTAGATGGCGTTCCTACAATATGAGTTAGTAATAATTATAAATTAATAAGTTAATACTTTAGACCTATGAAAGACCCTACGCGGTCTGTATGCTTGTCAGTCTGTGTGTCACAGGGCTGTATCTAATCCAACAAGAAGGCAACACTTTTTTTTTGTTTTTTTTGCATAATGACCAACAGGGGTGCCACATCACCCCAAAACTTGAACCTTGAGTTGGCGTAGCGTAGTACGCTGTTTCATTAGAAAACGTAGCCGGCTTATACTGATTTTGTAAACATGGGGCACAATAGCAGGCTGTTAACTATCAGTTGATTACTACCACTTACAAGAAATGTCAACTAATGTATGTTTGCGAACACGGAAAACGTACATTATGGATAATGTGCTGTTTTCTGATTTTATGCGAAACATTATTAGTTGTTTTGTGCTTGACTGGGTTGTGGAGGTAAGATAGGCAGTAGCTCCACTTAAAATGGTATTCAAGACTAAGACTGGAAGCCCGACTGGAAGCTGGCTGGACTGGAATGATGTAGTTTTTATTTATTTTTTATTCCTTCAAAATTGCCGTCGAGTTTGTATGGTTTGCTGAATAGACGTGAGAATTTGGTTGTAGTATGATAGATGGAAATATTAGGCCTTAGCCTAAGTGTGTTTTTTTTTCACACTATTAAATAGTAGGGTATTCTTCTTTTAAGTATTCGTGCCGCCTGTAACATTATCTCTTAAAGAACTAAAACTTCCCCACATCCACGTCTTTGTCGGGGTGGAAGGACAGACGTCGCTTTGGCTGCACGCAGTTAGGGTATTAAAACCCCTATGTCCCCTAACTATCTTACTTAGGTCCAACTCCAATGTATCTGGTGTTACAATGTAATTTTCAACAATTCCCTAAGAAGTACTTGATAACAGTTACAGACAGGACTAGAGAGATATAAATTAGATTCCTACCCGACTGCAAGCGGCTGTAAATTAGCTTTCAGTTATACTGACAGTTAAATTGGACTGCGCATTTGTTTCAAGTACCTAGTTACTTGTTGGTTTTGTTTCTACTGTATCAGTGAACTGTATTTAATGCTTACACTTAACACTTCAGTTTCTAATGATCCGATGTTTTTTAATCATCCAATTATAAAAATTCTTTCACAGGCAGAAAGCTACATTATTCGTGGGTGCTTAGAGTCGCACGAATGCACCTCGAAAGGTGAGCAAGAGTTGTGATTCACTTTGCAAATATATTATAAATTATATTTATATCATGCAGCCGAGCTATCACAGTTTTTGCGGATATAGTCGCGGTCGAAATGTTAGTAATTTGAAGAAAATAAAACTACTCTTTTTTAATTTTTTTTTTTCTTTTTTTTTTTTTCTATTCGATTTTCAATTTTTTGAGCACAGGATGAAATACCTCGACAAGACGTGACCATTGGCTGGACTGCAGCGAATGCCAATTTACTTCGTAACGGCACTCACGTCAACACTCTGCTCGAATCGAAGCTACGTGCGGTGAGTTTAAACTTCAAACAAATAAAGAGACTGGCTGAAGCCTTTCCGCAGGCTAATTCGATTTTTTCAATGGGGAAGGCAGCTGTGAAACTCATGCTGCTAGCATAGTTACTTCCAAGCATCGTTATTGGTTGAAAATCTGTTTGTAGTGTCACCTCATTGGTCAGATTGGGACTTCGTTATGGTCATGCCATCAACATTAAGCTCTCCCATCAAAAAACGAATTCTTGATTTTTCTATCCTAAATACGACGTTTTAAATTCTAAAAATTTACATGTTAAACTAGTTTTTACAAAAAAGAACCTTTGTTCTCATTGGTCAAGTGGTCGCAAGCGCGACGGCTCAGCATGATATCCTGGGTTCGATTTTATCTCAATTCCTTTATTCCTTTTAGTTGTACAATAATGAGAGTCTTCACATTCAAATAGCTAGCTGGCCATATTATCAGCTCTCATTAAAGTGTAAGTTTCAGTAGTACTCTAACAAGAAGTACACATCGGAACTCCTCTTATAGATTTCTGGACTATGGCCTTGACATTTGCAAAAAAAATACCAGTATCAGGCTATCTCGAAATTAGATAAATTTTAACGATTCCAAAACGTACATCAGAAAATACTAAGTGTATGACGATTTGATAAAGCATGAATTTAAAGGTCGTATATAATTGTAAAGTGAATTGAATGAGATTTCCTTAAAACTTCTGTTACCAGCCCATACTGTCCCTCTGCTGAGCAAATACCTCCATTTCTTCTATATGACGATCCCGCACTGCGGTATTTCCAAAAATACAAAAAGTCCTTCAGCGACATCTATAACGCAAGTTGAGAACTAAAAACCCTGCATTGCGCTTTCAAAAGTATCCGTGAGATAAGCATAATTATATAACAAGAAGCCAAAAACTCAAATCATCAATACAACCCTCAATGTTCATTTATTCCCATTCAATGACTTTTTCATGAAAAAGTAATTCAAGTGGATTAAATGATTGATGAATTTAACGATTATAACTCTTTAAAGCCATTTTTATTACGGTCGCGAATAATATTTTAATTAACATTGAACCACTGCACTGAAACTGCTCAGCAAAATGCAAAAAAAAAACTTAAGAAAATGTATAGTTCGCGGGCTAGCCTGGTGCTACCCCCAATAGAAGGTACGGATCCGTAATGTCGTATCTATTGGCAAGTATAAGCAACACTAGAAGGTATATCGCTGAGAAATGCTGCAGTGTTCTATTCATGAATTGCCTCGTTATCGACAAACTGAATTATTAAACTGAACTATCTATTACAACTAGTGATGGGAACTGGGTTCTCACTGTCGATATCGATACAGTAATTGGAGTACTTCGTTTTTTCAGCGTTTTTGGGAAATCTTGAATTTTTGGATTCGTTTACCGTCTAGATACAATATCTTCTTGGATTCCTGCCTTCATCTAAGGATTTTATGTACAGAACAAAGCAACATTCAGCAGAAATTATTCCTTAGAAATGACACACTAGATAATAGAATATTACATACCCGTTATACCCAGACGGTTAGTCAGAGATATATCTATAGTACACCTACATTAAAAAAACGAAATGAATCTCGGCTCATAAATAATCTTCTTATACTCCATAACGAATCGATGCATAAGTAATTTTAATAACGAAAATAATGTGACGTTCGACAATTACATTAATATTGTGAAATGACCCAATTACGTATAACGATCGACATCAACCTTTCATGTCAAAAATTAAGTTATTTACATTATTTCCTTTACTTTGGATAACGTGTCGAAATACGGTTTAATCAATATAAAGCATGTGATGTCGCTCTCACGTTGTTAAACATCGATTTACGCTTAATATTATTTATTTATTCATATTTAATGACAAAAAGCCTCAAAGGGTTCCAAAGCACCAAACAATATAACAACAATGTGTGCATACTCATGTTTCTGACAAATAAATGAACTCTGAACTCTGAACAATATTTTTAACGCTCGGCCTAATCCTATTCCTATCCTAAGTAATAAGTAAATAAATGGGAAAATAAGTTAGTTTTTTGCATTTTCACGCCTAAACGACTGAACTGATCATCCTGAAATTTTGCATATACGTTGTCAGGTGTACAGAAACGCACATAGGGTACCTTTCATGCCCAAAAAAGTACTGTTGCCGAGGAAAACCTCAATATCGTTCTTATGATAATAGATGGCGCTACGTGTCTTTCGAATCATGAATAAATAATATTATTATAAAAACTTTAGTAGTGCGAATTGATTGTCAAATTCTTAATTTGAAATTATGTCAACTTACACTCAACAGCAAAAAAAAAATGTTTTTCATAGTCTTTTAATCAAAAGTATCTGGAAGCCGACCCTAACATAGTTGGGAAAAGTCAAGGCCGACGATGAGTTTGTTAATGAAAAACTAAAAAGCAACCAATAGAAAGCCATTGGTGATACGTCAAGGGTGTCACACCACAAGTTCAAACCTCCGGGCTTCTAATAAGAAGATCCTATCGAAAAACCCGATAACACTTTGTACGACGCGGTAGTGAAACCCAGGACACATTATAAAACAGGGTTATCACGGAAAATAAATCGACTAAATTAGGGAATTGGAGGATCTCAATTGTCATCAACTTCCCTAAGATTGTTTCGCAATATTGAGTAGTTCCAAAAGTAATTGAAATTGCTGCTATTGCCTACTTCAAAAGAAATCAAAATATAAAATAATGATTAAAAAGCTGAAAATATCGATACATTTCAAGACCATCCCTAATATTTGCTACAGCCACGTTGAAAGTACAAGGCGATCCAATTATCCGCCTTGACCGGTTCATTTATCCGCATTGTGATTATTCTTACTGCTTTGCAAAGGATAATGACATTGGCTTCCATAAATCAATTATGTAGTAAGTGTTTATGAAAGAAACCTAACCTTGAAATTAATAACAACTAAGTAGGCGAATTATATTAAACAAGCTAAACCGCCAAAGGAATTTTTCATCAGTAAAAATTACAAAATTCTGTTGGAGAGCAAGAGGGCAGTGGTAACGGCCTCGACTTACCGAGTTGTATAATGTGGGTTCGAGCCCAGGGCCTGCAGTCTCGACATAGATACCGACATTGTCGCAAACTTTCGGTCGCTTATACGAACGAAAAAATTCGGTTACAATAACGCTGTTTGCGAGAAACGCATCTTGGATGTTAAGACTTGCATGTCTCGCAAGCATCGTTATTGCAACCGATTTTTTCCGTTCTTATTAAGCGATCGAAAGTTTGCGATAGTGTCAGTATCTATGTCGAGACTGCCGGCCCAGGCAGGATCATTAAATTACACTTTATTTCAGAGTTTCTGTCTATAGTTTTGTTGGTATTTTAGAGTTAGTTACAATGGTGCTTATAAATACGTTAGTATTAACAATATAATTATTTATTCAGACTTATTATAGTCCCCACCCAGTGTGTTTGGAAAAGATAGTCCGGAATGGCAGCAATTATCTACAAAGTCAAGTCTTAGAAGTATCGTAGGCATGTGACATCTGCCAAGCCACTGGGCAAGCGTGGTAAAATATTGCCCATTCTTTCTCATAGAGGCCTGTGTCCTAGCTGTGGGAACATGATGCTACTTTACATACTTTCATCCCCTTCTTCAGCCTTTAAAGAGGATATTCGTTTTTTAAATCATTCCTCTTTGCCCACCTTAATTATAAAACGATTTTTTTTTATAAATATTCATCCCTAATTAAGACGAAATTATAAACAAAAATAATCATCTTCTAACAGGAGGAGGTTCATCAATTCATCTGGGTGTTTTTTGTTGTGTGCATTTTCAGCGATATCTTCGACAATCGTAAACTGATTTCGATGATTCTTTTTTTGTTTGAAAGGATATTCGTTTCGTAGTCCCGTTCTTTGGTGAAGCTCTGATGCTGACCTTCGAAGATAGCCATTAGAACTCTTCAATAATAGAAAGCCAATCTGTCGTGAGTGCTGCAATCGACTGGATATGTATTACTTACACAATTCCATAATGTAAAATTACGCTTCAGGTATGCGAAAGAGATACCGCGGCCCTGTAACATAAAGGGCAAAAGAAGGAACATGGATGGTTTTTAGTCAGTAAAAGTCTGACACTCCTTTCCGCTCCGCCCAGAGCGGGAGGAGTCATTTGAAGATTTCCCATCCGAAAAAAAAAATGGTTTGTTTAGAACGGGTGCAATACCTCCAAATTTCACCCGTTATCTTTAAGTTAAACATGGGAGTTTAACATAACTGTCGGAATGTGCGTTGTACTTTTATGTACACTTCTACCCAACCCTTTGGGGATTGCAGGCGTGATGTTATGTTATGTTTAACTCCCATTACATTAGGGATAAGCCTATTATTGCCATGCTATGATTAAAAAAGGTTAAAGCCATGACATGCATTGTTAATTTGTTAACGTAACGTAAAATTAATACATAATCACAAAATGTAGGTTTCTTACAACTAAAAAAGGAATAATAAAAAAACTATGAAGTCTGTTTAATTTTTCCAAAATAGTTTTTTTTTAATATTAAGTAGAGATCAATTTGATTGAAATATTGATCAACCAGCGACGTTGACCACTGTTTATTTAAGAGTGTATCCGTAATAAAATGATTCAATCATTAGCCTTTCCATCAAAGAAACGGCAGATAGCAGTGACCACATACTTCGCTTACAAAGTGACCACACCGCTATAAACCACAGCCGGAACATCAAGAAGATGCGCTAAAAAGTACGGCTGTTTTTAAATCATCGAATTTTATAGAGAGCGTAAAGATAATTTTTGATCAAAAATCAAAATATTTTATTTCACATAGGCCTACATGCACTTATAAAACGTCGAGAAAAAGGTGCACGGTTCGGGTTGGTCGTTTCCTATGGACAAGAACCGACAAGAAACTCCATGGTTACTCTTTTAAAATGATTTGATTTTACAATATTATCATGTTACAGCATTAGTACTTAAGTATGGGGGGACAGCATAGGCCCGACAATAAGTCGTTGCTTACTACACAAAAAACGGAAAACAAGAACTGATATGTCTCGGAAATAAACTTACGCCTTATGCCCTTGGCAGAAACCACAGAACGCTGCCTGCCTGCTAAAACCCTGCTGTTCAATCCTAAACCCCTCTCTTATATTAAAGAAAGTTTCAAGTTCCTTCATGACACACATAATAGACATCTGACGTCATCGGAAAACTTGAAACTAGAGATACCGGTGCATTCATTCATTTAGTTTCTACGACAAATCTTTTACAGTCGGCTGTACGGCCATAGAATGCCTTGCCCGTGTCAGTAAGGCGCGCTCAATTCTTGTCTACTTTTAAAATTATGATCAAAAAGCACTTGTAACTTTTAAAGGTATAATAAAAAAGCACATGTAAATAGCAAATTCGTTTTTTTATTCCAGATGCGAATTAATGCAAATTATACCTAAGGTTAGTAAACCAATAATTATAAATAGTGTTCTATGTTGATAACAGTTTTATGCTATTAATTTTGTTTCATTTTTTGTTAAATTTTAATGTAGGAAATAATTGATACTTTAAAAATATTCGTATGAACTAGTGGTATCAATGTTTTCAATTATTGTCGTATTGTCGGCGGCACCTTGTATAAATACATGCTTTTATGAATGTATGTATCTATGTATTTTAATAATGGTACTACATGGGTACTACCCATTACACACTGTAGTACAGTATTGTCTCTCCTCCTCCTTTAAATTCATCCAAAGGTTGTCTTGAAAAGATCAGTTTTAGCGATAAGACCGGCCATTGGTCACCCTATTTATATGTTCCAAATTATTGTCATACCTGTAATGTGTATGGTGTACACAATAAAGAGTCTTCTATCTAAGTAACAACCACTAGGTGACATAAAAACCCCATTATTTTTTCTTTCTTTCATAAAACGATGGTCTATTTGACGATTACATGCTCATGAAGACCTTAAATATTGAGGTCTTTTTATAAGGGACTTTAGTCGTACGTCAAAAAGTAGCAGCTATTATTTGTCGAATCGAATTTAATGACAGCAAAATTAATTTAGGTGTATTTTGTATCTGTCCGAGCATCTCATTTGATGCCGTTCGATCGCATTATGGGAGAGAGAACGACCACGTGGGGTAACATTTTGGAAACTTTCAAAACACAAAAACGCAAAAAATAGAACTATAAATACAACTATAGCCATAATTTAAATACCCCTGTATCCAGATATCTACAAAAATGTCTCCATAAAACTGGTTTTCGCTTGCATATTCTACTTATTATTATTTATTCCTATAAACACCATATTAAATTTTAAACACAAAAGATATAAAGCAAGAAAGCCACGACAATTCTGATTATATATCGTGTTCCCCCAAAATTAGCTTTGAAATCGAAATTAATCGAATTTTCAAGTCATTCTGCCTAATCGTGCGGAAACCTCGTTTGAACTTCACACGAAGTCAATTTGTGCGTAAATCGAAGGTGCAGAGCATCCAGGGCATGCCAGGGGCTCTGGCGATCAATCTTCGGCCCTCGATTCTTTGCAACTGCAGCGCGATACAAGTATAGTAGGAGGATCGGCTTCGCCGCACGGCATTCGACGTCCCGCCGCCAGCGAAGCTGCCCGCTTACCAGGTACGTTCCGTAACACGTCTTGTTCTTGCTTCTACGTACGTTTTAAAGTGTATTTAAACATTCAGAATCAGTAGAACGAAAATAACTGAACTTTAATTTATTTGAACAGAAATTTTTTCTACAAAATTATGACATTAAAAAAAAGTTGTCGGTAAATTTTAAAAGTGTTGGATTAATTTTTCTTTTCCTTTAAGAAGTGTTGATAAAAAGTTTTGAAAGTCGACAAATTAAATGTTTACTGTCGTAAAGTCTTACTGCGTATTACGAAGTTCGTCATGAGACCGGTAGAGCTCTCTAAAACTTTACTCTAAGATCTTTGTCTTGTATTCTGTTGTGAGGAAAGACGCTCGCGTGGGTTTTCCTTATCGAAAAATTTATGTAACGGTTACTGACAAAATTATAAAAGTAATTTAACTTAGTAGGTAGGTCTTTTTATAGACTTTTGTGTCAGTACTTCGGCCTGATTGTAATTTTCTTAAATTGAAATAATATTGCGATCGGATTTCTTATTTTTATTTCGTTTCGGTACAAGCTCGAATTTCGTGCCGTTGTGGACCATTGAGTCAATCAGAAAAAGGCGTGATTCCCTTAAATATTTCACTTCTAAATTTTAAAATAATTCTTTATTGAATGTTCTTAAATTGTAAATTATTCGTTGGTCAGAAAACTGCATAAAAATATTTCTTAAAAATATTTAGAGCCATTTTTAACCCATCGCGTGACGACAAAGGTACGTTCTGTTAAAACAGTTCTAAGTCAACAATAGAGGTACTCTAGAGAGTTAAATTTCAGTACACATGGCCGTAGTTATATATCCGTAGTATCGCACTGCTATGTAGGGCGGGTTACGCAACACGTTGTAAGGGATTTTATTGCAAACTTGTAGAACGTTCTTGGCTTAAGATCTTCTTCCACCTATGCGCATTAATAATGATAGCAGTTCGCGTAACCGTGTCGTTATTAGTCTTCGAGGTATATTATGGCATAGTTCGGTTTTTATGCGCATAATATTGCAATAAATTCGGTAAGGGATGCGATCGATTCCGTTCGGGCTGTTTAAAAATATCGAGATCCAATATTAATGTGGTTTGGCCATAAATAAATTGTCGTTTTATATATCGAGCGGGCAAAGGGTTAGGTGAAACGTGGAATGGCATTTTTTTACAAACCCAAGGTTCTCGGTGGTTATTTTTGCTCTGTGAAGGATTGTATACTACTCAATTCTCACAATGAAATCTGTGCTCAGCATTGCTACTTCAAATGAATATATCATTAACTTCGTTCGATATTTTATAATTAAATCGCTGTCAATCAAAAATATGGCAGATTAAAAACGTTTTTTTTATCTCAAGTATAGTTATTGTACTTGAGAAGTAGTCAAAACGATTTCTTTCGGTAATTGGTACATATTATTATAGCAAAAAAAATGTCGTATACCATTTAGTAGTTTAAAAATATTTTTTGCTATGTCAAATTATCTTAACTTAAACGGAAAGACTTCCACGGCTGCATATCCGCTTCTGTAAGGTTTTATCAAATATTAGGGTTAATTAGGTATCTTCTATCAATCAATTCCGACTGCCGCAGTTTACTGCAAACTGCGCCAGAACACCCTGTAGGTATAATTCTATACACAAAATTGTTGGGATATCGACACACAAACGGCTACTACGAATTCCGTACAAAGTAAACCATAGATACCATACCAAGATTTTTTTTTCGGTAATTAAAAAAAGGGCTGCTTCATACATTTTGACTGTGTAGGTTTTGCACTTTTGTAGGAAACAGTAGACTTTTTTAAATTACCGATGAAAAATTTAAAAGTGGAGGGGTTCGGAATAATGTACCGAATACGTGGTATCGTTTGTGCGTCGCTGTCCGTTCCACCCTGTATATAATTATATTCTTTTTTACCCTACACGACATTTTCAAGCTGTTTTCACGATAACATTTTTTTTCTGGGCGCTGTGTACATTTTGATATGTATAAATACACTAAATATTAAACTTGCATTTAATAAAGAAATTTTGATGCTAACCCAAGTCGCAATCGAAAAGCGAAAAAGGGGCGGGACGCTAGCTTATGAATAATTTAGAAAGAAAATTATTTATTGGGAATCGCACAGGAAAATAATTACATAAACTTAAAAATGAAACAGAAAACTTAAAAGTAAAATAATCCTGTTTTACCCAGTTACTGGACTATGTAGGTCAGATAGGCAGTCGCTTCATGTAAAACACTGGTACTCAGCTGCAGCTGGTTAGACTGGAAGCCGACCCCAACATAGTTTGGGAAAAGGCAGATGATGAGTCCAGTTTCAGGCCAAAAGGCCCTAACGTCAGCACGGAGCTTCAATTTTTAAAAATAATATACCATTAAACCGTACAACATAATATCACATTGATTTAAATATTAGACCGTAATATCTACTATGCTTTCATAGCCAAGGTAGTTAGTTTCAGTATGTTCTTCATTGCTATTAGGTATTTCTCAATGCTGTCATACAAATTGATCACTTACGTGTAACACGGATTACCATGATATAATAAAAATGGGCTCACTTGGATTCAAAATAGAACGGAGAAGAAACTCCATGGCCATTCAGTCAAGTCTGACAATCAGTATTACCAAAGGGTATCGTGTTACCCAGTGCTAACTGGGTTGTGGAGGTCAGATAGGCAGTCGCTCTATGTAAAATACTGGTATTCAGCTGCATCCGGTTCGACTGGAAGCCGACCCCAACAGAGTTGGGAAAAGGCTAGGCAGATGATGATGATGATTTCAAAATCCTTCATTTTATTTTTGTGTGAAGAAGCTAGATGGATAAAATACTTCTTAAAATAAAAATAATACTAAATAATTCTTAACTTAAAATTATAGGTATGACAAAAAGAAGCAAGATGAAAAATATCCTTTACATTCACCAATCACCCCCAATACAATTTTATCTAATTAATTATTTTTACGACACAAAGCACCTTTTGTTCGATTTGTACGCCTCGTTTTCCTCGAACTTTCAATTTAATTGGATTGCAAGTACCGACTCAATTTAATTGAAAAAAAAGAGACGTTACTACCGGTAAATGGGCTTAAGCCTTGAGTTCGAAGTTAAATTTGTAATAATGACTGCAGTACTAATTAGCGACGTAGCTTCTGCTTTTTAGGGTTCCGTATCAAAAGGTTCAAGCCACACTTAAGTAGTTCTATTGCCTCTCTTAATTTTTATTTGTAATTTTAATTAAAATAATTTTCATCAAACATTTTGAAATAAATAATTTTATTTCTATTATAATAAATTCATCGATGAGTAGTTGTAAATTTTGGTCTACACTTGGATACAATTTTATCATCTGACTAGGTTTTAACAGATATACAGTACTCTAAGCGAGAAAACCATTCACGAAAGTAGTCACAGAAATGCTTCGTACTCACTTATCACAATTTCTCACGTTTCTATCACTTATCAGCCGTGATAGCCGCGATGGGACCCATTTTCTCTCGGTTATGCAATCACTCATCATCTGCCTAGCCTTTTTCCAACTACGTTGGGGTGGCCTCTAGTCTAACCGCATGCAGCTTTCCATTGCTTTTTTTTACATCGGCCCCGGTCCAGCGTATAGAATAAATAGAAAGATCTTCTTTAAAATATAATTCTAAATGTTTTTTTTGCACATGAATTTCCATCAAAGAATTTTTAGGCCATTGTGTTTTGAAATTTCAAATAAAATTTTCAAGTACCCAAAGCAGCAGCTGCTACCATGATAATATTTTAGTGGACGGGCGGTGCATTGAGCTTTCATCGAAAATTAAATTTGCAAAGTAGGTTTCGCATTTTGTTTCGGAAATAATCTTTTAGACGATGTTGGAAAGTACATAACCTGTTTTGGTGTAGATATGGTGACAAAATAGTGGTTTCATTAAAACAAAGTGTATCGTATGTATTATTTTATCTTAAATACTAACTAAGCACACAGCCAAACCTGACAGGGTTTTACTTCTTGACAAAACATTGAGATTTCTTTTTATGTATATAAGATATACTTATTTGCTCAAACATGTGTACACACACAATAATAAAAAAATCGTTCAGACATGTTTGCCACATACTAGGGCGTTCAAATGTTTTGAAAATCTAAAATTGTGATTTTTAATATAATATCATATTTTTAGAGTATAAGTTTAATTCCAAACATACGGAACCGATCTACATAATATACTTTATATATCCCATAGAGCCGCGTTTCAGTGGCTCGGATTAGCGGACGACCTTAATGCAGATTTTCCTTCATCCGAAAATAAATATGGAAATAAAATCAAAAAATGTACCTTCATTCATAATTCTATTCAATCTTTTGCTACTGAAATGAATTTTCCATCTGCATTTTCAATTTATTCGGTTTCCATCATTTTTCTATCTACTTTCGAATCATTTGCGAGAGCTTTTGTAGAATTGGTAACTTACTTATTAAGTTATTACATTTTCGATAGTCGCTGCTTGAAATCCTGCCGCGATCGTATCAATGATTGAATTTTAATGAATGAACAACACGCAACCAGCAATTTCTGGATACTTCGCTCAAGAATACGGTTTTTCAAACTTTATAACGAAGTAAGACTTAATTGCCTATACTTGAGGATTCTCCGAACAGTTTTCTTTTAATTAGCTATTAAGGGTGTGTAATTGATTTCATGAACATAGGTATTGATTCGTATTACCTCTATAAAAGTAGTTTGCAAACATTTTAACATTTGTGCGTATGCTACCATTCGATAAATTGTACAAAGTGGTATAATTTGAGCAGTTGAATGATAATTATATTATGATGGATCCCGAATAAGTAACATTGAACAAAAAAAATGATGCACGTCTACTTCAAGAAACGTTGGTAATCTTTCTGTTAAAAAAGACTCCAGACCTTCTTTGAATTGTAGTGCTTTAAAATACTTAATCAAAAAATTTACAAACGCACTAGTCGCCACTACAATTTTTGAAAGCTGCCCTCAATTTCTCTAGGATGCCATCATCAGATCCCGGTTTCCTTATCATGGGACCACCCTTGAAGTATCTCCTTTCCAACAAAAAAAAACAAATATCAAAATCGGTTCATAAACGACGAAGTTATACGCGAACACACTTAAAAAAAAAACATACGGTCGAATTGAGAAACCTCCCCCTTTTTTGAAGTCGGTTAAAAAGGTTTAATAAACATGTTATGTTACATAGTGTGGATTACATCTGCTTAGCCTTCTGCCAGCTGCTTCCAGTCTATCCGGATTCAGCTGAATACCATTACATGAAGCGATAGCCTATCTGACCTCCACAGTGGCTGGATAACACGATACCCCTTGGTAAGACTGGTTGTCCAACTATCGTGCACATGTGCCACAAAAAAGCTACTGTGTCAAATATTCAAGAATGACTATCAGCACTAACAGCTTAACGGGTTTGCCAACCTTCTGGTTACAGAGATCCATACATCCATCCCACAACCACTGAACTTGCATGCACCCTTTTTTTTCGGATGGGAAATCATCAAATGACTCCTCCCGCTCCGGGCGGAGCGGAAGGGAGTGTCAGACTTTTACTGACTAAAAATCATCCATGTTCCGTCTTTTGGCCTTTATGTTCCAGGGACGCGGTATCTCAACTTGTATGCACCCTTTAGCAATTTTTTTTGCGTGCGTTACAATGCGCGTTTTTCCTACCAAAACTAAATAGCACATTTCCCAGAATATTTTTTTGTTGGACGTTACTAATGCTCAGATAACGGCCATGTATGTTATGAGTCTTTTAAATCTTATTTATCCGACGTAACATTGCTTCCTTTCTGGTCATTCCTTTACAAAGCCCCTAAGTGCTTCTATTCACGCCGAAAACACTCGATATTTCACACCATAACCATTAAAAGAACGAAGATAATTTATCTGAAGGACAGAAAGGGGCCACGAAAAATATTGGCACAGTTTGATAAATTAAAGGTTCCGTTCAACAAGGATATAATGTTAAAAATATTAAGTCAACCCCTAGGGATGTGGCAAAAGATTGCCAGAGATAAGACATTAGTCAGGGAGCTCGTGCGAAATTTATGAACTGTCAAGGAATTCTAAAGAAATTCAGAGAAACGTGTCGTGTTTAAGGAACTGAATAAAAAGTTTGAGGGAAAAGAAAAGAGCAATTAAACTCGGCTAAGCGAACATGGGATTACGTATTTATACACCCTTTTTGTGCGTTAAGTTTTATTTTTAATGACAGTGTTGATAAACAGTTTTGAGCTTTGTGAAAAAGTAAATGACGTTTAAAAGTGTGACAGTTGATTCGTAAAATTAAAGCAAAATAACGATTTTGCGGGATCTTTATCGTTTGAATAGGTACTGTGTTTATCGTAATATCTAGTTTAGTAACTTTCTTTAACAGCTTTAATTTTAAAATCAAAAAGTGTGATACTTTATTTATTTGGACTTAACCATTTTTTTTATATTTTATCATTGGGTGGTTAATACAAGCCTGTCTAGCGGTAACTGGTCACCGTCCCCCATGTATATGTACTTACACATAACATCACGCCTTGAATCACCGAAGGGTTGGGCAGAGTTGTATCTAATAGTACAACCACACTTTCCAGTTTTGTTCAAGTCCCATGTATTAGGGGACGAGCATAGGTATACATAGTCAACCTCGTAATTCCCTTATCACTTTTAGGCTGACTGCCATTTGTAACGTCAAGGAACCACCTGAGGGCTTTTTTTGGATTTCTGCAACGACTTTAAACCAGGGTTCGAAGCGATAATTATCATTGATAATTAATTATCTTTATAATTATCTTGATATTATTCCTTGATAATAACAAAAAGTTACAATCATTGTGTTTAATCAACAAAAAAATGTTTTAATCACTGAAACGAGAATAAAATTTAAGTTATGATTTATGCTAGTTTCACAGAATAAATCAAATAGTTATTTTAAAATGTTTTATTTTTACTTAATATTTTAGGAATGTAAAAAAATAAAGAGAGTCAAGTTATGAATGAGCATTGATCATGAATAACTGTCTGATAACTATTATGATAATTATAAAAGAAAATATAATTGTCTTGATAATTTTGAACCCTGCTTTAAACAGGACTGACACAAGCCTTTCAGCATGTTATGTCATTCCGATGCATTTTCGACTTGGCTGGGCATTGGCTACCGCTGATTGTCACTTTGTCCTCTTGTATTCTATGTGTAATAATTATGTTGCTGGAAGTAGCCAATTTAAGGAATTGTTTGCTTTCAGGTCTCATTTGAAGAGTGATCAGATCTAACCGGTAAGTAGAAAACTTTAACTCAAATATTTTAGTGATCAGGGTGGAATTTTGAGATGAGGCAAAGGCACCTTGTTGAATTTATTCTTTGAGTGAGTTTTTGATTTGAGTGAGTTTTTAATGAAATCGGTTTAAATTTATTAACTAAAGCGAACAATTTATTACTTGATGTGCCAGTGGTTAGATAAGTTAGCAGTTTCACCAGTAGACTTTCAAAATTGCATAATAGTATAGGTACCAAGTTTCTTTAAAAAAAAAAATCTTTCTCAAAACAAAAATTCCATCAAAATATTTTGGTAGTAAGTAACATTCACCCCGTATCTGCGGTGTCCTACTTATGCGAATACCTTCTGAGTTACTACACCTTACATAATCGGACTACCTGTCCTGCATACCTGCTAAGGTAACATAATTTAAAATCACACCTGCGATCCCAGAAGGGTTAGGCAGAGGTGTACTTAATAGTACACCCACATTTCGCCAGCAATGTTTGAGTCCCATATTACAGGGTGCGAACCTGTTGAAATCAAATGTACACAAATCCAGACTGGTGAAATAGGTCTGCGGGACTGTTCGAAAGAGATACCGCGGCCCTGGAACACAAAGGGCTAAGAAGGAACATGGATGGGTCTTAGTCAGGACAAGTCTGACACTCCCCTCCGCTCCGCTCAGAGCGGGAGGGGTCAATTGATGATTTCCCATCTAAAAAAAAAGACTGGCGAAATATAGGTGTACTATTAGGCACACCTCTGCCTAACAATTGCTCACAAATCACTTATTACAGGAATTATTTTCTGTAAGCTGTAGGTAGTAAAGCCAAAGCTCTAGAAGTATACCACTAATGTTACCTTTCCGTAGATAGTTAAGCACTTCAGGTAGTATTCGAAATTCCTAGGAAGTACACGGGGCAAACTTAATCGGTTTGCAGGGCACACCACAAAGATGTTGGTGTGCGTAAAATCAACTGGTGTATTACTTCGCCTATTTGTTAGTGTTTGCTTCACTATAGTATATGTATAATATGAGGTAAAGAATATGAAGCATCAATTTAACCCTATGACTAACCGGTGTCGTGGCATAGATGTGTAATCATTCGGCTGGTAAATCAAGTGTCGTAGGATCGAATCTGCGCCGCTGGCGTCAACTTTTTGCATTATTAAAAAACTTTTATTTTCATTTTGTTGAATTTTTATTGTAATTTACCTGATAATAAGAACATTATTCGAAAAAAAATATGGAAGTAAAAATTAAACAATTTGTATTAAGAAATCAACAACATTTATTGACTAGGTTTTTTTTTGTATTATAATCACAAATTAAAAAGTTTTGTGCATGACAAATATTCTAAGTCGGACAAGAAATAACGTTACTTTTCTTATTCAAGTGGGTAATTTATTTATTAGTGAAATGAATAAACATGTTAATAAGATAGATATTAAGATACAGGTATCCTAAATTGTTATCTCACTAACAATAACATCACTCACATAAAACAAATCGAATTACCCCCTGATATTTTTATTAATATCCTATTGGTGCGCCTTCGCTATCTATGACTTATTCATGCACGAAGTAAATGTCTCCACTAGACCTGCATGGAAGAATATTTTTTTTTATGATAGCGCTCACCATCTTTTCGCCACAATATTTTGCGACCGTCCTTGTCTGATTTAAAACATTTTTCATCTCTAAATATAACTATATTATTGCACCAATCAAAATCTAAATATTCTCTTGCGAAGCGTACCCGGTTTTGCCTGTGAATATCTGACATTCAAATTTTCTTGGCTGGCCTACAACATTTCACACCAGCTGCTCGCAAGTGGTTTCGTACAGTTTGTAATGTCACGTCATGTTTAGTTGCCGTGGAACGAGTAGTGAGGAAGGGCTCAGCGGTATGCGTAGCAACTATATCAGATGCCAATCTGTGAATGCAAATCCAGCCTTTGGTCCCGGTCGGCAAGGATCAATGCTTCCCGAATCTGCATAACGATGGACCCACAATTGCACAGTCCTTCTCTGTGAACAATAATAAAATATTGTTACAAAAAACAACAATCAATAACATGTGGATTATTTAAACATATTAAACTTCTAAACATCATAATAACATTTTGTTACTCACCGATATCTTTAAACGTCTCGCAATTTCACTAATTGAAACATTTTGCTCATGCAAAAGAATTATTTCAGCTCATAAAAGTGTGGTTCAATGATTCATATTGATTCACAAATAAAAGCACTTCTCAAAAAACGCAGGGTATAATGTCTAAAAACGTAACGAAACCCCAATAGTCAATAGCATTATGACGATGAACTTAAACTACTAACTTAAACATGATTTGTCATTTTTAGAGGGTAGACAACTAATACATTCTAACCCAAATATAAAGAGACTTGCTAATAGTTAAGCAATAAATTGAACAAACAAATGTAAAATATTTTATTAAAACATACAAAAACATTAAGCTGTTGGCAGTCGGATTCGATCCTACGGCGCCGGCGCAGTAAGTAATTATTTATCGCACGCTCGACTAATGCGCCACGGAGACGATTGTATGATAAGCTAAATTTATGCGTCATATTCCCTGCAACATTAGTGACAAGAAATTTTATTGTGTGTGCGTGGACAACGGGTAGCAAACACTAATAAATAGGCGAAGTAATACACCAGTTGATTTTACGCACACCAACATCTTTGTGGTGTGCCCTGCAAACCGATTAAGTTTGCCCCGTGTACTTCTAGAGTACTGGCACATCCAGGAAATAGTCTTTTCAAAGGGATTTGGAAAGGACATCGACCGAATTGGTTACCGCGTATTCAGTCATTCCGTACCCCCCCCCCCCCCCTAAAAGAAAAATCAGCTGTTCCATACACTTTTGACGATCTAGGTATTTCACTTTAGTAGACAGATATTTTTTTAAATTACCGTTTACTCAGAACTGATGTTGTACTGGATGTACTGTAGCATTCTTTTTTGTTTTTGTCCTGTGCGGACTTATAAATAGGTACCTTTTTTCTTTTTATTTTTCTTTCTTTCTTTACTGAATACGTAGTAACCGTTTGTGCGTCAGTGTCCCTTCCACCCTGTATACATCCAAAACATATATAAAATATTTATTCAGAATAACTTCTATTCAATAATAACTTCGGAAAATGGAATAAATATTGATGTGAGTTGGTACATTCTGCCAGATTTGGGCTCTTGTCCTTTGTAACCTTGATGATATACATAACGAATATTAAATGTACAGACGCCAGCTTATCAAGCTACTACAATCTGTCAAATTTCTTTAATAGATTTTCAACTTTATTGCTAAAGCATTAGGTTCGAGGTTGATTGGGAAAATTTTACAGTTTCGGGTAGCTTTACCTGCTGACGTCTATACGAAGATAAAATGTTCTAGTAAACTATTTTCGTGGTGACAACTTAAAACATTGACTACCTACATGAATATTTCCTGTAGCTGTCCTTTGACATCTGTACGATATCGAACCGAATATTACATTACGTAAGGTAAAAAAAAAATTGTAATCTTTTTTTGTAGCGGTTACACGGACCGCATCAATATTTCCCATATCGATGTTGCCATATGGAGGGTTAGATAACAAATTCCTTGAACACGCTTTTCTTATTATAGTTTCTTTTGGCATTTTCATTTTCGCAGAGGAATGTCAATTTATCTTTACGTGATAGTAATGTCAAATTGAGAGGGGCATGCGTCATAACGTCGTAACTTGTTCCTGAAGGAATTGAATTGTACCTTATTGAATTATGTTTACTAATAAATTTGAGTGTCTTACAATATATCAATATTGTGTGATATATCAATATTGTATAATATATCAATATTGTGTTACCTGTGCTGTGACTGAAATATAAATGACTTTTGAATATTACTAATATTTTTTATGATAATATTGTGTTATAAAAACTGTGTTTACTAAGTACTGGTGGAAAGCGTGGAACTAAGTTACAATTCCAACAATTATTAGTGTTACAACAATATGACTTATAGCACGAAAAGTTAATTTATTGCTTGAGTTTGAGCACAAATTATCATATTGTACAAATTTTCAAGCAACTAGTAGTAACTACGATAGTAACGTAACGATTTATTGCTAAAACCTATTTACAACAAGATACTGAATCTAAGCCAATAATTTAATGTCCTTTGCCGAAAAATTATAAATTATTAGACTTTATTGTGTACCAAAATTGATAAACGGCTGTTTTATAATATGCTAATTCTATGTGTACAACGACGGTCTTATCGATGACATATTATTTCCAGATAAACTTGGTTTGGCCTAAAATTACTTTAAATAAAAGAGGGTGTCAATGGTGCACTGCCAATAAGTACACAATACAACAATAACTGACCCCACTTACCCCACTACTGGGACGCAGACGGGTTGGTGAATGTCTCATGTCTTCGAATTTTTGGTCCCACTCGTAGCTATGTATAGCAGTAGGTTTTATTTCTAAGGTACTGAAAAGTACAAGAAAAACAACTAAAATATTCTCAAAATAAATTTTATAGCGACTGTCAAAGCAACGTAAAGAGACATGGTGACCTTTATAAATCCTTTTCCAGCCACAGCTCAGACGTCGATATAGATAGTGTTCATAAGTATACAAAAAATAATTGTGTTAAAAACCTGAATATTTTGTTGTTTGAAATTGTAAACTATACAATTTCAAACGTTAACCTAACAAATTCGCACCACTATTTCCCTGTGCCCGAAAGCAATGAATAGTAAAAAATAACAAAAGTCATGGCCGCCCGTCACGGATTAACTATTCGGAAAATTAAAAAAAAAACTCCGGCTTTGTTGACTGAGTTATCGCGTCCGGACAAAGGCGGAACCTATACGCGGCCATTGCAAAATGAAAAATTGTCAGCCGTCATTCAATTGTGAATCTGGGCAAGCGTTTTCAGCGATATGGTGACGTTTGTTTGTGCCGTTCCGACCTTTTGCACTAACAGCGCAACTTTATAAATGGCTGCCTGTTTTTACCCGACTGCAAATAGGGGTTATTTACCAAGATGTGATCGTTTGTATATTTCATTTGATTTGTTTGACATTTCACGTTGTTATCTTTATCAAAATAATACAGACGTTAATTCTTAATTTTCCAAAAATACCTCTCAAAGAGGGTAGAAGTCCAATTTGAAATCTATGTGTTAAGTTTTTTAGTGGTACTTACGCGTTGGTTTGAGAGCATTAGCCTAATTTTAAACGATCTCTGCGGCCGCGGACGTGGACACCTTCATACAAATACTCCTGAAGTATCTGTTAGGTTCCGTACCAGTTTTACAGCGGTTTCAGACTAACGTTTTATTTTGCGCGTATTGGCTGACGCGCGTGGACGCTCGCCACATTTAGTGCTTCAAAGAACCCAACGCGCGTACACGTGCTTTATCTCCCGAATAGATTCGCTAGTTCGCTCGAATCGCAGCGAGGCGTTTCTCACGGCTCGCGCTTGTGCGTGCTTATAAGCGCTTCATCGCTCGTACGAGTTGCGCGTGTTGCAAAAGGTGGGCCTATATGCGCCTACACACGCTTCAATAAGCCAAAAAGACGCTTACTTGAAACTCCCCTTACTGATCTTTAAAAACACCTAAAAAGAAATGTCGTTTTTTATTCCGCAGCGCTAAAACGAAACAAAACACAGGGCGACCAACTAAATTTCACGTTCTTCCTGTAACGTCCGCCATTTATCTTTTAACAAACGGTTAAGTTTCTCATCTCATTACTCTAAACCTACCTAATTGTATTCTATTGTCCACGTTACTATGACGTTACTTCTATTTGCTGGCTCTTTGTTTTACGCGCGTAAATGAAATGAGTTTTGACAAATAAAAAACTCAGAAAATATAATGGAAAATTGCGCCTGTAATTTGTAAGTCGTGGTGTAGCTAATAATAGTAGACCTACATTTCACTAGTTGTGTTTAACATCAATCGGGCTCAAATCCAGACTCCGCTGAGAAATTCCTCATGGAAAAGCCCAATAACACTTTCCCCGACCTGTCAATCCCCTGAACCTCGTGCTCAGCAGTCGCACTTATGACCAATAGACCGAAGATAATTAAGAGAAATTGAGATAAATTTGCCAAATGAGATGAGGAGGAAAGATGAAGACTCAATTTTGGTGACGATAAAACTGAATATACTAGTAAACTATGACGTCTGTTCAAGAATAACCGTTTTTTTTAAAAGCTCGGCAGCATTGTTTATGATAACTGAATTCTTAATTGTTGTACTTACAAGTTAGTTCCCTGTCTCTTAGTTTGACTGTACATCCGTTTATATTAAATACCAAACTATCTCCTCATACCCTTATCTCGCTTTATTAAGTAACTTCCGAAGCAAACGACTTAATATAAATATTCATAGTCCCCAACTATTCATGGAAAGCAATAAATGACCTTCTTCTGAACTCTGAGCTGTTTAATATTAAAACCGACCCTCGTTATTACGACAGATTAAACTAATTGTTAAATAAATCACAGAATATCCGTTGGTCGCATCGTAGTAATGACGTGAGTAAAGACGCAATTCCACTGCCGCGTAGAATGTTTGCCAAGTTTGCCACGTTAGTTGAGGGTTTCATTTGCATGTAACAAAAAGGAGTCGTGATATATGAGTGTGGTACTCACCATCAAACTGAACAAGTTTCTCTATGATGCTATCATCGAAATCGCGAACAAAAAAGTCATCTTTCCCATACATTTGATTCGAAGAGGTAATTACATTTTCTATAACATAGCTGGGTAGTTTTTCTTTATGAAACATGCTGTATAATAGAAACAATGTATTTATTTATTACTCAAAACGAAGCAAACTGAACATGGTAGTTCAAGGTGGTCAGAAACAGATTTAATGGTACCATTTTTTGACAGATACGTGTCAGTGCGTAGCGTGGCCGAGTGTCGCATTGTACGATCCCATCGTACAATGCGACACTCATCCATACCATTTCATACAAAGTGAAGCTAAATACAAGTGCGTATTCGTAGTCAGTGGGCAGTAATGGAACTGGGCCTTAATCGTTTATAATCAGTTGGACTGATTTACATTGCAAATTGGACCCTTGTTTGAAGTAGCCGAAGATTTGAGTCTATTAAATAATGCTCTGTCGTCTCTGAAGTTATTTATTTGTATTCAAAAGGTTTAATCAAAAGGGATTCGTATTTGTTTATTTGTTTGTACTCGCTTTTCGTTGGATATTATCGAAATCTCAAAACTGTCAAAACGGCCCCCTATTACATGGGACTTAAACATCACTGGCGAACTGTGAGTGCACTAATAAGTACACCTCTGCCTAACCCTTCGGGGATTACAGGATTGATGTAAAAAAAACAAAAATTCGAAGAAATGTGCTGTATGTGACACGTCCTCCAACTGGCACTGGACCCGTTCTGACCCACTGCCTCTCACCAAGTAGAGGCATAATATTCGTCCCAGTAGAGAAGGTAACAGGCTGATTTCTCCCTTTTTCATTTGTTACAAAAAATAACTCTGATAACCTCTTTACTGTAAAATAATGTGTATGCTTTCACTTGTTTCTTTTCTCCGCATTATTTTATCCTTCGTGTTGTAAACACGCAATTCTATAATATTCCTTATGAAGGATTAAGACCACTCTTTCCTCCCCCCGCCCCCCACATAGACCACACGCAACCTTCTAATTTTACTTGGGTCAAACTGGTTTTATTTTACTTATATACACTCTGATTAAACACAGTAGAGCAGCTGTACCCTTTTTGGGATAGAGTTTTCGAAAAGCATGAGGTTCATTCGTTTTTTTACCGAAATGACAAATAAATATCTACTTTTATTGGTACTACAAAATACGGATCTTATAAGTTTTTAGAATGCAGATGGGTATAAAAGTAGAGGAAAATCAAAGAAACGATTTATGGACTGTGTAAAACATGATATGGCTAGAAAGGAGGTGACTGCTGAGATCACGAGTAATAGAGAAGTATGGAAGAAGAAACCATCAGTTGTCGTGGTATGGACATGTGATGCGGAGGAATAAAGGAAAATGTCGTGAGGAAAGTTTTGAGTATGACTGTGGATGGATATAAAAGTAGAGGAAGACCAAAGAGACGATGGATGGACTGTGTAAAGAATGATATAGCACAAAAGGAGGTATCTGATGAGATGACGAGTAATAGAGAAGTATGGAAGAAGAAGACATGCTGCGCCGACCCCAAATGAATTGGGACGAGGGCAAGAGAATGATGATGGAAAAAGGAGCCATGCTGCGCCGACCCCAAATAAATGGAAATAAGGGCTGGAGAGTGATAATAATATTTTATAGAATGCCTTAATCCTTCCCTAGTGAAAACTTACGTCACTGAACGAATCTACCGTTCAAACATATAAGTAAATCAGTCACGGAATTACTTCCTATAGAAAACTACCAACAAAATAGGGAGGTACCTTACCTAATGCCTTCCTAATGAATGTCGTACCTACACAATTCAGTCGGGACACTAATTGCAGCCAACAAAAATAAACTTCTGGACGCAGTATTCCACATTACTACGACACAGTTATCTAATTTGATAAAAATATCTTGTTTTGAACAAAAAGAAGTTCCCCGTATGTTTTAGAGCTAGCTAGACCGTAAATAAGTCGCTTCGAGTTTTTGTTTTCATCTCGTTTCTTTGTTCAGTATTGTTTTAGTACGTCGTCTTCACCTTTTAAATTAATTAAGAATATTAATTAATAAACTCAATACTTTTTAAAGGTTTAAATAACAATGAACGGACAACCTCGTTGGTCTAGGTGGTCACAAACGTGACTGAAAGGCATGATGTTCTGGGTTCAATTCGCGGGTCAGGCTGAGTGTTACTGAGTTTTTCTATTAGAAATTTCTATTATAGAGTCTGGATATTTTATTATCTATACTGTTATGTAGTCGGGATTTGTGTCTAGTATATGGTATTAAGCTCGCCATCTATTACGTAAGACTTAAAACATAACAGGCGTAACGTGGGCGTACTATGATACACCTCTGCCTAACCCATCGGGGTTTACAGGCGTAACGTTATGTAAATCGTTTACTCTGCGCGTTTTTACACAGCCCTCTTGTAAAAAATAAAGGCAGTACGTACACACTTATAAGACGTTAAATCGGATAGCTAATCCATCGTTCGCGAGTGCCGCCATAACTCATTTCCCTTTGTCGTTTGTTACAATACCGGAGCAACGTGGAAATATTTTATGCAATAGCTGCTTTTATTTTCTTTCTGAGAATTTTATTTTGCGTTCGACATTTTACTTCGAGTTATCTTTTTTCACAGCTGTGTGTGTACTACAAAAGTCATAAAGAATAAAAAACTAAATGTTCTAGTTCCCTACCTTGCAACTGGAACAGTTTTTTTTATAGTTGGTTTCTTTGTTTGTCACGTCTCAACGGCTGAAAGGATTTCGATATATACAAGCAGACCGTGACCTGAATAGGACGTTTTTACCCTGCTGATCCACGGGATAAGTACCGAGTTTGATAAGGACGAAGCCACTTGCAAAACCTAGCATTTACGGACTTACATGGTTTTAAACACTGCTTTAAGATTTCAAGGTTTAAAACTAAACTTAATACTGTCAAGAAAAAATAATATCTATATCTTTTTTTTTATCTAACTGAAAATAATTGATAATCATGGAAGATTTCCCTGTGACAGTATAAGTTTACCTACATGGTTTTGTCATAAAACTATGACTTTGACGGGCGTTTTTTGGTTGTTTTCCATATTCAAAACTTTCATCAAGTTTGCTTGCCTTTACAACATTTTTTTTTAAACAATTTACGGATTTTTTTAACATCCCAACAAACACATAATTTCTCTTTTTAACATACAAAAAAATCCATACCAAGAGCTCTTCAGTGGCATATTATCATAAATACTTCGTCTGAAAATCACTTTTTTTATTATACCCGTCGTATTCTGGCTCCAAAGAGTTTCGACATCACCTGGCTTTAATGGTGCGATAATACAACTTTTTTGCCTATTACCTACCTACTTCGAAGCTATGTTATGTATACTTATGATATTTCAAGGGGCACATTGGATTGCTTTCTTGTGTAGGTACTATATGCCTCGTTGGTGGTACAAACGCGATGGAATTTTTTTTCTAGTTCACCATTCATAATATAAAGATTTTAAACCATCCCACTCCCCCATGGTCTTTGGCTGGCAATCTTAATGCGAATCATCGAAACTCAAAATTATGACAATTTCAAGTTTTGCAATCACGAAAACTACCTCTGTGACAGACAGACAAAAGTGATAATTTAATGCTACCGTTCCGCCTTTTAAGGTCGGAACCCTAAAACATCCAATTATCCTCTAATCAGAAAAATCTACATTCTAAAAGCGTCACCCAGAATTATTCACAGGAATTATACGAATGATAAAAACGAGGTGTTACAATAAATCCCCTAACAAGGAGAAAACAAACAAACATTGTAAATCGGAATCCGAAATAAACAAACTTACTTTCGAATTTATAATATTAGTAAGGAAAGAATAGTAAGGATAAGGAAGTAAGGATTGTACACCAACATTGAAACACAATTACTGTTTTAAAATATTGCCAATTTTAAGGTTACAATGGCTATGTTACTTAGTAATTCTAAATGGAAAAACCCGATAACACTTTGACCCAGGTCGGTAAAAGTGTTATCGAACCGAACCCAGAACCTCAAGTTTAGCAATAGCGCTTGCAATCAATAAACCAACAAGGCAGTTTGAATTAATTATAAAATTAATTTTCTGTGGTAAAATTGTTATGCTAAGGAACTCGGTATCTTCTACTAATTAATCGTCTTCCGAAATAAATTCAAAATTTCATAATCTTTTCTGGCGACTTTTCCTCACGTTCCACCAACAATTCGTTGGTTCATGCAAATTGAAATCTTCAACTTTTCACAAATTGTGTCATTTTTTTTAAATACTTTCTACTTACCTAAATGGAAAAGGAGCCGAGAGAAGAAAAGAGAATTTACTTAATACAACTATATGGCTTGAAATGCAAACAATGTATTTAGTTTTTCAAATAAACCTTTTTTCCGGTTAAATATGTATAATAATTTCAGTTTGTGCGCCGCTTTACACCATGCATATTTTACTTACTCACACTCACGCACTTGACGTATCAAAAAGGTTTGGTTAAAAGTAATCAGCTGTCCCTTAAAGAAACTTGCTCAGTTTGATGGTCCGTACCACACCCTTAATTGAATACGTTCACACTTTTCTGGGACATGCTCTATAAACCACACACACACACACACATACGCACGTTACACCCCCACATACCGCCTGGCCACACACAATGAATGAAACGCCTAGTAATGTCAACATTACGTCCATTGTCTTCAAACTAGCTACCCAACAATTCTAAATTCAAATTGCGAAACCGCAAACCCATTCCGCTAACCCTGCCGTTGCCGCGGGAATTTTCACGTATTCCAAAGAACGTGTAATTTCTTATGTAAATATTTGATACGGTCTCGGTTCGACTTTCGTTTTACACATGCGAAAGGTAAATTCTGTGTACTTTTGTTTTGTTCATTTATTTTAATATCGACAGTCACGAGGCGCGTTTTAGGGTTGTTTTTTGCTTTTTATTAGGGGTGCGTGATTATCGTGATTTTGAATATATTGTCGTGTTTTGTATTGTAATGGATTTGAATGTTATTTGAACGTTAGCAACGTAACCTACAAAAAACATTCCGTTTACAAAATAAGTCTACTTCTCAAAATCAACATTAAAATCTTCAGATAAAATTGCATCATAATTATATTGTATTCCAAACAAAATGGAGCAAGTTAGTTCCAGTTCAGCTATTATGACCCAGAACTTGGTAGTGACCTAATACTGCACCTATTTTAGCCGAGACGATATTGCATCCCTGAATAGATCACAGAAGCGAAGGTTTTAATTTAAAAGAGAAACCTTTTCGCTCGTTGCTGATTTTGCTTCAAATACTACAGTTTTCAATGTTGTACGAGAATATTGTAGAGCTGGCCAGAAAATGATAATGATGGTGCGTGAAGAGTTTGAAAGATAGGGACAGAAGAAAACCGGCCAAGTGCGAGTCGTGCTCGCGCACGAAGGGTTCCCTACCGTTTTAATTTTTAGTATTTGTTGTTATAGCGGCAACGGAAATACATCATTTGTGAAAATTTCAGCTTTCTAGCTATTACGGTTTATGAGATACAGTCTGGAGACAGACATACAGACAGACAGACAGACAGCGGATGCTTAGTAATAGGGTCCCGTTTTACCCTTTGGGTACGGAACCCTAAAAAAATGAAAACAGATGGCACTTTATGTCATCATAAAATATCGTCATCATTCGGCTGCCCTTATTCCAATTTATTTGCGGACATCGCAGCATATCATCTTCTTCCATACTTCTCTATTACTCGTCATCTCAGAAGTCACCTCTTTTCTGGCCCTATAATCCTTCACACATTCCATCCATAATTTCAAACAAACTAAAATAATCGAATCACCATTATAAGTGCCTTAACACACGGACATAAATTCTCATTCCAGCGAATTACGGAAAACCATAAATTAAACATCACCATCGCCTGGGGATTTGGAAATTGTGAATTATTCATTGTTTTACATAAAGATAAGAGCTTATTAACCTCGCTTCGTGTATATTTGGGTTCAGATAATAATCTCTAAGATTTTAATGGCGGGATGCTTAGAAGCTAGTGTGGGGTGTATGGGTCTGTGCGTGTGTGTGTTTTTGTTTTGTGTGTTAATCTTCGGATTGTGTGATGAGTGGTTTTATTATCGAGCTTTCTCGATTAGAGATTAAAAGAAAATTAATTTGAATTAAAAAGAAAAACTGCTGTTTCTTACAAAAGTGCAATACCTACACGGTCAAAATGAATGGAACAGCTGTTAATTTTTTAAATTACATATGAAAAATTTCTATTGGGGGGACCCCCGATAGAAATTTTTATTATGTAATGATGTACTGAATATGTGGTAACCGTATGTGCGTCGATGTTCCTTCCACCCTGTATTTTCTTATCATTTTTACAACAAACAAGTCGTATAGAAATATTCGGTCGCACTTAAACTCGAATATTCTTCAAATATTTGTCTTTGTAAAATGTTTTAATTTCGTCTTACTGGTAGGACACATAGTTCGCGGTGTCGCTTTATGGAAATTATTTATCATTTCTGCACACATTTTGGCGTCGATCTAGAATCTACAGAATATATGAAAATTTTCACCTTTTATTGTGTGAGAAAGAAATAAAAATTGTTTTGTAACTACAGTGAGTCTGTGAGAGCCAATAATTCGAAGACATATGCTATCTCCCAACCCACATTGGGCCCGCGTGGTGGATGACGGCCCACTGCCTATCATAGAGAGGAGGCTTGTATCCCAGCAGTGGGAACTCTATAGGCTTAGTTCGCTGCTCAGTATATTGTGTAGTACTTTTCGTGTGAAAATTAATTCTTCATCTTCTCGTGTCGGTAACTTCCATTTTGGACAGATTTTTCGCTTGCTTCGTTTAAATCCTGTAAAGTGTAGTTGTGCACGACGGTAAGGACATAAGATGTCATGTTCGTTCTCCACATTGTTCGCCATCATTATTTTCCTGCCCTTGTTCCACGTTAACTGGGGTAGTCGCTACACGTTTTTTATTCAATTCTTTCCCGTCAACCGTCACGCTATCATTTACTTCTTTGTTCGCATTGTTTCCCATTACCGTAAATACAGGGTGTATTAGAATAAGCGCCATATCTCTTCGTTTCGTATAGACTCAGACTATCAAATTAGACAACTGTATCCATAAGGAACACGGGTAGAAAACAAAAATGGACTTCCCATACAAAATATCACATCGGCTGACGCAATGAGCATGAAGAGTCCTACACTGGTTTAAGCTTTCACGCTTTAAAACTAAACTTATATTGTCACTTACTGGATTTCTTCCGTGATTGTTCATGATGTTGAGCTCCCGATCGCGCTGTTGCAAGCGCCATGATCGGTTGACGGGTTGGCGGATGGGCGGAAGATTTCCCATAAGTACAGTATAAGTTTATGAAGAGTCCTATTTTTTTTACCAGTGTTCTTTAGGGGCCCCCATCCAATTAGTACACTTGTACAGGGACACTTGTACCTAAGAGGTATTACTATTATTCTGTTACAGCCTGTGTAGGTAGATACCTAATGAAAAATGTTTTAACAACGAAGTCTAGTGGAAAAAGCGAACAGAGATAAAAGCAGAGTTATAGCAGGCGACGACATGGCCCAAATAAAGTTTTAGTAGATAGTTAGACAGTTCTACATCGTCTTACATAAGGATTTTAGTTCAATTTTCTGAGAGAATTTTGTCTTAAGTTAGTTTTAGATTTATAGGTCGGCGCGGTTGCCGTTCGGTAACGATAGCTGGATTGAGTTTAAGTCGTCTGATCTAATTTATTAGTTTGAAAAAAGAACTGTTTTTGCTAATGGTGTCTCTAATTTTTTTAAATTTTTTATTTACACAATGATGAGAAGAACGGAACAGAAAAATACGTACAAATTAACTACGTGATGCTTATTTCTAAAGAAATCTCTCCCAGCATTTTGGGTTATGTAGTTTCTCACTGCTGGGCCATGGCCTCGTCTTATATAGAGAAGGCACGATTATTGATCACGTCGCTTGCTCACTTTACCTGCGTCAAAATTAACTTATTGTATACAGTACCTACCACATTCTCTAGCACCGGGTACATACCATTACATTCAGATACACGGAACCCATTTGTTTCTAAACAAAGCATAAAATCACGCCTGCTATCATCGAAGTGGTCAAATAGGGGATGAGCCTATTGCCATCAACATCAACCGGCCAAAAATCCCGATTTCGTGGCTACTACCAAGAAATTCCTAATGAAAATACCGAATAACACTTTGCCTGACCTGGGAATCGAACCAAGGACCTCGTGCTCAGCAGTCGCGCTTCCGAACGAGACAGTCTGTTTATGAACATAAAGTAATAACCAACCTTCTACATAATTTGACACGTAAAAGCAACCGGTATCAATATCCCTATTATTTGAGAACCCTTATGTCGCCAATCTGTCGCTTACAACAACCAATAGGGACAACCCTTAGAAGTTCAGGCAACATTCATTGGGAAACTTTTGCTCTAACGGGTCCCAATGCTGTTGTATAAAATAAAGGAGTTTGGTGTATACTCACATAAAATAACACTTTCGAGTTGTCAAGGGGTTTAAGTACTTAGCCGTAGTTACAAAATTTCAAACAGAGCTTAGTAAAAAGATAAGGTTCTTTATCTTTAGAAGTAATAAATGCTTTTTGCTGATAGGTACCACCGCGTTCACTGACGGTATACCACTTTTCAACCTTATTACTTACGGCATAAGGTTGAAAAGTGGTCGTCCGTCAATTAACTCGGTAGTACATACGCCAGCACATTAAGCTACCCGAAACTGTCAAATTTTCCCAATCAACCTTGAACCTAATGCTTTAGCGATAAAGTTGAAAATCTATTAAATAAAGAAAGATTGTAGTAGCTTGATGTGCTGGCGTCTGGACATTAAGAACATAAGGGCCATTTAATACCCCAGTACTGCAGCACAGACCTTCCCTCTTTGACAGCGAGTGGGTTAACATCCATCACGTTTGGTATTCCTAGGGATTACTATCGATTCAAAATTGCAGTGGGGACCGCACATTAGAACTCTTTCGGGTAGGTTAAGCTCAGCTGCATATGCAGTAAGGAAAATAAGGCAGTTAACTGATGCAGCTACAGCTAGGTTAATATACTATGCTTATTTCCACAGTATTATGTCTTATGGCATTCTGCTGTGGGGATCGGCGGCAGACGTTGACTCAATTTTTATTTTACAAAAGCGGGCAGTCCGCGCGATCTATAAAATGGGTCCTCGCGAGTCCCTCAGAGAAAAATTTAAAGAGATCGATGTACTGACTCTGCCTTCCCTTTATATCCTAGAATGTATTTTATATGTCCGCAAAAACCGAGGGCTTTTCAAAATTAGAAGCGACTCCACAATATTAATACACGCAGTAAACACGAAATTGTAATACCCAAATTCAGGTTAACAAAAACTAGTAAGTCTTTTCTTATTAACAGTATACGTTTTTAAAACAAATTACCTAAGTCAGTTATAGAACTGACCGATGGAAAGTTCAAAAATTACATTAAACGTGTCCTTATTAAAAAAGCATATTACAAAATCAAGGACTACGTTGAAGATAAAGAGGTTTGGCTTTAGTTCCTTCTGCGCATGCGGCTTCCCTGGTAGCTCATAAACAGCACAAATATGTGGATGTCTCTAACTATTCTCAATCAATTTTTTTTTGTTTTCTTTTCATTTTAATTTACAATGGTTTTTTTTTTCTTTTTTTACAATGGTTATCACATCACTTAAACACCCTTTGTTCAGAATAGTTGCAGCACTGATGACAATATTTTTGTCACTTGTTTAATTTAGTCTTTTATAATATTTTCTTGCCTTTGTATAGATTCTTTTTAACGATTGTTTGTGAATGTGTGAACAGTGTAGGCCTTGTAGATTCCTAGATGTGTGTTAACTTTTGTTAACCTCTTATCTTGTTTTCCGTTTTTCTTGTGTAGTAAGCAACGACTTATTGTCGGGCCTATGCTGTCCCCCCATACTTGAGTACTAATGCTGTAACATGATAATATTGTAAAACTAATCATTTTAAAAGAGTAACCATGGAGTTTCTTGCCGGTTCTTCTCCATAGGAAACGACCAACCCGAACCGTGCACCTTTTTGTCGACGTTTCATAAGTGCCCATGTAGGCCTATGTGAAATAAAAATATTTTGATTTTGATTTTGTTTGCCTGGTGCAAATTGGTGGTTCAGATCGTCACACCAAGTCCAGTGAGTGGCGATCGTTGCCCATCCCTCTGGGCGCATTCTTGCTACGTGGTCAGCCCACTCCCACTTCAGCTTGGCTGTTTTTTCTCCAACATCTGCAACTTGAGTAATTGGTGGTATAGCATAGCATAATCAGCCTGTAATACCCACTGCTGGGACACACGGCCTCCTCTCTATGATATAGAATGGCTGTAATCAACCACGCGGGCCCAGAGCGAGTTGGTAGATGTCACATTAATTCGAATTGTTGGTTCTATGACACGCCGCTTCCTCACGTTTTCTTTTATCGTTGAGAGTGAGCTCGTGGCTGAATAATAACTGCCGCTCGGGTCGATTATTAGGTTAAGCTGCGCTTGCCTAGGTTGGTCTGTGGATGGGTGACCACCCATTACATACCGAGTTTCCTCCGTGCCTCAGAAAGCACCTGAAGCCGTTGGTCCCGGCTGTCATTTGTAGATCTTTGACAGTCGTTACGGGTATTCAGTGGCCCGAAAGTCTGACAAGTAGTCTTAACAAAGGGTATCGTATTACCCAGAACTAACTGGGTTGTGGAGGTCAGATAGGCAGGCGCTCCACGTAAAATACTGGTATTCAGCTGCATCCGGTTGGATTGGAAGCCGACCTCAAAATAGTTGGGAAAAAGCTAGGCAGATGATGATGAGTGAGTGATGGTGGAATAAATTACCAAATTAATTAATTATTATTAGCAATGCTTCTGCTGCTTAATGCTGCGAAGAACTCGAAAGGTCGGCCGGGGCTAGAATTTCGGAATACATGATACTGTTATGAAATAGGTCATATTATGTAAAAGTTACAATCTTTATTCCAAGAGAAAACTTCTTTTGAACGTTGCTAAGAGTCTACAACATACATGGAAAAGACACCGACGCAAAACGATTACCACGTATTCAGTACATCATTTTGAACGAAAACTATCTAACTGGCTACTTAGATAGTTTTCGTCGGTTATAAAAAAAAGAACAGCTGTTTCCTACATAACTGCGATACTTACTACTAATGAAAAAAAAAAATGTGTTCAGAATGATGTACTGAATACGTGGTGTCGTCGGTGTCGCTTCCACCTTGTACTATAGCTCTGTACATAGTAACAGATTCGCTAAATAAGTACATAATAACATTGTTATTTCAACTATGCATTGTATTACGCCAATTTTCGCAATCATCAATGGTTTATGTGTCGGTTAGGAATAGTTTTTACGCCCGAACAAACCGAATTAGACTTAATTGGCACCAAATACTGACTACATTTTGCAATTAGATAATGATTGTTATCAAAGCTCGTTATAACATACTGCTTGATTAATTTTATTGTTCTGATGAGGTCGATTATAACAGCTGTGATGAGTAGAGATAAAACGCAAGTAACTAAAAGAATTGTGATATTCCCAACTATGTTGGGGTCGGCTTCCAATTTAACCGGATGCAGCTGAATACCAGTACTTTACATGGAGCAACTGCCTATCTGACCTCCATAACCCAGTTAGTATTATTATAGGTAATACGACACCCCTTTGTTAAGACTGGCTGTCAGACTTTCGAGCCACTGACTACCAGTGGCAGTAAAGACTGTCAAAAGTTTACAATTGACAGCCGGGACCAACGGCTTGCAAACGGAGGAAATCGGTATGTAATCGGTCACCCATGCACTGACCAACCCAGGCAAACCTGAAGATCGACCCAAGCTGCAGCTATTAAAAACTATACCCTAAAATTTATTTAAAAAGCTCGTAGTTATACTGAATTCAATAATTGAGTATGTTGTTTTAGGAGTTATCGTAACTCCCATCTCATATTTGAGGGCCCAACGGTACTAATTCGGCGCCTCCATTAGAGCAATTTACGTCCCTGTCCCTGTCAAAGGTACCCTTGGAGGACTACCGTACCTTACTATGTTATCATCCGTAATTTATGAGACCGTTAGAATGAATTATTTAGCTACTTGAACTGTTTTACTATTGGATGTCAAGTTTGTTTATTCAACTTAAGTACTTTATAATTCTCGAACAACTAACTTCAGGTTAAGACGACCTAAAGTCTATCACAATGAAGATTCAGTCAAAGTAGTTATTGACATTGTGAATTGGCTGCAGACATATCTACACTGACAGTATTTGTATAAAGTTCTCCGTGTCCCGTGTCCGTCCACATTTGCCCGTACATCCTTAAAACAACTTTACAATAACAGCACAGAGGGTTTTTCAGCAAGCATATTCAGCATGGAAACTTGATAGCTGAGAAGGTAGGTTGGTGAAAGAATGCTAAAACTTTACTATGAATAGTTTCAGACAGGAGTCCTTCAGGCAGGGGCCAACTTTTAGTTTCTAAAAAGGGCCAAAAACTAAGAACGAGTGCTTCTGCAACGTTCATTTTCATCTCATCGTACGGGGCCTGAACCAAAACGAATCGAACAGGTAAAACTGCTCGAAGATATTGCGAAAATGTAGCCAAATAAGATCTGTTTTATGACAGATCGAAGCTAGCAACTTCTATAGTACTTTCACAGTTATTGTAATTTTATTTACTTCTCATTTTACATCACTATCAATATCACAATGATATTTATTCTCGTAACAATAAGGTAGAAATTGGGTTGATACTGTTAGAAATTCAGATATTTTTGCATCAAAAGTACCCAAAGACCGTTCTATTTCAGAATTCCATTCATTACAGTTTTATTGGTCGGCGAATCCAAACGACGGGTCTCTTCGCCGTCAGTCATGTTGATACGGGTAGGACTGTAGTTAATTCTACCCTACCCGAGTTAATTCCGACTTAGTAACGGTACTGGCTACTGAGCCAGGTAACTTAATCATGCAACGAGAATCTGTGTGATTAGATTTTCAAGATGCCGCGCGTGTGTTGAATTGGAGTAAAAATATGGGACAAAAATGAATTTATTAAAGCAGTGCTTATAGTGTATTAGTTATGTTCTAAACTTCCGTGATTATTAATTATTCCGAGCTTCTGATAATTCGACGTTATTTGCTGTAAGCGCCAATGATCGCGAGATGAATGATTTTATAGTTATGTACGGAGGCGGAATGAAAATGTTAATGAAAATGTTAATGCAATGTAATGTTAATGTTATGTGTAGTCGTTATTAGTTTACTCAGTCAATGAAACTTTTTGTTTTTTTTTTATATCCGTTAATAAAAACAGTGAAAGTGAAAATAATGAAAATTATTTTGGAATTTTCTGAACCTTTTTTTTCTGCTGTCAGGTAAATCGGTTTAAATAATGTATTCTCAAAAAAGAACACAAACAATTCATTTAAAATATGAGATCTTACAAATAAATCATGCACTTTTATGTTAAGTATGATAATTAATATGTCATAATGACTCAATCGAAAGCAAAAAGAAAATTTAAGAGTTGAGTTCTTGAAATTACAAGTTTTTACAAAGGACTATATCTACTACAAGGACTAGAAAAATAGTACTTTACGTTTCTGAAACTTAACTTTAACATTTTTTGGAAAATATCTTAATGTTTTGCATAAACAAAACTATCGTGCAATATTTTGCATTTACAACGTCACGTTACAATACCAAACATGTCTGGTTTTTCAATGATTCTCACAAAAACACGTTCCATTTTTTAATTCAATTATGTATAAAGTGAAACTATCCTAAATCAACATACATACTCTTTAATATGCATTAAAACTGGGATTGAAAGGTCTTCTCTGAATAAGAAAAACACACGAACATAAAAACAAAACCGCAGAAGTAGAGCAGTTTACATTAACAAAATGTGAGCAACTATTATTTGTGTTGTTTGTTTGATGTATTTGTACAAAGAGGTTCTTTCGTTGAATTGAAGAGACTCCCTCGTTGGTCGAGTGGTCACAAGCGCCACTATTGAGCTTCAGGTTCGATTCCAGGGTCGGGCTAAGTGTTTTTCCATTAGGAATTTCTCAGTAGCAGCCACGGAGTCTCTGTATTTGTGACCAAATGTCAAAAAATAACCAAAATTTTTAATAAGTTTTCACATTGATTGTCAAACGCGTTCAGTTTTATTATAAATGGAATTCAGACTTAATGATGATCATGTTTTCTCTGTATTACCATATCTTTGTTTGTTATAATAATGAAATATCGAATATAAGATTTCTCCTAAGCTAACACAATAACATACTAAACTAAATATTCAAAGATAATGACGTGTATGTAAATATATGAAATATAGCCTCCGGTTGGATTGCCCTGTTATTGTGCCCTTTATTATATTATCATTTGTGTATCCCAAATCGTTTATATTAATTAATGCCTTTTAATCAAACCAGGGTGCTATTGTGTTTATTTCGGGAATTTAATACTGATTTTATTACTTGTTTAGATCAAATTGGCTATACAGGGCACAAACGGTTAAACTACGTATTCAGTACATCATTCTGAATCCCCCACACATAGAATTTTTTATCGGTAATTTAAATAAAACACCTCTTCCATACATATTATTGACCGTGTAGTACGTGATAACCAGGTCGCCGTCCCCGGAGAATAAAATGATAATTACAAAAACGCAACTTTTCAGGAAAAATAAAAAACATGTTTTCTTCGATTGCTCCTTAAATACTGGACGTAGACTGATGATTCCTAGCTTTGAAAAGAGGTTATTTTTTGTGTGTTTGAAATGTTTTAGTGAAATACGCCTAATTATTAAAATAGAGATATTATTATAAAAATAAGAAGTTAGTCAAAATCAGTCATCGTCTAAGTTGTATAATGTCGAATATCATTTTATTCTCCGTACAGCCTGATCAGAATCAAATATTGCACTCATTACTTATCATTTTATTCTACGGGTTTTTAGGGTGCAAGTGATGATGATAATACTTTAATATCGTCTTATTCTCGTAAATATTGTGAAACTTTTTTTCTGTTATGGACTTTAAATTTGGTTTACCAATAAAACTATGATACGGTAATCAATTAAATTCTAGTGTTTGAAAATTAACTTTGTAACAAATGTCTTCCAAATCGTTCTATAGCAAAAAACTAGGTTCTCACTCCTCAAAAATAAATACATGAAAAAAACAATCAAATCAATAGTGAAAAAAACTATTTGGTATTAATCAAAGTCAGCTATATGATCTTATATTATTGAATTATTTCATTTATTTGTTCTAATACACATTTAATACATTTTTAAGTATTCCTATAAAAATATTTTAAAAAAGTAGTCCACCCACCGGCATCAGGAGCAGCTCTTGAGAGAGGAATTTACTAACAATACGCGCCGTGTCCAGAAGTTCTGCTTTCTGAATCAAGCGAAAACGTCCTCAGATGTTGGTCGAGGCCTTTGGCTATTAAGCCAATGGCCGACACAGCTATCGGCAGAATGACTGCTGTACTCACATCCCACATGTCGAAAACCTCGCGAGCCAGATCTAGACACTTGAATTGCTTATCTTTCTCTGCTTTCATTTTTCTCTGGATCATCATTGTGTGACGCTCCAATCGATCTATCTCCATAATGTCAGGCTTATTGACAACAATAGTCCAGTCAGTGATGACAGATCGATCCCAGCACAACGTGATATTACCACTGTCTAGAACTGGGTCAGGCGCATACTTATAGTATGGCACTTCTGATTCCACAAGGTTGTACTTCAAAGCAAGTTGCTGGTGGATAATCCTGGCAACGAGGTTGTGTTTATGCAAGTTCTCCGTTAGACAGACGAGAACAGCCAGAAATAATGTGTCGGATCGATTCTACCGGACGGTGGCATGCCCGACATATATCAACCGTGCCATCCTTCACGATGTAATTCTGGTAGTTGTTCGCCATCATAGCTTCGTCCATTATTGCACAGACAAAACCTTCGGTTTCGCCGAAGAGGTCACCGAAGCAAATCCACGATACGGATGCTAAGAAGTCTACATCGGGCCCATGCAGGGCAGTCATTAGTGTCTAATACTATAGGCTTGCGCCAGTTCTCGTTAGCCAGGGAGGGTGAGGCCCTTGTCCACTGAAACCAAACCTCGGTGCATCCCCACGTTGGCTTCTAGGAAGTATTCCGAGAGACTGTATACCTCACGGTTGTGCACGGACGCGATACCTCACGGTTAGTTTATTAGTTAGCATTTAAGAAGCTATACCGCACACTTCCGTGGGATATACAGTCTCATTACCAACGAACGAGGGTGTTGCATCCGATTTGCGGTCAGCCAGTGCACGGACCCTCCTATTCCGGGCATCAAGTTGCGTCTGAGTTCATTTGAGTATGCCGAAAGAATACATCAAAATCGGCATGACCCAACCGTTGAAGGCGCACACCTTGTTTCCGCCTAACAAAAGCCTGTTTAAGCGCTGCGTGCCTGAAAAGGCACTGTAACAGGTTGGTGATCATTTTGTGACAGTATTGAATAGGAAGCACCGTCAACGTACCAATAAGCACAGCTGCGGTACGGCTCCATCGGAGCCCAACGTGCCTAGTGCCTATTCGTGCCGCGAAGCCAAACACTCCGGTGTACATCTCCCGCCTACACTACACCACTACGGTGGAGGACATCGTTGAGTACTTGCGTCAGAAGACCAAGTAGATAGCGAGAGTGTAACTGCTTATGTCGCGCCGTAAAGTCAACAATTCTTGTTATCAGCACCTCGTCTTGGACGAGGACTTTAGGATCGTCGCTTCCACGAGCAAGTGCCACATGAACTTAGTGGCACAGTGCACAAGTGAAGTGTTACTAATATAGTTTTAAGGTTCTATTTACTAACACAATTTGTATTATATCATTATGTACGTTAGTCTGTAAGGTATACATATATCTATGGGTCAAAGTAGCCTGAAAATAAATGGATGTTGTTGTTGTTGTTAGCACCTTATTCAGGTGGCCAATGAAGCGCTCCCTCAACGATTGTTTCATGTCGGCAGTAACCAGTAACGATTGTTTCATGTCGGCTGTATTGATGCTTAATGCTTTCGACATACCTAAACACTTGTAGGTTTCTGTTGAGGAGAGGGATCTAAGGTGTATGGAATCCGAGGATTGAGTTCCCTAGGATTCCATAATCTCCCTTCGCTTCACATTTAATTTTGTCCACACCAAATTCCATCCTGATGGCGTTGCTGAAAGTTTCTGTTACCTTCAGTAGTTTTGTCAGTTGCAATTTATGGGGGGCAAAGAGTTTTAGATCATCCTTGTAAAGAAGGTGATATTATATGACCTGACCACCTCTCCTCAACCGATATCCTAGACCTGAACCCTCCAGCAGTGCGCTGAGAGGGTTCAAATGATGATGACAATATGTCTTACTGTTCAAAACCATAACAGTCGTTTTACTAACACATCTTTATACGAAGCGACTGGTTGATTTTGAACGAGAATAAAACGATAACTGCTTTTATCATTATCCAGTCGAATATTTTTCACGAGAATATAATTGTAAGACTGTTTGTCATATTAACAAGTAGGAAAACATTTGGATAATATTATATTAACACTTTATTCTCGTAATTTAAGGCCTGTGTTAAAACTTTGAATACTATTGTAAAATTTTGTAACTTCGTCAAATAACTGTACTTATAAAAATTTCGAAAAAATTGAGCAGATGTATTACCACCCACAGATCCCAAAAATGACATAACACTAAAACTAAGATAATGGCAGTTATCATTTTATTCTCCGGGGACGGCGAGGTGTCCCTTCCACCCTGTATATTGTTATTCGTTTAAAATATATTTTTTTAGACTAAATTCAGTTAAAAAAAAATGTTTTTGCCAGTGGTGATCACCGTCATAGTGCTTTTATACTTACTTCACTTCAGGATGGAGCCAAATATTGTTATCAATAGATAAGCTCATGTATGTGGGCCCTTTATTATTTAACAACATTAACTTAACAGTGTAACTCGAGTCAACGTCAAGAAACGACTTTTTTTTGGGGTGAAAAATCACGTCTTATGGTAGGACTCAATTTAACGCACTCAAAAGAAAAGTGGTGAAGGTGTTTAAAGTAAAAATCTTACATTAAAAACATGAACCTATTTGAAAACTCCTCCGTAACAGACTAGAACAAAAAAAATACCGCAATGACGGGGAGAACAAGCCTAGAGCCTTTCGGCTTCGTTAAGGGTCTTGTTACACCTTTATGTATCTACTGCGTGTACCAGAGATATTTTTTTCACGATTTCGATTTTGGTCTCATAGGTTAAGTTGTGTTGACACCTTTCTGGTACACGCTGTACATAGAGATTATAACGCTGTATAATATGCTATCCCTTCCGTAACACGTTGTATAAACTAGCACGGATAGCTGATTGCGTTGGTGTGGTTCGATTTTCGAAATAATGGCCTTCCGTGGTCCATTGACGACCTTTAGAGTCTTTGGAAGCTATCCAACGTTGTTACCGGAACATGAATGACCTGTTATTGTATTCTTGTTTCTGTCTAACTCCAGTTTAATTGGGTTCTAGATCCAACCAAGAATGGAAAGCCATTTTTAGTATATTAATATATTTTGAATCGATAAATAAAATATTTCAGACTGTGGCATGGTTTTAAATGCTCTCCATCATAACATAGCATCATACATGGTTCTTGAATAATTGTGATAAAAAAGTATTACAAGTGTAGCAAACTTGCTACGTTCATAAAAGATGCTACTTCAAATGCAAAGTAGAGACTTATATTATAAATAAAATTAAAATTATAAATAAAAATATTTCCAACTAAGCCTGGAACTTCTAAATGGGCAGACTTGCAAATTCTTAAACAATTTTATTCTCAAACTGCTTGAGTCCTGTGCTAATCCTATTTTTCTTTGTTACAGATTAAAAAACATGTCTATCTCCGAATTCCGGCGAAAGAAGCTCCTTTACGTGTTCAACGTTTTCTTTGGTAAAGTTATAATAAAAGAATATTTCTTTGAGAGTTTTAAAAAGGGAGTTTTTATAGGGCTTGTTAAAACTTTTCCCTTTTTTCAGATGTCAATCAGAGTGGCACGATAGAGAGGAAAGATTTTGAACTGGCTATAGAGGTCAGTGTTTTGTTTTAATCTTGTAATTTTTAATTTTTTTTAGGGCGAATTTGACACAACTTCCAGAGCCTTGGGATACGGAGTTTTTATGTACCGACGACGCGAAAAGTGATAGGTCTGCGCCAGAATTTACGCATGATTTCTTCTATATAAGATTGCAATGATGACTATGCACATATAAACAACTTTTACTATGAGACTACCACCACAGAAAAATAATGGGGTGCTATGGGACATATTAGAGTTAGCATACATTTTCAAAATGTAGGGAACAGCTGGTTCTATTTTCGATCAACTAAAAGTACGGTTGTGTACCTAGTAAACTGAATTCAGAAAACCAAACATCTCACGTTTCTCATTATACGTATTCACGATATAAATATTTCTCTGCATTGAGATCGTAGGTGACAACATATCGTAGGTACAATCGAGTCAGATTCCACGATTGCCAATAGACATATATTACGGGTTAGTTTCGACCGCACCAAAGATATTGCTCAGTAAACTACGTAGCGTTCCGACAGGTTGGTTTATCTGTTTGTGAGGTTGGTGGTTTGTGGGTTGCAGCACCGCTCCAAACTAAAACAAAGCTAACTATGCATTTGCACTTGGCTACACTTTGAATGAAAATGTAGGCACGATCGTTTAATGGATCATCTTGGATCCACGGATGCATAGCTAGTAGAGATTTGAATTTTTAGGTTTACTCTAACGTTAAAAATGTGTATTAATAAGCTTTTTAAGTATAACATAAGGGGAAAACACCAGGGTAGTCCGCGAAATTTAAAGGACAATGCTCATGGATATATGGAATCCCGTACCATGCTGCATCAAAATCAAACTTTGTTTTTTATAGACTACACTGATCGTATTAACTCCTACAAAAATTATTTTTGAAAAAAAAACCCGCGTTTCAGAGTTATTTTATAAAATCGAAACTAACCTAAAAAGTAGTTCTATTTTTTCGACGCTACCAACGACGTATTTTAACACACATACATTACATTATTGCTCTAAAAACAGCGTAATACACTATTATTAGTAAGAATTACGAGTTAAAGTAACATCCACAGTATGCTTGACTGAAACTCGATTTTATTTTAGACCTTTAAATTGCCAATAGTCAGTCAGTACAGTACAAATGTCAGATCACAGATGCCACAGATAAGATAACTATAAACCATAGAGTATAGTTTTTTTTTTTTTTTTTTTTTTTTTTTCCTTATTAGAAAGAACCAAGTTCTTGCTAATTAATTGCAATCTAGCCTAAAAAGACTAATAAACAATTTAAATCTAACTTATTATGCTACGTTAAAAATTATGTTAATGCTAAGAATAGTGTCCATAATTAGGTATGCACTTTTACACACGTTCGTAACACTTCCTTAGAGTCTGGTAAAATTGATAAAACACTTTCTTCATGTGTTATATAAATAGCACAACATTGTTACTATTATTGATTCACTTACACTACACTAATTCAAATGGTTTAGTTCTCTTTAGTCTACGCACTATGTCTGTATTGTCTAACAGCTGGATTGCCTCAACATTCACGTGTCGATGGAGTCTGTGTTCGTGGGCTTCAGCAAATTTTTGTGTGATGGTTGTGACGAATTCCATGTCGAGGTCACGGTGGAGGTCATCGTTTCTTATGTACCAGGGTGCATTTACAGCAGCCCTGAGTACTTTATTTTGGAACTGTTGAATTATTTTGACGTTGGTTGGCTTAGTACAGCCCCAAAGTTGGATACCATACGTCCAAATTGGCATCAGAATATGCTTGTATATTATCAACTTATTATGTATTGATAAACAGGATTTCCTTCCCAGTAACCAATACAAACGTTTATAACGAATATCGAGTTCCTGTTTTTTCTTTTTGATATGGGCTTTCCAACGCAGCTTGGCGTCGAGAGTTATGCCAAGGTATTTGGCTGTATTAGCATAAGGTATTTGCATACCATTTATGTAGAGTGGGTGGTAGTCACTGTGTTTGTTTGTGAAGTTAATGTGAACTGATTTTGACTCATTCAGATTGATCTTCCACTTTTGTGTCCAGTCGTAAACTTTGTTCACAGCTAGTTGAACTTTCTCTACTGCTTCTCTGTGGCTTGATCCGGTGGCCATAATAGCAGTATCATCTGCAAAGGTCGCTATGGTGTTGTTTTCCAGCTCTGGGATGTCACAAGTGTATAACAAGTACAAAATTGGGCCAAGTACACTTCCTTGAGGCACCCCAGCTTTTATGGTTTTTAGCTCGGAATATGCGTCCTCTTGGCGTATTCTAAACATTCTTTTAGTTAAATACGACTCTAGGATATCTACAAATTCTGGTAGCATGCGTCTGAGCTTAAATATGAGACCCTCATGCCAAACTTTGTCAAAAGCTTGCGCGACGTCTAAGAACACGGTAGCACAGACTTCTTTATTTTCTAGCGTTTTTTCAATAACATTAGTTATTCTATGTACCTGGTCTAACGTCGAGTGTTTTTCTCTGAAGCCAAATTGGTGATCTGGAATTAGGTTTTTATCTTCTATTACTGGTTTTATCCGTTTTAGTAACAGTTTTTCAAATAACTTTGATAGTACGGGTAACAGAGAAATGGGTCTTTATGATGATGCTTCGTGGGGAGGTTTCCCAGGCTTCGCAATCATAATGACTTCAGCAACCTTCCATGGCTCAGGTACATATCTTAAGATAAAAGAAGCATTTATTAGTTTGGTCAGCTTTACTATGGCTTTGCGTGGGAGGCGTTTTAGAATTTCCCCTGTGATGAGGTCGTAACCGGGAGACTTTTTTGAGCTAATGTTGTTTTGAATTTCTCTCATTACTTCCTTAGGAGTCACAAGCTTGATTCTTTGGTTTTGTGATAAATTTACACTCTCATGTATTTCTACAGAGCTTTCGTTGGGTTGAAAGGTTTCTTCTAAATGTTGAGCAAATCGGAACGCCTTTTGGTCATTGCTTATTGCCCATTTTCCGTTGCTATCTCTGATGGGCGGTATTTGTATAATCTGCCTTTTTAGATTTCTCGTCGCTTTCCAAAGTGAGTAATCCGTTGATTTGTCATTGGTAAGCTGAAGAAGGTTGGTATTCAGAGATTCATCCTCAAATTGTAGAATTTTTCTCTTTAGTCGTTTAGTTAGGTTATTTAGTGTTGTTTTATGACGCGGGAACCTTGTTTGCTGCCACAACTTCCTTTGTTTTCTTTTCTCTGATAGTAAATCCACAATTTCTTTAGGATAGATAAATCCCTTATATTTGCGTTTTAGCTGAGGTGTATTGCTCCACGCACATTGTTGAATATTAATAATAAATTTGTTTACTTCTGAGTCAAGCTGATCTTGCGTTTTTATCGGAGTTTTAAGGTCGATAATTTTATCTAGATCAAGAGCAAAACTGTCCCAATCTGTAGACTTATTAACCAAGGTTAAGTGGCTTTCTTTTAGTAGGATTTTTTGACTTAGCATTAGTATAATCGGAGAATGGTCAGAGTTCATAGTAAAACTTTCCTCCAAACTGATGTAATTGGTGGATATATTTTTGCAGATGAAAAAATCTATAAGATCCGGTATTTTCTGGTGGTCAGTGGGCCAGTATGTAGGTTTGCCTGTACTCATTACTTCACAATGTGTTTCTTTAACTGCACTTAAGAGCTGTCTTCCTTTAGTTGTGGTAAGTCTTGAACCCCAATGCGTATGCTTAGCATTAAAATCGCCGCCTAGGATAAATCGCTGGCCTAATAGTTCAAAAAGATGTAAGTATCGCTCTTTTCTTATCATGTGCCTAGGGGGCGAGTATATGGCTGCAATGGACACTTGACAAAACTTAGTTTTAACAGATACTGCCACTGCTTGAATGTCTTCTTCTTCATATTTACACTGCACGTAGTGACTAATGTTTTCTTTAATTATAACCGCACTACCCCCCCTGGCAGAGTTGCTAGGGTGGAGGGAATTATATATCATGTATCCTCTAAATTTGATAAAAGATTGCTTTGTGAAGTGCGTTTCGGAGATTAAACACACGTCTATATTTTCTGTATCTAGGACTGCCTGCAACTCATGCTGATGTTTGAGGAGTCCATTGGAGTTCCACGCCATTATTTTAAGTGTGTTATTCATTTTTGATTATTCAAGACAGCTGTTTTAGTGCTGGATTCTAGCTTCTCTAATCTCTTATCAAAAGAGGTAATACACTTCAGGATCTGGTTAATCTTATCCTCTAAGTTCAGAGGTTGAGATCCTTGTTTTGCAGCTTGTGCGTAAGTACCAATGTTGGTTACTTGCATGGCTGGTTGTTTTGCAGTTGACTGGACACTTGCTTTCTGCGCCTGTTTACCAGGGTGTGTTATAGGAGGAAACTGTTGGGTATTAGGCACCGTAGGTTTCTTTTTTAAAACTTTATTTTTCATAATTTGCATCTGTTTGGCTACTTCACACCCTCTATAATTGGCAGGGTGAGGTAGGCCGCAGTGGATACATTTTGGTTTCTCCTGCGGAGATTTGGTACAATTGGCTGTAAGATGCTTACCAGTGCATTTCACACACCTTGGCTCTTTTTGACAATATTTATGTGTATGCCCATAAGCTTGGCATCTTTTGCATTGGGGAATGAGTGCTGGATTTTTGAGTGGATGTATTTCAATTTTACACCCTAATATGTACTTAATGCCGTAGATTTTGTTGACATCTTCATCGTTATAGAATGATAAAACGAACATGTTGAGTGGTTCCTTAGTCTTCCAGCTCAATTTACTATCTACCTTTTCTATTTTTAGGCCTTGGGTTGTTAAATCTTCCTTAATTCGATCTGGTTGGCAAGAAGAGTGTAGTTTCTTTACCACAACTCTAATTGGTCTAGCCTGCTTGTTCTCGTATGAATGCCAGTGGTAGTCTTTTTCAGACAAGAACCTGGCAATTACTCTGTATGAGTCTTCTGATTTGGCGTTAACCTTCACACAATCCCCATTCATCATTTTTGCTGTAAATGATTCCGCTGGTTGGCTTTCAATTAACGAATCGTAGAACGTTTGATAGTTCTTGATTCCGTCTATTATGATTGGCGGTGGTAAGGGCACTTTTTTGACCGAAGTCACTTTCTCATTTTTTTGAAGATTGTTTTGGTGGGCGCTTCCGGGTTGTTGTTTTGGAGAGAGGGAGGTGTTAATCTTCCTTTTCTTCCTGCTCCTGGCCCTAATCCACTCAGTCTCTTTAGCAAGGTCATCCTCGTCTGTACAGTATTCCACGTCATTTTTTGTAGTCTGAGCAGGTTCTGTAGTCCCTTTTGTTTCTTTAATGCAGTTCAATTCTCCTTGAAGTGTCTGCACTTGTTCCTGCAGGGCATCAATTTGTACATTCAATTTACGTACCATGACTTGCAGGTTTTCTCTATCTGTTTTCTCTTGGAGATAACAGTCATATAACTGCCTTTCCAGGTCAGTTTTAATAGTAATAGACTTTTTTGTAGCCATTATTAAGTTGTAAGGCGAGTTTAACACCTAAACAATAAATTATTGTAAACACTTCATGATTTCCGCACTTGTAACTAGGTCATGACACTGACCCCGATATATTGACGTAGGTACGCCGCGACGCGACGTTGTTGTGATCCGTCAGCAGAAAACTCTCGCGAAAGAGCTCGCGCGCGCGATCGTACGTCCGTGCACTATACTAGGCAACCAACAACTGACTGATAGAGTATAGTAAGTGCTATAAACTAGTCGGGATTTAGGGATGTAATCGATAAATCAAAATCTTTAGGCTGAGAAAATCTATTTTGTTGCAAATAGCAATAAACCAAACTAAATCGATTTGGTGTACTGATCTTACTTAATTGTAATTAATTTTAGAGTCCGCTCGACAGACAAGGGTTTGTTCAATTGAAACGGAACGTCATTTATATTCAGTTGAAACGGAACGTCATATAAAGGGAGTAAAACAATATTCATACTTTTAAACTCGAAAAGTATATTTCCAGTTCAAAAATCAAATCCCCGACGCGTAATGCCGTAAAAAAATATGAAACTAATTACTATAATATTTTGGTTTTGAGGCGCGAGACTTTTTGGTACCAACTTTGGTCATTCTCTTTTTCTTACGTTTTTTGCAATTTGCAGGCCCACCTTAAAACGTTTAAGTTCTGTTAACAATGACATTTGAATACAATACTAGTCAAATATTGTACAATTAGCTCTCATTTTGAAAATCGTATCTAGTGTTCCATGCAGTATAAACACACAACACGACCTCTTTCGATGCTGGAAAACGAACGGTGATTATTTAACAACGTTATTTCTTTAAACATTTTATTTGTCCTATCCGTCATCTTCCTGTCCTTGTCACGTGTTACAAGGGTCGGCGCAACACGTTGTTTTCTTCGATTCTCCCCTGTGAACCGTCACGGTATAATTTACTCCTTTTTCTTTCATTTCCTCACACAATCCATCCATCGTTTTCTTGATCTTCCTCTCCCTCTCATCCATCAACATTTATAATCATCACTCTTTTAGTCACATGCGCTTCGTCCCTCCTCAAACTTATTCACGATTAGAAAAATATTTATATCGTTTCGCTTCAGGGCTGTATGGACAAAACTAGGTCACTTCCTATTTCAATATGCACCTGACCGTTGAACTAATGGCACGAATTTTAAGTGGGTCTACATTTGATTGATTGGAATCGATACTAATTTGAACATCATCGATTATGTCGGCTTCCATTATGGAGATGGACATATTGATTGGTAGCCAACGTGAGGCGACGTTAATAGCAATAATTTTCGCATCATTCATCTCGGTATTTTCGGTAAACATTAATCAATCGGTAACCGGGGAAACATGTGGGCTTGGGATTTAATCGTCTAGAGTAATAGTTTTGGATTCGAAAATTGTGGTTACCAGTAAAATGTAGGAATATTTGGAAGATCCGTAATAAAACTATTAAATTAGGAGGCATTCCAGTCTTACCTAAGGGTATCGTATTACCCAGGACTGACTGGGTTGTGGAGGTCAGATATGCAGACGCTCCACGTAAAATACTGGTATTCAGCTGCATCTGGTTAGACTGGAAGCCGACCCCAAAATAGTTGGGAAAAGGCTAGGCAGATGATGAAATTAGAAGGAGGTATAGGTATTCAATTCCTATCTCTAATACCCTATTTCTCTACCTTCTTATACAGAAAATCTGCCACCTCCGAGGATGGAAGCCAGGTGACCCCAAGAACACGGAGACGCATGAGATCATGATCAAGATCTGGGATGGACTTCGGAAGAGAGCTGACTCCAACAAAGACGGACAGGTAACTTTGGGCAATGAGTGCACTTGTCATTATCTTGTGGACAAAAATTTGACCAGTCGGCGATAACTACAAGCTCTATACTTAGGTATTTGTAGTTGTGTAAAAAAACTCTGCTCAAACACTACGCGGCATCTATGAGGAACTTATTTTGACAAAACACAATCTGAAAATAAAAAAAAAAACAAAGTTACACACATAAACAGACACAGCATTTGATACACCGTTGTCTCCACCCTGTAAGTAGCAGCCATTTCTCGGCTCTTATCAAACACTAGGGACGTCTCGAGCTCGATTATTTTTTGCTAGTTCCATTTTACATTTTAAGCCCATAAAAATGGTAAACAGCAATACCCGAGTAAATGAACGGAATTTAAAACTTCAAATTGTTTTTCTTGCAAAATTGACTTTTTTGCCACTTCTCCCGTAACGATTTTTTTCATGCTATTTATTTTTTTGGCAATGATTCAAACGGGTCTTGGACATTTTTACCGGTAACTTTTACCTTTTTTATTTATATTCCCTGAGCTGTCTCGTGCCTCTGGGAACTTTGAAACGAAATTTCATTTCCATCTAGTTAAGCCGTTTCTAAAATTTTCAATATATCGTGCGAACGAAATTTTACTGTCATTATAGATACTTGAAGCAATGTCTAATAAAAGTGAAGTGGCTCATCTGACAAAAGGCAGCTATAATTTCTTAAATAGGGGCCGCCCTTATTAAATTTTGTGCTGCTGTATTTTCAAGGCCCAATCGTGGGACCTTGTAAAGATTGATTTTCAGGTCAGGCCTTTTCGCTTTTGTATTTTTTGTAAAACTGTTTACTAGTAAACTGTCGCAAAAATTCATAAATATAACGTGGGTATGTCAAAATGTGTACAGTAACAATTGTGTACATAAAATTTAATTATACCTGATCACATTTATTAACCTTTCAGCGCTGGGGGTTAGCCAAATGACCTGACGTGACGTTGAAGTACCGTGCTTAATGACGCGTCCATTTTTTCAAACATTGTCACCGCGGCGAGGCTTTATTAGAAATTTCGCTCCGTAATTCATTTATTGTTCAAATTGCCCCCACTGTTTTTTAAACGTCATGCGTCAGTTCGTTATAATTTCCACAGCGCAAACGTAAAATGACGAAAGAGACTTTGAGCGTAATGTTTTATTTTCGACTTTCGGTGGTGAGCCGAACGCTGCAAACCCAACACCGCACTCAATGTCCTTTACATCATTTCATATTTCCACCCTCGATATATGAAGCTTTGTTTGATACGGTATGAAGTATGTAAATTGTCGAGCTGGTAATTCTCGTGGAGGTCTCTAAGCCCGAAACGGTTTAATCATGCGAGCTTCCACCGTTCATAAATCTTGTGATCTTAGTTTGAGCAAAGATTAATGTAATGTACAGAGCTTTTGATTAATTTCTATGTAGTTTAGGCCCAAATATTTTAGTTAATTGTGCCTTCTCAAACAGTAATAGGCTGGTTTTATTATTTAGGAATTTTGTCACGACTAATTCCACTTATTTATAGATATTACAAAATAAAGAACACTTATAAATTAATTTACTTTTGGCCAATTAAAAAAAAGAAAAGTTTTAGTTCCAACAGTATATTTTTCTGTTTATGTAGTTACACAATAGTAGGTACATAATAAATAATTCCTTAAACAAACAGACATTTTTCCTGCCACACAACAAAGTCGAATTCACGAAAAATAAAACAAAAATTTGGACCACGAAAACGCCAAAACTTTACGCACGACTTAACCCTTCCAAATCTCGAGGGGTTTCCAAAGTTCACGTGAACTTGTTCCATCAATTGTTGTCACTATCGAGTCTACTTATTAGTTTAGTGGTAACGTGCTCAGCAAGTTTTGAAAGGGGCTGCAAAACATGATGGGTTGATTAAATTCCTCAAGGTTTTTTGCTTTGGAATAAAAAGTAGCTAGTCGTTGTATTTTTCATGGAGAAATATTTTATCAGACCACTAAAAACTAATTGTAATTCTGATTGTGATCGCTTTTTTATAATATGTTACCCTATTTAATATAATGTTTAATTAACCGACCTAGGAAAAGGCTATCAAGTAAATTAACTTCTAAATTAAGTATTTTAAAGAAATCAAAATTAGAATTATTTGAGGAAATTAAAGAGAGCTTCGTTTATGATATTAGCATGTCCATTATATAGGGTGACTGGTAATTAGTGACCGATACTTAAACACGTGACAACAAAAAACTTTTCCAAAGAAACATTTTTTTTTCTATATACATACGTATACTTTTGTGGCGGCCGGTCAGTGGCGCGGGCGCCGCCTACGGAACGGGCTTGCGAGCTGCGCGGGTGCTCTGCCTACCCACTGTTGCACGGTACGATAGTAATGAGACAGAACGGCGGCACGTGGCTAACAGCTGATATTTATACAGCTGTTGTGTTATTGTGATAAAAATAAATGAGTATAAAAAATGTTTCTTTTGGAAAGTTGTTTTTTATCATGAGTACAATCACGTATATAAGTATCGGTCATTAATTATCAGTCACCCTATAAGTTTAAAAACTAAATGGAAATTATTTGGAGTAGCATATTTAACAAAACCTATTTTTCATGCTGTTTGCATGAAACATTAGACGATGTCAAAGACTGCCACAGCATTCTTTACTCTGTAAAAAAATGCTTTACTCTTCAAACCCCGCAGTGAGAACATTATAATTATGTGGTTTGATTACGTTTCCCATTTGTATTTATTTATTGGATCACCAACAATTGTTTACACAGGTTGTATGCTAAAAGTAACATGCAAAAATGTAAATGCAATAGTGCAACAATCACTTAAACGTAAACTCCGCATGAAAGAAGTTGTACAATTTATAATATTTATCTAGTTCCCATAGTAACAATGTTCTTATAGGGGTGTTTTTTAAATTCAAAATCAAGAAAATCTCAACGAAGATTGATGAGAAGGTCCTACCATAAAGATCCATTAAAAAGTCTCACGAATGGAAACTTAACAAGAACGATGGCCAAGCAACCATTCTAACCCTTAAATCCTGCAGGTCTCCGTGGAAGAATGGACATCTATGTGGAACGACTACGCCCAGAACCCGTCAGCTGCACTGAAGTGGCAGCAACTGTATTGCCAGTTCATGTTCCAACTGGAGGATGCCAGCGCTGATGGCACTATCGACAATGACGAGTTTACCACCGTCTGCTCCTCTTACGGCATCGACCCTCAGGAGTGTAAGGTCGCCTTCGCTAAGATGGCTAAGGTAGGTTGAGATATTTTAAGGTAAATTGGGGAATGAAGGACGGACAATGAAATGATGAAAATTAAAAACTGTATGTCAAATAAATTGTTAGGAAATCATACCATAGATGATAGGGTTCGTTAATACAACGCCAAAGTGTACAGTTCAAACATTTAAAACTAGGATTTGATGTAATAATGCAACGGAACATCTGAACTGAATAATTTTAACAGATTTTTGGAGGCCACTGTAAGAGTGCATCTGTCTCAATGCCTCAAAGATGGCAGATGATTACAGATCATGATATAGTCAGGATACCGTATTGATAACAATACATTCAAGTAGGAATCCTGACTCACTATAGTGGTTTCGTACCCAAAGTGTGCCAACAGGATCCTATCACCAAGGCTCCTCCTAATATGGCTGATCCGTAATGTATCATAAAAACTATTGTGTGATACCCATATTTGGAAAATAAAAATCTATTGCATTCTATTCCGTTGTCTGTCCGTCTGACACAAGGCTGTGTCTTTTGAACCGTAGAAGGTAGGTGTGTTACTATACAAAAATCGTGTTCCTTTCGGCGTCTTATACAAAACCTTACCTAACCGATTCGTTCCGCCTGCTAGAAATCTTCCACATGGACATGAGTTGCCATGGCTGACCAGGAAGTCTTTAAATAGACTCCGGACCCAGGTTGGTCGCAGCAAGGAAATCCTGCTCAGGTGGAGATTCAGAAATGTAAATGTGTTGCTGTTCTACAAACGATGGGGCACTTAATATCGTGTCCTGCGTGTCCTGTTGTTTGTTCACGACAGGAACTGATGGACGCTACCGAAAGCGCCAAACTAGTAGCTCAGTTTTGGGCTGACACAATTTAGATTGCCATCGACACACTAAGAGGAAGATGATAAAAAACCCTTCGTTTATGAGTCCGATTCGCACTTGGCCGATTTCATTTTTAAAACCATGTTTGAAGGACAAACTCTTGTCGTACGAAACGAAAAAAAATGTTAATAGCTATTTTCTCATTTTTATACCTTTGGCCACTTATTCCCATCGACTCAAGAATAGATGGCACATTTTCATTCGTTATAGGTAATTTCCTAGACTTTACGGGTACTACTAACCGTTAGTTCTCTTTCATAGCGAGATTACTATCAAGAATGTTAATTCCAAGAAGTAATTAGGATCTGCTATCGTTATTTTTGCTGTAGGTAGGTAGGTAGGTCGCGTGATTTCTCTCAATAATGTCTAGTTTATTCTCTTTCACGAAACGGTACTACTTAGAATTATGTTTAGTGATTTCTAGATTATATTACTTATTACTTATTTTAGGAGCCTTATTAGACTTGGGCACGAGAATTTAGCCTTAATGTTACTTTCATGAAAATTATTTTATTAGAAACTCGTTTTTATGAATTTTCAGGTAAAAGCTGTTAAGCTGGTTTTTTGAGATTGAGTAAAAGATTTATTGGTTCACCATTCTTCATAATGCTTTTATTTTGAATCACATGAATTACTCACTTGTCTAGGCTTAATCAGCGATCCAGTGATATTTTTATAGAACCCTATCGAGTCAAAGAGAAATGTACTACCGATTTCAATGCCGGTCTGCCACTTTTCACATTTATTCCCTAAGTAATAAGGTCGAAAATTGGTCGACCATCACAGAACTCGGTAGTACACTCAAAGAATACAAATACTTGCGTCAAAAATCAAATCATTCTCATTTTATCCCAGTATGATTAATGTTCCGAGATTTATAAATTGAACACAATACTCAATTCAAATCGTTTTGCCGATATCCATTCAAATCCTCCATTTATAATATGTGATATTCACACTTTTTTTTAATGGGTCGAACATTTGTAACCCATTTTTGCATAGTCTGTATTTTATATGGCTCCAATTTTATTCGAATAAATTGGGGGCATAAATTCTGTGAAATGTTGACTCGGCCGGTGGAGCGGGGTGTTCCAACGATTTACGTCAACAACAAAATATTCATTTAGCTTTTGTTTACTGATCATTAATAGACCAGTTTGTTTACATTTGTACGCTGATCTGAAAGTAGATCTGTCATGGAATTTTTTGAACTTGTTTTTTTTTTGGTTGTATACCTGTCTATCAAATGGGAGAGAAGTTTGAGACAAGCGTGGGAGTTGTAGATGATTCTATTTATCTCATGGTCATTTGATTGATAGATTTTGAGTGGGCGCAAATTCAAAGTCAATTTGGTGCGATATTCTTGTACAAAACCTCATTCCCAAATTTTCTTCACCAGGGTAAAAGCAGCGTCTCATGGGAAGAGTTCCAGGAGCTCTGGAAGGAGTACTTCTCCACCGAAGACCCCAACGCTCCCGGCAACTTTATATTCGGCAGGACTAGCTTCTAAGCACAGCAGTTTACAACACGCCTCGTTCACCACGAGAAAAGTGGAGAGATGAAGATTCTCACAGAAAAACCGTCTTACATTCCATTGATAAAAATAGAAGTAATAAAATGACGAGGTTCGGCTTCTAAGGGTCTCTCACACGGGCGCTTTAGTTATCGCAGCGATGAAGCTAAGCTATTTGAAGCTTCGGAAGCCCGAGTACGTGACCCCTTTATGTGTCAATATCTTCCAGCCTTTGATCCATTCACGAGTCTCAACTGAGATCGTCTCGGCTCCTTGTTAAGGATAGCTCAATGGATAACGAACTAGGTTTAGATTTTGTGACCAGATTTCGCGAAAACTTTAACAGTAATCGTTTGAGGTCACATTGAAACACTAATGGAGTAATGTTTAAACTGAATTATGTGAGCACTCTCGCTTGTGGATCAGAGGTTTATTAAATAAATTTTCATTTTACGCGTGTATGTGTTCATGATAGAAATAATTACTACATATTTCTCTTTAATAGTGGAACAATTTCAAATTCACGTTTTATTACTAAGGCTCAAGTTTACTAGAACTTTTCAATCTTTAGATACTATTTCTAATAACAACGAATGAAATTATTCACTTATTCATTATTATATAGCATATCTCGTAGTCATATCTAATGAATCTTACAAGTTTCTCTGCCGGTTTAATCCGAATTAAAAACACCTATTATGTGCTCTTTTGGAACGATTGAATAGCTTTGTTTTATATAAAAGTAATATATATTGTTGTTACTAGATTAAATAAGGGTTACTACAAAGTATATGTCACATAATAAACAAAAATATAATTGTATTTTAACCAAAAATCTGAAGTCGCTGGTTTGTCTGTAGTAGCCCTTAGAGTTTCTAGTCATATTTACTGTTGTTCTTTATTTATGTTTCTAAATAAAAGGTTTTATATATTATATTTATTGTTCTAGTCAAATGTTTTGTGCTCCCAGAATCTATGAAGGTTTTCATCTTGTTAAGTCGCTATATTATAGATATAATAGGCAATGATTAAATGTATGTAAATAATTTAATGATTTTCATTTACTAGAACACAAACCCTATTTGATGGTCCATGAAAAAGAGGCTTTCTGTCTCTCAGAATCACATTGGTTCATTTTTGAGGTTATAAATCTAACTGCAGAATTATTAGGACATGTAAAGGGACAATTACATGCTTACTAATTAATTTAACAGCATAATATTCAAATACCTATACCTAGTAATAATAATTGTTTATTCATATAAATTCATAACCAAGCTCAATACACATCTTATTCTTATTCATTTCCATGACTCCACTCAACTCCGCCTACTTTAGTCACATTGACAGTTATAGTTTGTTCTAAATTGACACACGTCCACGACTCGAGAGATTTCCTAAGGAATTCCAAAGAGGAAGGAGAAGAGCAGCCCGAAAGTCTGACAACCAGTCTTACCAAGGATATCGTATTACCTAGTACTAACTGGGTTGTGGAGGTCAGATAGGCAGTCGCTCCACGTAAAATACTGGTATTCAGCTGCATCCGATTAGATTGGAAACCGACCCCAAAATAGTTGGGAAAAGGCTGGGCAGATGATGATGATGATGGTAAGTATTTACTTTCAATTTATATATAACTAACGCAATATTATTTCCACAAAGTAAACTTTTATGTAAGTATTTCTGGAAGTAGACAAGATCAATGTAAATGTCGGATACTACATATAAACATCTTCTTATATGTTGATTTCAATAATAAACAGAAACGAATGCAAAGAGAACTTTTCATTAAAGACATCTAAAGGGTGTAAATACCCAACCTAAACCCTATAGGAAACAGAGAGGCACTAGTTCTTCTCGTCACTGTGATATTTTTTTTGTCCTGGACCATACCTTTTTTTTAATACTAGTTTTGAATGTTAAAACTTTAGTTTAAACAGCGCCTCCACCCCTGTAATATTTAATGCCGTCGTCCTGCCATGAAACGTGATTTTTCACCTCAAAAAAAAAATCATTTTCCAGCAGTCATTTTTGCGTACCTAAGTTTGATGTACAGAATGCTTGGTTGACGGCTTTGCGAAGGGCTCGTTTACACCTTTGTATTTAAACTTTAATTGATACTTATAAGTATGATAATTGATGCCCATTTTCACTAAATATCACTAATCGTCATCCTAAACATTGGTTTAGGTTAGTTAGGCCTTACTAAAACTTTCGAAGCAGTGCCTTTTTTTTTGGGATGGGAAGTCATTAAATGACCCCACCCGCTCTAGGCGGAGTGGAAGGGAGTGTCAGACTTTTACTGACTAAAACCCATCCATGTTCCTTCTTTGGCCCTTTATGTTCCAGGGCCGCGGTATCTCTTTCGAACAGTCCCGCAGCCCTGACTTCGATGCAATGCCCACCGTTGCAAATTCAACAATGCGCTTTTATTTAGGAATATATTTTTGAGCCAACTAGTGAAACAAAAACGGCATAAAATAGGTAGTACGAGTAGGCGGGTACTTAAGACAGGCAGTTAGGTTATTTCGTCGTGAGAAATGACAGTGTTACCATTATTGGCTTCGCAATAATACTGACGCTCCAAAATCTTTAGAAGTCATATTAAAGGGAATAAATACTGAAATACGACGGTTCCGATTGAACCGCAGCATGGGTCCTTATGGGACCAATCCAATGAATGGAATATGGCCCATCAAAACTAACATGATATTACACACGGGTGTAATAATGGGAATTTCTATGGCATACGGAAGCTATCGGGACATTTCACTATGTCATTTAAATTGGATTCCTCGGAGGGGTTCGTGGTTAAATAATAACAGCCGCACGGGTCGGTCTGCTTGCTTAAGCAGTGCTACACGAATTCGGTCCGTGGATGGGTGACCATCATTACTTACCGAGTTTCCTGCGTGTCTCGGAGAGCACTTTTAGCCGTTGGTGTCCTTGTTGATCTTTGGCAGTACTCACTAGCCCGATAGTCTGACAACCAAGTCTTACCAAGAGGTCTACGTATTACCTAGGAACTAAGTTGTAGAAGGTCAGATAGGCAAGAAACATTTCATCTGGCAAGTAATCCAATTTAAAATCATCATCTGCCGAGCCTTTTCCCGGCGATCTTGGAGTCGGCTTCAGGGATATATATGCAGAGTTTCCTCCGTGCGTCGGGAAGCACGTTAAGCCGTTGGTCCCGGTTGTCATTTAATTTGTAGATCATTGACAGTCGTTACAGATTTTCAGTGGACCAAAAGTCTGACAGCCAGTCTTACCATGGGGTATCATTACATGGAGTGTCAGTAACAGAATACGTTGCAAAACACATTCTCAAGCCTATCGCAAGATCGGGCCATAAAAATGCCAAAATTTTTTCCTCTATTTTAGAAGGATTTGTACGACAATGACCAGCTATAAAATTTCTACGTGGATCATAAAACATGGAGGTAGCCAAATATAAACTGCGACGGAGCCACCGTAAATACATAAGAAAAAGAAAACCCACCAAATACTCGATTGTTGTTAAATTGCACTTTAAAACTACTAGTCCCTGGGCGACCATGCTCTGCTCGAGTGTGAATAGAGTAAACGAATTTTCCCAGATATGAGACCATTACAAATATTGCTCATTAAATGGTAAAAGAGAGCAGCGGTGGCCCAGTGGTTCGAACCCCGGGAGGCGCATTCCTTTGTGTAATTTATTTCATCAACACTGCTCTCAAAAACGGTGAAGGAAAACATCGTGAGGAAATCGGCATGTCCTAGAACCAAAAATTCGAAGACATGTGACAGCTACCAACTCGCACTGAGCCCGCTTGGTGGATTGCCTATTCTCAGAGAGGAGGCCGTGTGTCCCAGCAGTGAGAACATTATAGGCTGATTATGCTAAATAATAAAAGATCAACCAATTTATAGCTCTGGTCTGATTTATTCTATACATTCTAGAATCTTAAACCTTAACTCTTGCTGGAACTTGATCAAAATACGATCTTTAATTTAAAATATTTTGAGGTTTATTCAGAAACACTGCTGTAAGTGAAATATTGATTACTGTTAATCATATTTTTTGAAGTCTAAACACCTCTATGAAGTGTTTATTAAGAAACCTCTAAATTGTTGATTGTCTGTGTCATCTTTACTGGAATAAAATTGTATCAAATAGACCTTCTGTTATGTATGTATTCGATGACATCCAGTGATGTAACGAAAATGTGTTGGAACCGCGAATCAATATCCGGACCGCGCCAGGATATTATCATGTCATAAATTCTTTGTTATGACGGTTCAGGCTTTACTTGAAGTATGTTTTACCATTGTTTTATATTTTGATATAAAGGTGCCTAACCTTGTTTGTGTTAATAGCACATGCTTATATTGAGTCACAAGCCTCGTCTCTATGAGAGAGAGTGGGCTGTAGTCCTTCACGAGGGTCCAAGTGCGTTGGTGGACGTCACATGTTTTTTTTAATTTTTGTTCCAGGACATCCGGTGTTTCCACACGATGTTTTTCTTCGTCGTTGTGAGAGCTATGTTGATAATTATTTACACAAAGTAGATTCACAAGACATTAGTCCCGGACGTTAGGTCTGGGACACCATTATTAGTTTACTATCGTATATTTCAATTATAATTTTAATTTTCATCAATTTGGCTGAAAAGCTCTAATTACATAGGACATACTAGCACAGTTTGGGCACGTTCCATCTAAAATAAACCACCCAACCAATCAGATCTGGTCAGTCGTACCACGTCTCGGTAATGAAGTTCGTTGACAAATCCGATAGGGATGTGCAAACTGCGGGCTTAGTTAGCCTCGCGTTCCGTTTCGATTGATTTCAATTTGTGATTCGTGCTTGCTTTTTGCCTTTCAGGTAAATGTAGATTTTCTAGCACGCGATAAATCTGCGAGGTTGAAGTATGGTAAGGCGGGTCACTCACATTTTTAGAATGAATCGCGACGGATGGGCAAGAATAGTCACAGAGCAGGTGACTGAAGCCGGCGCCGTTACCGGACAAGCTCAAGAAACGCTAGTCGGACGACCCAAGTAGGCAAATCTACTTCTACTAATAATATATTTGAAAGAGTAAAGATTTGTATTATTGGATGTTTGTTACGAATAAACTCAAAAACTACTGGACCGATTTCAAAAATTCTTTCACCATTAGAATGCTACATTATTCCTGAGTAACATGGAACTGAATTAAATAAATAACATAATGGAATTGAAATAATTTGTAATCCAACTGAATTAAGATAATTTTAATTGAATCGTATAGGAATAAATTAATTTGTAATACATTAAAAACAGCTGTCACAGAAGGCTCTGTATTCTGTAAAATCTACCATAGTCTGTTATTCTTTTGTTAAGACGTGGATATAGGTGTGGGTTACATGTTTGTGATCTTTAGCTTTTAAGGATTTTTTTGTATTTTCTGTAGCATGTAACTGTTCTATGTCCCTAATAAATAAAATAAAATAAAAAATAAAATAAAACATAGGCTATATTTTTTATTTTTTTTAATGTCCACCCGTGCGAGCCGGGACGGGCCGCTAGTCACAAATAAAATTGGAAAGATATAGGAAGGCCTTTACCCAGCTGTGGGACGGAACAGGCTTATGTAAAAATTACTTTATTGCATGATAAAAAAAGAGATTTAAGATACTATATATATATAGTTATTAGAAGAAATATCACAGAAAAATTATAGTCTCAGTGACGCTGACATAAAGTCCGCCTATGGAACACTATTGTACATGAAGTTTAAATAAATAAATGTCTTTTTGTAACGATACTGACGCACGTTTCAGAAACACGCGTTTGCATCGCTACTGTCGTGCATAAGTAGCATTTGCAACGCGCGACAGCATCTCTACTGTATGACAAACGCGACTGTTGTCTCGGCATCCATTTGCAACTGTAGCGTTCACAGGCGTTGGTGGCATTGGTGCGTCAATGCTGAATAACAACAGCATCGCAATAGCTGCGATACAGTATCATGGTTACGTGGACGATGGTACACGGCCAGCGACACCACCTCCATTGTATCGCAGCCGTTTTGCGTTTGCTGTAAAGAGATGCACAAATAACGCAACAACACGCCTCTAATCCGCGAAGGGTTAGGCAGAGGTGTCCCTAATAGTGCACTCCCATTTCGCCAGTTATGTATGATTAAGGCCGTGATCTTCTAGTGGTAAAACCGTACGTTGTGCACAAATAACGTAACGTATAAATTCAATTAGATTACTATACATTTGTAAAACACCAGCAACCTCTTAAGAGGTCATTGTACTCATCACTATGAACAACTTTTACTATGGGACCAAACCTGAAATCGCGAAAAAAAAATCAGCTGTTCCCTACATTTTGACGAGTTAATCGATCATAAATGTAGGGAACAGCTGAGTTCGTCCCGTATACAGTAAGTAACAAAAACCCTGTTGTTCCTGTTAGGGACGTATACATTTACCTACAACCACAACATTGATGAAGTTATAATTTAAAAAAATTAAACATTGGCCAGTCGAGAGGCCAAAATCAAATAACTCTTAAAATCGACACATTCAAAAAAATGTTTCGAGTATCTGATTTTACAAGTACATCTTTATTTCGCTAAATAGCCGAGCTCGGCGGCTTCCTTTGACGCGACAGAAGATGCCTAGAAATCAGTTAAACCTTACAAATATTAATAATTATTTTTTTTTTTTAAATTATTTTTGTTAACCGTTTTTTATAAATGACTTCCTTTATTACGTGTGTATACCGATTCTTAAAACGTAGGTAGAAGGAACAACAGGGTTTTTGTTACTTACTGTATATTTGAAGTACAATGTCTTTGCATGACAAGAAATATTAATTCCCCTAAAAGATAACCACGATATTATATACGCAAATACAAATAATATATGAGAATGATAGGTTTTGAGGTTTGACCCAACCTCATACATACAAATCGTATTTTCAACTCATAAAGATCAAAACGAAATATAGAGCCGATCAAATTGCTTTATGAATATATTCGGTAACGGGACGTGAATGTGGTTTTTCTGCACACAAAAACGTACTTTGTGGTAAATGGTTTTATTTGTGATATAAATTTACAGTACTTTTATTATATAACCGTATACAGACATTACAGTCATTTAATGTATGCACATTAAATGACTGTAATGGGTCAATGATGCCAATAAATTATTTGCCCATAGTTACTAGGCACCGATCATCATCTGCCTAGCCTTTTCCCAACTTTATTGGGGTCAGCGTCCAGTCCAACCAGATACAACTGAATTCCAGTATTTTAAATAGAACGACTGCCTAGTTGACCTTCACAACCCAGTTAGTACTACAAGGGTAATACGATACCCCTTGGTAAGACTAGCAAGTAGAAGTAACGACTGTCAAAGATCTACAATTGACAACGGGGACCAACAGCTTAACGTCCTTTCCAAGGCACGGAGGGAACTCGGTATGTAATGGGTGGTCATGGACCAACCTAGGCAAGCGCGGCTAAACCTGAAGATCATCCCGAGCAACTGTTATTATTAAACCAGGAGCTCCTCTAGAAAGCAATCTAGCACATATAGATATAGATCTTCTAGGCCCAGATAGGGAAAAAATTAATTAGGACGTTTCATGAAAATTTTAATCAGACGTTGCTCAACGGTAGGGCAAAGTGTATCAGAAACAGCAAAAAAAAACCTACAAATCATGAAGGCTTAGCTATGCCACACCATGAAAAAAAATTCATCTAATCAAATCGCTACCATCAGTCAAACCCATAGAATTTTGCAACATAAATGCAAAAAAGCAATAAATCTTTTAAAACACAGCACAAAACGTACAATTTACTGTCGATAAAATTACCCCGTCGTCGGCATGGTATCAATTTGAGCTAAACACAGCCATAAAAGCCCTTCCCTAGTTCTGTAACGAAATAGTACCATTTGTCTTGTAGGTGGAATACCATTACAGTCCTACATGTAAGCATGACGAAGTTGATGTTATCGGTGGGGTACAACCCGATTCGGTGATTGCTTTGTTGGTGAAAACAAGTGATTGGTTGGGTGACCTTATTTTGCCTTTCCCGTACTGTTCTACGTGACATGCTTTTTTATTATGGCACATGATGAGTTTTTATGAACAAATAGCTAACGATTGTTTGTACGTGAACCGAATTATTTTTGTCTATTAACTAAAAAGTTAGATTAATCATAATATAACATCACGCCTGTAATTCCCAAAGGGTTAAGCAGAGGTGTACCTGTCAATACACACCCACATTTCGCTAGTTATGTTTAAGTCCCATGTAATAGGGGGCGAGCCTACTGCCATCAACCGGGTACGAATCTAGACTCCGTGGCTGCTTCTGAAAAAATCCTGATGTAAAAACCCAATAACGCTTTGCCCGACCTGGGAATCGACCCCAGGACCCCAGCAGTCGCGCTTGCGACCATTAGACGAGATAGATAGACGGTCGGACGGTGAATGGGATACATAGATCGTGTTAATAATTACGATTTCTTGCCCGTCACAGTGGCAAACTTTAGTAAAAAATAGAAACTAATCTCCTCGGGAATTATCTTTTCCAATTTGTTTACAACAGAATTAGTTACTTTCTTGCCCGTTTATAAGCCTAAAACCATTGGATGATAGGTCTTTAATCTTCAATCCAATGTATAAATTACTTTAAGTGGCGATAACACTGAGGATTCGCTCGTTTCGGTCCAATAATGGGCGAGTAACTGGTGGTTTTAACAATTTATTGACCTACCACCAACTATTCTATGTAATTATTAGTCACGTGCTTGTTTCAGGATTGTTCGGCCACTTTTAAAGCCAATTGGAGTTACAAGACGAAAGAAGTTAGAGTTTGACTTGCGTGTAGGTAAATATAATGATATGATAAATAATTTATTCTTTATTATAAAACTTGTTTTTGTTTAATATTATGGGTTCGTGTGTTAACGTTGTACGTGTTCTGTAAAATTTTTTGGTTCAATTCAAAGGGATTTAAGATACTATATTTACATTTTCTATGAGATCTTACTAATATTATAAATGCGAAAGTTTGTGGAGATGTATGGATGTTTGTTACTCTTTCACGCAAAAACTACTGAACGGATTTGGATGAAATTAAGCACAGATATTTTATAACCTGGATTAACACAGTTTTTATCCCGGTAGTATGATCTCGTGGGACAATTATCGAATTCAACGAGGGCGAAGCCGCGGACATAAGCTAGTAATATAAACATTTTCTATAATATATCTCAGTGAGATCATGCTTAGTTCCATGGGCTATATAGCAAAATAACATAATCAGCAGAAACGTTAAATTAAACCGACAGTATACCAGTTGGCTATTGTAAAGGATGTTGCCCGGTTTGTCTTGTTTATTTCAATTGTTTTGGTTCAATGTTATATCACCGAGTACCACGAAGAAACAAAACAAAAGAACTGCGAAAACAAAAAGAAAAAACTACCCGAAACAAAAGATTGGCTGACGAAAAGAAAAGCAAAAAAATAAATAGTTGCGTCTTTCTGCAATACAGTTTATTTTCCCGTCACGGTACAAAATGACAGATGACAACTGTAACCTTTGCTATACATCTACCTCCGTTGCAAACGTGGAAAAAGATATTACTAAAGAAAGTAACCTCTCATTTATCAACGTCTGACTAACCTGGGTAGGAATGAGTTTTATTCATGAAGAGTTTTTTATTGGGATTGGCTCATGATATCTTTCTTTAAACAAATTAGGCTAAAGTCTGGCTAGATTACCTAGACTGTAAAAAATTGCAGATGGGTATTTTGCTAACAAAGCTTGATTTTATTTTGGAAATAGCTGATAGATAGATATTTTTTTTAACTTTTTGACTGACTTTAATATTCTTACTAAATTAAAACTGACTTCATTAAAACTGACTGTCTTTTTTTTTCTTTTCTTTCTTTTTTTTTCTTTTTTTCTAACTTTTCCTTTTCTTTTTTTCTTTTCTTCTTTTATTTTTTTCTTCTTTTTATTTTATTTTTTTGAAGCCATCTGTTTCGTATTCGTGCGTATGACATTCTTGGGAAAGGTCCTCTTCGTGAAATGCTTCAGCTGAAATTCACCTTCAGGTATAAACAGGGTCTAAACGGACCCTTCACGAAGCCGACAACCTAGCATTAGAGATTTTACGTATCTCAGTAGGGTTTCTTCACCGGTAAAGGTACATACTCGTCGCTGTCCTCTTTGTTCCTCTTGCCCAATCCATGTATGTAGGGCCCAAGCATCTTGGAACGTTTAGGTATGTAGATGAACTACCTAACTAAGCCTTAGTTCAGATACAGGCAGCTGCACATCAAGCTACTAAAATCTGTCAAATTTCTTTAATAGATTTTCAACTTTATCACTGTAGAATTAGGTTCAAAGTTGATTGAGAAAATTTGTCAGTTTAGGGTAGCTTAATGTGCTGGCGTCTGTATATCAAAACTAAGTAACTATACGCAAAAATATTGCTGGGAAACGACTTTTTTTTTGGGTGTATAATCACATTTGACGGTAGGACTCAATGTAACGCACTCAAAACATTGTGCTGATGGATGGATTGAATAGTACCGGGGTCGTGGAGATGTTTAAAGTAAAGTTCTCACATTTAAACATTGTATTTAAAAAAAATGTGTAAAAGTTGGAACTTTGACCAATATCTCCAGAACTAGAAGGTTCCCAGGTATGGTCTAGAACAAAAAAAAATATCGCAATGACGAGGAGAAGCAGTGCCTTTCAGCTTCGTTAAAGGTACACCATTTATCTTATGTAGTCATTTCTGGCATTATGCTACTTAAGGCCTTTTTAGCAATATATGTTTTGTTTTCATTTCGTTTTATAAGTTTAAAGCGATTTTTGTTTTAATGCCATTAAATAAACACACTTTTCTTTCTTTCATTTTTGAAGCTCTTAGTTCAGCTAGGACCATTTTAAGCAAAACAAGGTGAAATTAATTCCAAAAATAACTGTTTTTACTAAAACCACATAATTTCCGAATATATGCTTTTGCTTCCACCCAATTATTTAAATAAAAACCTTCACTCAATGAAAATCTCCAATAAAAAAGGTGTAAAACCTATTCAGTCGTAGTACCTTTCACGATATCCCCTCAAAAAATTCAATATCTTCAAACGGGAAACCAATATAAGTTGACAAATGACAATTTTGGTAGCACACTCCTGAAGAATCCTGTTACAGATAAATCATGTAACTTGTAAGCCGTTGAATAGATGACTTATGGAATTCCGAGGGATCTGAAAGGACCTTTTCTGAGTTTTTTACCTTTCAAAGCTTTCATGTTTGGCAAAAGTGGATTATTGTAAATTGTATAGGTGTTGAGGGAAAATGACTTAAGCATTGGAAGATGTAAGGGAGTAGGTATTAGGTAATATCTTTTTCATTAGGTAAGTATGGTTGCGAATACGTCGAATTAGGCGTTTTTTGTTTACCAAAAACCTAAGGGGATATTGTACTAATTATTTTGTAGCAGCATTTTACAAAAAGTACTACAGCAACATAGTACAATAAACACTACTACAGCGCCATCTATGAAACAAATGGAGAACTAACATAAAAATTCTAAATCGAGCTATTTAAGTTATCGGCGACTTAAGACCATATAGAAAAACTCTTCAATAACTGGGGGCCCAGCGGACAGCACTCCCATCTGTTCGGAGGATCCTCTCTTTTCTATAGGGGATGAAGAATTTTTCACCCTGTACTTCATACCTAATAATTATACTAGTAAAAGCTTGTGATAATGATGCGTACTACCTATGATTTTCTGTTTTAAGAAGTTGAGATAAAGTTCAGTCCGTACCCATGTATTTTCATTCGTCAATCGTTCCAGCTTGATTAAACGGACTAATAATCTTACCTACAGCAGCAGGTTCATTTATTAATAAGCTGTCAAAGATTCGACTGTAAATAATACACGATTCGTGTATGTACCTACCCAATAATATTCACAATTCTTGTGATAAAGTAATGACGTGACGATATAAAAAACATCACATTCTCCCGCCATCAACGCAAATGGTGATAATGGTGCTGACACCTCCAAATGTGAACATTACTTTTATGAAACGGTAGATTATTATCGCATGATGGCTTGTCAATCAGATAGTTTTATAACATGAACATTTAAGGGTTACTCTGATATGTTAGGGTATTGTTATGCTAAGTATACACGTAGCGAGTCGTCGGCGACTCGTGGCGATTTTTAAATCTCATGTCCATACTAATTATTAGAATCTACAGCGAGTCGTCAGCGACAAAACTCGGTACATGTGTACCTAGAGTTTGATTTTTCATTCAAAACCAAAACAATTTATTTATTTCGGCCTAGTCATATGCTCACGAGTTGATCAATATGTATGTGGGTCATAATATAAACATTTAAACACTATAGAATCTTGTAAGGAGTAAGCAGGCAATGTTCTTCTGCTCAGCATAACGATATAGCAAAAAGTTCAAACATGATTGGCTCTTGTTTCACTCACGCAAAATGGAAAATAAAGGGTGTAACAAGACCCTTAACGAACCGAGGCACTTGGTTTCCACGTCATTGCGGTAATTTTTTTGCTATGAGGTTAGAAGATCATACCTGGGAACCTTCTAGTTATGGATATATTGGGGGTCAGAGTTCCAACTTTTTCACAAGTTTTTTTTTAATACCTACATGGTTTTAATGTAAGATTTTTACGTTTAACACCTCCACGACCCCCGTTCAATCCATCCATCAGCACAATGTTTTGAGTGCGTTACATTGAGTCCTACCGTCAAACGTGAATATTCACCCAAAAATAGTCGTTTCCCAGCAATATTTTACTTAGTTTTGATGTACAGACGCCAGCACATTAAGCTACCCTAAACTGACAAATTACAGCTACAGTGATAAAGTTGAAATTTGACAGATTGTAGTAGCTTGATGTGCTGCTGCCTGTGCATAATGCATGGTTGACGGCTTAGTTTAATTAAAAGAGTCATGTTACACCCATAATAGTTCAAATAAAAGTACATCTCCTACAAAAATGATTAAATTCATGACATTTTAACCCTTTTCAGAGTAAGCAACAAGGTGAATTTTCCCACTTGGTTGAAACTCCCCAAAAAGGATGCTAGTTCCTTCAAACCGTTTCCTTAAAGATAGTTCCCATGAGACCCCATTACTTTAGATTGAAGATCCTATCTGCATTTTTTTGTGAATTCACGTGAACAAGCCTTTTTTGGATGATATGGATACACCTACTTAGTTGTAACCAGTCGATAGACCTATTTGGATATTCATTTATTCAGTTTTAATAGAAAAACAAAATAGTTGATGACGCCCAGATACGGAATAATCTGGAAATCTGTCGCCTCTGGCCAAATAACTACTATGTGGAGCCCAAAATTAGCTATATAGCATCACGGTAGACCACGCAGAAGATATCGAGATGAGCTAGACTAAACAACCCACACTCTAGGCCTGAACCAAATCAGCTGTAGTCGGGGAGACATTGGCGTGGAATAATGCAGGCTGGCTGTACCAGTTACTATAACCAGTGTAGCCTCAACGTACTTACGACACCTTCGAGATTGCAGATTTTGCAGAAGGCATTGGTGGGACTTTTTAACCATATTACCACGACGGGCAGATGGGATATTGTCTCTTTAAGTGCGTTCTATAACAGATTAACCCGAAATAAAATGATCAACATGTTATAAGAAGGAAAAGAAAAGTTAAAAATATTTTTACACCAATTCTATTATCAACATTTAATTTTCTTTGTATATTTTTGTAAATAGAATGTTTATTTATTGATTTACAACTCTTTTGTTTTATGTAGGTACTGTTTTAATGTGTGATTATGAATAATTCCAAAATAATGGAAGTAATGTGCCGATCTGTACCTACTTAGTATCTGAATTATGTTGATAAAATAAAAAGTGACAATGTACATACAGTTGTTATAATAATAATATGATACACAGGCTGTAATGGTCTGAATGCCTATTGGCATAGGCCTCGTCCACTTCCTTCCAGTTCTCTCAATTAACAGCTATCCAAGTCTACAATGTTCCTCTTGTACTTACTTGTCACAGAATAGACGATATTAATTGAGGTTCTAGAGCAACAGAGAGTCACGGTAAATTAACTCCACACTACAATGTCTGAAATTACTTCGTGAAACAATAGGTTTATGAGCTGCATTAACCTTTCATGATCAATCTACTTACAATGTGTATCACGGCCGCCATTTTAGATTGCTTAGAAATATTACTTCCTGTGCTGTTATGATCGTAAACGGGTATTTAATCTAAGATTACTTTGTCTTGACAAATACTAGTGTATTAAGCCTATAAATTTACCCACTAGTGGGACTCATGGCTTTTTTCAGAGTGGGCCAAATTACGGCCAAATGACCGTAATGAAAAACGCGAGCTAAGTTGCTTAAACCACATGTGACTGTTCCTAAATTACCCTAGGCTGATAAAATTTTCGGTTTTCCTAAATCATATAAGTATTAATGTTGACACATTAATTACAATTTTCGGTTCCAAGTACTACCGCGTTTACAGACGGTCGACCACTTTTTACCCTTATGCCCTGAGAAATAAGGTCGAAAAGTGGTCGTCAGTGAGCGCGATAGTACATAACATGGCAGATATTTCCTGACAGCGGTGATGAAATAATTTACACAAAGTACGAACTTACAACATACTAGTAGATCTTAACCAAGAAAAAGCGGCAAATTGCAGTTGACTCTCTCCAACAAAGAAAGGACAAGCATTTAGTCACAACGATGGCTTGGATCATTATAAGTCCAGTGTGAGTTTATAAGACACGTACGTAGTTTCACGACTGTAAAACTCGAAAGTTAAAGGTTTACTAAGGAGTCGACGTGGTGTAGTTAAGGTGTAAGTGAGTTTCCAAACATAAGATTAGCTCAACACATTAATTTTAGGCTGCCTGTAGATCTACTATCTCAGTTTTACTGAGATACAAGACCGCGACCGCCAACGCGTTAGTCTAATCAGACTGTGGTTCTATATAACAATACTAGCTGTGTCTTGCGGTTTCAGCCGCTGTGTCTGACGTTTTGCTCGGCTCCTATGGGACGTAACGTGATGCCCTATAACCTTCCTGAAGAATTGGGCTATGAAAAGCAAACATATTGTTCCTAATTCAATTCGTAGTTGCAGAAAAATAGAACGTTCAAACAAAAAAATAAATCTCATTATTCAATGCATCCATTAGTTTAAATCATGTACAGAATGATTGGTTGACGGCTTGGTGAAGGGTCTGTTTACACCCTGTACAGCACGTTCAAACAAAAGAAAAAAAAAGAGAATTCAACTTTTATACTGTCGCGCTTATCTTAACAAATATAATGTTTTGTCAACAAAAGACAGAACTATAATGCCGTCTGCACACCGCCTTAATATTCTCATTAAAACTTCCAGCAACATTAAGCAAATGAGCTAAATAAATCTTCCGTAACGAGGTAAACCAAAACAACATACCGTTTTGTGAACCAATAAGAAAATTATAACTCAAACGGGAAGGAAAGTTTACGGTAATAAGGGTGGAACACACGCACATTTGCATGTGAAAGGTAACGAATAACTTCGTGTAGCAGTGTGTCAAGGACCTTATGTTATCGATTCTTCGATGATATTATGGAAAAAAAATGTAAAAATCGACTTACAAAAATAAAACTTCATATAAATAACCATACCGTGGGTTCGGCGGGGACCCAGGCATGCTCTTCCAATATGAAGTTTCTTCAATAGTTTCTGTACAGCATGTGTGGCTAAATAATAACAGCCACTCGGGTCGATCATCAGATTAAGCCGCGCTTGCCTATGTTGGTTCGTGGGTGGGTGACCACCCATTACTTACCGAGTATCCTCCGTGCCTCAAAAAGCACGTTAAGTTGGTCTTGGCTGTCATTTGTAGATGTTTGACAGTCGTTACAGGTAGTCTGTGGTCCGAAAGTCTGACAACCAGTCTTATCTAGGGGTATCGTATTACCTAGCGCTAACTGGGTTGTGGAGGTCAGATAGGCAGTCGCTTCATGTAAACTTAATTCAACTGCATCCGGAAGACTGGAAGCCGACCCCAATATAATAGGGAAAAGACGAGGCAGATGATGACAGCATCTATCGAAATGTATAGTGTTTCAAACCACAAAACTGAACTTTTTCTATGAGACTATCGTAATCACGAAAAAATAATAAGCAGTCCCTTATATAAATCAATATATTCTACTCAACGCAAAAGTATGGGACACCTGATAATTATTTATTTATGCAACACGCGTCTCACTCGTGCGTGTAACCCGTGGCCAAGCGTTTTAACAAAAAAAGTTAAAGTAACAAAGTTACAACTGTCAATAAAACATACTAAAACATTTAAATTACACGTACTATTTTAAACAAAAAAAACCTTCAGCTATCTTGAACGAAACGGTCATTACTGTACCATTAAAGTGCAGATAAGTTCGTCTCAGAGGAGAATGCGTTACAGGCTTATTTATTGCGGTCATTACTAGCGGTACGGCTGCCTTATCAGGCTTTTGTCCCTATCTCGCTTTTTGGTGGAAACTATTTGGTTTTGTGTATATTAGTAGGTATGTGGGTAGTTCTGTACTAGCAAGAATGCCTGTTCGCCCCACCTACTATAGCCAGTCTACCAAATATTTTACCCAGTCATTGAGTTTGAAGCCACCCAGAACTAACTGGGTCGTGGAGGTCAAATAGGCAGTGGCTCCATGTAAAATACTGGTATTCAACTGCATCCGGTTAGACTTGAAGTCGACCTCAACATACGTAGTTATTCGGAAAAACGCTGGGCAGATTATGATGATGAGCTACAATGATTAGGTGGGTAGTTTTATAAGACTACTGAAAACAATTCCTATTCAGTCCTCGTAATAAATCGTACTTAATGAAATTCGTGAATTCATTACATTCATTGAAAACTGGCTCAAAACAATAGAGGGCTCAGAGTTTGTAAGGAAGTTCGTCATTTTTAGGGTTCCGTACCCAAAGGGTAAAACGGGACCCTATTAAGACTTCGCTGTCTGTCTGTCTGTCTGTCTCCAGGCTGTATCTCATAAACCGTGATAGCTAGAAAGCTGAAATTTTCACAAATGATGTATTACTATTGTCGCTATAACAACAAATACTAAAAATTAAAAAAAAATATTAAGGGGGCTCCCATACAACAGATATGATTTTTTTGCCGTTTTTATAGATAATGGTACGAAACCCTTCGTGCGCGAGTCCGACTCGCACTTGGCCGGTTTTTTAACTATAGGAAATCCCCTTGGGCACGGCTTGTCATTATCTGTCGAGCTTTGTGCATTAGGGTTGGCATCCAGTTTTACCGGATGCAGCTAAACACCAGTATTTTACATGCGGTGACTGCCTATCTGACCTCCACAACTGAATAATGATAAGATACCCTTTGGTAAGACTGGTTGTAGTGTAGGTGGGATGAACAGGAATTCTTACTTATTTATTCAACTTACAACTATTATTCTTGCCTGATCATGGCTTGTTATATGATGAGAGTGAGTCCACGTAATGAAACTCAATTTCATCATAGTTCACGTTTTCCCTACTCCTGCGCTATGTACGTTTCTGATTAATTAGGTATGTTTCGGGATCCAAGACAGTTAATTTGTTTCTCTGGGACTTCGTCGAGCTTCATTGTCTCGGCGCTTTTCAGGAGGTCACCACTGTTGATTCTGACTTTCAGGAGTTGCAGTGGTTTGGTAATAGTGTAACAGACTTTTCCTAATAAAAAAAATAGTTCATATACTGTAAAGAATGAAACACAACTACATTTACAAAAAACGTTAATTTTTGTTTTACAATAAACTGCTTACGACATCAAGATTAAAAGCGAGAATAATGTCGAAAAGTTTTAAAGTCATATTAGGCGATTTTATGATGAATCATTCTCCTAATTGAAATCAAAACTACACCCTCTGTATAATGACGTCATTTGACGTATGATTTTCAAGATGGCCGCCGCACGAAATAATTACTTCCCGTCAAAGGTTTTTTTTTAAAGACGTGAGGCGACGCGGCTTTCGTTTGATAAATGGTGCCGACTCTGAGCATGTGTTGGGTGTAAATGTCTTTACTTATGTAGTTTATTCTGTGCTCTTACTTAGGTAAGATATAAAGGAATGTGGCAAGTGAATATGAAGAAATAATAAGAGTTACAGGTCATTAGTAACTATTCGTTTTGTACAATACAATATAATATTTTTTGGAGATACTTAAATGAGTTCCTATTTAAATGCGTTAGAAATCAAGAAAATTTATCAGATGAACCAAATTCTAACAGTATAATAATTTATGGACGTTCATTAAATTGACTTTCAGAAAATGCAGTATTTGAAATCTTAGTGTTATAGGGCAAACTTAATATGATAATAATTTTAATGGGTTTTGTTAATAAATTGGAATGAAGGCATATTTATTTTTCAGTATGAGTATTACATATCATGGAAGTAAACCATTTTCTACAAACCTTTTTTTACAATTCTTTACCAATTTTGGAAGACCACGATTACTACAGACTGTTGAAACACACACAGTTATTGCATCCCTAAAATAAACCTTATGTAAACGAGAATAGGTAACTGCGAAAAACGATAACACTGTACTGCAAAACCAGAGAGATAACAATGAAAGGGCAGTAGTGTATCGCTCTTGCAAGTAGTGTCGCAAGTCGTATTGGTGCACTGTGCTACGACGTAGCTGCTGACGCCATTTTGTCACCGCTACGAGCTACGATCTCGTAGCACGTAGTCGATCTGCTACACATCAATTGTTGAATCTACAGGGAATTCACCTGAGTTAATGCGAAAGGGGATCATAATCTTATTCACTAGGCACTCAAACTCACACGCATTAAGCGAGCAAACAGAAATCATTCGTAAAGATGTCTGGGTTCACCGACGATCTTAAAAATTCACCGGGAAAGTTTTTAGTTAGATAGTTGTACGAAATGGCTGTCATTATCATCATCATCTACAGCCCCACTGCTGCACCCACTGCTATAGGCCTCTCTTTGCTTGGACCAAGCTACAACAACAACCATCCAGGTACAAGGATCCAGGATATTGCCGCAATGGCAACAATGTCGTCTGCCCATCTCGCCGCCGGCCGACCAACACTTCTCTTTCCATCCCTTGGACGCCACTCGTTCACAGCTTTACTCCACCTGCCATCACCGTGCCTTGCAAGATGTCCCGCTCAACTTCAATTGAGTTCCTTAACACGATTTCCAATATCGAATACCTTCTGGCTAAATGGCTTTAACACTGCTACAATAATTGCAGTAACATCATCCTCTTGTCTTTGTCCCATGTTTCTCAGAGTTGGCGCAACACGTTTTTCTTCCATTCTCCCCTGTCATCGGTCACATTATTATCAGAGGTGCTCGTGGCTAAATAAGAACAGCCGCTCGGGTCGATCTTTAGGTTAAGCCGTGCTAACCTAGGTTGGTCCGTGGATGGGTGACCACCCATTACATACTGCATTTCCTCCGTGCCTCGGAAAGCACGTTAAGCTGTTGTCCGGGCTGTCATTTGTAGATTTTTGACAGTCGTTACAGGTAGTCAGTGACCCGAAAGTCTGACAACCAGTCTTACCAAGGGGTATCGTATTACCTAGCGCTAACTGGGTTGTGGAGGTCAGATAGGCAGTCGCTCCATGTAAAATACTGGTATTCAGCTGCATCCGGTTAGACTGAAAGTCGACCCCAACATAGTTGGGAAAAGGCTAGGCAGATGATGATCGGTCACATTATTATTTAATCCTTTTCCTTTCATATTTCCTCACACGATCCATCCATCTTTTTAAATTAATTGCAGCAACAGCAGACATCAAAACAGTAGGTTACACGATATGTTATTACAGTTTACATAGATGTTCACTAAAACAACAGGGTGTAGCTGTAGGCCCTCGTTACTTATGCGGCGATGTTTTTCTTACCCCGTCTGAAAGCAGGCGCGTGAAGGCAGGTAGGTAAATATGAACGAGCATACAGAATAGTTTGATTATAGAGTTGTACTAGGTACATTCATTTACGATATGGAAATTTCTAAACGCCTAGTTGACGCTTCCAGTCTTCTTCTTCTTTGTGTTACTGGCACGACAAATTTTATATTTTGTTAGGCCAGAACTTCGCTACTTCCACCGTGTCGTCGGTGGCAGCGCAAAGGTCACTTCTGCTGCATGTTTTGTCACCCAAGGGCTGGTTTTTGCCTTGGCCAGAGGCTAAGCGTTGCCATACAACTTGGCAACGCCGCCAGTTTCGTGGCATATTATCAGTTGACAGCGCTGAAGAGTTATTTGATGGCATTTTTAAATTTATAGTTACTTTAATTTTGTAAGTGAATATACATAGTTTAATAGAATTTTTGGACTTTAATTTTTAATTAAAGGCCAAAAACAAGGAATCATTGTCATCTACCTAACCTTTTCCCGAATGTAGGGGTCGGTTTCCAGCGAAAAAAATTAAGAAATTAAATTATTATGTAAAATGTGCTCTTGCCACCGCCGGAGTGCCAGCTGTCATAGAACCCAATGGCTTGTCTCGCGTCAATGGAAAGAGACCAGATGGTATGACCATAATACCATAGAAGTTGGGTAGGCCTTTGGTGTGGAATGCAACTTGCGTCGACACCCTTGCGCCATTCCATCTTCTTAACACTGTACTACATACTGAATTTAAAAAATGTAAAATATGAAATTGTGCGTAATTTTCAATTTACAACATCTACCTAACGCACATAGCGACTCCTTCATCTAAATCAAAATTTCGAAACCTTTCTATATCTATATATATAAAATGTTAAACTGACTGGCTGACTGGGTGATATATCAACACAAACCAAACCGCTGGTCTTAGAGACATGAAACTTGGAGGCTGTGTTTTTTGTGAAGAATACTTCGTTAAGAAAGGATTTTTGGAAATTCCACGCCTAAAGAGGTAAAATAGGGGATGGAAGTTTATATGAAAGACCTTCAGTTTCGAAGATAGGATCTTTAAACTTAGTGTTTAGGCTGACGATTGAAAATTAATTTATACGTGTCTCAAAGTTTTTGATAATTCAACCCCGTAAGGGTTAAAAAGGGGAATGAAGGTATGTTACAGGCTATTTTTTAATCATGGTAGTACGTTCCCGTCGGATGGTTTTCGACATACACGCAGGCGAAACCGCGGGCAATGCTAGTTACTAATATTTCAGCACCCACCGTACTACATATTATATTTTATTACTCATTCCTTTTATTGCCACTTCGGGCTCCTGTAAAAAATATCGTTCTCACACTAATCTAAAAGTTATTACCGACTACATGACATTTCTACGAACTTATATGCCATACATACCTACACGCAGGTATAGCTGTACCTATATGAATTTTTGGCGCGTGCCCAAAACTAACGCCGCCATATTGTTTTTTCAGCACATTTCACAACACAATTTGAACAATACATCATGGTGAAAGTTAAAGATTCTCGTAAGTAATACAGGTATCTAATGTGTTCTAAATTATTCGTGCCTTGGTAACGTGAGATTCTCAGCTAAGAAAAATATTCACCATCTTCTTTCAATGTCAGATGCATAAGTACCTATAATGTTCCCACAGCTGGTACACAGACTTACTTTCCATGAGAGAAAAGGGATTAATACCAAAATAGAGATCTTTTCCCTCAAAAGCTGAATTAGGGGCGACTATATCCAGAAATCGGGTGAATGGCAGCGTGCAGGTATATCACTACATCACCATTAAAGATAAAACTGGGCAAGTTTGGGCTTTAACCCGACTGCGAAAAAGCTCTAAAGAAGTTTTGGAGATACGGCCTTGTTTGCATTATGTCTTAAACCGTCGTTAGGTAGATGCCCAAAAGCCTGACCACCTCCACCATCTACCACGTCTTGCCTGGGGGTATCGTGTTACCCACGGTTCCACCATAACTCGGTTATGAAAGTCAGATAGGCAGTCGCCTCAAGTATAATACAGATTCAGCTGCATCCGTTAGACTGGAAGCCGACTCCAACATAGTTGGCCCAAGGCAGATGATGACGATGACAATGTATAGTCTCAAATGATGTAGATACACAAGAATTGTAACGTTATTTTTTGAATAAAGAGACAGAAACTCCTATTCTCCTTTCCGTTAAAGAAAATGTGTAACAAAATTCAATTTCCAACCACCATTGGCGCGGTGACTCGATTCAGTAAGGGAGTGCCGGGGAAACGTAAATCTTAAGACTCCTTTGAAATGGGATGTTCGCAGTATTATAAAGTTGGGAAATATTGTGTTGAAAAGATAGGTATGTAAGGGAATGTGAAATCATACAATTTTAGAGGGTTTTTGTCGTGACAACGTCACACATTGTGTGGTACTACTAGTACTACTACTCGTAAAGGTGCAAGAAAATAACGTCACGAAAATTACTTTTACAGTGATGTTACTGAAAAAAATTAAGGCCCCATTCATGGCTTCGGATGATGCAACTTGCGACGCGACTGGCGTTAAGGGACACGCGCGTTCGTCACTTGTTTCAGTCGACTGCGATGAGGTCGTGGTGACTCCTCGTTTTCTTCCACTCACGCGAGATTCAAGTCGCGAGGCCCAGAGGTAAGTGACAAATACGATTTTATCATCAAAAGTAATACTCGCGAATTTCAATACCCACATTATAATAAGCAGTATATTAAAATATTCCAGATCCCGAGACAGCCATGAAAATGATAAATACCATAATAATTAAAATAGCGCTTTAAAATAATCACCAATTTTGATCAACGGCACATTGTTTCTGAAACCATTGTGCTTACACCACGCACTGATAACAGCTTTAATTAAAAGTTGCATGAATGAGACCCTGATTCAATGGCCAGTTAAAATATTATAGCATCAGCTGAGCTTATTAATAAAGGCCCTTGAAGACCCTTTTAAAGGACCTCTGAAAAGGCCTCGTTGACGTCAGATCGATATTAAAGTAAAGAAGTTATAAGATTTTGTAACTTAGTAAAGGTTTTGGCTGTGTGTTATGGCTGTTTAGGAATAATATTTTTTAGCTAAAGACATTTCAATATACTTACGATAGACAGCACACCGCGACCGAATCGTTATCTGCTTGCAAGAGCCAGACTGGCCATTCATTGCTTGCTCGTTTAAGGTGCGTCAAATCTAGCGGACTGGAGAGCTAACCGGACTGGAGACAGCGGATTGTGTCCGGTGTCTGCAGTCCTGTCCGCAGTTTGATCGCTTTTTAAGATGATCACATTTTGGTCTTCTTTTGAGCGTGTCGATGACAATTTAAATTGAGTAAGCCCAACATTTAGCGACGAGCTTGGCACTTTCACTTTTTTCTCTTTATCTTTAATCTCTTTGGTTTGAGCATAGAGTCATAACGTCACATAACACCACGCCTGTAATCCCCAAAGGGTCAGGCAGAGGTGTACCTTATTATTAGTACACCCCCATTTCAGTTAATTTAAGTAACATTTAATAGGAGAGCCTTTTGCCATAAACCCTAGCACAAAATTAAATCCAGACTCTGTTGCTGCCACTGAGAAATTCCTGAAGAAAAAACCCGACCTGGGAATCAAGCCCAGGACGTCATGCTCAGAAGTCGCGATCGCGACTAGACCAACGAGGCAGTTGACAATAATTATAATATTTCAAAATATTATGAAAGTGTATTGAGTGAATAATGGAAGTCATTCAATGTACTGTCACTACAGAATATTCACTATAATTATGTAGTAATTTGACTTAATTTTGACCCAGAAAAGGAAATAGGTAAGTTTCGTGTCAATAAATACCGACACTCATTATTTTAATGAGCAATTGTGATAAAGATCAAACTTCGATTTGTCATTATTTATTGTTTATTAAGTATAACGTATTCTTATGTACGTGTGTCTACTATTTCTATACAATCAATAAATCAATCAAAATATTTTTATTTCACATAGGCCTACATGGGCACTTATGAAACGTCGACAAAAAGGTGCACGGTTCGGGTTGGTCGTTTCCTATGGAGAAGAACCAGCAAGAAACTCCATGGTTACTCTTTTAAAATGATTAGATTTTACAATATTATCATGTTACAGCATTAGTACTCAAGTATGGGGAGACAGCATAGGCCCGACAACAAAGCAAAGGTACAAAACAAAGGTTTAGCAAAAATAAATTATTCATTTATTTATTTATCTGCCATTATTTTGTGTCCCTCTGCAGGGCAAAAGCCTCCCTTCTCTCCTTCCACTTGTCACTATCTACAGCTGTTATTGACCAATCATTGAGAAAATTTTACGTGTTTTTCCCATGGGGGTAGGCAGAAACTACTGAACGCCACCTGCCAAAATTATATGTTTATATATCGCTATATAAAGTTCTAGTAAGTATATAAAAGCATGGTCCTCCTTCTGGACTCCACAGGTAAAAAACTTTTTTTTTTTTAAATGACACAAAATATATCCAGTCTTCTTTTCAGTTCACCTATTTGTTACCTGCCTGAAAACAAGAAACTTCATTCAACCTACGGACTAAGTTTAAAAATACGTAAAACTAAAACAAAACAATCTTGTTTAGTAACCACTATAAGTGTGCAGTTCAAGGTGGCGTTGCTGTCAAGAAAATTTGCATCGATATGTCACACCTGGTACATTTATTTTAGTTCTGTGTTTTCCCGCCTACACAGATAAGTTGGTTGAAGTATACGACTACAAGAACTTCGAAATGTACTTTCCACTTTAAATATATTACACTTTGAAAAGCTAAAATATCTTAAAACTTCGCGAAGACTGTCCTCCCTGAAGAATTGTCACGATGTCATAATTATTCAGCCACTTTGAAATTCAAAAGTCAGAGAGTTTTTATTCAAATAGGCCAGCTAAAGCTGCTGAGTAAAAAACATTGTTACTGTGGAATTATTTATTGTTTAAACAAATTAATTTGCTTTAAGTGAATGGAGAGAAATATCGAACAATAATATTAACGCAACGCCATGGCTATCATTTACCCCTTTAGTTACATAATAACAAATTTATTTCATAAAAAAGGAGATTGTAGTACATGAGGCATACACAAAGTTTTACATATAAGTTTGTACCATCTCAATCACAATCTAGTGGGTGCAGTTCTGCTATCCTGGCTAGGTTAGAATAAGCTGTATGAAGGAATAACAGTCCCTGTCCCTTACAAAAAGTTACAATACACTACTACATTTTTTTAATACTGCATAGTTACCGTGTTGTGGATTATAAAGCCCATTCCCTCTCATAGATAGGATGCCATGTGCCCCAGCAGTGGCAACATTATAGCCTGGTTTTTATTATTGTATTGCATAATAATTATACCTATTGCTTTTAAAATTAATGCCTAAAAACTGTAAAAATCACAACAGTAAAGAACGACAGAATTACCAATGACATAAACTGGTCTCCGTAGCAAGCACGAGTTTCGGTATACAGGGTTTAACAAGATGCTCAACGAACCCGTCAACCAAGCATTATGTATATCAAACTAAGTAACCCTACAATTGCTGGAAAACTACTTTTTTGCTGTGAAAAAACACGTTATACGGTAGCAGTCAATGTAACGCACTCAAAACATTGTGCTGATGAATGGATTGAATAGTACGGGGGTCGTGGAGGTGTTTAAAGTAAAAATCTTACATTAAAAACATCCTATTTAAAAAAACCTTGTGAAAAAGTTGGAACTCCGTAACTAGAAGGTTCCCAGGTATGTTCGAACAAAATATCGCAATGACGGGGAGAACTAGTGCCTTTCGGCTTAACTAAGGGTCTTGCTACACCCTTTATAAATATAAATGGTCTCCCATCCGCGGAGCCCCCGAAACGCGTATCTTAACAGAATTGGTCGACCTGAGCGGCTGTTATTATTTGGTCATGAACCTCTACTACTACTCTGGATTTGTGCCCGGTTGATGGCAATAGGCTCGTCCCCTATTACATGGTACTTTGAGGTACATGTCTATCTTATCCATCGGGGATTCGTGATAATCAAACTCGCTCCAATCTCTCAATTCGTTTCCAAAGCTACATATTAAAGAATACACATATAGATGTATACGTTTAGGTAGGTACAGCATTCTCGTCACTTCTCCAATATACAACCGAGCATATTTTTCTCCGCAGTGCCCTTATCTTACCACTTTTGGCAACACGTTCCCATTTAAAGGGCAATTTGTTCTTTTTCCAAACATTGAGTGGGCACATTCGTGCATCGTTATTTGTGACTCACTAGGGAAGTCGCGCCTGTCCCTGCCCGCCCCTGCCTCTTCTTGCCCGTAAAGATCTTTTCACACGTGCGCGTCCTGAGTTCCATGTTCCATTCCCGAAGGGGTAACTTGCTTCTTTTTACCCGACTACGAGGCAGCAAAGACAGGGTTAGGTTTAGACGCGTATCTATGTGATTTTGCAGGTAGGAGACAACCTCGAAGCAACTTTACGATTTTTTTAAATTTCATCAAATTTATTTTTTTGCCTGTAATGTGCAACATTGCCCAAGTTTATTCATCGTTTAGTCTTGTTTATTTTATAAAGCCCGTCATAGCTCGTCTTAAAAATTTGTTTGTAAAATGTCTTCGAAACTTCTAAGACAGTTTTGAGTTGATAAAATAAAAATATTCTTTCAGCTTTTCGAGCTCAGTTAAGCTGATTAACGTTTTTCAGTTTTATCAAGGGATTACAGATTTTAGGTTGTCAGGATAATTAATTTTGTCGAGTCGTTTTTGCTTCTTTTATTTACCCGAATGATCTTTGTGACATTATCTATTTGAACAAAAGTGTACCTAAGTTATTATTTATTTAGATTAAGTAATTGCTTTTACGTTCTTACTTTGGTTACTTTTTGTTTTTCTTCTTAGTGTACAAAGAATATAAGAAATATAAATAGAAAATTGTTTATTATCTACATAATAGGTACATATGCAGGTTGTAGTGGTGGTACCCAAGTTGAACACATTATTGAGATATCATTAATAGCTCAAAACATTACCTGCGTTTAGCTTCACATATTGGGTTGGTCGCCTGTAAAAAGATATGATTTTTATCTTTTTATGATAGAAGCATTTGATAGATGTAAATGCAGAGGAAGGACAAAGTAAAGATGGAAGGATTGTGTGAGAAATTATATGAAAAAAGTGGCTGGCAGGGCAGATTGGCAGATAAGAATGTGTTCCGCCAACCCCAAGTAATATAGAACATGGAGAAGAAGATGACGACGATAATAAATAATATACAAGGTGGAAGAGACACCGACGCTAAATCTGTTATCACGTATTCAGTACATGATTATAATGAACCCACGTAGAAATTTTTCGTCGGTAATTAAAAAAACACAGTACAGTTGGTATGTATGTAAAACATTTGGTATGTATGTTTATTTTTTAATAGATATATTTTTGTTTTAAGTTAAGTTAAATTTCCTTGTTTTGTCTTTTCTACACACTGTGTCTACATTTCTAATCCAGCGTTCCTCTCGCAGGTCTGCTGGAAGAAATTTCTTAACAAATAAGCAGTACCTATGTGCTCTTCTATGTCAATACGAGTATATTGTCCTGTTAATTATCTGTGTGTACATAAAAAAAATAAAAAAAACAACTGCTGATTCCTACAAAACTGCAATACCTGCACGGTCAAAATGTATGGAACAGCTGATTCCCCTCCACTATTATGTCCCTGCCACCCTTTATAAAACTGTATAAAACTATGAAATGCTATTGACTCTCATATCATAAGGCTATGAAATAAAACATTATATAATAATTATAACGATCGACTACTTGTCAGCTTTCAATGTCTTTACCATAAATATTTTATACTTAACAAGGAACGGCTGTAAAAACATTGTTATAAAAAGTTGTAGCGACGGTCATAAAAAACCGTAGTCCATGGATTGGGACCTAAAAAGGCTTTAAAGTCTCATGTGCCAGTATTTTTTTTTATATCGTTTTTACAACTTACCGAAACTTTTTCATTGGAGTATCTACAATTCTAAATACTGAAGTTGCCGAGTCCTAAACAAATAGGTACCATTATAACAGTACTCAAATTTAATTCAAAACCGAAAAACAACGAATGAAACTCTGAAACCACATACCTAAATAAATTTTGAACAAAATAGTGATAACTCCTAACTTTCGTGCTCCACCGTGTATTATTACGAGTTCGATAGTTAACTAAACAACTAGTAACTTTCAGTAATTTAGAACTGACATCTACGTTTCGTCGGAGGAGCTTGTGGCTCGATAACAGCCGCTCGGGTCAATCTTTAGATTAAGCCGTGCTTACCTAGGTTGGTCCGTGGAGTTTCTTCCGTGCCTCGGCAAGCACGTTAAGCCGTTGGTCCCGGCTGTCATTTGTAGATCTTTGACAGTCGTTCAGATAGTCAGTGGCCTGAAAGTCTCACAATCAGTGTAACCAAAGGGTATCGTATTACCCAGTACTAACTAGGTTGTGGAGGTCAGATAGGCTGTCGCTTCATGCGAAATGTCGGTATTCAGCTGCATCCGGTAAGACTGGAAGCCAACCCTACGTGAACTCTACGTTTCGTCCTGAAAAGTCAGCTGATGTAGGTCAACTCACAGTTATAAGTACAACATGGGATCAGCACCACTTTAACTCAAGCGGTTTGGGATTTTTTCTATGAAAGTCCATAGTGCATCGAACTCATACAAGCCTCGCAGAAGTGTCGCCTCAAATCGAGATAAGCTAATGACAAGGGGTAGCAGACCTGAGTATTTGATATTCATTTCAGCTTGATACCTCCATGCGTTCCTGATAAAAAGGGTCTTGACAGACGGACAGACGGAAAACGAAGTGATCCTATAAGGGTTCCGTTTTTGCCGACTGAGGTACGGAACCCTAAAAATGATATTGGGAATGATGTCGATGCCTTGCAGTGCTTATCCTCCAGCGATGTTCGTGGTATAACGCCGACTCATGAGTTGCAGTCATTTCCAAATTAACATTTCACTCATGATGCTTGAGTATACTAGTGTGCTTTAAAGCGGTCAAACTGTGCTTTATCTGCTTCTTTTTTTCATTTTTTTTAATCGAGTCTACAGCGCAATTAAAAATGGAATGGCTTTAAAGCGCTTCAGCGAACGCTGTGCATAAAACTGGCATGCGATATCGAACAAAGTATGCAGCACAAAATGTCAACAGCATGGATAAGGAATTTTCATTAAAATATCAGGCATTTGATTTTATTGTTTATTTATTATTTTATAAAGAATGTTAGAAACATTGAGAATAGAGATTAAAGTCGCTCAGCAAACAATTGATTTCATAATACCTTTTTTATTGTTTTACTTTACGTATCACCACCGCCCCGTCGCGGAGTCGTAAATATGTTCAAAATCTAGGAAATAAATTATCATAATCATAATCATGTTTATTCACGACCATAAGATAACCATAAAGAGTAACTTAATAATAAACACAAAATAGACAGATCGTTGGATGTGAAATGATACAATGTAAAGGTAAAATGGTTTGGCTGTCTTTAGACTGATTCGCCCTATGGGTAGTCACCCATCCACAGACCAACCTAGGCAAGCACGGCTTAAACTGAAGAGTGACCCGAGTGGCTGTTATTACTTAGCCAGGAGCTCCTCCGAACTATCCTCTAACGCCGCAACTCGCAAACTAAAAAGAGAAAAATTGTGCAAACGTGCCGAATGCCAAAAACTAGCAACAAATTCACAAAGTATCAACTACCCACAACTTCAGCCGGGGCGTAGTTGTGACTGAACTGTTGAAAAACCGGCCAAGTGCACGTTGGATTCGCTCACTAAAGGTTCCGTATAGAGGAGGGATGAAACGCATGGCAACTAAAAGAGTGATGAATATGAATGTTAATGGATGGAGAGGGAGAAGAAGGCCAATAAGGAGATGGATGGATCAAAAAAAAATCAAAAAAAATCTTCAATAAGTTGAAAATAAGCTTTATTTAAGATGTGTAAAGGCTATTTTAACTAAACTTGCAATTGCCAAATTCTCCGAATCCCGGGAAACAAAAATATAGTCGTAAGGAAGTCTCCACTTTCTGTCTCTGTTCTCCGAAGTTTAGGCAAATATAGTCAGCCTATTCCGATCACTAATAATTATAATATGGATTTCGTAGGGAACATTTTCATCTGTCAGAAAAAGACACATTATTATTTTATGAATAAGAATAAGCTTGCCCCCTATAACATTGGACTTAAACATAACTGGCGAAATGTGGGTGTACTATTAGGTACACCTCTGCCTTACCCTTCAGGGATTACGGGCGTAATGTTATGTTATTTCGATATAACCGGCTTTACTAGATACGCCTCTTTTAGTGAGTACGTAGTGCTTATTTTTCTTCACATGTTTCCCGCAGATGTGCCCTTTTGCTTACGGCAGAAGTTAGTTCTAAAAATATAGCGCGATGGTAGGCAGACTAGACAAACGGCGTTGGCTTAGTAATCTGGTACTTACTGCTGAGACCCTACGTGTACGGAACCCTAAAAGTATCGCAGACCAAGCCCAGTCGATATTTGTGCTCCAAAATAATAGGACGTGCTCCTCAACTGGTGTAAACGAGCGAACTTAAACGTTTGCTGAATATTTTGTAGATAATATATTATTTTGTAGTCAGATAACGAGGGTAGATAAAAAACACGGTAGGCCTTTGGAAAATGTAGATGTAATCGTCTCATTGTTGAAACTAGGCTAGAAGCTTTGATTTTAATGTAATTTTTAGAAAAAACGATTCGTTTTTCAGTGGCTCGTTGCTCTTGTCGTCGCAATCGGGACTGCTGATTCCCAGGTTCGGCAAATTGTTTGGTGCCCGGTTGATGGCAATAGGCTCGCCCCCTATTACATGGGCCTGAAACAAAAAAGTTATACCGCACATGATTTGGAAATCAGCTTTTAAGCAAGGAGATGTTTGTGTTAGGTGACTCCGCTCTTCCACTTAACATTAAACAACGTATGCAATTAAAAAAATACTATAAATAATAGAGTTATTGGGTTATTTCATCAGGAATTTCTCAGTAGCAGCCACGGAATTTTGAATTTATGCCCGGCTGGTGGAAATAGGTTCGCCCCCTATTACATGGGCCTAAAACATAACTGGCGAAATGTGGGTGTACTATTAGGTACACCTCTGCCTAACCCTTCTGGGATTACAGGTGTGATGTTATGTATGTGTTTTAAACAAGCTGTACTCGATTTAATCGCTAAGCAGTTCAAAACTCTAGAATACACATGGTGGTTGTGCACACTAGAAAAAATATACAATACCAAACCAAAGTAACAATCACATTTAGCCCCATTATCTTGCCTACAGCCGACAGCGAGGCCTCACTGAAAATTAGTCTGTAATAGAAAAATTACCCGTCAAAATTTAAATAAACAACTTTTTACAGAAAGCCTGAGGGAATGACCTCATAATTCCCTCTACCGTAAATTCATGAAAATTCTAAATTATTTTTTATTTGGCGAATTACGAAAGCTAAGTTCTAACAAAAAAATGGCTGCCTCAAAAGGCTGAGTGAAACTGCTGCGGGCTAGGCCCTTAATCAAAACATATACATTCAGGAGACATAGTGCGTGAAAATATTACCTAGTCCTAGGATTTATTTGGTTCAAGATTCTTTGCCTTAAATGTTAAGGATGCCTGCAGGCTTCTTGTCCCTACATTACTACTCTTTATGGAAACTAGATTATATAATTCTTAACTTATGATATTTTTCGTTCGGAAATGAGAGTGAGATTTAGTTAACTCCTATGAGAGTTAACGAAACGTAAAAGTTAAAATACAGTGATCGATATTCCACCACACATATTTATTGATCACTTTCCAATAATCGATTGGATTTATTTATTTATTCACAAGAACAGGGCATCAAATCCTAATTTAAAAAAACACAATTACTTAAAATTAAAACATTACATTATAAATATGTCATTAGTTATCAGTTGTCAGTCCAATAATAATTTAACAATAGATAACATTAAAATATTAAAAAATAAAAACTACTATACAGTTGTTTTTAACACAGGTACAGTACATTAATTTAAATACGACATCTAATTCATTACAACATGAAAGAATAAAATTGTAATATACACAAAGATGTAAATCGCAAGAACTCCCGACAGCGTCAAAAATGTTCACGTTTATGTTTCGTTGACGATGTCTATTTGACATCGATGTCAATTGGATAGTATTGTCTCGCTCACTTAAACTGAAAATTATATTCGATACAAGCTCAGAGAAAACACTATTTCGCTCCACCTTCTGCATAATCAGCCTATAATGTTCCCACTGCTGGGATACAGCACTCCTCTGTATGAGAGGGAATGGGCTATAATCCACCAAGCGGGCCCAGTGCGGATTGTCGCTCCACCTTATTTTGGCAAAATTCCCATCTAAATGTTAGATTATTCATATTTTGTTCTTCCTTTAAAAAACCCTACAAATTTTATTTCGCTTCCAATGTACTTCTGAACCTATAACCAAAAAAATAAACGATATTATTTAAATACCGCATAAAGAATTTTCTCACAAATATACGAGTAGGTATGGTAGGGGCAAACTAAATTCCTTTGGGTCGACATCGCGTCGTAGATTCGACCCATATAAATATTGCCAGGGCATCGTACCGTACAAAATTCTTGAATTGATTTACTTGGAATACTTGGTAAAGTCACCTTCGTAAACACACGTAAAGTTCGTTAATTTACGAATTTAACAAAAACAGTTATTGATGGAGATTTTTACCACTTCGATAAAATACACTTACTTACTTAAACTATGTCACAAAAGACTCTTAGAGTACCTGACTGAAAATACCCATTACTCGACACGAAAGCACACAAGTAGGTACAGCGCATTGTCCAGAATTCACAAATCGACGAACCAACTTAATAAGTAATCATTTTGGTATTAGTAACGGCGTTTTGTGGTTTCAAAACGATTGCAAATAGTTTAATCTTGCTTTAGTGCAGTCTAGCTAGAAAGTATAATGATATGGTTATGGTTAGCAGAACAGGCCCTGGACACGTGAAGAGGCGACCACCCTCTTGACGATATCCCGAAATACTAGGTAGGCACTCGGACCCCAAGGCCCTAGTGTTTCAACCCCAAGCGGCTCAAATACCGATTAAGTTATTGTATTAGCGTTTCAGGTTTTCAGCATCTGCAGTAGCCGCCCCAGTGCAGCCCACCGTGCTAGGTAGTTTGGATGGCGCGAGGGTGTCAACGCAAGTTTCATCCCACACCAAAGGCCTACCCAACTTTCATGGCAATAAGGTCATACCATCTGCTAACTAAATATTGAAAAACACAATTACTTTTACATTTAAAAATTAACCATTGGTGGTGATAATCTTTTATTGAACAGCGCAAATGCACACTACAGCTGTCTTTGCTGAAATTACTGCAGTTATTTCCAGTCTAGATTCCTATCACTTAACTAAACTACATATGAAACTGAAGGCACTCAAGTCTGACCTGATTACACGTTATTGCTTAAGTTTAGACCACATGTTACCCGGTATCGACCCCGTACGGGTTCAAGTTTTAACAGCTCCCAAGATATTTGGTGATACCTGCAGGTTACGGAGGATTCTAGTTAGTGTAATAGGCTATTAATTTTAAAATAAAACTAACTTATCTTTGGAGAAAACTGTGAAATCACTCAAAATAACCTGGCTGCCATTGACATCCTTTCAGAGTGAAATTCTAATATACAATACGTCCTTGTGACCTTTTATTAAATTATGAACTAAACTAGCTTATGCACGCGGTTTCGCCCGCGTTGAGTTCGGTAATTGTCCCACAGGATCGTACTATCGGGATAAAAACTACCCTATGTGTTCATCCAGGTTATAAACTATCTGTGTGCCAAATTTAATCTAAATCCGGTCAATAGTTTTTGCGTGACAGAGTAACAGACATCCATCCATCCATCCATCCATCCTCACAAACTTTCGCATTAGCTGTAGTCGGAAGTATAAAATGCAACCTTGATAAATCTCAAAATAATTTCTGCTAAAATGAACTTAAATAATTGACAATTTTCTGGGCGATAAACTATAAAAAGACATTTCAGAAGAGCTCCTAGATGCTCCTATGGACTTTTATGGGTTCCTATTTAGAAAGCATAAAGACTGGCTTTAATTCTTAGTAAAACTTTAAAATAACTTATATTTCTTCAGGAAAAATCAACAATGAAACAAGCCAACCACTTGGTAATCAAGTGCTCCTCTAATAAGAAAAAGCGGAGCTTATACAAACTGTTGAGAATTTAAGGAAATTAACTTAACTTGCTTTTAAAAGTAATTTTCTTTTCAGCGTTCCGAGTGCAGTGAAAACAGCGAAGGAAATATAAAATTTCAACATAATGTTCTGGAATTATTATCCTTTATTCAAAATATTCTCTTATTTTATTCATTTTTAAATATTATATAAATACCTATTAAAAAAACATTCAAAAATATATAAAAGTAGTTATCGATTGCATAGGAGAAATTATGTATATGAGCAAGTAGGTAAATATGAATGATCAATTTGCTAGTCCTCTCTAGTGTTCCCTCGCATGAAAAGAGGTCTTTCTTTTCATGCCTGCAATGGGGCAGTCTACTTACATTTATATTGTCCATTGAATGAATTTATTAGCTGTTTACGAACCTGAAGAAAAAACCCGGAAGTATTTCTCAAGCAAATGCTTCAATAACCTCGCACTTTTATACTCCTCTCGAGCACAATACAGCACGTAAATTACAATATTGCCCTCCAAACTTTCGGGCGCCATACCACGCCAAACGAAGGAATCCCTAGCGGTAATCTCTTGAAAAAAAACACAACAATTGGTATTATTCAGTTCATTCCGTCGACAATGGTAGTGTGACGACGCATTTGCAAGTCAATGTTCCGACTGGCTTCCAGACCAACTCGTAATGAAAGCTAGATAATATTGTTAGCTGGTCTAAGAGCGTTATCACACTGACGATTTGCCAGAGGGTTTCAGCGAGGCGCGAAGCGAGCTTGCCGCGATTACGCGACTTGTTCTCCGGGCTTTTACAATATTTTATTTATTTATTTAACAGTTTAAGCACAAAGTTCAGAGGCGGATAAATGCATGTGTATTTTATATCAGTCAACCTTTGTGTGATGCAGAAACAAACAGTGGCAGTTGAAAATCTGAAAATTCAGAAATCTATTTTGTTTTTTACTTAGATATATATATGTACTACAAGGACATGTAAAGAAGTTGCTTAGAAGGGCACAAGGGACACGCGTGTGTCGCTTCACGCAATTCACGTCGTAGTATGTCGCCTCACCTGAGCACGTACTACCTTTAATGCGCCACTGCAGTAAGAGAAAGTAGTATTCGAAAACACGCTCGCAAATCGGTCAGTGTGGTAACGCCCTAAGTTCGAGTTCGTGTTTCGTGTTAGTTCGGGCGAGTCCGAAGCTATTTCCAAACACTTCAGACTGATAATGTACTGTTACTGTAGTGTCTGGAACTCTGGTTCCTGTTGAAGTTTGCAGCTCCGAAGAGCTGTTTTTAATGAGTAAACAATGTTGTGGAGGATCCGATAGACGGCTCACTGTTGCTTAGTAGGGGGTGAGGGGTAGGAAGTGTAAAATAAACATTTTATTACGAGAGCTTGAACGTGCTCTTTAGGAAACTCCATTGGTCTAACAATGTATAGAAGGATGACAATGTCGTTTTATTTTCAAGGTGGCAAATTATGATAACGCTTAGTCATTTTGCGAACAATCTTTCATATTTTTACCCGACAGCGGCTTAGCAAAGGAAGGGTTATGAATGGACTAATCATCTTTTTCGTGTGTTAACTTATTTGAATTAAGTATTCCTTGTTTTACGAGACTCAGAATGTTCTTTCTTTTTGAAATAGCTTATATTTTAGCTACAGAAACTTGTAAAAACCGTACGTGATAACTAAAGTTCGCTTGAAAAATTGTGCAATTTTCAAATGCAAATATCAAATGCTACAGCGATGAAAATAAAACGTGGTACATTTGCGGTTCTCTCTCAAAAATTCTTGGAATCTGGCTATGGAAACATTTCAATACAAATAAAAAAAACTTAAAATATATTATGACAATTTAAAAATTATTATGAACTTAAAACATAAATACGGTCGAATTGAGAAACCTCCTCCTTTTTTGAAGTCGGTTTAAAAATTATTATGAACTTTTATCTGTTATTATTGCTTTTTTCTTCGAATAGGCAACAATTAAATAATTTATCGTGATTTTATTTTAATATCTGACTGTTTGGAAAATAAGGAGCAAAACAGTTTCTATAAAAACCAAATCTAATTTCATAAAAAGAACGCTGTAAAAATCTTTTGAGAAAACACAAGAACGGCTCGAAAATTAAATTACAACTACTGAGAAAATCACTCAAACCGACGCGAAGTAGAAAATTAGTCTTCATTAGCATTTTCTTATCTGAAGACTACCTATAAGATCTCGCTCACCCCACTCGGGACCATTCGCTTGTAATGTAACAGTTCAGATTCATTTGTTTCTGTACAAAATCGAATCTTGGATTGGTACATTACAGGCGGATGCTCCCGGTTGAGGGAGCGCCTTGCCTACAATAACTACCATTTTCTAATTAGAGTATTTGATTATAGAACTAGTCAAAAAATTAATAGGTAGGCCTATTAACCGACTTCAACAAAGTAGGAGGTTATGTATTCAACCAACAACTTTCTTTTTTTTGTTTCACCGATAGAGGCAACTCACAAACACTCGACAATTTTCGCCTATTTTCTTAAATAACTTCAAAACTAATTATCATAAAATTATTAACAAAAATTTAGACACGATATAGTTATAGTAAAACTTTGTTTTTTCATTTTCTAATTTTCCCCCAAAAGTGGCCCCCATGTGTCACCGACTTAGTTATTATGTATACCAAATTTGACTCAATCGGTCCAGTAGTTTCGGAGTAAATTAACTGTGACAGACGGGCAGACAGACAGACAGATACGCGAGTGATCCTAGAAGGAGTTCCCTTTTTCCTTCCGTTTGACCAACTTCAGTTACTTTTAAAAACCAGCATAAAGTCATTTATCTTATTTAACACCTACGCTCACTACTTATAATGCAGATTTTTTATTTAAAAACCTCTCAATAAAGCACAGTAAGTAAGGTGTTCCTTTCTTCACTTGGTAAACTAATAACTATGTCATATTATATGCTGATGGTATCGCCGTATGATGGATACGTCTGTCCTGTCCACAGCATATTTTACTAGCTGCTTCGATCGGTAAAACTTGCCACAAGACTTTTTTAGAATTTGCCCGTTAGGCTACCATAAACATGATTCTTAGAGGTAAGAAGACTTGAAGTAATACATAATGGGAATTTGCCCGTTAGGCTACCATAAACATGATTTTTAGAGGTAGAAAACTTGAAGTAATACATAATGGGAATTTGCACGTTAGGCTGCCATAAACATGATTTTTAGAGGTAGAAAACTTGAAGTAATACATAATGGGAATTTGCCCGTTAGGCTACCATAAACATGATTTTTAGAGGTAGAAAACTTGAAGTAATACATAATGGGAATTTGCCCGTTAGGCTGCCATAAACATGATTTTTAGAGGTAGAAAACTTGAAGTAATACATAATGGGAATTTGCACGTTAGGCTGCCATAAACATGATTTTTAGAGGTAGAAAACTTGAAGTAATACATAATGGGAATTTGCCCGTTAGGCTACCATAAACATGATTTTTAGAGGTAGAAAACTTGAAGTAATACATAATGGGAATTTGCACGTTAGGCTGCCATAAACATGATTTTTAGAGGTAGAAAACTTGAAGTAATACATAATGGGAATTTGCCCGTTAGGCTACCATAAACATGATTTTTAGAGGTAGAAAACTTGAAGTAATACATAATGGGAATTTGCCCGTTAGGCTGCCATAAACATGATTTTTAGAGGTAGAAAACTTGAAGTAATACATAATGGGAATTTGCCCGTTAGGCTACCATAAACATGATTTTTAGAGGTAGAAAACTTGAAGTAATACATAATGGGAATTTGCACGTTAGGCTGCCATAAACATGATTTTTAGAGGTAGAAAACTTGAAGTAATACATAATGGGAATTTGCCCGTTAGGCTACCATAAACATGATTTTTAGAGGTAGAAAACTTGAAGTAATACATAATGGGAATTTGCACGTTAGGCTGCCATAAACATGATTCTTAGAGGTAGAAAACTTGAAGTAATACATAATGGGAATTTGCCCGTTAGGCTACCATAAACATGATTCTTAGAGGTAGAAAACTTGAAGTAATACATAATGGGAATTTGCCCGTTAGGCTACCATAAACATGATTTTTAGAGGTAGAAAACTTGAAGTAATACATAATGGGAATTTGCACCTTAGGCTGCCATAAACATGATTCTTAGAGGTAGAAAACTTGAAGTAATACATAATGGGAATTTGCCCGTTAGGCTGCCATAAACATGATTCTTAGAGGTAGAAGACTTGAAGTAATACATAATGGGCATCTGTCACACTTATAAATATATAAGTTAATAAATCAAAATCAAAACATTTATTTCAAGTAGGCCAGTTACGTGCACTTTTGAATAGTCGAAACAAAGACAACAATGAAATGTAGCTATAGTCCCAGTCACAAGGCATAAATCTTTGAAAGTACTGTAGTTGCCCATTCACTAACGCAGATCTCTATGGAGAAGAACGGGCAAGAAACTCCATGGACATTCTTTAAATCAGAATATTTATATAATAAGTTTATTACTTAGAAGAACTGACGAGAAAGTCAATGCATCATTTATTGATGTCTGACAGTCGTTACGGTCAGTGGGAAGCCCGAGAGTATTACAACCAAAGAGTACCTGTACCTAACTGGGTTGTAGAATACATAACATAACATAGCATTACGCCTGCCATCCCCGAAGGGTTAGGCAGCGATGTACCTAATACACCCACATATCGGCAGTTATGTTTAAGAACCATGTCATTGATGGCCAGCCTATTGCCATCAACCGGGCACAAATCCAGACCTCGTGGCTGCTACTGAGAAACTTTTGATGGAAAAGCCCAATAACACTTTGCCCGACACGGGAATCAAACTCAGGACCCCATGCTCAGCAGTCGCGCTTGCGATCACAACCAACGGGGCAGTAGTAGTAGTTATTAGCAGTCGCTCCGTGTAAAACACTGGCATTCAGCTGGAACTGGTTAGACTGGCAGACACATAGAAAAAAATCCAGGCGGTTGATAAAATAATACCGTTAAGACGAAGTAGAATTAAGATAGAGTTGATAATTCACCCAAAGTGCTCGACTCGAAAAGAAAATTCCAACCACATTTTTATCCGAAATGTGATTTTAAAATGTGAACCAAGAGAACCATTCTAGGCACTATGTCAGCATAGTCTTGAAATATAGAAGTTTCCTAAGACAGTGTTATTTATCGCCTTGTTAGATCTAAAAGGTTTCGTGCCCCCCCCCCCCCCCCAAGGGGGAAATGGAGATGGGAGGACCAGTTTGCTATAATCATGATACGAACTTCATATCATATATCATATCTTCATTCTTGTTATTGTTACTAACCCAATGGATCGTGGCTGAATAAATGAAAAGAAATATATGGTTTTGAAAGTATTTAACATGATTTTTGTTTTAAGATTGGAAGGTCAATAAAGGTTTTCTGTTTTTCCAGCTCGTGATGAGGAGGATCAAAGTAACATATTCAGGTTATAAAATTCCCAGTGCTGGGACACAGGTTTTCTGTCTGTATGTGTGTGTGGCCGTTATTGTCGACGCGGGCCCAGTAAGGGTCGATGGATGGCACATTGTCATGTCTTCGAATTTTCAATTTTAGAACATGTCAGCTTCCACATCACTAAAGTAAAAATTAAAAAAAAAAACTCTTTTTTCGCACTGCTTTTATTTTAAGGAAACACAGATAAAGTTTTTGTGCACAACAGAAAGAACAAAAACCGACGAAGGATAAATATTTATTTGTCGTAAATCTATAGATACAATTATAAAATTGAAGTCTGTTTGTAATTTCAAAATAACAGCTTTTTACTGAAGGCATTTGAAAGTATAATTATGCGGTAATTATAACAAAAAAACATTTCTTTTTATTTTTGTCTATCTGTTTGTTTCGGCTAATCTCCGAAACTGGACATCTAACTGGAAATCTGGAGCTGGACCGATTTTGACGGAACTTTTACTGGCAGATGGTGTTATAAGGAGTAACTTAGGTGTCGTTTATTTTTGAAAAAGAATTAAAAAGCTCCGTGCAAAAAAATTAAAACCCATGAAATTGTTAGCAAATTTCGATAGGGAAGTAATAATTTTTATAATAATTTTACGCGAACTAAGGTTGAAGGGCAACCGTTACTAATTATATACATTATTATTATATCAGTAGTAGTACTTGAGTAGAATTCTGATAAAAAAGGCTATCAACGTACTTTAAAAAATCGAACATAAAAAAAATCAAAACAGAAAAACATAACCCACGCATCTAAAAACTTCCAACTATTTCCTTCCTATGAAACCGTTTCGACTGTAAAATGTGCCGGAAAAAGCCATGCTAGCTGACTTATTCGATCGTTTGTTTGTAAAGGAACATTTCCTCTGTTTACTTGCCACGATAACCCGACCCTCAGGAGCAGCTGTGCTGCAAACATTTACAAGCTATTTTATTGTAGGGGGTATAGGGTTTATATTTTTACTTTTGTATGTGATTGTACCCATTTGTTTTTAAAAGCGGGTTAGCCTGGGGATGCTTTGTATGTATATAAAGTACTTTAATTTTTTCATGGAGTTTTCATTGCAAAGGTTTCTCATATACCTGCAGGTAAATAAACCTATTCAGGATTTTCTAAAACTTCAGGTATACGCCTACTGAACTTCAGGCTTACGCCTAAAGTTTTAGGAATGCAATAGTGCAACAATACTTACCAAAGGATGTCATTGATCTTTTTTTTATTTCGCGTTGTAGTAAGGATGGCCAAACAAATATTAATACAACATTTGTTTCTTTTCTTATGTTGGCTACACGCCAAACCATCCAATGAATGAATGATTTTACAATGTTACTAAATAAATAAATGTATATACTCGTAATTACTTAAAAATAACTTACCTTAGGGATAATACCTGAAAAATACAGGATTACCTAGTTCAGGTACAAATCATGAATGAACTTTACATAGATTTAAGAAAAACTGTAAAAATTGTACCTTATATTTTTGAATAAATTTTATATATTTATTTATAATAATAAATATTTATTATGTAATAAATAAAAATAGTAATTAGTAAATAAAACAATCATTAATAATTTTAAAAATAGATGGTTCTACAATGTTACTAAATAAATAAATGTAAGCTAAAACAATATAACTTACTAAGTACTTAACTAATAAGAATATATGCTGTGCCCGACAGGTTCCATAATTCGGACTTGTATATTTAATTCCTTACCAACTTTATACATTATGGTACGCAATAAATAATTGAGAATTGATCCTTGTACAACTATAATTCCTTCATTCCGCCAAAAAATGTTCGTCAAAGAACATTGCATATTATCTTTAACATCTCATGTAGGAAACTAAACTTTAACGACTGAAGTTGCCAGAGCCGTATCCACAATATATTACCCTGGTAATTTTGCAACAAGACAAATGGGTTCCCCCACACATCTGTGACGCAACTGACACGTCGCACCCCTGCACCTCTGGGGTAAACAGTCGACTCATTTGCTGATCCTTTGTTGGGTAAGGGTGATTAAGGGATACGTTAAAATGTATAAATATAATCTACGCGCCCCCAAATCCCCTGTTTAAAACGTGAAATATCTCCCTTTTCGTTTAATTCGTATTTTTTCCACATGAAGTCGAATCGTGACTTGAAATCGCATTAAAATAAAGTTTGTTATTTTATTTTTAACCAGCTGTTGTCCGCGACATTCGTAATAATGAAATTATTAAAAATGTTACTTCCTTAATTCAATCGAATTTTGTTAACAATTTCAAGGGTTTTCATTTTTTTGCACGGAACTCTATTACTTTTTCCAGTAAGTAAGCATTTATTTAAGCTCCTTATAACATCAGCTATCTACCAGTAAAAATTTCGGAAATTAGTCGGAACAAACAGACAAATAGACAGACGGACGGACATTTTTGTTATAAGTACCGTATATACTTTCATATACCTGTTGACCTGATTGGCCTGTTGGTCTAGTGGTTAGTGACCCTGACTGCTAGGACGGAGGTCGTGGGTTCGATTCCTACACAGGACAAATCTTTGTGCGATGAGTACGATTATTTGTTCTGTATCTGGGTGTGTAGTTTATCTATAATATGTATGTATTTAGAAATATACAGAGTGGTGATGACAATACGACATTAAATTAAACCTCGCATACCTCAAGACGTTCTCAGTCTACATACAAAAAATCATTTGAATATATTCAGTAGTTTAGTCACACGACATTATTTTTCATTTTTAACATTTGCTACATGATGTATCTGATAATAGGGAAACACTGTCAGGTTAACGACCCACATCGGTATAAACATCAAAACATTAAAAGTCACGTTGCCAACTCGCTACTTAAACACTTTCGCCAAATTAGTATTTTCATCTGATTTAGTGAAAATTATACCTTAATTCTGAGTAATAAGAGTCATAAAGCGTGTCATCAAAGTTGCATAAGAAAGTAACGAATGCGGAAATTGCAATGCACTCATAATATTAATAGAAAATTTAGTGTGTGCGAAAGAGATAAATCTAGTTTAGTTTGTTATTTCGCTTTCTTGAAGAAATTTGCTACTACAAATTTAGGTTAGTGTGTCGCCGCGATCCTGTGACGATTCACGCGTCCTCGCTTTGTAGCGCAGCCGCAGGTGCAGCCTTGCCCAGCGTAGGTAGTACCATGTATGGTATGGTAGTAGTATGGTACCATACTATGGACATCACATGACAACAGCAACCTACAGTTCTTTTCCTGCCAAGCAATTACAATAATATTGTTTGATGGCCTCTCTACCATTAAGAGAACTGTGAACTAAAGTAAAATGTATTTTAAAGCTTACATGTCTCGATTTTATACTACCTCTAAACAGCCAGCTAGAATTATTGAATATTGACAGTTAAAGTCAAAGTCGTTCAAGAACACTAATCGAATAATAATTATTACAGCACACGAAAACACAACAGAAAATATTCACTAATTTACCGCCACAAATTCAAAGACAACGAACGAAGCAAATTATTTGATTGACGTTTGAGTTTTTGACCTGACATTGACATGAGTTCCGCTTTGTTGCCTGTATATTAAAACATTGACAATCGATTGTGAAATCGATTTATTTATCAATTTATTTTACGACTTTTTTTGAAACGTTGAAGTGTCACGAGGAAACATTAAAAAATAAATGTGTTTTTTATTTAAACTTCTGTAAAGAACAAAACTGAATCACGTTTTATAGTATTTATGTTTTATTTTTTTTTTTGTTTTAAATATTAATCACTACATATTATAAAACAAAGTCGCTTTTCTGTCCCTATTTCCCTTTGACCGCTTACTTAAATCTTTAAAACTACGCAACGGATTTTGATGCGGTTTTTTTAATAGATAGAGTGATTCAAGAGGAAGGTTTTTATGTATAACACATGCACCCGTGCGAAGCCGGGGCGGGTCGCTAGTTATTTACAAACTACAAAACTATAATAGAAATAAATATGTACAAGTATAAAAGGGTTACAGGGCATCCAAAAATTCGTCCGCATCGCTGTCAACAGGAAAAGTGCCCAGAAGGCTGGCAGCATTACCACGTTGGATGGCAATGCTGATTCTTTGGCCAAAAAATAGGCCCGCCCTCTGGTCACGTGAAGAGTCGACCAACCGCTTAGCAATTTCCCGAAAAACTAGGTGGGCACTCGGACCCCATGGCCCTAGTGTTTCAACCCCAAACGGCTCAAACACATAACTACCAATTAAATTATTGTATTTGCGCCGTTTGAGGTTTTCAGCACCTGCAGCAGCCGCCCCAGCGCAGCCCACTGTGCTAGGAAGATGGGATGGCGCAAGGGTGTCGACGCAAGTTGCGTCCCACACCAAAGGCCTACCCAACTTCCATGGCATTATGGTCATACCATCTGGTCTCTTCCCATCGACGCGTGCCAAGCCATTGGGTTCTAAGACAGCTGGCACCCCGGCGGTGGCAAGAGCACGACGGATGAGATCATTAATGCTAGCGTGCCGCGCAATCCGACCTGCACTCTTACTGCATGAAAGGCCATGGTGTCCGAGGCAGTCGACTGCTTCACCACATTGACAGCGATGTGGAGCCCCACAAGGAGCGCCCAATCGCAAACACGTAGCGATAGTATTTTAAATAATTAATTAACTATTCTATTTTTGTAATAATATCGATTAACTTTTATAATTCATCTGGCAACATTGTTTCAAAGTGAAAGTAAGGGAAGTCAGTATTATTTTGATTAAATATTTAATTTCTTATGCCATGATAAACTGCTTAATATTTTATGATTAACCACAAAAAAACTGAAACAAAATATTGATAAATATTTCATTTGTGTAACGTTAGGCCCAGATTCGCCCGTCTCCTTTGTAAATTCATTTACGACGGTATTAGTGCGAAATTGGACGCTTTATTTTGGTGACAGGACACGTAACGTTTTAATAGGTATTTAGTTAAACAGTGAGTGAATTGTGCGAAATTAGACGCTTAGTTTTTATTGTTTTCGTGTTTTTTTTTATAATCATGCCGCGCTACAATTACACAGCTTCGGAGTACACCGACATGATTTTAATTTATGGGGAGTGTCAAGGAAACGCCGCTTTGGCTATACGGACATACCAAGAGAGGTTTGGAAACACTCGAGTTTGTCCGACCAACGGGCGCACCATTGTCCAAGCTGTCCAGAGGATGCGAGAGAATCGATCCTTAATCCCGCATGTGGATAGTGCTCCTCCACGTGGAAGAGTGACCCTTGAGGAACGAATTTTAAATTATTTTGAACGCAACCCAACGTGTAGTTCGCGAAGGGCAGGTCGACATTTTCGTGTTGACCATACAACTATTCTTAAAGTTTTAAAACGCGACAAACGGAAGCCGTATAAATACAAGAAATTGCATGCATTGTTACCTAGAGACAAACCAGTTAGGGAAAACTTCTGTCGCTGGATTGAAAATAAACATTTCGAGAATCCGGATTTCTTGTACAATGTGATGTGGACTGATGAAAGTACATTTACAAGGAACGGTTTATGGAACAGACAGAATCTTCGTTACTGGAGCCGCGTGAATCCGCGTCTAGGACGGGAGACTTCGCACCAGTACAGATTTGCTGTCAATGTTTGGGCTGGCATTCATAGAAATACCATAATCGGTCCGGTTTTCATTGATGGAAATTTAAATGCTGAAAAGTTTTTGGAACTCCTCAATGGACCTGTTTGCGAGTACACGGATGAGCTTTCGGTAACTGCGTACAGGCAGATGTGGTTTCAATTAGACGGAGCACCAGCTCATTCAGTGGTGTCTGCTAGAGAGCGTTTGTCTCAAATGTTCGGACAGCAGTGGATTGGCCGTTATGGACCAACGCGTTGGCCAGCCAGGTCCCCCGACCTTACACCACTGGATTTTTTCTTATGGGGTCATATCAAAAATGAAGTGTACTCAACAGCTGTTGATACTGTTGATGATTTAAAAGATAGAATAATCATATCTTTTAATAAATTAAAACACATGGCTGCGAATGGGGACCTCTTGTCAGACGTTAGAAATAACCTTTTACGACGGTGCAATTTGTGTATTCGAATTCATGGCGGCCATATTGAAAAACGAAAAATTTAGTGACTTTCATACCTACATCCTGATCGTGATTGACAATTTGATTAATAAATAACACACGGTTGAGAGATGCCTGATTATTTGGTTAATAATTTGTGATTCAGTGTAATTTTACTCAGCATTAATCCATAATTAAAAGCCAAAAGATCAAGTCGCTACAGGACCGCGCGCTGTTGCCGCTCTTACGACAGGTTAGTGAACTAATATTTATAAATGGTGTTCTATTTCGTTTCTAGTTTTATGCCATTTAGTTTGTTTGAAATTTTTATTTTTTTATTTTCGATGTTAGGATTTTTTTGATAGCTTAAACTTATTCTTATGAACTAGTATTGCCCGTGTTTTCATTTATTGTCGTATTGTCTCCTCCACTCTGTATAAGTATGTTTATCAGTTGTCTGGTTACCATAGTACAGGCTCTGCCTAGTTTGGGATCAGATGGCGTTGTGTGTTGGTTGTCCCAAGATACTTATTTATTTATTTATCTATTTATATGCATTCATATATACTTTCATATGATTTTGAAATTACAAACAGACACTTCGATTTAACTTATTTTTATACTACCATGTCCACTAATTAATGTGTAAAATACATTTCCATTACAAAAGAATTTCAATTATTGCCTCCCAACATGACCAAACCATCTAAGCATACTTGTGTATGTACATAATAAAGTATATTATATTTAAAAAAAAACAAACGTCAATAATTTGTTCCGATTTTTTTTTAAGTTTCCTTGTTAGACTAGATACCCATAATATAGGCAATAAGCACCACACAAACACGAATAGAATCACTAACATTTATCTAAAAGAATCGTCAAACAATACTTCGAAGAAAAAAGGAACAAAACACTTATACACATTTAAACCATAATAGGAACAAAAGTGTAGATACGGTGTCGTATTTCAATTCCTATTCAAGACTAGAGTCAATAGGAACGCATCGGCCGGTATAATGTGTGTTTCTAGTATCGGGCGTGATCCGAATGGCGTGTGGAGGATTTACAAACACATACATCTTTTTGTTTTGTTTATCTATCTTATTTATTTGACGATAAGCTAAAATGAATTAGATTTACAATAGACATTTTAAAATATGTTGTATTATACAATAGCTGATTTCAGAGCTTCCGGCTAATTTTAAAATCTAAAAAATCGATTGTTGTTAAAAAAACCGAAAAAAACAAGCACATTTGGAAGCAGACGGAACGTAAATGGTAATTCGAAATGAAAAATGATAAGAGAAACCTAAGTCGGGTTAAAATAACCGCAATACTAGATCGAAGGTTCAGCTAAGGTGACCTTCTACCGACCGTCCTCGACAAGCATATCTAAGAAAACCTGGTGCCGGATGTCATCATCATCATTCTTTTGCCCTTGTCCCAATTCATTTGGGGTCGGCGCAGCATGTCTTCTTCTTCCATACTTCTCTATTACTCGTCATCTCATCAGACACCTCTTTTCGTGCCACATCATTCTTCACACAGTCCATCCATCTTTTTTTGGTCTTCCTCTACTCTTATACCCATCCACAATCATACTCAAAACTTTCCTCACGACATTTTCCTCATTCCTCCGCATCACATGCCCATACCACGATAACCGATTACCACACAACTTTTCAGTCACCGGCGCCACTTTCAGACTTCCTCTTGTGTAGTCATTTCTTATTTTATCCTTTCGCGTAATACCACACATCCCCCTTAGTATTCTCATCTCAGCCACATGCAAATGCCTTTCATTCATCCCTTTTGTGGCCCAACATTCTGATCCATACAAGACAGCAGGTCTAAACATTGTTTTAAAAATCTTCCCCTTAAATTTAAGGGGAATGCGGTTTAAGGGGAATTAAGGTTGTTATTTGTAAAAAAAAAATACCGAAATATTTTCATAGGTACTACATTTTTATTCGACTAACATTAACCTGATTCTATTTATACCAACAACATAGCTCAATGCTTTCTTTTTACTTCAGATCAGAGCCAAAGAAACTCATTATCCTCATCCAATCAAATACATCTAAAGACCAAAAAGGTTTAGCTACGGTTTTGTATTTCTTCTGGTCCCCTGGTCCACAAACACTCTTAATGAATGAAAGTGTGGAAAACAGAAACTGGATGGAACTGGAAAAAATATCCATTTGGAAACCGTTTGACTGGAACGAAGTAATTTGTAGCTGGACATCAAAGGGATGGGATGTTTACGCTGTATTGGGACTATGGATTTTATTTTTTTGGGAAAATCTTCAAAGAAAAGGTTTGAGTCTATCTTTTCTTAAAAAAACATTTTCATGTGAGGTGTATATCTACTTATATGTTGTCTGTAGCTTTTTTTGGTACAAAACTCGTTAGATAAAAGAGTTATCACGTTGGCATTATCTTTATCAAAAAAGGTAAACTATATTTTACTCTAAATCGAAATCAGTACGAACACAATTATAAATTATGAAAATTAACAAATAGGTACATACCACATAATTATCTTAACCAAAACGTTCTATATAAACACGGTCAACTAAAAGTAACAACAATAAAAAGAAATGGACTGAAAAAGCCCTTTAAAAATCTTTACGCGCCTGTATTCAAGTTAACGGCAATGAACTTAACAATTTTACTCAATGACTGAAGATAAGAAAAAAATAAAAGTTCTGAAATAAACAAAATGTTACTTAGAAAGGACGTAGATTTTCGATACTATAATATCACCATATTACTACTCAGCGCGAAACATAAATATTTATTATACTTACTTTCTTACTCCTTAATTAATACATTTTATAATTTATTATTAAATAAGGTCACATTAAAATAGATGGACAAATTTTAACACAAAGTTCAGTCGAAGCGCTCCTTTTGGGAGCGCTTGGAGGAACAAAACGGGAGCGCTTAGATGGGAGCGTTACAAAACGGGAGCGCTACGAGGAATACCTCTCAGTACGTCTAACCAAAGATATCCATGCAAAAAAAACACTAATAAAAGTGATTTTATTTTGACCTAAAAAAATAAACTGCCGGCACTCTGGAATAAACACATCCACAAAAGGGTCAATACAAAATCACTTTAAATAGTTTTTTTTTCCTTGGATATCTTTGGTTAGACGTACTGAACTCTGTGTTAAAATTTGTCCATCTATTTTATTGATAAAGAAAGTAAGTTTGATTTGTTTGTTACCTTTTCACGCCTAAACCACTGAAACAATCATCCTGTAATACAGAAATGGACATAGAGTAGCTCTCGTCCCGAAAAAAACAACAATAACGTTCCTATGATAATAGATGGCGCCACGTGCCTTTCGAATCATGATTGAATTATATTATAACAAGCAGAGTATAACTCGAATTGATTGTCAAATTCTAAATTAACGCGAGCGAAGCCGCGGGCAAAAGCTAGTCTTCTCATAAACCAATCACTGGTGATATGAGGGCGTGTATTAAAAAAATCGTTGTTCAAAAACAAATTGTGTATCTCCAATATTTTCGTGCATCATACATAAGTTCTGCTTACTTTCCCCCTATGTTTGTGTTAATCTTAAAATCTTTCCTTTTGTCTTGCAGGATGAAAGCCAGATGATAGACTGCCAGCCTCGAGGGAAATCAGGATGCGTTTCCAGTCCATCTACTGGACCGCTTGGCGCTTAATTATCCTGTCACAATCGCTACAGAAATATAATCTCTCATCTGCATAATGTTTTATTGTATAGTTTCACTTCACGAGTAAAGACTACATACGATAAATACAGCCAGATTTAGATGCCCTATATTATAATCTTTTCTGCGAATGAGTATACTTTCTGGGAATATTAATCTGCAGGTCTTCTGTCCGACCTCAACTCTGAGAGTCAGCGAAATCAGTGGAGGGGCGAAAGTGAAAAATGTAAGAGATTGACCTATTCTACCGAAAAATTTATTTTAATCCTTTGGTTGTAAAAGTACCCTTAACGAAGCCGAAAGGCACTTGTTTTCCCCGTCAGTTTTTTGTTCTGGGTCATACCTGGAAACCTTCTAGTTACGGCGATATTTGGGGTCAAAGATCCAACTTTTTTTTTAAATACAAGTTTTTAATTTTAAAACTTTACTTTAAATACCTCCACGACCCTCATGCTATTCAATGCATCCACTAGCACAATGTTTTGAGTCCTACCGTAATACGTGATTTTTCACCCCAAAAAATATAGTCGTTTCACAGCAATAATTTTTGCGTAGAGTTACTTAGTTTGATGTACAGAATGCTTGGTTGATGGCCTCTTGAAAGGTCCATTTACACCTTGTATGAAGTTGTGTGTAGTATTATTTATTAACGAAATGCAATTAAAGATATTGCAACTTGTCTAAGTCCTCCTGGTGACGTCGTCGTTCCAATTTATCGTTAATGTTCTAGAACCCTTGGTAGCCAAGCGCTTGTTGTTCGTTCATTTAGGTACCTATTAATTATAGCCTCGTCCAAACAATATCACAGTCCTACACAGAGGTAATAGCAATATCTACCCAGTGCTCAATTAGCGATGCAATATTCAGAACAAGACGTTATTGCATCACGAGGCAGTGATCCATACAACGCGATGATGTATGACGCTATAAATAGCGACACTTTTTTTTTTTCAACAGAAGTTACATAGCATCCTATGTAACTTCTGTTGAAAAAAAAAAAGTGAAAAATCTTCTGCCAAACTGCAGTAGGTACAGTTTGTCGGCAGTACAGTCATTTATTGTCTGGGGTATGTCTAGATTACTAAATAAAGGTTAGAATATGAGAAAGGCGGAACATTTTTGTGTTGGTCCTACTATATTATTTTATAATATTATAAATGCAAAAGTTTGTGAGGATGGATGGATGGATGTTTGTTACTCTATCACGCAAAAACTGCAGACCGGATTTGGATGAAAGACACACAGATAGTTAAAACATAGGATACTTTTCTCCCGGTAGTACGATCCCGTGGGTCATTATCGAACTCCACGCGGGCGAAACCGCGAGCATAAGTTAGTATTTTGTGTAGTAACATAAATATGGAATTGATTGTGTATAAATGTATTTCTAAGTATTGTGCTAATTTAAGAATCTCTAGTTAAGCTTGACATGTAACTGAGTTTTGTACCTAACAAATAAAATAAAAATACCAGTATTTTACATGGAGCGACTGCCTGACCTACACAACCCATTATAGCCTACATGATGATGATATTTTAATCGTCCTGCATATTACTACTAACCTAGTGTAGTACAATCTTAAAGATGAGCAATTAGGCGCTATTGTCCGAGTATTGCAAACACATCCCTTATGGGCTATTCTGTGCATTGATTTTATCAGCCTTGAGGCTGACATACATTATTGTTCAATGATACTGGTGATAATAATACTTACATGCCTATCTATCTAACTTCAATCAGACAATAGGTTCATTCAAAATGAATGAATGAAGTGAATTTTGCAAACAATAATGGCCTTTATTAATGTTATACTACTATTATTTTTCCTTTTTCGGGTTCCGTACCCAAAGGGTAAAACGGGACCCTATTACTAAGACTCCGCTGTCTGTCTGTCTGTCTCCAGGCTGTATCTCATAAACCGTGATAGCTAGAAAGCTGAAATTTTCACAAATGATGTATTACTATTGCCGCTATAACAACAAATACTAAAAATTTTAAAAAAAAATATTAAGGGGGGCTCCCATACAACAGATATGATTTTTTTGCCGTTTTTATAGATAATGGTACGGAACCCTTCGTGCGCGAGTCCGACTCGCGCTTGGCCGGTTTTTTTCTCCTAGTTGTCAAGGCGACATAAAAAATATCTATCTACCTATATTTAGTTGAGATATGAAAGTTGATCCATTCCTAAATTACCTCTGTGGTTAGAAAATATCAGATTAACCGAAACAGATATCTGTAATATTTTTTCTTCATACTCAAAAGCAGAATACATAGCTCTAAAAAGTTATCAGACAACATTTTCCAAAAGTAGTGTTTCAGCTAAATTAGACCGATTTTAATTTTTCCAAAGAAACAAAATTTTCCAGTTATCTTAATGCCGTAAGTCGTAAACGCTCATTGTATGAATTCGCAAGGACACTGAAGACAAAGAACAGTGTTAAAATAAATATGTAACTAATTTCTTCTAGAATATAAATATATTTTTTTTAATATTAGAGGCTTTATCCCACTGTTACCGCAAGGGCTAGTTCGAAGGTCATGGGAAAAGAGTTCTTGGAAAGACTTGGCTTATCAGTATAACGATTGTTTGTGAATGTATGAACATTGTAGGCCTTGGGCTAAAAAAAGAATTATCTACATTCATCTCTTTCTCACACTGTTTTAGATTAAAAAAATACTGCTTTTAGAGGTGGTGATAGAACTCAATATATTCACGCATAGAAATCGGTATTTGATTCCTTATCGGAACCCGATTACTGAAGAAACAAAATTAACACCAAAATAGGGTTGCTCAAATGCTCGTTTCTCGATCCAAGTATAAATAAAGTTTGTAAGTCAGTAACGCAAACGTTTACAAGTCTTGAACAATTCTGGTCTTAACGCTTCATGCACAAAATAGGAAAAGAAGGTCGATTCTATACAACGAGTAGTGTCGAAGAACCAAGGCCTTTTTATTCGTCTCATTAAATTGTTTATAACAGGCCCCGGCAGGAAGTTTCTCCAACCGGGGCTGCGGGACTGTCCAAAAGATGAAATGATTTCCCACCCGAAAAAAAGGCAACATAAACTTTTAATTTAAAAGTTTAAAAAATCGTTATATACTTTTATCCAAACTTTAACTTAATTTTTAGGGTTTATTAAACTTTCGGATTCTAAACGAAGGTCAGAGCCTAAGCCGAAGCAGAGTACCTAAATAACTCTAAGAAATTGCGCTTGAAAAACATAAACTTTTAAATAAATAATAATAGTAATACATCATTTATTTCAGGTAACAAAGACCCATAACATACATACCATATAGACTATCATACATATTTATAAAAATCGAAAACATAGGCAACTATTGTACACAAAGTGTCGGCGTCGTGTTGCGCTGCGTAATGGCGCATTCGTCCAATTTCGTCGCTTGCTAGAGGTCTTCGGCACTGACCAAATCATTTGCCCAATTTGGCTTAAGCTGAAAAATTGGCCGCAGGTGGCCGAAGCCGAAGGTTCAGTCGGGCACTACAAACAGACCTCGGCTTACAGCAGCAAAGGACAGACGGAATCCGATTTAAATCGAGTAGGATTTCTGAACCTCTCTATTCGGGTTTTTATCTCTTGTTCTCGGCCCTTTCGCTTTCTTGATTAGAGATCGGGATTCCGTATAAAAATGTAACAACATTCGTTTAGATTCGTTCTTTGTGCTCTCCGGGGACTATTTGCTGAGATTGCGTTTTTACCGGCAGTTAAAGCGTAAATAATGATACCTTCATTGTTTTAGGAGGTACTTTGAATGGTGGAAATTGTTTCGTTAGTTTTTTTGCCTTGGTTTAGTGTCCATTTTCTATGTTTGATGTTTTAATAGAAATAGTTTGGTTGGTTTTTGGAAGATCAAAGACACCAACTTTAGAAGTTTGTAGGAAAAAGACATGCTGCGCGGACCCCAAATGAATTGGTATAAAGGCAAGGGAATGATGGTGACCGTGGTCGGTTTTTGTTTTTTTTTTTCAATTCATAGAAGTCAGTGGTTAATGTTTGTGCTCAATTTGAAATCCCATCACCCCGAATTTCGATACTCCCGTCCTATATTTACCCCTGTAATTCATTGCAGGGAATACAAAAATCCATCCTAAAAGCTCGCAGTTTAGCTATTCGTTGTCTATCAGTAAATAAAGTACCTATTTTTTAAGTTTCTTCTACATAATTTCTTCTTAACTAAGATACTACCGACACATCAATAAACTATATTAAACCGCGGTTCTCAACACTCAAAACACTTCTATTCGCACAATATTCAATTTGGCTGAACATCTGCAGTTCAGAAAATCCGGTTACAGATAAGCTGCTGCAACTGTGTACCCCGCTTAATAATCTGAAGATACAAGGGAAGCTGTGGAAACATCTGTAATTAAATAATATCTACTACATTTAGGAGGAAACGCAGTTGGTGGGTTACACGAAATCTGAACGCACATTAGTTAATCTTTTAATTATGCTGCATACGCTAATGATCCTATGGCTATTGGATTATTGGATGGATTATTTCGCATAAAAAAGAAAAGAAAGAACATTGCCAAACGGGACCCCAAATTCCACCAATTTACAAAAGTTTCAGTGGTATTCCCTTGGACAGTCAAACAAGCTATTTTATTAAACAATTTTGTGAGTGTGCCGATAAGGGCGTATCAGAACGGGAACGACCTACGGGTAATTTTTATTTTAGGTGTCGTAAATGCTGCTAGCGAAGGAGGTGGCGGAACGTGCGAGGGAGAGAACCTCACGTCCCAGCCGCCGCGGGAGAAGCACCGGGCGTCGGGGGCCACGCCGTGATGGCTCTCGGCCACCGTAGGCGCGGGCCTGTGGACGGTGAGTAATGGGCTAGCTCGCCGTCCGTTCGTCGTATGACGTCAGGCCGTGTCGACGGCGCGTTAGTGTTCCACGCGCGCCTCAAAGAGATGTCAGCAAACAGGAGGGGCCCGCAAGGGCCGATGCCGGCCAGGGCTGCGGGACTGTTTGAAAGAGATACCGCGGCCCTGGAACATAAAGGGCAAAAGAAGGAACATGGGTGGTTTTTAGTCAGTAAAAGTCTGACACTCCCTTCCGCTCCGCCCAGAGCGGCAGGAGACATTTGATGATTTCCCAACTGAAAAAAAAAAAGGTGTCGTAAATGTTCACCTGTGCTAACACGTACTGCTATCGAGCCAAGTCGGCTGAGGCGGTTTCTGAAATAACGGTTTCTCAAGCCCGGTTGACTCACTCATCATTCTCCTGCCCTTATCACAATTCATTGGGCGTCGGCGCAGCATTTTATTTATTTATTTATCAACTTACATCTAACCAATGCGGTAAATGCGCCTTAACCTAATTCAATTGCTAAACTTAATCCTTAATTTAACTTAATTGTTACTTAGAACTAATATCCAAACAAACCATTATTTGTGATTTCACCCAGAGGCCAACAGAATAAGTCCGTCTCACTCGCTATGAGGTTGAGCGTGCGGAGTTGAGCATGTCTTCTTCTTCCATACTTCTCTATTACTCGTCATCTTAGCAGTCACATCTTTTCTAGCTATGTCATCATTGTCATCCTTCACACAGTCTATCCATCATTTCTTTGATCTTCGTCTTAAAATAAAAAAGTTCACGCACTAGAAAAAAAATATATATTTGCAGATGCTATTTTGCTAGTGTAGTTAAGATTTTTTCTGATTTCAGTATGTACTGGAAATAGATTGTTCGACTGTATCTACCTATTTAATAGTTGTAATATCTTGTAAATGATGTATCAGTTAAACTTATTCGCTCATCACTCACTTGATAACTCGCTTAATTAACATGTGTTAATGATGGATTGTTATAAATGGATTTGTGCCCGGTTGATGGCAATAGACTCGCCCTCTGATACACGGGACTTAAACATAACTGCCCGAATATGAGTGTATTATTAGGTACAAGTCGGTCTATGTCTTGGGGAATTTCAGGCGAGATGTTACGAGTATGTTATGTAATGAATTAGTTACCGTATTCGGTACACTTATCTACTGAAGGTCCATGAATGTCATCGGTCGCATACAGCGTTTTAACGTACGCTACATCAAAACGGGAATGTACTGATGTGGTCTTTTCGAAATGATCATTGCAAACATTAAAATAAAAATAGGTGTAGAATCAGGAATTTGAGGAAGTCCTTTTTTTAAGATTTGCTTATTTTTAATTAACTCTATGATGTTTACGCTGACCATTTTTATCTAAACAACTGATGAGGAGGGACGAATCGCATGTAACTAAAAGAGTGATGAATATAAACGTTGATGGATGGAGAGGGGAGAAAGACCAAGGAAACGATGGATGGATTGTGTGAGGAATGATATGAAAGAAAAAGAAGTAAATGATAGAGTGACGGTTGACAGAGGAGAATGGAAGAAAAAAAAGTGTTGCGCCGACCCCAAGTAACATGGGACAAGGGCAGGAAGATGATAATGAAGTTTACGCTGACACCAAATTTTACTAAAAGCGTTGAATAGGCGACTTCGGTCTCATGAAATAACATTTTTACCCATCGCTATCCACCTAGCTTTTTCATATCTATGATGCAGTCATAGCCTTTTTTGTAGAAATCTAAACTCTCAGCTCTTTTACACAAATAGGTACCTACCTTAAACCAAACCCAAATCAACCCAACGAACAATTGTACTAATTCACTTATCATAATCTTCATTGAGACAATACAAAATGTACCATTGTGTGTCTTAATATCGTGGGGCGAGTAATATACGGATAACTTTGTTGACAACCTTATTACCACACGATGGAAATTAAACTTTATGTGATGGAAAATAGGGTTTGGTTTCTCTTGGTTTGTTGACAAGAGGTTTTAATAAAAACAGAATTACACAGTGTGGTGGTGTAAGGGTCTCATTATGGAAGAAACTTGTTGTTATGTGGTCAAAGGAAAACTTGATAAGGAAACTAGGGGTTAATGTTTTGCTCTATTTCATTACGACGAGAGAAATGAGATAAACCTGGTGGAAGTAGGAAGAGATTATTATACTGTGGGGGAACGTAAAAGATAATTGATAATACATTTGTGGGTGAAAATATCTATGAATATGAACATGAGAGCAAGCACAGTATAAAAGCTGTGTTTTGGTTGATTATAATTGATAAACTAATCTAATCTGAATGTGATCTCAGCAATGGTATTTGCGTTTTAAGAGCCACGATATATTTTCGAAACTTGATATCTTTCATTTGTGAACGGTAACACTTTACAGGAATGTCAGTTGACAACGATTAAAATGAAAAAAAAAAACAGAGCATACATAAACTTAACAAAACATCATACCTGTTTTTCCGAAGGGAAAAGTAGAATGCGTAGAAGTTTCCCAACATTTTGTTTAGACTGACAAAATGTGGGTAGTGGGCACAAATTCAGACTCCAAGCTGCTTCGAGCATTTCCAAAAAACAATGAATTAAGATCAATCTGACATTTCTAACAATTACTATTAGGTGGATAAGTGTTTGAGTTATAGTGCACCTGAAACAAAACAAAGGTCTACCTTCAGAATCAAGTCACATTCTCCAAAATGAAAGACAGCTCCTTCAAAGCTAAAAACATTCAGCAAAAGAATATTTTTTCATAAATTAATAAACTTGGAAATCCCAGTAAAATATGCAAGGAAAAATTAGTATCTTATTTTATCTTCCATCTTGAATGAGGTCGGGACTTTAAGGTTTTAATTTATCATAGAACTGGACGGCTGTACTCAACTGTACCTAACTAGATGTTTCGTTAATTAAACAGCTTTCATTTTACGCCTTGGGATTAACTTCCTCGGTAGGGTTTGACCCATTTGTTAGACAAGATGTGCCTTAATCCTAACTACAACTTCCACCCCCCACAATCCATCCATCATTTCTTTGTTCCGACATTTTGTTCTGACTACTAAAAAAACATATAAATAAAAAAAACAACAAAATTGTAATCTATTTGCAAGAGTTAACTAGTTGCTATCGGTACAAGTGTAACGCGTCAAACTTTGTAATTGGGATCATACATATTTTATCTGTGCCATTAATTCTTCTCACAACCTCTTCATAATATCTTAACCTCTTTAGAAATGTCCTTCTTTAAAACAATAACAACAGCTAAACAAACCAAGAGAATTTGCTTCGTTAGTCTCATTTCTCAAGACCATTCCATACAAACCTTATATTAAATTTGCGAGAACGCAATACAACTGCACTTTAATATTTCGTTCGGAACTTGCAAAATTAAGTTTTTCGTACTGTTACCATTGAATAAATACACACAGAAGGCGCACGCGGACACACCCATACGGCAATTTTAAACAAAAGACGGTTACAAGTGCTTTTTCACTCGCTGTAGTTGTAGTGTGTCTTATTTAAGCCTGTTGGCCACGCGGGGTTTTTTCCCTGAAAATTTAAGGTTGATTTCCTTTGAGAATTCACTATCTTCAGTGTTGCATGGATCACTATGAATGTTAGGTGATACGACTTGCGTCATGAGACACACACGCGTCATTCGTCTCCTTACGCGAGTAACGTCGCTCCACAACATCACGGTGACTGGTGCCATGCTATTACAACTTCTTTCATGTGTTTCCTCCGTAGTCACCATAGACCCGTAGTCGCCACAAGATGCGTATCGCTGGAGCCTGCAACGGAGGCTGTTCATTCTCGACCAAGAGCAGTCTCTGCCTCTCACGAGACGTCTCTCAATAAACCGACAAGGGACGGAGAGCAAACTAATCTATCAGGACGGAATCATATTTTTCCATGCTCCCATCTTTTTCCGTCGCTCAGAACCGTCATTTGCTAAAGCGAGTATTAGTGCGGGATTGCTATCGCACGTGGCAGCATCGACAATTTGCTCGGCAACACGCTCTCTTCCTCGTATGCTTACAGATGTGGCGCAAACCTTAGTGCTCAGATGTTTTTGCTCGTTGTATGGAGTTATCCTTCTGTACCTATCTATGCCGTGTTTGAACCATTGTTTGTCGTCGACCCGAGACGTGAAGCATTATTTGGGTCCGTATTTATTCGCCCTGTAAGCCCCTTTTGTTCTTTTTACAGGCGATAAATTAGCCCTGTGTGCATGTTTGTTCTAATGTTTTTCCTCTGACTAAAATTATTACTGTGTTGTTTATTTATTACAATTTTGATTTTGAGGTTTTTATTTGAGTTGGCCCTGAGACTGTTTCTATTAGCAGATTGTGAAATACATAATAATGTATCTATTTGTATGTACGCAAATGTAGCTCTTGAATATTCTGTACTAGAAAATGCATAGAATGGAATCAACCCCATACTTAAAAGATCAGCCAGCTTAAGTATTATCAAACTTCATTCATGTCAAGAAGTCACTTTGCATCATCATCTGCCAAGCCTTTTCTCAACTATGTTGGGGTCAGCTTCCAGTCCAACTGGATGCAACTAAATACCACACCACCTCCACACTCCGACTGTGACCTCCACATTGTGGACGTCAGATAGGCAGTCGCTTAACGTGCTTTCCGAGGCACGGAGGAAATTCGGTATGTAATGGGCGGTCACCCATCCACGGATCAACTTATGCAAGCGCGGCTTGACCTTAATCGACCCGAGCGGCTGTTAATATTTAGCCACGAGCTCCTCTTACTCAACAATTCTCTCTCTTAATTCTCTTTAACTTAATGAAAATGCACCCAATATTTCATCAAACCTAGGCTTTTTAAAGTATGCAACCATCGTGCACTAGTAATTGACATTGACTTTGATGTAGTCTTCCATGTTCTGTAGCCTACACTTTAGTCCATAGATTATAGGCTCTATTATCATAGCAGTGGTTCCCAACCTTTTTAGGCCACGGACCTCTTTGATTCTCTGATCTCTCGACAAGAAATTGTCCAAAATGTGAACACATTAGAAATATTTTAACAAATTCAGACTGAGAATAAACTACGAGTGAGCGCGTCTTGATCCTCTGAAAGTTCACCGTCGACTGCAACGTAGAAAGTGTAAAGGTAGCCACACACATTACGTTACGTTATGCTTGACAGTTTTAAATGCGCATGTAAAACCTTCATGCAAAACGGATCTCTACTATAATAAAATCGTACGTCCCTACAGCCCACACACGTTTAAGTAAAACTGCTCAGTTTACTCATTTCGTTCCGCGATGGCATCGACCAACGACAAGAGGCGGAAAAAATCAAAAAGCGGAAGAATTGTTAGACCTGGTGTAAAGATTGGCTAATACATAAAATTAGTTAATTAAGATTAAGATAAATTAAGTTATATCGACCATTCGATCCCCGCGAAAACTGAACGCTCGGCACACACGTTACGATTATCGACACAGTTTCCCCCGATTCCATTTTCTCTATTTAAATTTTCTTACTACTCCTTTCGACGGTACAGTTTTAAAATATCGTAAAAGCTTTTCAGTTTTTATCACACACACTTTTCGATTATCGATGCAGGTTAAGCGGTACAGTGCGATCATAACGATTTCTCGTAACGTGTGTGGCACCCATTTAGGAGAGATTTGCCACAGTCGTTCGTTGCACAGTTCATTTGTTTGCCAGCCACGCAACTGTGCATAGCTTAGCCGTGTCGTGTGTCACAGTGGACAATCCTGCAATGTTTACACAAAGCCAAGCTACGTACCTACACGTGTGTAGCTTAGCTAGCTAGGTGCTTGTTTTTGAAGCTGCGCTAATTTAAAAATACTGTCAATCGTTTGACTACAATCTGCCCTCTCCTCGTGAGAGCCCCATGGTTTTAACGATTATATTTACCGTCGTTAAGATTACATGTTTCTTAAGTTCTTAAGTACTTTCTGGCGAAAGTACTTACTAATTTAAACTTTGAAGATATTCGTTAAACTCAAAAGTAACACTAATTAAAAGTAAAATTTTAAAACTTTCACCAACCACGTTTTAACTCTTGCGGGCGGGCCACCCAGTTGGAAACCGATGCCTTGTAGCCGTTATTCGTCTCCCTAGACGGGAGCTGTCAAACACAAGCGCTTCTGCTCATTATATTTAACGTCATTATGTCAGCTTTAGCCTCACGACGTTGCAGCTTGTAAAAGAAAATGCTATGCACTAAAATATGGGAAGAATATTGCACGAAATATGTTGTAGGTGAGTGACAGGGAAAATAATAAAACGTGCAATGTTGGCAGCTGACTTACACAGGAAAACGTTCGATAATACATAAACAATATGCCTGTACTCCATGAAGGATGGGTAGAAGTCTTTCTCTTAATTTCATTATTTCAGAAATTATTGCAAAGTTTCTTATTTTGCAGACATTAGAGATGAAAACGAACGAGAGCACCGGTGGCCCAGTGGTGGCGGCCCCGACTTACGAACAGTAAGTCGTGGGTTCGAACCGAGGCGCATCACTTTGTGTAATTTATTTCATCACCTCTCAAAAACGGTGAAGGAAAACATCGTGAGGAAACCGGCATGTCCTAGAACCAAAAATTCGAAGACATGTGACATCTACCAACCCGAACTGGGCCCGCGCGGTGGATTATAGCCCATTCCGTCTCATAGAGTGGAGGCCGTGTGTCCCAGCAGTGGGAACATTATGCTATGCTGATTATGCTTTGTTTATGCTAATGATGGAAGCCTCTTATTTCTCGGTTTTCTACACGGTTGACGACACGGTTGGCGCAGTGGTCAAGCGATTGACTGCTGCGCTGCATGTCGCGGGTTCGATTCCCGTACGGGACAAATATTTGTATGACCTACAAGTAGTTGTTCCGGGTCTGGGTGTTTTACTATCTATAATATGTATGTATTTACAAAAAAAAAAATGTATAAATGTAGTTTATCAGCCATCTAGCTACCATAACACAAGCATTAAGTTGCTTAGCTTGGGACTAGATGGTGCTGTGTGAAAAATGTCCAGGGATATTTATTTATTTAATTTCTGTGCCACTACTTATATTATCTGTCCTACCACTTAAAATATACCAACGAATAAGACTTTTGTTTTGTTCAAAGATCTTTTTCCCTAAGAGATTATTTTTTTCAAAAAGAAAATAATATTCTTGCAATTTAGGTTCCAAGGTAATCTAGCCTAACGCTTGAAAAAATACTCGTAGAATGGGAACATAAATTCAAAACAAAAAGTAAATTCACTAAATTTACATAAAGAAGTTGATAAATTTTTCGACTCATGAGGACAAATCACGGGGTTTTACGACGACAATTTATAAACTCAAGAAATATGGCGAAACCCTAACTCTATTAAATAGACGACATACTTTCAAGAACTACATATTTTGGTCTGAATATTTTAAAGAAAATCAATCTGAAAGTAACTCTGTCTGTCTCTCAGTTATATTTTTACGCATAGATCACTGAACCGATCGTTATGAATTAGACAAGTAGGTAGCCTGGGATCTGGGGCTGGCCATCATCATCATCATCATCTTCGTTTCAGCTGAAAGACGTCGACTGCTGGACACAGACCTCCCCCAAGTATCGCCACATTGACCGGATGGACATAGGCTACTTTAATCCTAGATTTGTTGTTAGTATTAAAATCAATACAAAATACACACAGACGGAATCTCGGGCGACAGTTCTATTATATTTCCTTTATTAATATCGAAACCGATACCATCCGAAGGATTTTGAATGAAATTCCGTTCCATTGATTTAGTAATTCGTTCATCACAAATAACACTGTAAATGTTGTTAAATTCTCTAAAGTAAGTGTATTACGCAATCACCAAGCATAATCACATCTCAAGACTATAAATTATATCTATATGCAAAAAACAGCCTTAAAGCCGACTTCACTAGTTCTACTTTACTCGACTCACAATCACATTCATCAAGTAAATTAAATTTGAACAAACCTCCAGGACATTTACAGTACAAAACTTCTAGAGCAATTTTAACTAAGAGCTAATACTAGTAATAACGTTTAGCAAACCCAAAGACAAACGGGAATGAAACTTCAAAGCCTCACAAAGTACTTAATAATTGCTAGGAAACCAGAATTAGGTAGGAGTTGCGCTACAATGCCTGTGTAAGCGTCTTATGTGCATGAGTTGGGAATTTTAGGGAGCGCCGTGGTATGGATCTGGATGGGTACAGTTGGGTGCAAAGGTGATTAGTAAAATTGACAACGTAACCAAACATATGGTGTAGGTACGTAAAAGGGACGTTTGTGATTGTATAACGTTCTCTGACGATTGATGTTAGAACAAAAAAACTATTGCGAAATTGTTATTTAAGATGTAGCAAAATGAGTTATTTTGTGCCTAGAAACCTAGAGTCCAAATGAAATAACACAAGATAATATTAATTTAGTTTCCGTGCTAAAAATTATTGCCTGTAAAGAAAAATGAAATTATGGCTACCATAACAACAAAAAAAGTATAAAAATGACAAACAAGATTAAGCACAATTAATTCAGACACTTTCCTCATAGAATTTCATTTGCCTAATGCGGTGGGAAACTCATCCGACTAAATAATTTAAAAGGAGCATATCAAGGTGGCAATTTACGAATTAATTGACGGAGCGGCTTTTGTCCAGTCGGTTCTTAATGAGAATGAAATTATGAGGTTTATTTTGCAGATGCTGCCTGACTACACGCAAGATTCGTTAAATCGTACAGCGCCCTACGTCTTCAATATAATAATAATATGTTCCGGGTGTTGATGAGCCTGTTCCTCATCTGTATTACGGATGCTTACTGAAGGTGGTTTTGATTGCTTCTATGTTACGATGCGAAAAAAATGCGCGTCTCTGGTGTCAATCCCAACATTATACTGACCAGAAATATATTATAGTTATAAGTCTAAGTCACTTGTTTGATTAAAAATAAATAAATTAAACACGCACATGAATAAAATAGTGTAATTTATCAATCCTTATGTCTTATGTCTATCTTTACCTCCTTACTATAATAATATTAAAAATTCGAAAGTAAGTTTGTTTGTTACCTTTTCACGCCAAAATCACTGAACCAATCATCCTGAAATTCTGCATATACGTTGTCAGGTATACAGAAACGGACATGGGGTACCTTTCATCCCGAAAAAAAGTACGGTTCCCGAGGAAAATAACCAAAATATTCGTATGATAATAGATGATGGCCAAACGTGTATTTCGAATCATGATTGAATGATATTATTACCTGTCAAATTCTAAATTAAAGCGAGCGAAGCCGCGGGCAAAAGCTAGTTTAAAATAAAAAAAGAATGTAAAACTCCTAACGCAATGTTGAGAAATAACTGAAATGTTAACGCCATTAAAGCTACAAACGTTGTACCAACAGAACTTTAAATTGCCCATAACTCGAAACTTCCACAGCCGTTCCTACCTCAAATCCGTCTCAATGTTCAGAACTCATAACTTACCTAAGATAAATATCTGCAATACGTGCCTTCACCACTACTTATCTTCCTACCTTTAAAGCTCACTCACACATGCTCATCAGTCGTATACATATATAAAAAAACAAGTGAATTTCGCGAAGAGTCCCCGCTATTCCCCGATAAAATCGGTGCATATCAGGTTCTATGCTAATGTGCGTGCTTTCACAGAGATGTGGCAAGTAACATTTCTGTTCACTATGGCTCTGAACAGACAAGCTACGTTTAGCAATGGTGAGCGACGGTTTTACTCAATCTATCAATGCTGCATCCCGTTTTAGTCACTTCGGGCACGTTATAAAAATGTCGCTTTCAGCTAATGCAACGATGCAGCATCGAATTTTTGGCGCTTCACTGAGCTAGGTAACAATAATGCACCTTTTCTAACATTTGAGCTTCCAAAAAATAACTATATAGTGTGCCACTTTGAACATATTACTTTTGCATTGTATTTACTCCTAGCAGCAAAGATGAACGTATTGTCAGCGCGTATATGTACGAGCGCTGACGCGCTTATAACCTCGTACTAGTGCGAGTCTTGCCTCCCCGCGCGCCCACACACCCCGCACGAACACGCCGGAATCAGAGCGTGTACGCGGGTTCAGTATTTGCGCCTGTGTGCCGATACAAGCTAAAATAAAAACGCTAGTCTAAAACCACTCTAAAAGTAGCATGTCTGTTAACACCCTAATTTGTAGAAACGGTAGACAAATTGCAACACACACAGTTTGAGCCTTCAGATTCAACTAAGTCGTGTTTCTAACATATCTTGGCGTTGCAACTCGCTTTGAAATCGAATTGAATGTAAGCCACATTAATGAATACGCTTCGTGCAAATATATGAATGGTTTGCTACGATATTAATTGCTAGTGCATTGATTTTCTTGCGTACAGTCGAGCTCTTTCTATTAAAGTAGCTTTAATTGCGAGATGTTAAATAAACATACCACCAGCCAACAAAATTATCATACTTTTGTGACAAAAATATTACGAAACTGTGGTCAAAAGTTTCGAAAAAACTTGCATTCGAATTAGGCGATTTGTGTTTGTTTATTATAACTGTAAAAATAATTCTAGGCTTCTCTTTCTAATTATTAAATTCTACAGCACTTTAAGGCAATGCAAAGATTACCAAAAATAACTTTGGTTGAAATCTCCAATTGTAAGCTCTGAGGCAATTAAACTTCTCCCAACATAGCCTTGAGAGCAAAATCAACATTAATTGGTCAAAGTATATTCAAAATAGGCTTAAGCCAATTAACATAGCGCTTCAAAGGGAACCTCCACCTGAAACCAGAGGCAGATAGTTGTTAGTAGATTCCGCATAGTAACCGACATCAAAGATATTTACTACTCGACCCGCTATGACAAATGACAGTCGAGTTGTCATGAATTTGTGGACGACGGCAATATGAGTGACGAGTCCCCCCTGTTTAATTCTTTCTATATTATATTGTACTAGCTTTTTCTCGCGGCTTTGATCCCGTTATGCACGGAGATTAACCCACGGCAACGTTTTAATGCCTATGACACTCGGGGATAATTTAGCTTCCCGTTAGTGAAAAATTTTTTGGGATCGGATCAGTAGTTCGGAAGATTACTCCCATACAAACTTGCAAATAAATCACCTCTTTATAATATTATAAGTATGGATTAATTTTCAGACTTAAGTTTAACAGATACTTGTTACGAGACGAGGTGAGGCTGATCCTGTACAATACTGCGTTGGCCTTCGTGAGACAGACATATAAGAATTGTCAATTTTAGTAGAACTAGAGCTATCATACAAACATTATCACTATTATAGTATACATCGAACAAAAACACGGCAACGTTTTACAAACCGCTTAATCCGTTCTGTGGACCTGAAGATGCTGAAATTTATCCTCCCGACGCCCATGGGTATGCTTTTTGCTTGCATGCATTGCATGTACATTTCAAAAAACTGAAACACGTGGCCTGAGGTTATTCATGTGGTCAGCAAGCCCGCTAATCAACCCAGTAATTGTATACTTTTGTGCGTCGAAATCCTTAGTTCCTTACTATATATTAGTTAATAATTATCATTAATAATATTATAAATGTGAAAGTAACTCTGTCTGTGTGTTACGCAATCACGCTTAAACTACAGAACCGATTTAAATGAAATTTGGTAGAGATATAGTCTAGAGACTTTTTTTTTTTTTTCGTGGGTGGGAAATCATCAAATGACCCCCCCCCGCTCTGGGCGGAGCGGAAGGGAGACTCTTACTGACTAAAAACCACCCATGTTCCTTCTTTTGCCCTTTATGTTCCAGGGCCGCGGTATCTCTTTCGAACAGTCCCGCAGCCCTGGCAGGCCCATCCGTAGTTCGTAGTCTAGAGCCTGAGAAAGGACATAGGTTACTTTTTAATTCGAAAAAAAGGCTGTAAGGGGTTGATATATGGGATGAAAGTTTGTATGGAAATTACGTTATTTTTACGTCATCTTATTTTTTAGGCTTTTGATTAGATATAAATAAATACGACATTCAAAGTTTGTAAAAATTTTACTTTAAAGGGGGTATAAGTTTTTGTGTGATGACGTCGGCAAAAAAGCTTACGGCTCAGAAAATAAAAATATAGAAGAAATACAGAAAATTACGGAATTATCTAAATTGTAATGGCAAATTGAATGACTGACTGAATGGGTGATATAACAACATATGAAGAGTAACTATCCACTAAGAAAGAAGAAAAAGGAGTTTTGGGAATTCCACCCCTAAAAGGGTAAAATAGGGGAGAGAAATTTATATGAAAGTCCGTCAGTTTTGAAGTTAGGATCTTCAAATTATGTGTTTAGGCTGACGATTGAAAATTGATTTATACGTGTCACAGCGTTTTTGATAATTCTACCCCAGAAGGGTTAAAAAGGGGATCAAGGTATGTTTGTTACCGTAACCTTGATTAACTTATAGGTTATTTTAATCCCGGTAGTACGTTCCCATCAGATATTTTTCGACATCGACGCGGGCGAAGCCGCGGGTAAAAGCTAGTATAAATTAAATAAGCAAGCAAATTATTCAGGCATTAACAAAATGAGAAGATTTTCATGTAGGTAACTACAGAGTAATTTATGTGCGAAAAGTTTGCTCAAAACTTAAAATATTCAGCTCATGTTACAAAGTTATGCAGCTGAGCTATATCCACCAAATTAGATTTTATACTTGCTCTAAAGTCTAAAAATATTCTACATAATTTTCATGTAGATATTATTAGAATATCATGAAAGTTATTCTCTTTTGAATTTTAACGTTCATTCTGTGAGATGAAAAACATGTTGTTTTACATGGCGTAACGGACATCTGAGGCATGTATGACGTTTTTCGAAACGTATTTACGTTGATTTTAAAATTAAAAATGCTCGTTTCTCAAATATTTCACATTTTAAGAATTTATTCATAACTAGCTTTTGCCCGCGGCTTCGCTCGCGTGAAGAATTATTATTATTAATTAGGTATAGTTTTTGCGGCTTTACTTTTGTTTAGCGTGTGTAAAAAATGAGGGCCTACAAAACTTCTTTGTACACAATATTCTTAACTAATCTGTCATTAGGCGCTAAAACTATCAAGCTATTAGGTGAACTTACTCGTGAGCAAGCAACATAAAACTGTCCATCAGAGAAGCAATGTTCTCTCAAGTCAATACCCGCAAATTTGAGAGTTTGCCCCTGAGACTTGTTTATTGTCATGGCAAAGCAGACTTTCTCGTACCGTTACAAAGTTTTGGTGGTTTTAAATTTCGAAACAACATAATTGGAGTGCCCACACGCAGAATAAGCTTATGATAAGGCAAACCTGGCGCTTTCAATGAATTTAAAAATTCTACAGGGTAATTAGTAGCGTCATCTGTATTAACCACTGTATCAATCGAAGTATAGACCTTTTCTTCGCCCTCAAACGACATGAGCAGGATATCGTTGATAGCTGCTGCTTGATCGTTCTTTGGAGTAAGTATGGCACGCTCACATAACCATTCAATAGGCTTGTCATGTATATGAATAATGTCTGGATAAACTTTAGACAGCAATTCTTGAACCGTTGTAACAACTGTGCACAATTCTTCCGGGATGGTTATCATTCCATCAAACGATGTAAAATCACCATTACCGATTTTAAGAAGGAGATCTGAAAATCTACCAGCAGACTCATCCCCGCCCAAATGTGCTCTCATATTTTTAGAGAGCTTAAGAATATTAACCTGGGGCCACAATTTAGATTTCTTAATGCATGACCTTACTTCGTCAGCTCTGGTTCCTTTTGGCACCACTGGTAGAGTCTGCCGAAAGTCTCCGGCCAGCAAAACTGTTAAGCCACCCATTAATTTTCTATTACCCTTATATCCCTTAGTGATCTGTTTAAGGCTTCAATACCACCTTTATGAGCCATCGTTATTTCGTCCCACACGATTATTTTTGTACTCTTTAAAACTTCAGCAAAATTACTTTGTTTGGAGATGTTGCAAATGGGAGTCTCGGCAGTGATTAAATTGAGTGGTAACTTAAAAGTAGCATGAGCAGTTCGACCACCTTCGAGTAATGTAGCAGCTATGCCGGACGACGCCACAGCCAGGGCAATGCCGTGAGTACTTCTTACTTTCGCCAAAAGTAAATTAATAAGGAAGGTTTTACCAGTTCCAGCTGGAGCGTCTAAGAAGAATATTCGACCGTCATTTGCATCTACACTTGTGATAATTTTATTGTAAACTTCCTGTTGCTCGTCATTCAAGGATGCTTCATTTTTTCTTACTGCGTCTTCTAAGGCCACTGTATCGTAACTGGTCTCCTTCACGTACTCTCTATTTTCAAAATGTATTGATGTTATTGGCTGAGGTAATCCATACTCTTTAAGAGGACGGCCGCCTAATAATAATATGGCATCCTCTAATACCGACAGGCATTTGTTAAATATCAGGTCCGATGAGTGCTCTACATCCACGTCACCTTGCCTTTCCAGTTGTTTTTTAAAGTCTTCAGAAAGGTATTCTTTGTATTTTTCCCAAAGACATAAGGGGTCGGAAACCTGGCAGAACAACAAAATGATAGCAAAAAGCTCTCGAATCATTTGCGGTGTTTGACAAAGTGCTGCCTCTTCAAGAGCTGAATCCAAATGCCGATCATCTTCTAGTAGACCTAGAGCCTTGCACGTGGATTGGAAAGTGGGATGTAAGTGACAATCTACAGTTTTCAACGCTTCAAATGAAATTGGGCCTCTGATCTCATATAGAAGCATTCGAAGGTGGTAGCATTGCTTTATGCATGCAAAGTCTCAGCCCGATCGGTTTAAAATTGACAAAGTTTCATACAAACTTTCATCCCCTATTTTATCCCCTTGGGGGTAGAATTGATCAAAATCCTTTCTTAGCGGATGCCTACGTCATAGCGTCTACCTGCATGCCAAATTTCAGCCCGATCGGTTTAAAATTGACAAAGTTTCATACAAACTTTCATCCCCTATTTTATCCCCTTGGGGGTAGAATTGATCAAAGTCCTTTCTTAGCGGATGCCTACGTCATAACATCTATCTGCATGCCAAATTTCAGCCCGATCGGTTTAAAATTGACAAAGTTTCATACAAACTTTCATCCCCTATTTTATCCCCTTGGGGGTAGAATTGATCAAAGTCCTTTCTTAGCGGATGCTTAGGTCACAACATCTACCTGCATGCCAAATTTCAGCCCGATCGGTTTAAAATTGACAAAGTTTCATACAAACTTTCATCCCCTATTTTATCCCCTTAGGGGTAGAATTGATCAAAGTTCTTTCTTAGCGGATGCCTACGTCATAACATCTATCTGCATGCCAAATTTCAGCCCGATCGGTTTAAAATTGACAAAGTTTCATACAAACTTTCATCCCCTATTTTATCCCCTTGGGGGTAGAATTGATCAAAATCCTTTCTTAGCGGATGCCTACGTTATAACATCTACCTGCATGCCAAATTTCAGCCCGATCCGTCGAGTGGTTTGGGCTGTGCGCTGATAGATCACTATGTCAGTCAGTCACCTTTGAGTTTTATATATTTAGATGTGTTGACGTCCTTTTTTTTTCGGATGGGAAATCATCAAATGACTCCTCCCGCTCTGGGCGGAGCGGAAGGGAGTGTCAGACTTTTACTGACTAAAAACCATCCATGTTCCTTCTTTTGCCCTTTATGTTCCAGGGCCGCGGTATCTCTTTCGAACAGTCCCGCAGCCCTGGCAGGCATCGGCCCTTGCGGGCCCCTCATCATTGCTGACATCTCTTTGAGGCGCGCCACTATGGAAAATAAAGGTCTGTTTCTGATTAAAAATTAATAACTTTTTTATTTCTGAATATTATGTTCTAAAATTTTGCACAATTATACAATAGTGTATATGGCTTTTTGGGGGTTTGAAGAACAGGGTGTAAAGCTCTTCAACCCCCATAGAAAAGGGAGGATCCTCCGACCAGACGGGTGTTATGTCTGGTGGGCTACTGCCCGACAGTTGATGTCGGGTTCTTCTATATAGTCTTAAGTCGCGAATATCTTTACTTGCGCGATGCAGGATTTATATGTTTAGTTTGTCCTCTGCATCATAGATGGCGCTGTAGTACTTTTTGTTCCATGTTGCTGAAGTACTTTTTGTAGTGCCGCTACATCACTCCCCCCCGGAGACCAGGGTCGGTAGTAGAATGAGTCGTAACATCTGGTGATGTTTTTGCCAGGCCAGTAGTCGTTGCCGCAATGTTCACGGTGAGTCGGAACTGTCTGCGGCGGTAGTGCGAACCTTCTTGAGTCGGGGTCGGCGCTGCATGTGCTCCGTTGCGTCGGACGTAGTACAGCGCCGCGATGTGGCTGACTGCTCGCGTCGACCGGGAGGATGAGCACTCAACCGGCCGAAAGTGCAGTGCCAAGGTAGCTTGATGAGGCTGAGGGTGCTGACCAGGAATGCTTCTGCTGCATGCTGGTGGTCAGGAACACCCATTTGAAGCCGGCTGGCTGTATGACTCGCTGCTCGAAAGCTTGAGGAAGTTTTGAGGAAGCTTGAGGAAGTTTGAGGAAGTGATGTTGATGACGTCACGTTGCTCGAAGGCTGCGCTGACGTCCATTTCGGGGTCACCAATTTGGGGGTATGAAGAACAGGGTGTAAAGCTCTTCAACCCCCGTAGAAAAGGGAGGATCCTCCGACCAGACGGATGTTATGTCTGGTGGGCTACTGCCCGACAGTTGATGTCGGGTTCTTCTATATAGTCTTAAGTCGCGAATAAAAAAATGTAGTATGGTTCTAGACGATACCCATACTAACTCCACACGGGACTTTGACCCGTATGTCAAGGTAGTTAAGCGCTATATTGGCGCTGTGAAGCGAAGCGAAGCAGGAAGAATGAAGGGCGTAAGCAGAGAAATGAATGATGTTATTTAAAGGCAAAGATGAAATATTATATTATACTTTCTACAATAATTATAGACTTAGACTGACAATAGCAAATATGAATATATGATTAAAGCGATACAAGATTATTAGCGCGGCGCGACCGGTAAGCTAGCGAGTCAGAAGACCACTGGTGTCCGTGGCGCGGCGCACGCGCAGGCAGGCTCTCGATCACGTCGGGGTCACCAATTTGGGGGTTTGAAGAACAGGGTGTAAAGCTCTTCAACCCCCATAGAAAAGGGAGGATCCTCCGACCAGACGGGTGTTATGTCTGGTGGGCTACTGCCCGACAGTTGATGTCGGGTTCTTCTATATAGTCTTAAGTCGCGAATATCTTTACTTGCGCGATGCAGGATTTATATGTTTAGTTTGTCCTCTGCATCATAGATGGCGCTGTAGTACTTTTTGTTCCATGTTGCTGAAGTACTTTTTGTAGTGCCGCTACAGCTTCAAATGGAATGTAATTTATTATGATTCAATTTAAAACCATACATTAAAAAATAAAACAAATTCAAAATTATCAAAAATGACCAATATTTATTTTTTAACAATGAATACTATTATTTTAATGTTTACAAAAACCAAATATCATATAGTACATCAAAATAAAAATCAATTTAAATCATAAAAAACATTTTTTGTCTTGAAAAAAATAAAATAAAAAATGTGATTAAAATCGAACACAGATTAATTATTTAATTGTAATGTTTACTAAATGTTATGTTATTTATACTTGATGAACTTCGGGATCTAAAATTAATTCGTTCACTTTCAAAAGATCTAATGTGTCTTCATCAAGTTCCTTCACGTTTTTAGTATACGGTTTTCTAATGCTGGTAATGTAAGGATCTGAAGTATAAAGAAGAGTATGAAATACATCCTCGTTTGTAGCGGATCTTGAGCATGATGTAGACGAAATTTTTTAAAACCCTTATTACGAAATTCTTGTGCATCTTCCGAAAGTTGACCAATAGGAAGAACTGTAAAATGCTTTATGACACTTTCTCCATGAATCAAAATTTTGTGAACTGAAGATGGCATGTAGTACCATTCATAATTGCTCACATAGATCCTGGCAGTCTCCATAGCTGCCAAATTTTTCAGCACATATCATTACACCCGATGAAAAAGCTTGCAGAATTATGTAAAGTCGTTTAATCAAATTTATATCCACTCCTGTAATTTCAGCAGAGCAGCTTGCATTGTGAATAAATCTTCTGGCAGTATTACCGTCATTAGAATTACCACTTACTTGTCTTCGTTTGTCGATGATCAATCCTAGCTCTTCACTGAAACGCCTTTGCACCAGGGTTTTCTTCTCTTGCTTTAGTCCTATAAATATACCATATCCTTTTTCAGTGAAGCTTCTGTGCATCGTTTATTAAAAGTGGGAATAATAATGTAACAACTGTTTATATACTTTATGAAATATGAGGGTAGTGTGCATCTTGTTGATTAATATTTTCACACGCACCATGAATGCAAAAAAGATAAACGCCGTAATATCATGATAAATTACAAAACTTACCGCAAACTATTGATGTAAACAGAAACATTTCAAACCGCAATAGATAGCGAGCGGTTTTCCGTTTTCTGACTTTTATCACATTTTTACTAATTACTCCGAAAGTCGCAAATAACCGCAACTTTTTTTTATTTGATTATGTTCATGGATAGCTAGGCTACAAATCAACATCAAATGTAAAGCATGGGTAAACGTGGGCAACTGTCAAAAGTCTCGATGAACTTTAAAAAAACTTTTGTTTCACCATATTTTATTTTGCAATTATTTTAAGGTAAACGTTAACATAATACTAAATATATATTAGTTTTTTCATATTCTTCAAAAGACGAGGTTTCCAGAAATATATAATACATTATATCTTTTCCTGTAACGTATAACAATTAAATCAATTTGAAAGTGATGAAGTGAACGGGCTTAACATGGGCGTCCGTCAAAACTACAAAGTTTGTAGTGTTGTAAAAAAATCATTTCATATAATATGTATAATTTTTTGATATTATAGTCTAGTTCGGTCCTTAAATTATTGAGTAAAATAAAAAAAGCATGCCAGTAGCGACATTGACAAAAACCATTTTTAATCAGCAGTTGTTCTACGATTTTCCACAGCGCGCGTGGAACACGAATGCGCCGTCGATGTGTTGACGTCCTTTCACTCTATAATATACAAAATTTCACTCTATATTATATAACAAAGATTTTTTTATTTATTTATTTTATAAGAATGCATGGTAAAACCTTTTAATAAGACTATGTACTGTGGTTTTACTCGTAACAGTAGCTCGTTGATGCGAAATCAAAGAGGCTTTGTAAATTCACAAAGCGAATTTATAATTAAGTTTAAAATTGCAATATGCAAAGTACGATTTTATTTTCACCTAGGAAAGAAAAATGTAGTAAAAATATACGTTTTAAGTAAAATGGAGCTGTCTAGAACATTCCTGGTGGTTTGTGCATATATTACAAAGTAACGTTAAAGTTTTGCACTTGCAACATTGTTTTAAAAATGTTATTTATGGCAATACTTTCAGGTTTCAGTCCCTATATTTCTGAGCATTGCGAACCCATCATAATTATGCCGTAAACGTTAATATTATGAGTGGGCTCATAATATTAACGTTTGCGGTTAATCAGGAGTCTGAAATTCTTTCAATTTGGTTCAATGATTAGTTACGATATTATTTTAGCTGCTACATCTAATCATGCGTAGCAAAAATAAAACCAATGGAACATTACTAAAACCGATAACCGATCGCGCGTCGCAGCATACTTTCAGCTACGATCGCGCGTCACAGAAGACGCCCGCGGTCAAGCTGCTGTGCGCGGCTTGGTAATATAGACTTTAAATACTGTGTACACGATTTAATATCGTTTGAAGATTGTAAAATCCGTTCCGATCCGATACGATGCGAGCCGCTTGGTGAAAATCATCCTTAACTGAGAAACTTTTACAGAAGCTTTCCTTACTAACTAGATACAATATAAGAACTGTCTAGTGGTCGCAAGTGAGCACGAGGTCTTGGGCTCGATTAACAGACCCGGAAATGATATATTTAGTTTTGCCATCTCGAATTTCTCAGCAGCAGCAGGCAGAGTCTAGATTTGTGCTCGGTTGCTGACAATAGTGTCGCCCTATATTAATGGGCCTTAAACAAATCTGGCGTAACGTGTATAATAACTTGCAAAATAACCGAGAAACTGTCACAGAATATTAATTTACTAGATACGATATTGGAACCATACTTTTTTGTAACCGGCTTTATCTAATCTATTCTTCTAGATAGTTTTTCTCTACCGTTGGCCGGCTTGTAGCCTGGGTCGACTTCGTAAGCTTTTGCCACTTTACTTCAGTCTTTCAGCCATTGTCTTCTAGTTTCATTAAACTTACACGAAGGTAGTTGTTAAGTTTGTTTTTCTAGACTTAAGTAAAGTCTGTAGTGGTTGAGTCATTTAGTGATGTAAATAGTTTATGCTACAGTGCATTAACACCTTTATAGCATTGACTTTAGTTGAAGAAAAGTTAAAATTATTACAGGAGTTAAAATTAGGCTTAAGGTTTTTTTGTGAAAATACATCTGTGACTTTGTATCGAGTTTCAGTAGTGCCCGTAGCAAAAGACTAAGAAAGAGGGTAGACAATTTTTTCTGCACCTAATAATTTATATACCACCCGCATTCTCATCAGTCATCCCACGATCATGGCGCTTGCAACAGCGTCGAAATATTTAGAGCTCACAATAGGGTAAACCAGGCAAACGTGCCCCAGTCGGATACGTGCCCCACTCGCGAAACTCAGTGATGCATTTTAAATTTGCCGCTTATTTGATCCTAGCTGGTCAGTAACCCAAGTATGGCCGCGAATTAAACAACACTGTGCTGGTTTTTATTAAATTTGAGATAGAAAAAGTGATTAAAAGGTTTGTATGACTACATGAATTTGTTTTGTATCTATTTTCACGTTGATTAAAAGTATTTGCTCGATATTATTTCGTGTTTTTAAAGTTTTTATCGAAAACTAACCTCATTGAACTTTTATTTGCCTATATTACGTTCCGTTTTTCGTTACAAAAATCAGAATTATTTAATTGGGGCACATTACTTTTGCTGGGGCACATAAGACGGATCTATCCTTGAAATGTGCCCCACCCTAAGTTTCACAAAATTGTTGATCTCAGTTATTTTTAATTATAATTTAGAAGATTTTTTAGGTTTTGTTAAGCCAATTGAGTCAGAGGTTAAGACTGATTACTTTAATAACCATGTTCTGAACAAAAAAATATTTTTATTTCGATTTTTCGAATAGTGGGGCACGTTTGCCTGGTTTACCCTAGTTGAAAATCACGGATGATATCCCGATAATTGACAGTGTAAGTTTAAAAATACATCATCTTTCTTTATAAGATAAAAGTGATTTTGCTTCACGGTCGCTTCCTATTGCTTGGGACCTACCATTGCTATGTAACATACCTCATTATGAAAATAACAGGTTTTTTTTTCATTTATCTTGTAGAATACAAACAGGGGAGTGTGTACATATATGATTATATGAAAATCAGGAGACTGTTTTAAAAAAAAATACAGTTTTACTTAGTAGAAATTTTGACACACTACTACTCACTTATTATTTTGATTCACTTCACTCCATTCCATCTTTAAAAAAATACTCAACGGTTTATCTTGGAATGCTTTCTTATATTCTGTCCAAGGTATCCGAAATATAGAGCCCAAGGAATGTAAGTACTTACCTTTGTTCAGTTCTGGAACGATAAAAGAAAATTTACTAAGAGTTTGGGGCATAATTATCTATGGTATAAAAGTCTTGTTTCATTCCCTTACTGATAATCCCAGTACTACAAGCTCCAAAGTTTTTACAACCTATCTTACAAAAGAGCTAAAGAATCAAACGAAATGTGCCGTAAAAAGTTTCCACAAAAATAAAGCTTATTCCGAGTTTCCGAAAACAACCAACAAATACTAGATACTTTCATGTGCCTCCGGACATTTTTATTATAATTCTTTTGTAACAAACGGCTTAGAAAATAATATGAAGCAGCGGTTTCTTTGTGTGTTGAATAAAACATAGCTTTTGATGTTTTTATAAGCGAGCATGTGATTCAAGACTTTTAATTTTGGGTGTTTTTTTTTCTTTTAAATCTAAATGAAGTCCGTAATCCCCGAAGGGCTAGGCAGAGGTGTACCTAATAGTACACCTACATTGCCAGTTATATTTAAGTCCCATGTAATAGGGGCGAGTCTATTGCCATCAACCAGGCACAAATCCGGACTTCATGGCTGCTACAGAGAAATTCCTGAAGGAAGAACCCAATAACATTTTGCTTTATCTGCAAATCGTCGTGGGTTCATGCTCAACAGTACGACTTGCGACCACTAAACTAACGAACGCAGGACACAAAAAAACAATAAGTCTAAATTGTAGTAAAATACGTAATGAAAACACACGATACTAGACTACACCATTCAATACAGTGCTTTGCCAAAGCAAAGGTGTCTCTTGTTGTCCATCCAAAAGTGGCGCAGCTGCAATAAAAACGACTTCTTTGAAAAAAAACTGTGTGTTAAGATTTGTATTTTATTATAAGAAAAAAGATACAAGATCTCTTTTTAGGGTTCCGTACCCAAAGGGTAAAACGGGACCCTATTACTAAGACTCCGCTGTCTGTCTGTCTCCAGGCTGTATCTCATAAACCATGATAGCTAGAAAGCTGAAATTTTCACAAATGATGACTATAACAACAAATACTAAAAATTAAAAAAAAAAAAATTAAGGGGGGCTCCCATACAACAGATATGATTTTTTTGCAGTTTTTATAGATAATGGTACGGAACCCTTCGTGCGCGAGTCCGACTCGCACTTGGCCGGTTTTTTCTTTATCGTGTAGTTTAGCTTTACATGCCGTCGAGAAATATCTCTCAGGCATGCTGGTTTCCTCACGATGTTTTCCTTCTCCGAAGGAAATGCTTCATGTATGTATGTATATCAATATGTTATTAGTACACCACAGACTACGGGCAGTATTGTCTCTCCCTCTTCGTGTAATCTATTCAAAGGTTGTCCAAGTGTTGTCGTTGTTGTGATAAGAGAGCCCATTGTGTCACGATATATGAAATGTTTTCTTTTATGAGTGTTACTTGTATGGTGCACATAAAGAATAATCTATTCTATTATATGTCTAAGACAGGCATCGCCGATGTTGGCGGTACGTCTGCGAGGTTAAAATGGGACAGGGCGGGTCAAGTTTCTAGTATAAAGCCGGACAGATGGGCGAAGATAGTCACAAAGTGGGTGCCTGAAGACGGCCGTCACGTCGCACGTCGTAGCCGAGGCAGGCCCAAGAGACGCTGGCGTGACGATCTACATTTGAGGCAAATGTTAAACAAAATTGGAAAGCTATGGAGAGGATACATCGTTCTCACATAATGTATGGTACACTATGTGAGAACAATCAACATGAATGATGTAACCTAGGTTTTGTACAAATATTCTGATTTAAAAGATGGAATTTCTTGCCCGTTGTTCTCCATAGAGATCTACGTTAGGGAATGGGCAACTACAGTACTTTCACAGTTTTTATGCCTTGTGACTGTGACTATAGCTACATTTCATTCAAAAGTGCTGTTTTAGGCTTTCACGGTTTGAAACTAAACTTATAATGAACAATCACGGAAGATATCCCGTAAGTGACAGTATAAGTTTAATTCAAAAACGCCTGTAATTGGCCTACTTGGAATAAATGCTTTGATTTTGATGATTTTGATTTATGGCCTATGCCCAGCAGTGGGGACAGTGTAAGAGGAAAAAAAAACAAAACTATTCTAAGAACATGCTTTTACCGATTTCTCCAGCCAAACTTCAAGCAGTCATCTAAAATGTAACGAACACATTTCTATTTTGTAACAATATAAGAAAAGTTTTTATGTTTCGCTGTAGACTGTTCGTTAGTTTCCCTTTGACAGGTGATAAACAACAATGTTTTAGGTGTTTGTACTTTTAGCGAGTTTCAGCGTGTTGTTAACGTTAGGATTAAAATGTTCGAGGTGACACGTGTTTAGTGTTACATATTAACGTTAGTTAAAGTTTAAAATTGTGTTGCTGCTCGTGAATTTGTTGGCATTTTTTAAATTAGATCGCAGTGAAATTGAGAGTTAAAGGTGCTACACACGTGTATGGTTGGAAACGATATATTACGATACATCTGGCAACAATAGTGAATATTTGTAGACACGCATATTTGAAACAAAAAATGCTTTATTAGTTCTGAGCCGACCTCAACATGATTCAGTGAGGGCGCTATTACCGATCGACACGGGCGGGAAAACCGAATAGCGTACTAATCGCTTCGGTTCGGTAATGTCTTTTATCAAAAACAGCCTTATTAATGTGCCGACTGGCGAAACGTGGGTGTACTATTAGGTAAACCTCTGCCTAATCCTTTGGGAACTACAGGCGTGATGTTATGTTATGTTAATGTGCTGACATAATTTTCCATGAGCCACACTAATGTGCCATAGGTGTATTGTTAATTCGCTTCCGTAATTCAAATTGGAGTTTAGCGCTTGCTAAACTAATATGTGGCCACTAGCTACGTTCATAGCTCTCAAGTTGATCACGCCGTTATTGACCTGTTCTAGTGTTAAGTACTCCTCCGAGCTGGTTCTAAAACAGCTTTACAGTTATTTACTAAGTAGTACTTAAAAACGAAAATACATTAGCTCTAGATTAACTATATCTGGTTGGAGGATATCGCTGTACTTAATTACAAATTTCACCAAAAACAGCCGTGTTTTATGTGCATGCTGTGGTCTCTTGTAATTATAGGAACACACTTAAAAGAACCTTTTATAACTGTGACTTATTTTTTATCTGTGTATCTTTTGTTGGAGATCCAAATAGATAAATAAATAAATAAATTTTCTCTAAACTGAAACTGTAACTTACGGCATTTCTTCCGTGATTTTCAACTATTGTGAGCTCCCGATATTTCGACGCTGTTGCAAACGCCATGATCGCGGAATGATCAGTATCATGGAAGATGTCCCGGTGACAGTGTAAGTTTAGTTATAAACCGTGAAAGATTATAACATTTTTTCTGTAGTTTATGAGCCATGGCTGGACAAAAGTCTCCTTCTCCTTTTAGTGTTAGCTTAATAATATTTAGCCGAATTATCTGTCACATTGGTATCATTTAAATCTATTGTCTTAGTCACTTTTGATGTCTGTGGACATCAATGTGACAACTGTCAAAACTGGCCAGCCATGTGTGATGTGCCAAGTGAACCTGCACTGATCCTTCATTAGTAACGGTTCGGTTTTCTTGCGAGCTATCACGATGATGATTTCCTTGTCTTGGTTGCATCTGCCTGTTGTTTTGAATTCCAGTAGATTTTCCCTTATTTTTCACACTGCGGACCAATAGAAAATGATGTTCCGGAACATTTTGGAATAAAACCGGATGTACGTAGGTACTATAAAAAAGTTATTTCACACGGTACAGTTTGGTGCAATGGCGTCGAGTGTGTTTTTATGGCAAAACATTTTGAAGAGCTGGCAACACTTTGTGATTTGAATTTATATGGAGCTTTTATTATCTTCTGCGTCTTCAATTTTTGGTCACCCAATTCTAAGATTTACCTACAGTTAGCATAGGTTGGTTTTCCAAATATCTCTCAACTTTTCTCGATTAAAAAAGCGGTGTTTAATTTTTTAACGAGTCACCCTTCTAAAATCTTCAAAACTGCGCGAGGGTTTGTACAGTTTTAAAGATTTTACATAGCATCGAGATTTCTAAATTACTATTTTATAAACGCATGTTTTAAATTAATGTATTTATTATACATATAAATGTAAACCTTGCAGTAGAAGATCTCAAAATGATGTCGAAAACCGCCGTGAAGATCAACCTCGTTTCAAGTTTGGAACCCTGCCCTATATTTTGACCAAAATGTAAGATACCTACACACATACGTGCTCCTGGGCAATACATCGTGAGTCGTGGACAAGTTTTATCTGTAGTTTGGTTACGTGCCGCCATAAACGGGTCCGCGGAAGGTTTACTACCGTACCTGGGCTAAAATACTAGCAATTTTACCCTTCCTTATTTGGGACTGCATTATTGGGAGGATTTGTTTAAAAGTAAGGTTTCTTGGTTCAGTTTACAAAACGTGTGACAGGATATACCTAAAAGGTACCAACCAACACCAACCCGAGAGAGACTTCCCTTGACATTTCCCACCATTGACAGTCAGAGTATTTTTTAATAAATGGGGCTTCTACAGTATTAAAACGACAGTTATAACTTTACTTAAAAGCTTTTAGCTGTTCTTCATTTCCAACGTCAAAATTAAATGGTCACCCGTACGCAGGCACTGAATGCGGCATGTTCAGCTTAACCTCCCATATCATTCGCTCGATTTGGTGTTTAGTTAACCACGTGATCCTCCAAATCACTTCTTCTTAGAATCTTGAATATTAAATCATATCAGCTTAAAACCCCGTTCACACGGCATTGATCAGTAGTTGCGACATTTTAATCTATTTTTGAGATCACCGGGCAGTTTCATTCTTCTTCATATGGTATCACAAATTTTGTACAAGCAGTACGTAGCGACCTGGAAAGTTCTGTCATTTGCCTCGTTAAGTCCTGGAGGGTTTAAATAGTTGTGTACGATGGGCAGCAGAGAAGGTGGATATCCTGTGTTTGGGCTCCCAGTCACATTGCGTTCGATTTTCATACTGCGTTTATTTTTATCCGTATGAGCAATGGGATATTAACTGCAAAAAAGACGTACTTATCATCGCAGTGTGATCGAGGCCTTAGGCCCAATACTGTCACGCCGTGATGGCTCTCGGCCACCGTAGGCGCGGGCCTGTGGACGGTGAGTAATGGGTTAGCTCGCCGTCCGTCCGTCGTATGACGACGGGCAGGCCGTGTCGACGGCGCGATCGTGTTCCACGCGCGCCTCAAAGAGTTGTCAGCAATGATGACGGGCCCGCAAGGGCCGATGCCTGCCAGGACTGTTCGAAAGAGATACCGCGGCCCTGGAACATAATGAGCAAAAGAAGGAACATGGATGGTTTTTAGTCAGTAAAAGTCTTTCTCTCTCTTTCTTTCTTTTCTTTTTTTAAAAAACGTTGCCCCACACTAGGAATTTCTCCTGTATCGTGGGTGCGTTTACAAACATTTAAACTCACATACACAAACAGCCAGACCCGGAACAACTGTCTGTAGGTCATACAAATATTTGTTCCGTGCGGGAATCGAACCCGCAACACGAAGCACAGCAATCAATCGCTCAGCCACTGCGCCAACAGTGCCGTCAACACCGTGCCGTGTCTGACACTCCCTTCCGCTCTGCCCAGAGCGGGAGGAGTCATTTGATGATTTCCCATCCGAAAAAAAAAGGCCCAATACTTTGAAGCACCGAAACTGATCCTCAAGTAACATGAAACAGAAACCTAAGAAGTTCTTCAGGAACTACATCGAGCAACTTTGTCTTCCTTAGTTCGCAACTGGCTATTTGCCGAGCTTAAATTACGAAACTCCATTTTGGGTATACACAGTGTTACTTAAAAATGTTCGGAAAATTGTAAGGAACAATTATAATTAATGCACAAAGTTGTTAAATTCTCTAAATTGTGACAGTTTCAAAAATTTGGTGGTCACAGACCGACACAAAATACGACTTGTGAAAAAATATGCCATAGATGATATCTATAAATAGTCGTCTAGTGTGTAGGTGTCTAATGTATGTACGTAAGCGCGACTGCTGACCATGAGATCCTAGGTTCGATTCCCAGCTTGGGCAGTCTTATTGGGTTTTTCCATCATGAATGTTTCAGCAGAAAACACGAGTCCAGGCCTGTGGTTTATGGGAATAGGCTCGCCCCTATTATATGGGACTTAAAACTTAACTGGCGAAATGTGGGTTTATTAATAGATACACCTTTTTTTTTCGGATGGAAAATCATCAAATGACCCGGGCCCGCTCTGGGCGGAGTGGAAGGGGCTGTCAGACTTGTAATGACTAAAACCCATCCATGTTTCTTCTTTGCCCTTTGTGTTCCAGGGCTGCAGTATCTCTTTAGAACAGTCCCGCAGGCCTCGCAGCATCGGCCCTTCCTGTTTGCTGGCATCTCTTTGAGGCGCGCGTGGAACACAAACGCGCCGTCGACATGGCCTGTCGTCATGAGACGGACGGACGGCGAGCTAGCCCATTACTCACCACCTACGATGACCGGGAGCCACCACGTGGCCCCCATTATTAGGTACACCTTCGTGTTACTTTTCGGGGATAACAGGCTTGATATAATGAAAATATTAATTATATCAATATATTTTATATTACAGGCTTGGGAGACCATCAAACTGAACACCCGTATTAGACTTTTCTGATACATACTATAGAACGCAACCATTTATAGCAGAACTCTTAAAACAAAAATTATGTTATATTTCATAATTTTTGTTTGAGTTCTGCTATAAATAAAAATATCACCAAAAAGACAAAATATCACCATAACTATTATTTAAAGTACATACAATACGAATAAATACTGAAATAAAATTCATTTATCGGTGTGATTTTTGGTACATTGTACATGAGATCTTAATAATAAACAATTATTTCCTCAAAAATCTACCTTTAAGGTGTACACTCTTTCACATAATTCGTACCTAATTATTATAAAAAGGAATAATCAACATAATAAAATAAAATAATGACAACAAAACACAACATAACTTAAGACAGAAAATACCACTAAAACATTAACAATACAGGAACAAAGTTAGATACATTCTGAATTGTGCAGTTTCTAAAATAAAATCCCAGGAGAAACCGAAATCCTTGCTGCGGCTACGCTCCAAGTAGACAAAAGCAATAAAATACCAATTTCCAGACCTCACCGCGCTTTTTGATAAAGCTATATACGAAATACACTGTACAGGGAAATTGTTAGAGCAAAATGCAGGTTGAAATCTTATTTCAATAAAATATTATAATATAAAATACTAAATTGGTAGTGAAGAAGTGACAGACTGTCTGATTTAAGTATCTTTATATATATAATTCTTCTGTGAGTGTGTATGTCACTGAACTCTCAAACGACTGGACCGATTTTGATGAAATTTTTTGTGTGTGTTCAAGGGGATCTGGGAATGGTTTAGATTCACAAAAAATTAGGGTAGGTAGGGTAGGTAGGGTAGTAGGTAGGAAAACATGCATTGCAACGCATGCCGGGCACAGCTAGTCTAATATATAATAAAAGCATATAATCTTGAGCAAAGAACCTCAAACGGTGCAAAAACAACACTTTTTTTTTACCCCAGTCTTTCTATTTCTCGCGAACCCGCGCGTCCTTCTTCCAGTTCTGACAGAATCTGTCCAGTTCATCCTGCCATTGAACATAAAAGAAAACTGATGAACAATCATCAGTAATTAATTCATCAGTACCTACAAATGAGTGATTTCCAGTTATTATTAAACGGTTTTTTATTGGGATGGGAAATCATCAAAATAACTCCTCCCGCTCTGGGCGGTGCGGAAGGGAGTGTCAGACTTTTACTGACTAAAACCCATCCATGTTCGTTCTTTTGTCCTTTATGTTCCAGGGCCGCGGTATCTCTTTCGAACAGTCCCGCAGCCCTGGCAGGCACCGGCCCTTGCGGGCCTCTCCCGTTTGCTGACAACTCTTTGAGGCGCGCGTGGAACACGAACGCGCCGTCGACACGGCCTATCGTCATACGACGGACGGACGGCGAGCTAGCCCATTACTCACCGTCCACAGGCCCGCGCCTACGGTGGCCGAGAGCCACCACGTGGCCCCCGACGCCCGGGCCGTCTCCCGCGGCGGCTGGGACGTGAGGTTCTCTACCTCTCACGTTCCGCCACTTCCTTCGCTAGCATGACTGCTTCGCAGAAGAAGGTGACGGCTTCCCATTCCCTCTCGCCCCGGACCATGGCTTGAACCAGGGCCGGACGCGAGAGGTCACCGCCGCCAATCGCCGCTACAAGGACACGGCGGTGCTCTGCCCAAGCGGAGCAGACCTCCACGGTGTGCTCCACCGTGTCCTCCGGGCGATCCTCGCAGTGATAACACCCGGGCGTTTCCTCCCGCCCGATTCGATGCAGGTACCTCCCGAAACAAATCATAATACGCTACGTAGTTCTTTTGACCTTTTAATGAGCGCATAGCAACGTCGCGTCATCTCTTCACACTATTCTAGCTTGAACATCTTCTTCTACGGCACCTTTCTTCATTCACAATTCATTTGAACATAAATCTAAGAACGTAATTAAACCAAATGAGGATTACCTTTGGTTTAGTTCACGCACACTCCCAATGAGACAATAACATCAATCCTTAACCCAAATTTATCGAACAATGCAGGTCTAACAAAAAAGAAAACAATAGCTATCTTTTATAGTAAACTCATAAATGACAATGGACTTGCTCACTCAAAGGACCCTTTATTTATTATTACTCGTACCGAAATATCAACACAACCTACACTAGAAATACTTTCATAACAATCAAAACTAAACGTTTATAAATAGATCCAGATCCTTTAGCTCGCATTTACCAACCGTCAGCGGCCTAGTCATAATGTGGAAGCATTATATAACGTTTTTTTATATTTTAATAGATATAAGATATATTTATTGTTGTGAGTGTAATTTGAATCATACAGATTTCAATAAAGAGAAAAGACAGCTGCTTGAATCGGAGGAATTCACTGCTACTGAGTACAATGACAATACGCCTGCAAGCGATACGAAAGAAACCACCTTGGATTTTTCCACAAATACTAATCAATATCAGACCACTTTTTTTGATATACAAGAAACTACTACAGAATCTTACCAAAGTATTATAAGAATATTTGAAATTGAAGCCAACAAAAGTCAAATGACACCTGAAGAAAATAATACAATAATCAATATTTTTGACATCAATGAAAATAGTTCAGAGGTAATGGAACCAATGAATAACGATGCCGCAAGCAAATATGAATCAGATTTTTTAAGTCACAATGATACAGCAGACAAACTAAGTGAACGGAATGAGACAGAAAAACCAAGTGAACAGGGGAAGACCAACGATCATTTGAAGAAGAAATGTCGTCGTTACAAGAACGGTAATTCCTTCAAGTTGAACAAAATGGCCGACGTCTGGCAAGTGGTGTACTATCGACTGCCGAACAAAATGAAATGTTTCAAAATAAACATCAAACTGATGAATCGTAAGGTAAGTAAATTTTCTTAAAATGAAAAAAATGAGGTGGACGTAGAAAGTAACGTTGAACTTATGAAATGTGTATGACACCATTGAGACACAGAAAAAGGAATTACGAAACGTGTATATCAAAAAATAAAACTTCCTCCTTTTTTGAAGTCGGTTTAAAAATATGAATCCTTACAGTAAAAACCCCATCTTCGACCAAAACAAGATTGCATTTTACACATTTTTTTTTAAATTTTGAATACTCTAATTAATACATAATAATCTACTAACTACTGACGTGTGTCTGCGTGACTGTCTAACGTACGGTATGACATAGGTACCTTCAAGTCAAGCCAAGGTTCATTGGTATTGTAGGTATAATGTTACAAATAGCGTCGTCGGCCGGGCGTTATGCAAGGTCAGCACAATTTGAATAGCTGCAGAGATAGATAGTAACTAAAACTTATCCAAACACGTTACTATGATTGTATAACAATAGGATTTTTTGTAGAGTTTAAAAACCGTACCTATAGTGCGTACGGTTACGTACGGTACAAGCAAATGATTGTTTTTTTGGTCTGACAGTAATGTTTTTTCAACGTCTATCAGACTCTTGTTTCGGAAGGAAATGATGATATTTGTAGTTATACTGAATTAATACAGTCCTTTTACAAACAGAAATTGTCTTTACTGGGCTTCGATATTTTGGGTCAAAGTTGCCAAAAGTATGATTTAAATTCGAGAGATGTAAATCGTTGACCGCGCAACAATGTTCAGTACAACTATTGTTCTCTCATAGTACGTTTACTTCTGATTGGGCATTACTTTTAAAATGACAATAATCTTTATTGCCATTTGAGTAAGGTTTCTGTTCGGTTGCAGCCACTGACAAGTCTAATAACAGTGATCTTTATTCTGATTGCGTTATGGTTGTTGTTGGGTTGTTGTCAGACTTAAACCCAATGTGTGCTTGAACATTTCAATAAATTTTACTGGTAACATGTTGGTCTGTGGTAAATTTCACTTTTTATTGTAGTTGTTCACTTTTGTTGCACTTTGAACAAGCACAGTATGCTCCTGTAGCCAACTTTATAGTTAGCTTTATAGTATGTATATAGGGTGACTGGCAATTAGTAACCGATACTTAGACACGTGATTGTACTCATGAGAACAAGCAACTTTCCCAAAGAAACTTTTTTTTATAATACTTTTGTGGCGGTCGGCTTGTGTCGCGGGCGCCGTTTACGGAGCGGGCTTGCGAGCCGCGCAGTGCTTTGCCTACCCGCTGTTGCACGGTACAATAGTAATGAGACAGAACGGCGGAGGCTAACAGCTGATACGAGTAGGTCACAGGCGCGTGCGAATTTCATACGGCTGTTGATACATAAGATCAGTATAAAAAAAAATGTATGAATCTATAAAAGTAGGTATAAAGACTTTTTTTTGTTTTTTTTTAGCTTTTGTTTTTTCATTTTGCCAAAATGCAAAATTGGCATTACCTATTGTAAATTTTGAACTTTTCGTGTGGTCGAAAGAAATGTTTCGATCACTTCGAATGTATTTCTCAAGTGGTTACGGTGACAATGTGTAATGTACGATACTTGCATCGACACTTTGGATTATCCGATCGTGACCACGCGATACGGTTCTAGGGTCGTATTGAATGGCTTCGATCCGATTCACAATAAAAGTAATCGAATTGCATCGTTTTGATTCCTTAGTTTGTTTTTGATAAATGCACAAAATGCATTTTAGATTTAGTCAAAAATCGTTAGCCTTAACAGATTTCCTGACACTTGTTCAGTTTTAACAACAGATAAATTTATATTAAGTATATTTAGTAATAAGGGGCACTTGGTTAAAACTGGAATTGTCGAGAAATTGATCTCGTAGGTACTTATGTACTAACTTTCCTTTTTCTTTGTTGGTCGAATTTGTCTCTCGATAATGTTATTTGCAAACGGATTTGGTCAACAATATGTAGGTAGGTACTAGCTATTTCACCTTTTTTACCTCCATTTTTGATGATTTTAAGCCATTTAAATACAACAAACAAATCACGATTAATGCTAAATTACGCAATAGTAATAGGTCCGGCGGCCAGAATGATGGGCAGACGACATAGTGGTCATCGGGGGAAAAACCTGGATGAGGCTGGCACAGGAACGTGGAGATTGGCAGAAGAAAAGAGAGGCCTATACTCAGCAGTGGGTGGATTCAGGCTGTGGATGATTATGATGATGAATAGGTTCGCCCCTACCCTATACACTTCTACCCAATCCTACGGTGATTACTGGCGTGGTTTTTTGATGGTGTTTGTCACTCAATTTCACTTAGATACCGTCGGGATTACACGCGTGATATTATGATGAGGCTTGTCAATTTTCACTGAGATCACAGTCACTATTTTTCAGAACTTTTTGTCATTTAATTGATAATTTTGTTGTTGACCAATTTCCGTAGGCAAATATATAATTTCACTTACTGCGCTTATATTCGTCGCCGTTGTGGTGTTCACTAGGAACACTAGTTAGGGTTTAGAATAAAACCACCAAATTATCAGCGAAGGATGATTTCCACCAAACGGCTCGCATCGCTTCGGATCGGAACGGATTTCACAATCTTTAAACGGTATTAAATCGTTTACACAGTATTTAAAGTCTATATTACTAAGCCGCGCACAGCAGCTTGACCGCGAACGCCTCTCGCAACACGTGATCGTAGCCGAAAGTATGCTGCGACGCGCGATCGGCTCCTTTTAAAAAATTAGAACACGTCGACTTAGTAGGCCACTATTTGACTAGGTGCAGAAACGGATAAGTTCGCAAGCGACGGTACGGAGCCGATCATATACGTCGACATCCTACCGGACGGGATCGGCTGTCGCCGCACCCGTTCGTATCCTTTCCGATCCGATGCGATGCGAGCTGGTTGGTGGAAATCATCCTTAAGTAGATGAACTACTTTAAGGGTACATGCACTCGCTGCCCGGAATAAGTGAGGACTAGTCAACATGTAACCTTAAAGTTCACGCTACGTTTATTAGTATATCACAGTGAATACCACATTCCAAGTTTCTTCCGTACCTTGGGAAGCACGTTAGGCCGTCGGTCCCGGCTGTCATTTGTAGATCTTTTACAGTTGTTATAGGTACTATCAGTGGCCTGAAAGTCTGACAACTAACTTAGAAAGAGGGGAGGGCCTTATTAACCAGTACCAACTGGGTTGTGGAGGTTAGATAGGCAGTCGCTCCATATAAAATACTGGTGTTCCGCTTAACCTGGAAACCGACCCCAACCTAGCTGAGAAAGGGATGATGAGTAGGGTTCATCAACTTTTGACTTTTTTTATTGTAGCAGTATTATATCTAACTTGTAAGCAAGAGATAGACGATAGACGACCTGTATAGCTCCATCTCTTTCGTACAATAAAGTTACATAGTTATATTGCTTTTGGAGGTGGTTGTACGCACGGCGACCAATCAAGTTGTACAAAACCAGTTTATGTGGATCTTTCACTGTACGAGAAATATACAAAGCGAGGCTATGTGAAACTGAAAATGTATAGCTTGCTGTGTCGCCGTGTGTACAGGCCCAGAAACGATATCCCAGTAAAATGTACTGGGATTTATTTTCAGTTTCAATGGGAACTAGATAATTTCCTCTAAACACAGGAGCAGCAGCGCTACGCGAGAGTGTATGGAAGCTTCAACGATACGGTTGACTGGGAGCGCTGTTTCCTTGAAATAACATCGACTGAAACAGCGCACCTTGGTCGCAGGCACTTCCTGCAAGGGGGAGAGGGTGGCATGGGTGTCATGGGGAATATTATCATCGATGAAGAATATAGCGGTAAGTGATTTTTGTTAGAATATTCCAAAAATATTTTTATAAATAAAATAAAAATGAAAAAAGTTTTTATTGTTTCTCATACAATAAAACTTTTTATTTCATAGTACGACACGAGCGAGAGAATCGCGGCGATATTACGTATTCGCATGGGATAATATCGCCACGATTCTCTCGCTCGTGGAGACGGCCTCTAAGAGAGTGTATAGAAATACGTGGCAACGACGATAATATCGTCGCGATTCTCTCGCTCGTGGACACAGACCCTTAGGCTTTGAAATGAAAAAAGAGATAATTTCTTCTTGCAGCGGCCTGTGTTTATGACCAGTTATTTTAAAATTCTTGAAATGGTCACAGACGCAGTTAATATTACTATACGAATTGTAACGTAAATCATATTTGTCGGATTGTCAGGTTTTTTTTTGTTAGACTCGTACATCATACATACCAGCACTTTTATGTTATTTTTATTGTTTCACAATAATTCTTAATATGTAAGTACTGCTGTTGGTAACCCAAATAAATGAATAAAATAAAAATAAATCAAGTGGGCAGAAGATGGATTTCGTGCAAAGAAAACACACTGGATGTGATACACTGTTTTTATTAAACAAAAAAATCACTTGAAATTACAATTTAACACAATAACACGGGGTACAATGAACCGGGTACAGTTCCGGGACGTCTCCACTCCACTGCGCTCAGACACTGAATGTCGTCCTCGCTGCGAGTTCGAAATAACACGACTCTGTAGAAGCGCGCTGTAGGTGTGAGTAGGCTATTTTAGGCTCCCAGAAAATGAATCTTAGCAGGTGGTGGTCTGTAGTTTCTGCCTATTATTTTACATTAGTCAAGGTTTTATAGTTAAAAAATGAGTTACTAATGATGTTGTTAATGTTCCAGAAAATACCACTTATCTAACTCTACACAGCGAGGGTGGAGACCAATGGTTGGTCGTCAACAACCTTTTGCTTATGAGGGACTGCGATAATGGCGACTTCGTTGTCTTCACCAGGTATCCTAAGCAACCTCGGAAAGCTGACATTATGGTTGCCCTAAGGAAGTTTGGCGAGAACAATCCCAAAGGCACAGTAGCCTGTAATATTGAAAAATCTTGGCTATCACATGAAGAGGAGAATCATGAGAACCATGAGAACAATGAGTATCATTTAGTTAAAAGACGTGAAGATAGTCGCAATAATAAGAATATAACAGCGGGGGTTAAATATAATAGTGTAGTTGACCTGTGAGACCAAAGTTTGAAGATAATAATAATTGTTGAAACTTTGATAGATAGAGTGAAATCAAAGTCCTAGTATATCTATCTAGGCCCTTCGCTGACGGTAACTATTTGCAGCAATGTAAACGCAAAACGACTGCGATACTGTCGCAATGCTATCGTTTTTAATTATCAAAACAGAAATGCCTGTCAACGCTACAATACGAAGACATTAAGACAGTATTGACTGCGACCCCCCTGGAGTCAATATTTTCTTAAAGTATTCACAGTGTGGGAAAGAGACGGAGCTATAGAGGACGTCTAGCGCCATCTTTTTCCCACTCTGGAATAAGATTAAAACAACACTGCTTTAAGATGACATAGAAGGTCACCAATTGCGCGTGTGTAACGGTACAGAAACGATGCTGACGCGCGTTTACATTGCTACTGTCGCGCGCTGCAAATGCGACTAAGGGTTCATACAGACGAGCGGCACTTTGCCAACGGCAGATACCACTGCAGCCGTCGCTGTCGCCACTTGCCGGCGGTAGCCGACGACGCGTCAGCGGCAACCGACAAAGCGTCACCGGCTGCCGCCGGCAGGTAGCGACGGCTGCTCAGGTACCTGCCGTTGGCAAAGTGCCGCTCGTCTGTATGAGGCCTAATGCAGAATAGCATCGCTACAAAAAGTTCACCATGGGCAAAGGTTCATATATAAATAATAACAAAAAACACTCATGATATTTAAAATGTTACTTACATGGTACCTGACTATGTACCGACTAAGTATTACCTATTTTTTATTTTAACTATAAACATGTTTAATAATAACAGTAATAACAAATGTGTCTGTGAATCACCCGTTATTTTATTTAAAAAAAAATGTATGTGCAACTATCTGTCTGTCTAAAAATAAAGCTACCTACTTTAAAATTACAGTCAGTTTCAGAACGCTTCTCTGTCACCCTTAATCTTAAATTTCTTGTTATTAATGTTACTGTCTAATAAAATTGTTATTAATTAAATCGTTTTGTGTTTTTATCTTACCACACGCGCAAAGCGCAATGTTAGATTTTCTGCTTTCAGCTCAGTGTCAAGGGTATAATCTAAAATTCTGCCACTGAACGGTATACTTTTCTTTTTGTTTAAATTCTGGTAACTGTAGGTTAGGTAGGCATTTAAAATTAAGTCAGGCGCGGTTTCAACTATGTTGTCTAACCATTTCAACATAGTGAGGTTTGTTCCTAAGAATCAAATTGAATCTCAGCTCGGAAACAATGCAACTACACTTTGTATTCCAAATAAAGCATCGAAACAAATCGACAACCCGTACTAAAATAAATACTGAAACGGGCAAAAATACACAGGGACAGAAACTCGATTAAATGCGCTGAACGAAATATAAATAAAAGGGAGCCCGGGTTTGTTTTAAAGGACGAGCTTTCCGCGTTGATTTTCCGAAACATTCTCTGAACGCAGGTACGCAAATGATCCACGAAGATTGGAAGACAGTAAGGCTGTTTGCTTACTAGGCAACATTGTATTGCGCAACTTGGGTTGCTTGCAAGTGTGTTACTTAGCTTTGGTATTGTCTAGCAACAAAATTATGGCGACTAATGTCTACATACTGAAAACCTTTTAAAAAGAAAGACTAATCTGAATGTATCTCGTTTGTCCCTCCATATAAGCCAAAGAACCGATGACCGCTAAGGTAGACATGTTCTTGAGTGGAATCCCCGTATCAGCAAGCGTAAGGTTTGATTAGAGCGATGATCTCCGCCGGGTGGCTGGTAGCAGCGAAATGAGAGTTGTCGAGTATCGAGCTGAGTAGCGTGCAATTGGGGGCTGATGATAAAAATATTCGTTTAAAGAAAATACAAACATCTTTTAATAATGTTACAGCAACATTTTACACAACGAGTTGCGTGGCTTGTTGCTGCAACGCAAACACAGCTTGATCCTAACAGATTGGGTACCGTTAACTGCACGACTAGGACAGGCGGCAAGCACAAACCGTAAAAATAAAGATTTACGCTCCGAGGGACGCAGCGTTATATAAATCGTTTGTAATACAAAATGGTACTGGATTTACGCTCAAATATAAAAGCATGAGTTTCATTTTAGATTTAAACAGTTTATGAATGACTGTTCTCAGGCGTTTTTATGAAAATTTAAATACAATAGTCAAGAGGTTATCTTACCGTCATACTTAAGAATTACATAACATAACATAACGCCTATAATCCTCAAAAGGTTAGGCAGAGGTGTACCTAATAGTACACCCACATTTCGCCAGTTATGTTTAAGTCCCATATAATAGGGGGCGAGCCTATTGCCATCAATCGGGCACAAATCCAGACTCCGTAGCTACTGAGAAATTCCGCTACAGTCGAGATTGCGACCACTAAATTAACGAGGCAGTCAAGATTTTCTCCTATGAAAGCCATATCCGATTAGGAATTGTCTCTAGAATATGTAGATTTTTTTATTTTTTCATAGGACTAATTGCTTCAAGCGATTAAAGCGCTAGCTTAGCTTTTATATTTAGCCATCTTTTCTACACTGGCCCCCATGTTACTAAGGGGCTGTCTCCACGAGCGAGAGAATCGCGACGATATTATCGTCGTTGCCACGTATTTCTATACACTCTCTTAGAGGCCGTCTCCACGAGCGAGAGAATCGCGGCGATATTATCCCATACAAATACGTAATATCGCCGCGATTCTCTCGCTCGTGGAGACGGCCCCTAAGGGTTGGCGCGATAATCAAGTTTATTACCCGAATGCGGCGAAGCCCAAAAGTAGGGTTTGTTTTTTTCCCTTCCAGCTGACCCATTAGCATTCACGGAAGAAAATCTCTCTTTCAACTAAGTAGATGGTGCTTTACTGTTATATCAGATAAGTATTATACGTATAGATGTGTAACGTAGGTATTTTCTTTTTTGAGTTCTGTATGTTAGTAAGCGGAAATTAAATTCTAAGCGACTGCCTCGTTGGTCGAATATGAGTATGAGGTCCTGGGTTCGATTCCCGGGTTGGACAAAGTACTATTAGGTGCAACCAAAAAGTCTAGATTTTGTGCCCGGTTGATGGCAATAGGCTCGCCGCCTATTACATAGGACTTGAACATAACTACCGAAATGTGGGTGTACTATTAGGTACACCTCTGTCTAACTCTTCGGGGATAACAGGCCACTTGATTACCCTTCCCATTGGACATTCTTGCATCACAGCTTGCTAAAAAAAAGCTTTTGTAAATTTTGGAATGAGACCAACAAATTGAATTTGAGGCCGAGTTTTCCAGAGAGTAGCGGGGGTGAGTGACTTGTTCGAGGAGCATTTTAGGGTACTTTCTCCACTGGAACCCGCGACGACCACTACAGAAGTGGGAGGAGGAGAGCCAATTAGACACACCGTCAGGTTTAATATAACATTGCGAAGGAGTTGGGTTGAGTTCGTTACAAACAGTGTGGGTCATTTTGATCATAGTTTAAAGTTGGCTGGTTTTTTGAGCAAGGCTCTTATCAATGTTCACGAAATATTCGTTAATATAATTAACTGATTCTAGAGGAGTTGATTTTATATTAAACTAGCGACCCGCCCCGGCTTCGCACGGGTGCATGTATTATACATATAAACCTTCCTCTTGAATCACTCTATCTATTAAAAAAAAACGCATCAAAATCCGTTGCGTAGTTTTAAAGATTTAAGCATACATAGGGATGCGCCGCAAACGAGGCAGTTCCAACAGCTACCTTCAGCTGTTCGCATGGAGGATGGATCTAGATCTGGATTTTCCAATAATGCGGTATTGGACCAACATGCATGTTGAATTGTTGAGCATTCTGGATCCAAACCTAAATTTAGACAAGTTGAAACATACAAATGATAAGTTGAAGGAGCCTACTAGACCTACAAGGCTAACAGTCCCTACGACCCTAAGCCCCAAGCCCTATAGCCCTAACCTATCATATACCTAGTACGTAATAGATAAATATATAAATAAGTTCGGGATGCCTGCACCATGCGACCTAAGGTTACAGACGGATTGGAGACAGGATTTCCAGGTACGGGAAGGGTACACTCACTGCCAGTCCCGCAGACTCACGAGACTGATCAGAGATGGCTAAAGCTGTCTTGGCCACAGTGAGGGGTAATGAGACAAGAATATAAAATTCAAATCTGATTTATTTACAAATGTTACCGCTTATATACTACTTTTTCATAACACACACTATTACACAAAATCTTTGTGTCCTATGCGTGTAAGATGCAACCCAATCATTATCTTAACTGGGCCGCGCGTAAGCCAGGCCGAGTGCTGAGTCAATGTCCAAAGGTAACATTGAACAGTGTATTTTAATATTTTCTGTTACTGTAAAATTGTAATTTATAATGTGTTTATTGATGACCTTTGTAATGTATATTAATTGTAATTTAAAATCTTAATTCTTTCTTAAAGTATGTTTTTTTATGATTATTTTTTATTTTCACATGTATTCATATGGACTGGTTCTGAAATAAATTAATATAATTTAAAAAATAATTACTAAATTAAATAATCTGTATATTTATGCGAATAACAACTATTCATTTTTTGACAGTTGTAAGAAATGGTTATGACATGCCATATTGTCGTCGAGGCAAACGTGGTATGTCGATCAGCTTAACAATTAATTAATATCCCTGTCGAAATGTAAACACCACACTCGAATTTCCACAAAGGGTTAATAAAATCTTAATTACATACACTGCTGCGTAATTCCTGTAGTCATTATAAATCAAGCAACCGCAAGAATCAATGGAACGCAAAACTCAGGCTGAAATCACATGAAACGGTTAAAGTACTTTCGAAGCCTCATTGAAAGAGGCGTGCAATGTAAAGATCAACGTACAGCAAGGCCCAGTTCCCACAAAAGTGGAGACGAGTGGAGTGAAAAGGAGACGTGCGGAAATTAAATAATAGCATAACGTCACACCAGTCATTTCCGAAGGGTTAGGCAAAGATGTGCCTAAGAAGACAGCCACATTACGGCAGTTATACTATAGTCATATTATTATTAAAGTTATATTAAGCAGCTAAAAGCAACATGATTGTTCGGCGTTTCGCTAAATGTACCAAACAAGCGAAAATCACTGTGTTCAATGCGTACTGTCGGTCGCTTTACACTGGCCAGCTCTAGTACAAGCACACACAACGCGCTTTTATAACACCTTGTGTAGCATTCGCATCAGCCGAAACGGGTTGATGGCTTTCTGCTACCCTGGGGAGACCGTTTAAGCGGTCTTACGAATACGTTAAGATGAGGTTCACAATAGTTCTGTGACCTTTGACCTTCCAGCTGCCGTTCTTGATGATGATGATGACGATGGTGTTGGATGACGATAAATCTAATGGCTTAATCAAAGTTCACTCGAGATGCGCGTTGGTCGGAGGTAGGACACGAAGTGATAGAACAATGTTCTCACGATGGCGGATTCGGTCGTTCTAACGGTTGCGCGCTCCGTCCCAATTTTGACCTTTTTGAAAATTGGCCAGTCAGGGCGGCCAGAGACAAGTCACTCTAGATTTTGATCAGTACGTACGCGCATGACAGCCGGATATATTGGCGTCTCGTTATTGCTGTGCACAGACGTACGAGAACCTCGATTCTTTGTGACACGTTTCGTTATGGTAACGGAACACCTTGCGTGTGCAGTATAACAACGCATTTAGGTGTATATTTTGTCTACCGTGGAGGTGTAGTGCGTCCGGCATGTTTGTGGAGAACAGAGTAGACGGTTTCCGTGCTGTATTGCGTAAAGCGAGGGCCTCCTTTATGAGCCGTGTACATGATTCTGACAATGGAATATTGAGAGCCATATATGAAGCTATTTATTTCTTTGTATACGGCTGTCAATATTCTTGCTAACGATTTTAATTTTATTTTTAATTAATACTATTATTTATAATGTAATTTGTAATTCTAGGTCCTGAAATTATTTGTCTTTTGGAAATTTATCTTTTGTATGGGCTTGTGCCTGAAATAAATGTTTTTTTTTTTTATTTATTTATTAAAGTCTCACAAGTCAACAGAAATCCAGTCTCCGTGGCTGCTACTGAGAAATTCCTGCTCTGTCGTCACCGCTTTGGTAGAAACCTTATAAGCACTATATGGGATCAGCACCTCCTCAACTGTTCGCGATTATTTTTTAGAGGCATGAAGAACAGGGTGTAAAAATCTTTATCTCCCATAAAATAGGGAGGTACCTCTGACCGGGTGTTGTCTGGTGGGCTACTGCCCGGCAGTTGTTATCAGGTTTTTCTATATAGTCTTAAGTCGTAGAGAACTGTAACTGAGTGATTTAGGATTTTGATGTTAGTTCTTCGTTAGGGCGCTGTAGTACTTTTTGTAGTGGCGTTACTATTTCTATAAAAAGCCATCTTACACCTACAAGCATCGTAACTGTATCAACTCGCTTCAGGACCGGCTAGTTAACAATGGGCTGATGAAGTGAGGCAATGCTGATCCCGAACTTCTATGTGGGCGACGACCTTAATTCGTCGGGTAAAACGGAGCTCTCCAGTGTACACTACACTATTTGTATCGCAGGCAGTGTAATAAACATGGATTTGGGAACCGCGAGTGAAGTGTACCATTCGTCTGGTTGAGTCGGGGTGATTCGGGTTATTTCGGGTGCATTCGCTATTTCAAATATTTTCAGTATTTTCTGCAGCCACGGACTCTGGATTTGTGAACGGTTGATGACTATTACGTGGGACTTCAATACAAACACAACTGCAATGAAATGTGGGTGTACTATTCACACCCACACTGCCAAACCCACTTCTGTCTTATCCTCCGCGGAAAACAAGCGTATTTTTGTGTTTTTTTTTTGTGAATTTATAATTGAAACACAATGCTTTTGTAGGTACTCACTAACTGGTTTAAATTTATGATACCTTCTTCCCATGGATAAAACGAGGGTAAAGGAGAAGAGGTCGAAGAAGCGGGGTTGGGAAAATTGATTAGATTTTTGTTTAGCAAGGTGACACTTACAATATTTCCCATTTTCAATATCTATTAGGTATTTTCGAAAAAAGGAAGTTATTTTTTTAGATATTTATTTTGTACCACATCACAATTTTTTCTTATTTAACCCAAAGGTTGACTGTTAGAGAATGCCTTGTGGCATTAAGACCGCCTATATACCATTTTTGTACATGTAGTTTAAATAAAAAAATTATAAATAAATATAGCCATTTCATACAACTCTCAAAGAACGACAGCAACTGACAATGAATGATATAAGATTTAAAAAGGTTAATATTTAAATAAAAAAATCATCCTATTTTATATTTAAAAAAATCCCAATCCTCAATCCCACAGCAAAATAGTTACCTCAAAACATTATTATTTTAGCAAAAATTGAGTTAATAATTTCTATAAATAAAAAATATAATACAGTATTGATGCATATTTTTAATTACTTTAATGTACTAGTTTTGTTAAAGATTTGGATTGTTTGCATTCCAATAATTATTTTGATGTAAAACAAATTCAATTGATGTAAATAAATTGATTGGTTATAAGATTTTTGGTGTGCATTAAAAAATAAGTCATTTTTAAATACGCCCAATTAAGTTGGTGGTCAATTGACTTTAAAATTAATTTTCTTAACCTGAAATCAGATAAAGCAAGCCGATTCATAGAAATGCAAATAACATACAATTTCAACACAAACCCCAGTTTACAAGAACGGTCGCCAAGATTTCATTTTCAAAACGCTTTGCAAGTAAGCACTACTACATACCTATCTACTTTGCAAATCTCGTACAAAATAGATTCTGAAATACACCAAGACTATCTTACTTACCTCCACACTTCGATAGTAACTGCGAAAACTAAGGAGTTTATTTAAGAAAAATATTCAGTACCTACTACCTACTTTAGCTATTCACTAGTATCTGCAACTGACTTGCGTATAAGTATACGTATGTTTATTTAATTTAATTTTTTTTTCCTAATTCATAAAATCAAATATTTATGCTGTCTTGATTTCCGTACGTTTTTTTATTTTTTTTTTCTCACGGGTGACCACTGAAAACCAGCGCTGTGCTGTGGGCCCTCCATAGCACAGCATCATGCTGAGTGGTAGCCTGCTTGTCGCAGTCACGACGTGCAAGCTGGTAACTTTTCTTTTACTGTTTCTGTCCTGTTGTATTAATGCGCCTTATGATTATTGTAATTATTTTTGTTTTTTTTTTGTATGCACGTCATGTCCCTGCGACAAATAAATATTTTTTCTTTCTTTCTTTCTATACAAGGTGTAAATTTAACGGACCCTTCACGAAGCCGTCAACCAAGCATGCTGTACATCGGGACTAACTAACTCTACGCAAAAATGATTGGGAAATGACTTTTTTTTTGGGGTGAAAAATCACGTTTTATGGTAGAAATCAATGTAACGCACTCAAAACATTGTGCTGATGGATGCATTGAATAGTACAGGGGTCATGGAAGAATTTACAGTAAAGTTAGAATATTTAAAACTCGTCTTTAAAAAAAATCGCCTGGAAAAAGACCTTTAACCTTCAATATCTCCGTACTAGTGGGTACTCAGGTATGGTCCAGAACAAAAATGATAACGGGAAGAACAAGTAACTTTCGGCTTCGTGAAGAGCGTGTTTGCACCCTTTATGAACATGGGTGAAGCAAAAAGAGAAGGTCATAGCAGATGGCGTTTCGCAGATTCTTCATCCCCACCCCACCCTGTCCAATAGGTACGAGTAGGTAGGGTACTCGATTCTCGTTGGAAATACGAAATAATGGAACCTTAATTTTATACCCAGTGCAGTGCGAACGCCCATCCAAGTGTGGCCAGCTTACATTACGGTTTCTCTTGCAATATATTATTAATTGATTTACGCACCGGGGAACTATTTATAACATTTGTTTTCGTTTTATCATCATTACGCAGCCAGTCTTGCGAAGGGCTAAAATGTTACCCATTAACTGGTTTGTAAGTCAGATGGGCATTCGTTCCACGTAAAACATTGATATAATATTCAGCTGTGTGTAAATTGGGAGCCGACTCCGATTTATTTGAGAAAAGACTAAACAGATGATGATGTTGAAATACACATGACGCCTCTGAAGTTTGACCAGTTAATTTCAATGAGCCTTGTATGTTTCCGATAAACATCACGCCCGTAATCTCCGAAGAGTTAGGCAGAGTTGTACATACCTAGATAGTATACCCACATTTCGCCAAGTCCCAAGTAATAAGGGGCGAGCCTATTGCCACTAACCGGGCACAAATCCAGATTCCGTGGTTGCTACTGAGAAAATCCTAATGAAAAAATCCAATAACACTTTGCCCGACCCGAGAATGGAAACCAGGACCTCATGCTCAGCAATCGCGCTTGCCACCACTATACCAACGAGGCAGATGACGTTGATGGAATACCCATGACGCCTCTGAAGTTTTACCAGTTAATATTAGTGAACCTTGTCTATTTTTCTTAGTGAAGATTAATCATCATATCTTTAACCATGTTCCAAGTTTAACCAGTCCCACAGTATTATAAACGTAGAGGTAAAAGGCACGTCCTACCCTTTCACCCAATAATCTCTTAGTCACCCCTAACCCACGCTAAGAGCTCCTATTCTTGGCTTAGAAATACAGCCTGTTGTGAATATTCGATAGCTCACAAGTCTTGATGTATTCACGAAGCGCTCTACGGTTAGATGCTTTTATCATGCAGCTGATATTAAATATGGAACATGTTGTGTGAAAGAATTTACGATAATATAAGGCCCGATGGGATTTTCCATGTTATACAAAATTTCATCCCCTATTTAACCCCATAAGGGATGAAGTTTCGAAAGTCTTTTTTTAGTAGTACCTTAGTGTACCTTTGTTAAAGAAACTCTTGTGCAAACTTTCATATTTATAGATCTAAACTACACCCAGCAGTTTTCTGTCAGTGTCAGCGAATTTCAGTTTTTTAACACACTTCTATTAGCTTCACATGTAACTATGTTACAAAATCTTAGAAGTTAAATTTGACCCACTTCCCGATTTCCGATTGATCTGTCATGTTTAGTTTGTATGACAACGCATGGTTAGCTAAGTGACGTCATTGTAAATACAACATGGCGGACTCCCAAAGATGGCGGACTAGTTATTTTGTATGCATTCCTTTGATATAGGTATCAAAAATGAAAGGGATTGCTGAGAAGAATACGAGAAATAAAATAATGTCACTCTAAAGCGTGTTTTTAATTCTTTTAAACTGTAATATACGAGTATAATCTATCTCTGTGCCAAATTTAGTCCAAATCCGTTCAGCCGTTCTGGCGTGATTGAGTAACAAACATCCATCCAAACTTTCGCATTTATAATAGTAGTAAGATTATTATTCATTTTCATAGATATCTTTTTTTTCGGATGGGAAATCATCAAATGACCCCTACCACTCTGGGCGGAGCGGAAGGGAGTGGCAGACTTGTACTGACTAATACCCATCCATATTCCTATTTCATAGATACCTTTGTTAGCATTTCATAAAGTTAACAAGCTCATGTATTGGCTTAAAGCTAAGGAAGAATTACAGAACATTAACAGTTAAATTTAATTGAGAAGAGCTCGTGGCTAGATAATAACAGCCGTTCGGGTCTATCTTTGGGTTAAGCCGCGCTTGCCTATGTTGGTCTGCGGATGGGTGATGGGTCAGATAGGCAGCCGCATCCGGTTAAACTGGAAGCCGACCCCAACATATTTTAGTAAAGGCTAGGCAGATGATGAACAGTTGTAAATTTAATATACAGACAGTTTAAGTTGGTAGTCAATTTGCAAAAGAACTAATTATCCTTACTTATATTTAACTAAAAGTAAAACGTCGAACTTTTTCCTAGAACAAATCGTTCCATAATACTCCAAAATAGCTCTTCTTGCTTCATAATATTTTAAAACTTACTTACAAGTTGAAATTGTCGCGAACTCGCGAACGATGAACTATTAAAACTGTAAGTGCTTTGCGCCAAAGTTTTATTGATTTTGAGCCGAACTAAGAAGTTCAAAGAACAGATTAACTCGCGGTAAATATCGATTACAAAGTAATTATTGGTACTTTCTTAAACTTTTGGCAATGTTATTCGCATACAGTAACACAAGTATGAATATGTAAATAATTAAAGTGTCATCTTTCAAATCGAAGCTTGAAAAGAGTCTGCCTCTCATCTTGACCAATTTTTCACAACGTTCATATCCCAACTCATCCACTTTAATTATGTTATGGACTGTACACATTTTGTCCAGTTGCTAATCTGTTCAGCTGAGAAACTGTCCAGCTGAGAATCTGTCCAGTTGCGAATCTGTCCAGTTGCTCCGGAGGGATCTTGCCCTGTTGAGCCCGATAGGGTCTACAATTGCCATGACTTGCAAATCTACCACCTAAGTTCACATTGTGCAATACAATAAAAATGAACAGGGTGGAATGAGACATCAACACGGGGAATTTTAAAAAATCTGCTTTTTTCTTCAATATTTTGAACCGTTTGCGCGTCAATGTCCGATCCACCCAGTATTGAGTACCATTTGGAACAGAAAGAAAAGATTGACAGGCACGCTTAAAACAGCAATTTTTTTTTTTTGTTTTAAGCGTACCTGTCTGTGTTTAGCAAAGAAAAGACGAATAACAATTGAATAAAAAAAGAGCTATGTGTATATGTGTAGGTGTATAGGCGTGATGTGTGTGTGTGTGTGTGTTTTCTAACACCAATAAATCCGAGTCTGCATTATTATATCCTATCACGGTAATGTCAAATTAAACTTTATAAAGTCCTCATAATAATGATCAAGGTAAAAATTTTCAATGGGGCCTACTCGGCGTCAGTGAAACCACAACTGCATGCTTCAATGGCCGTGAAGGCGATAAAAAATAACGTGGAATAAATGTTGCAGAAATATACTCGATAAATAATTCATACCCGGGAAGGAACTGTGCGAAATTTTAAAACGATTTTTATGCGATACTAGCTTCATGATCGCGACTTCGTTCGAGAGAATTTAGAATTCATATTTCTTATAAATTGGTTCAACAGTTCACATAACACATAACATCACGCCGTTTAATCGCCTAAGGGAAGGGCAGAGGTGTACTTAATAATACGTCAACATTTTGCCAGTTGCTGTTTAAAGTCCCATACAATAGGGGGCGAGCCTATTGCCATAAACCGGGCATAAATCCAGACTCCATGGCTGCTGTGAAATTCCTGATGGAAAAACCCAATAACACTTTGCCCGACCTGGGCATCGAACCCAGGACCTCATGCTCAGCAGTCGCGCTTACGACCACTAGACCAAAGAGGTAGTTTCAACAGTTTTGTTGTGAAAATGAATATACAACAGATAGACGGAGGTATTTTTCACATTTCTGGGATTAGTATGGTTGATACGCCATTAAAACGTTTTTATGAATTTCTCTCCCTTCCTGTTGATTAACATGATATTTTCGCATAAAATGGTAGGGAGGGCGCTTTTTTGTTTTGTTCTTTTGCATTTAAATAGGCTGTGCTTAATTCGTACATTTTGAACAGAATATCCGTGGTCCATGGTTAACTGATTATTATTATTTTGTTTTGTTGGCAAATAGGCTGCCGACCAACTTCGTTAAACCTAATTTACATAATGAAATGCCTGAATTACTTGCCTGAACCAAATTACTAACAACTTTAACCCTACCCTACCTACCTACCCCCTAATCACCTAGCGGTGTGAAATATACATAATGACCTATTCTCATACCTACCAACTGTTTTTTTAAACTATTATTTATTTAATATCAATTCCTGAATCTTGTCTTTAGTCTGTCATTACTGTACCAAAATATTAATTTTAGGTACTTACCGAACTAGGGGTTGATAGTGGACGAGGTATGCCTGTCCTTTGTATGAAAATCCAGTCTCACAACTTGGGAGTCGACTGTGAACTATGTTTAAGGTTTGAGAGAAAACAATTAAACAACTGTTTTTTTAGGGGTCGAGGGGACGAGAGTGGACTAAACGGCATATTCAAATCATTACAACTATAACATTCTTTGACTGTTTCATGAAATGGGTATACCTTTTTTTTCGGATGGGAAATCATCAAATGACTCCTCCCTCATTGCGCGGAACTGAAGGGAGTGTCAGACTTTTACTGACTAAAACCCATCCATGTTCCTTCTTTTGCCCTTTATGTTCCAGGGCCGCGGTATCTCTTTCGAACAGTCCCGCAGCCCTAGCACTGCAAATTAACGTGGTGTGTCAGTTTGTTAAACACTTAATTTGCCTGGCTTTATTTAGGTGAAAGTGCCAGAGTAGGCCGCGAAATATTTTTTTTTTATTGAATTTAATGACTTTTGCATGAAATAGTCATTGATTGACAATATTATTATTATTCTTTAATGATTTAATTTATTGTTATTTTAAGAGAATGCTTTAATTAATATATATATTTTTTTTTTATATTTGCACGTCACATCATGTGGCAAACATGCCTATACCTAATAATAATATAATAATCATAAATCAATCAAATCATATATCTTTTTTTTTTTTTTTTAATAATGTTGTTGCCATCTTGCATGCATGTATTTACTTGTATGTATGACACATGTTTAAGCAAATAAATATTATCTTATCTTATCTATTGGGATTAAATGAACTTCGAGGGTTGTATTGGTGATTTGAATAAATATAAATATTTTACTACATACGTGTTACGGTCGCGAATCATATATTTTGTTCAACATACATCCTGACACTGGCCTGCAAAATTCAAAAAAAGTAAGTTTATTTGAATTTAGCGGGTTACCTTACGCTTCCTCTTTAGAAGAGTTATTTCAGTCAATACCCGGTCGAAAAGTCAAAGAAAGCGGCATGAATAACCGAAGACATTGCTACCCATCAACCTGCACTGGGCCCGTGTGGTGGATGACGACCCCAGTCCTGACAAGAGGCCAGTGTTCGTGTATTAGGATTGTCTGCGACGCAATCCATACGACGATCCATGTACGAGTATGTACATGTAAATAAATCAAATGGATATGTCTGTTTGTAATTTCAAAATAACAGCTTTTTACTGAATACATATGAAAGCATAAACGGTACCTACTTATATTTTTTTCAGTCCGTCTGTCTGTCTGTCGGTTTGTCGGTCGGTTTAATCCGGCTCGATCTGAAACGACTGATTTTGACGGGACACTTACTGGCAGATAGCTGATGTTATAAGGACTACTAACAAAGGCTACTTTTATTCTAGAAAAAGGATTAGGGTTCCGTGCTCAAAAATTTAAAATCCTTGAAATTTTTAACAAAATCCAATTCAAATAGGGAGTAGAAGTAGTATTTAATAATAATATTACGAGCATGAAATAGCAATTGCAGGAAAGCTACGTTAACGGGAACACCAACCAATTCACAGTAGTTGGGCATGTCAACACGGGAGGCATGCCCGTTGATTTCTGGATGACATCGAGTCAAACATTGATACAGGCGTATAACTACACACTGCACGCTACTTTAACTCTTATTTGCACCTTATAACTGGTGCAAATAAGAGTTAAAGTAGCGTGCAGTGTGTAGTTATACGCCTGTTGAAGTGCACTGTATGTATTGGATTAATTTCAAAGATTGTTCAACGCAAGTTTGGTCCTCGAAGACCGTTTAGAGCTCCGAAACTGGCCCCAAGGGAGTAGTTATAGTCTAGGTAGGTACCCAATGTTAATGTAGTTGCTATTTTCTGGATGATGTATAACCATGACTTACCGCCTTCCTAGGGCTCCGTACCTCAAAAGGTAAAAAAGGAACCCTTATAAGATCACTCTCTTGTTCGTCTGTCCGTGTGTCACCACCGATTTTCTCAGGAACGGGTGGACCTAGGAAGTTGAACATTTAAACCAGATACTGAGGTCTATAGTCCCTATTAAGTGTATAAAAATCAAGGATATATCCTGAATCAACATGATAAAAAGATATGGGAAATTTAGATTTTCGGGAAAACTTGTAAGTACCAAAATTTACCTTATTTTTTTTGTTACTTTTTGGAATTTTCCCTTTACTTGTGCTGTAAGACCTTGCTTTTAGCCAAAATTGTCAATTCTAGGTCAACCGGAAGTACCCTATAGGTTTTGGGTCGAAAACCAATATGGTAGTTCCCGTTGACCTAGAATCATGAAATTTGGCAAGAAGCATTGTCTTGTAGCACAAATGAAGGAAAATGTCTGTAGTATAATAACAAAATACCTTCAATTTTATACGGAACCCTCGGTGCCCGAGTCCAACTCGCACTTGGCCGGTTTTCTACACCTGTTTTCATTAACCCTAACCACCTATTGTGTAGGTAAGAAATGGCTGCAACTCAACATCTGCCGAGCCTTTTCCCAACTATGTTTAGTTGATGTGGTTGTCAGACTTTCGGGCCACTACCTGTGACGACTGCCAATGATATACAAATGACAGCCGGGACTAACGGCTAAACGTGCTTTATGAAGCACGGAGGAAACTTAGTATGTAATGCGCGGCTGAACCTAAAGATCGATCTCTATAAGAAAGAAGAAATGGCTGTAACTGTTATTGGTTTATTAGAAAGAAAGATTTAAAAGATAACTAAACTAGTTCTTTCTTGACATATTTATTGAGGAAGGGCTATTACAGTATTGATGAATTCGGTAGTTGACAAATGATAATGAAGTTATTCAGTGTGTTACGAGGCCAACCTGCAAGCTCAGCACATCGTACCGCCAAAGTGACCGTTCGTATTACGACACCGCGCTTCAGACGTCACCGACTATTGTCATCGCCTTTTCTTTACCTAACTTCGGTGGGAACGGACACTGATATTGTAAACCTTATTCATAAGAAACTAATTTTATAATTTCTCTGTAATTGGTGAACCTTCGAAATACATTTCGTAACCTAAAAGAACTTATTCATTGGAGAGTTTCCCGACACACGCCCCCACACATATCTGGCGCAGTCGGTGCTCGTTACAGACTTAAGCTGTGGTGAGTGAAATACCTAAAAATCAGGAAAACGCCATATCAACTGTCTGGACGAAGAACCTATTGGAGGCTGTCAAGGAAGCTGTTGCTACGGAGATTGGGACATCCAAAAATCGATGAAACAACGCTCGCAAGCAATGCTACTCATGTAAGTACATAAGTCCTATTATTGGTTGCTATATTTCTAACGCAAGGTACTATAATTTTCCAAAATTTTTCACCCACGTAGTAATAGGGATCTTAGTCTTAGTAGGCGCAATCAACTCCGCATCGCGCGTAGTGACGCCTTTCGTAATTTAGAAGATATAATAGAAAATTTAGAAACCATGACGGAATCGAGTAGTAGTTCTACATTCGACATGAATCAGATAGATTTAGCAGATAAGATTTATAAATCACTTAGACTAGTTCCAGAATTTGACGGAAATCCAAATGTTTTAACTAGATTTCTGAACTTGTGCGATCAATTAGTGCTCACTTATATCAGTCCAGAACCAGGACGTCAGCTTTCGAACTTATCTTTGATCAATGGAATTTTAAACAAAATTACTGGTAAGGCTGCACGTACTTTGGCAACTAACGGAATTCCAAGTGATTGGAATGGTATAAGATCAACCTTAATTAATACATTTTCAGATCACAGAGATGAATCGTCGTTGTATACTGATCTTTCTCTCTTAGTTCAGGGAACCGATACGATACAAGTTTTTTACGAAAAAGTTCAACACTTGTTATGCACAATTATGACGCACGTCGAATTACACGAATCTATAAAAACTACCATAGAATCCAAGCGGACTCTTTATAAAAAACTAGCTTTAAAGAGCTTTTTGAAAGGTTTAGAAGAACCACTAGGATCTAGGATAAGATGTATGAGACCTTCAACTCTTGAAAGCGCTCTTGAATTCGCTCAAGACGAATTAAATATATTATATCTCCAAAAACGGAACAAATCAGTAGCAGCAAAAGATAAACCCCAAAAGGAGCAGGTTAATCCTTCTACTTCTTGGTCACACAATAATTTTCGTTCGGTTAGGCCAGCAAATCAAAATCCAACTTTTCAAACATACCCGAGACCCCAAATCCAGCCTTTGGGATCTCAATATCCACCACAATATCACCCACAACCTGCACGACCAGATCAGTTCAGACAACTCTACCCAAGACCTACAAAGACTCAACAAATGTTCGGAGCACCCCCTACCAACATGTCAACTGGTTTTCGAATCCCAGTACGCCAAGCACCTCAGAATAATTACCCAAAACCTATGAGTGGCATTAGTTACCCCGTTGCGCGTACTCTGCCACCCACGAACTACAATGGCAGTCGCAATTTGGCACCGAATGTGAATATTGTTCCTCAGATTAAAGAAGCGAACTTCAACGAATCGTTTAATGAAAATTATTGCTATTATGATTGCAATATCCAGAACACAGATATTCCTAATTCAGATACAACTAACCCTAACATTTTTTTGACCGACCTTGACGTTGAAAATTTACTTTTTGAAGATGGACAGAACCTTCAGACTTCAAATTTTTGCCCAACCTTGGAGAACAATGCCCTCAAATAGAGCTAAATTTGCACGGTAAACGCAATTTACCTTATATTCAAATAAATAATCCACCAATAAAACTTTTAATCGATACAGGCGCAAATGAGTCTTTTATAAGCCCGGAAGCATACGAAAAATTTTACCCGCATATCTCACTTGTCTATGACCCCTTTTTGGTCACAAATACCCACGTGACCACCCAAAATTATTACTCGTTAACTGTGCCCTGTTTCGAAGAACTTAAAGAATTTATGCCCATAAAGTTATACCTATATAGATTTCATAATTTCTTTGATGGATTGATAGGTTGCGAACAGTTAAAAAAATGGAATGCAAAAATCGACCTAGCTGCGCATACGTTAGAAACTAAATTTGCAAAAATTCCAATAGTTTTATATAATCCTGAATGCTTAAACTGTTATCAGATCACCATACCTGCACAAACTACTCAGTTAATCAAGGTGCCTACTAATATTGCGCAAGGAGATATTTACATTGAAGAACAATCAATTTCTGATTGCTACATCAGCGAATGCTTATCATCCGCCGAAAATAATCATACTAATGTACAAATTTCAAATCCCACGGATACTGATATTGTAATTTCCATAAAAAAACCTATCTTTGCACATATTTATAACGAACAAACAATGCCAGTAACTCGAGTAGACACGACCATGAATACCGATATGCGAACTCAGCAAGTGTTATCGCACCTGCGCATAGATCATTTAAATGCAGAAGAGACAGCCAATTTAGTTAATCTATGCAAAGAATATTCCGACGTATTTTATCTCGAAAATGAAGCATTAACTTTTACCAATGAAATCAAACATCATATCAGAACCGTGGACGATAGCCCGGTATACAGTAAAAGTTACAGATACCCTTACGTACATAAGAAAGAAGTACACAATCAAATAGAATCGATGTTACACCAAGGTATTATTCAACCATCTTCATCGCCTTGGAACGCTCCAATATGGATAGTACCAAAAAAAAGTGACGCGTCTGGTAAGGTCAAATGGCGCTTAGTCATTGATTTCCGCCAACTCAATGCAAAAACGATTAATGATAAATATCCGATCCCGAACATTAATGATATTTTAGACAAGTTAGGCAGATGTTTATACTTTTCGACATTAGATTTAAAATCTGGTTTTCTACAAATTCAGCTAAATCCGTCCGATATTCAAAAAACAGCATTTAGTGTAGAGCAGGGGCATTTTGAATATGTTAGAATGCCCATGGGTTTAAAAAATTCTCCGGCTACGTTTCAACGTGTGATGGACAATGTCCTTCGCGGATTGCCAAATTGTACCACATACATGGACGATATTTTAGTATTTTCAACGTCCTTGCAAGAACATGTAGTTAATTTACGCGCCATATTTGAACGTCTTAGAAATTCAAATTTAAAAATTCAGATGCATAAGTCGGAATTTCTCAAACATGAAACACCCTATCTTGGTCATATAATTACTACAGACGGCGTGAAGCCAAACCCGGATAAAATATCAGCTATTGTAAATTATCCGATTCCGAAAACTCCTAAGCAGATTAAGGCTTTCTTAGGTTTACTTGGTTACTACAGACGTTTTATACCGAATTTCGCACGTGTCACTAAACCCTTTACGTCATGTCTTAAAAAAGGCGCTAAAATTAATTTGACTCCAGAGTACTTGACCTGCTTTGAACATTGTAAAACTCTTCTTACAAATGACCCTATTCTAACATATCCAGATTTTAGCAAGGAATTTATTTTAACCACAGACGCCTCAAACGTGGCCTTAGGAGCAATACTTTCTCAGGGACCTATCGGTTCTGACAAACCCATAGCCTATGCGTCTAGAACTTTGAACGATAGCGAAATTAACTACTCCACGATCGAGAAAGAGCTACTCGCAATAGTCTGGGCTACAAAATATTTCAGGCCTTACCTTTTCGGCAGAGAATTTAAAATAATAACGGATCACAAACCCTTAGTTTGGCTTATGAATCTTAAAGAACCAGGATCACGTCTCACGAGATGGCGACTAAGGTTAGCTGAATATAATTATAATATTGTCCATAAAAAAGGTAAAATTAATACTAATGCGGATGCTCTATCACGTATTCAAATAAACCAGAATGAAACCATGTCCTTGTGCGTTAATCTTTCTGAAACGGCACACTCAGATACATCTTCTACACTAACTGCCGAAGGAAACAGCCCGATACATTCTTCATCAACCCTCACGGCTCACTCAGTTTTTGATGGATCAAATGGAGGATCAAATGGCCTGTGGCATCCAGAAGGTACAGCCTCCCCACATATTGAAACCATACACACAAGTTTAGAAAACCCTGTTCTGGAAATTCCAATATCGGACGAACCTTTAAATAAATTTAAGAGGCAGTTAGTCATAAATATAATAAATGGTAACCCTAGAAGTAGACCAACCACAACTCAATCTTTTCAGTCTTTTCAGAAAACTACTGTAGACATTAACGAACATAGCATTGAAGGCAATCTTATTGACGTTGTAAAGTCACACGTCGATCCAAAACTCCGGACAGCGATTCTTGTAAATCCTATCGGAAAAATGCTAAGTATCATACCGATTTTACAGAAAACTTTCCAAAATTCATCGATGAACTTAGTCTTAGTCAAATATGAGGTACTAAACGTTAATGATCAGTCAAACCAACTTGAAATAATAAAAAAATACCACGAAGGCAAGACCAATCATCGCGGAATCAACGAAACCTACCTTTCACTGTCCCAACGTTACTTTTGGCCGAAAATTAAAACAGATATTACTACATTCATAAACGAATGTAATATATGCAGATGTGCGAAATATGACCGAAATCCGATACGTCCGCAGTTCAGAGTTGTACCTCCATCAACTCATCCGTTTGAATTAGCCCACGCAGACGTTTTGACTATTGACCATGACAAATACTTGACAGTCATAGACTCATTTTCTAAATACGCCCAGGCGTATCTTTTACCCGATTGTACTGCACCCAATATATTAAAAGCCCTTTTAACTTACAGTACTCATTATGGATTTCCTTTAAATTTAACTACGGATCAAGGTACCGAATTTAGCAATCAAGTAGTGTCAGAATTTCTCCGTTTGCATAAAATAGAACATCATATGACTAGTGCATATGCACCAAATGAAAATGGTATCATAGAGCGTTTCCACAGTACTCTTTTGGAACACTTACGATTATTTAAAATTCAGCATAAAAACGAGCCCACCCGAAGTCTTATACCGTACGCGTTAATCGCCTACAATAGTTCTATCCACAGTTTAACTAAGTGTAGACCATTTGATGTCATTTCTGGACATTTTGATCCTCGGAATCCTATTGATTTAAATATGACGGACCGATATCTTCAAACTTATATCCAAGAACATCGTAGTAGAATGGAAACGGTGTATAAAATTATTCATGACTCTGCACTATCAGATCGTATAGGTATAATGACGCGGCGTAACGCTGATAGGGAACCTGTTTTAGATTGTGAACAAGATCAAGTCATACATTTACGAAATCCAATGGGAAGTAGACAAAAATTGGCACCTAGATTTATTCAAGACAAAGTACTTAAGAACTTACCTGTACATATTTACACCGCAAAAAGTCGTGGTCCGGTCGCTAAATCACGATTAAAAAGACCACCAAAGAAATGACATTCTTCATATATCATTGTTACAGGTACTTACTATTGTTGCCGGTTTTACTAGTTGGTGCTCAAGACATACGTTTTGACAGCCTAGACAATGGACCGGGTATACTACCTTTTAATCTCGGTGCTACCAAAATTATATCTCACTTCCACACATTCTTGCAAGACATTGACCTCAAAGAAATTGAATCACAAGTAAACACTATGAAATCTCAACTCGCTGTAGCTACACATAAATTATCACATGGGGACAGCGCTCTCTTCAACAATCAGATTAAACATTTATACACAAAGTTAGAAAAAGTTTCGGTGCAGTTAGATACATTTAGGCCAACCAGAGTTAAGAGAGGACTGATTAACCCAATAGGCACAATCATCAAAAGTATTTCTGGAAATTTAGATAATGATGACGCTCTGAGATTTGAAAATGCATTACGTATCTTAAATAAAAACGATCAAACTATGTCACAATCGTATAACAAGCATATAACTTTATATAAAGAAATGACAATTCAGCAAAACCAGATAATCCGCAATCTTTCAATTAATCAGAGAAAATTGGAAAGAGCTCTTTCTTATGTCATGAATATGACTAACAATGATAATGAGCGAATAATGCATTACACTCATCTTGTGCAACTTTTCGCGATTATGACTGAAAATGTACAAGAACTACTGAGTGAAATTAATAGAATAGAAAATATATTAGCCTTTAGTCGAGATAAATCAGTTCATCATTCCATACTTTCTGTCAAAGATCTTAAAAGTATGATAAGCCAACTAAAAAGTATTTATAGTTCCGACGAAATCATTGACTTAGATATTAGAAATTATTACGAGATCCTTAACTTAGCTTCATTTTTTACCGAGTCCACAGTTGTAGTAGTCATAAAGTTTCCTATTACATTTGCTACTGAGTATCAGTTATATGAATTGTGCCCTGTTCCAAATAACAATAGCGTTATTATAGTACCACCTGCACCCTATATAGCATCCAATTCTCAGGAATTTGTGTATATAGAGGCTGAATGCCCGAAGGTCAACTCCTGGCACCTATGCGAGCAGAAGATCGTCCACCAGATTTTGTCAAAAACAGACTGTATTCAAAAACTCATACAATCTCAGGAGTTAGATGTAACGTGCAAAACCACGCCTATCTCTCTGACCAAGGAAGCTCTGATTGAGCTAGACAGCTACCATTACATAATTGCTTTCCCCAACAGTACAAAAGTAAAACTATCCTGTGGAAAAGAACGACATCAGATGTTACGAGGAAGCTTTTTGGTCACCGTTCCTCAAGGTTGCAAGATAAAAACCCCAGAGATCAGTATAATCAATTTGGATAACAAATTAGTCGGACAACCATTAGAACTCATGGCTCTACCGCACTACGAAATATTGGCGAAGACACGCAGTTTCCATTTGCAGAGTACAGATCTAAGCAGTCTTCGCGAAATTCAGAACCAAATTACCATGCAAGACGAAATACCAGTTGAATCATTAGACACGATTGGAATGTACCATACCACAATTCCATTTTATTCAATCATACTATTCGGCGCAAGCGCACTGAGCATCTGGTACTTCATTCGTTGCCGCCGCCGTCGAGCTGCGAAAGTAAATATTACAACTGAAACAGCTAATGCCGAGTTGACAGAAGATGAAAGGAGAGCCGCAACTTTTGGCGTCAAGGTCACCAAATAGTTGCTTATCTGGCAGGGGAGGTGTTACGAGGCCAACCTGCAAGCTCAGCACATCGTACCGCCAAAGTGACCGTTCGTATTACGACACCGCGCTTCAGACGTCACCGACTATTGTCATCGCCTTTTCTTTACCTAACTTCGGTGGGAACGGACACTGATATTGTAAACCTTATTCATAAGAAACTAATTTTATAATTTCTCTGTAATTGGTGAACCTTCGAAATACATTTCGTAACCTAAAAGAACTTATTCATTGGAGAGTTTCCCGACACACGCCCCCACACATATCTAGTGCCTATTAATTTTATTACATTATTATTATTTATTTTTTTGACATTGTATTTCTTTATTAAGTGACTATTAATGTTATTATTGTAAAAAATGAGTTATTGTTAATTTTTATTTTTATGATTACTATTACTAATCATATTAATCTTATTTTAAGTTTCTACACAATGTATTTTGTTAAGAAATAAATGACTTACTTACTTATGACTTACTTGACAAAAATCACTTTTTCAGTTACCTATAGGGTAGTCGGTTCCTCTATCCCTACATTTCTCTCTCTATACCTTCGTAGTGACATCTGGTAAACTAGATAGTTATACAAGATGCGAATACAGAATAATTTATATATTTTTGGTACGGGTTGGTCTGTTGTAATCAAAAACATTTGGAATATGTTATAGTACATGTTACTATTAGCTGGCTCAGCCCACTGCTGTACAAAGCCTCTCCCCATGACTTCTAGCTCTTCCGATTAAGGGCTAATGTGGACTTCAGTTTAAGTATGTTGGTTCAAACATAATCTACGGCCTGAAAACTCATAACACGGAATTCTTTGACTATTGGATTGAAACTAAATAACACAAAAGTGTCATTTTGTAGTCTCGTAGTAGAATCATAGTGATATAGTAAAAACATATCTTGGTATTTCTCTTTCCGCTTTTCTCAAGAACCGCTGCTTTCAGAGCCCTAACTAAATAAGTTCTTACACAAGTAGTTACTAGAATATACGCCGTTACGCTGTACATCAATGCGCGTTTTCGACGCAAATAGTCAATGTATGGCCACCCCAATTTACGTTGATTAAATTTGTAACGGCCTTAAAGTTCAGTTATGTTTTGATGTATAGGAGCTGTTTGTAGTTAAAATTTGTTAAATTTATTAAGTAGGTATATGTTTGTGGAGAAAATACCCGCTTTTACGTGGGCACATTGTTGGTATAGGTATGCTAAGACGTGGAACTTCTCAACCACTTTTAAAAGTGATTTTGTTCTATTATTTTACTTGTAATCTCATGATATTACGAATTCGAAACCCATATTTTTATATTACACTAGCTGTTCCCCGCGGTGTCACACGCTGCGCGGCTCCTAAGGGTCATAGCGTAATGTTATATAGCCTATAGCCTTCCTCAATAAATGGACTACTTATCCAACACAAAAATAATTTTTCAATTCGAACCAGCAGTTCCTGAGATTAGCGCGTTCAAGCAAACAAACTCTTCAGCTTTATAATATTATTTAGTAAAATAAATAATAAGTAACATAGTATAGAAGTATAGATAATAATATGGGTTCTGAGATCTTATCTCAAACTTGCAATCGTTTTTCGACGAGAAAATTGCTTTTGAATATACGCAAGTGTAAATATATTAGTGTTTGTAACCGTACAATAGAGAGTTATCTCGAATTCTGTAGCTTAGTTTTTTATCTTTATGCCTTTAAAAACTTCAACACATAGAGTTGAAAGTTGAACAGTCACGTAAAGAGTTATCTCGAATTCTGTATCTATTAACTTCCAAAAATAGAGTAGTAAGTATTCACAAAAGCACCATATGTGAAGTGAGTTGTCGAGACGATCGATGCTCCAGCAGTAATAGACGCTAATGGTCCAATACGCCAGATGTGACGCCGATCATCGCTTTCACAGCTTCAGGAAAGTGCTATTATGAATGGCCGATAAATTTTTAAATATTTTGTTTAAAAATGGTGGGCGTTTTACAACATGTTGTGTGAAATAAATTGTGCTGGATTCGTTAACCTGTTATGTTGGTCTGTATGAGAGATGGTCACGGTTCATTCAAACTTTTCACGACTAATAAACTGATGGTAAAGAATGAAACGTTGCATTCGGTTGAGTTAGCTATAAATGGATACATTGTAGGTTTCTGAAATTGAGTGATTGAAGTTGACATAACTGTAACAAAACTTAAAATAACAAAAAAACATATGTACAAAAAGAAAAGAAGAAAAACATTAAAGAGCGTCAAAAAATTCGTCCACATCGCTGTCAACAGGTATAGTGCCCAGAAGGCTGGCAAAGTTGCCAGGTTGGATGGTTGATTCTTTGACCAAAAAATAGGCCAGCTCTCTGGTCATGGGAAGAGTCGACCAACTGCTTGGAAGTATTGAAATTTAGGATATACTTAATTTTTGAATTATTTTCAATGTTACATTTGGTATATTGAAGGGAACAATTCCATGAAATCAAAAAAAAAAACAGAAACTGGGCAGTACAGTGTTTTATTTCTGGAAATAAAACTGTTTTTATTTTGTGTGAAGGAAACCGTTTGATTTACATAATAAGGGAGACGGTAACGATTCCAGCAAATAACTACGCTTGTAATAAACCTGAATCCATTTTAAATAGATTCCTTAAACGTAAAAACTACGTTTAACTTTCAAGAACCAAAAAGGGGAAACAAACCAAATAAAAAGTAAAATTACAGTTAAAAATATTCATTTCCTTAAGAGAACTCTTAACCAAATAACTTTCAATGTTGGCAACAAAGGAGAATACATTTCAAGGTTCCGCGTTCCCTAAGTGTACCATAAATCGGTGCTGTTACCCCAAACTCATAGAAATGTCGGGGGGAGTTGCGAAATATATGGATTTAATGCTTTGGGCCTATTACTTCTTGTTATTACAGCTGAAACGAACATATTAAAAACCGGCCATGTGCGAGTCGGACTCACACACGAAGGGTTCCGTAACATTATCTATAAAAACGGCAAAAATAAATCATGTCTATTATTCTATGGGAGTGTCGTGTGCTCGACTTCAGAGGTCTTCAAGTTTTGTTTCGATGAGGTCGTCAACTGAGCAAAGCTTTTTCACTTTGACTTTTATCAGAAGAAAGTGTTTGATATGGAGTTTCTTCATCAGCAAAAACGACGAAATTCCTTACACATTTCATCCCCTTTAAAGGATAAATGTTAAACAATCCTTAAATACTCATCATTGTTATAAAAGGAATTCTTGTGCAAAACATGATTCTATACCCAATGGTTTAATTTGTGTGTGTTGTCAGACAGTGAATGAAGATTTAATAAGTAGGCAAGTGAGTTGTCAAAACGTTGTACTGAGAAATCAACAAGTTTGTTTTTCCATCTCATTGTTTTAATGGCAGATTATTTTATCGTCATAATTGTAGCCAGACAAAATAAAATAGTTTGTAACATTATATCTATGACAGAACGATAATAGGATCTAGATTTTTTTGCTTCAAGAAAGTTTATTTTCCCAAAACTTATAACAAGCAACATGATAACTTTGTCAATTTGTAAAATAACATTATATTTGCTGGGTGTACTGCGAAAACAAGAATCTAAGGCTCGGTAAAAATCTAGTCTTAGAGTTGTGTATTTTGTTGTTATGTTTTGAGTTGTGTTGTGTGTGAGTGTGAGTGTGTGTTGTGTTGTACATTTAGGATAAATTTTGACCAAGATTGATAAACATGACTTGGCACATGCTTTTGGTAAGGAACTGCTAAACCCAAAGCTGAGTAGGTAGGGCGAATTGAAGCAACGCCAAAACCATATCTGATAAGTTTCAGATAGGAGTCCAGCGGGCAGGGGCCCACTTTCAGGTTTCCGAAAACGACCAAAAATAACAACGGCATGTTCGCCACCGTTGATTTTCATCTCATCGTACCGGGACGAAAAAAAAACTATAATTATCAACAAGCAAATATGAAATTAAAAAAATGCAATATAATACTATCATCTACTTCAAAATACCCGGACAAAAGCAAATCTGAAGCGCGCTGAGGAAAATGAGATGTTGATGTCCATCACGGATCGGACCTCCTCCCTTTAGAAGTCGGTCAAAACGACCAAATTCAAAAACTCAAATCCGCTGTCAATTTTCAATCTTTTTAATAACATATTATTGAAGTTTCTTTAAAATAACACAAAAACACGTGTACATACACCAAAGTGCACAGGTGTATTAGCACTCCAACATTGAGCCAGTAAATGTTGTTAGTCCCGTGTAATAGGGGGCGAGGAGGCGAGCCTACTGCAATTAAAATAACCCTGGCACAAAGCCAGACTGCTCGTTGTTACTGAGAATTTTAAAACTAGTAGATAATTCCTTTTTTTGGTATTTGTTGTTTCTTAAGTGTGTTTTTTTTATTTCTTTTAATTGACATGTTCTATTTGTAATCTTTTTTTTTTGTTTGTAATTTTAATAGATTTTTTTATTCTAATTTGTATGTCAGTAACGACAAAACATAGCAAGAACCTTAGCTATTTATAAGATCCCTAATTTTTATACCTATGTTTAACAAATAAATGAGTCTGATTCTGATTTTGATTCTGATTCGAATGGAGTTAAAATATGAAGAGATTATTTGGATGAGAGCAGCGGTTACCCGAGAGCAGCGGTGGCCCAGTGGTGGCCCAGTGGTGGCGGGCTCGACTTACGAACAGTAAGTCATGTGTTCGAACACAGGCAGGCGCATTACTTTGTGTAATTTATTTCATCACAACTGCTCTCAAAAACGGTGAAGGAAAACATCGTGAGGAAACCGACATGTCCTAGAACCAAAAATGCGAAGACATGTGACATCTACCAACCCGCACTGGACCCGCGTGGTGGATTATAGCCCATTCCCTCTCATAGAGAGGAGGCCGTGTCTCCCAGCAGTGGGAACATTAGAAGCTGATTATGCTTATACTATGTTTTTTTTTATGGAAAAGCCCGAAATTCTGACAACCAGTCTTACCAAGTGGTATTGTTTTACCAAGTTACTGAGTTGTAAAGGTCAGATAAGCAGTTGCTTGTTATAAAATACTGATCCCATCCGGACTGCTGCATCCGGTTAGATTGGAAGTCGACCCTAACAAAGGCTAGGCAGTGATGCTGAACCTGCTTTGCCATCGTGAATTTAATTCTTTTTGAGTCAAATCTTGAAATATTGATCGTTTTTTTTCTCGTTTGTATGACACTATAATTCATAGGCCATTTAAAAACTCCTCACCTTACACTTGTAGTTTAATAGTTGCAGGAAAAACGCTTCAAGCACGCGCGCTTACAACGTTTTTACTTAATAGTAGGTCACTACAGCTCTCCCCAAAAATGTAACGAACCGTAAAGATAACTCAACAAACACTGTTTTCTATAAAAAAAACTTAAACAAAGATGTCTGATAAAGACAAAATTTTTACGTAAACTTGCGGAAATTTTGAAACTTTTATCTTTTCAAAGGTCTCTTTTTTATCATGTTTCGACGTTAAAATGTTCTATTCTTGCAATATTTTGTTTTTTTTTCTCGATTTTTATACCTAGTAAATCTATAATGCAACTCATTGTAGCGTTATTCTGAATCTTTTTATTCTGAGAGCTTTCTTTTATAAGACAAATAGGTACATTTTAGTGTTTTACCTTGCTCGATAAAAGATTGTGAATGGGAGACCATGTTGTATAAAAAGATACGAAAAGAATCATAGTTTTGATTTTCTAGCACGGTTAATTTATCCGACCACGTTGATTGGACTTTTAAGCTTTAAAAACTACTTTCTATACAGATTAATTAAATGCCCATGTGCAATTTAAACTACAGTCAAGGAATTTAAAATTGACCCCCTTCGTTAATGTTGCTGTGCTATGTCTTGCAAATTTCAAAGAATGACATTTGTAATTTGATTTTTCGGCCAATTTAAGATCAGACTCAATTCATTTCTACACCATTATTTTTAGGTCGTTCTGGAGCCGAATACCATGAACTCGATCATCGAACTCGAAACAATTGGGACTATTTTTTTAAAAAAATAACAATAAAAAAAACACGAAAGAATAAATTTAATGTTTTTTTTTTTAAGTAATGAGAACTCAAATGCATATGTGTGTGTAAAACGTATCCACGATCGGCAACACATGCGAACGATACCCATTGAAAAATTCATTCATCGATAGATTCTCATTATTTCACAAAAAAAAACATTAAATTTATTCTTTCGTGTTTTTTTCTTATTGTTATTTTTTGAAAAAAATAGTCCCAATAGTTTCGAGTTCGATGACCGAGTTCATGGTTTTCGGCTCCAGAACGACTTAAAAATAATGGTGTATAACTGTACAACGTGTTCTGGTACACACGGACAGCTAATTTTCGTCTTTGGTACCTTACAGGTGAATAAAGAAAAAGAAATTGGGCAGTCTGGTTCAGTTACACAAACTGGTTCAGTTACACAAAGTAAGAAAATAAATAAAATACGATCTCTAACGCATGATTAGATTATTTTGAGCTCCGAAAGAGCTCTTAAGAAATGAAATATTAATATTAAAAGTGACATAAAATTATCCCAGTTTTCTCGTCTCGCACAAGAAATGTAAGTGAATTAATATCCATCGTGAATAATTCGCTTTTCCTCCATAATTGATGGTATATTGTCAAAAAACATTTTCAATATAAAGTTGGACAGTTTATTTTCACCCGAGGCCTATGTAAATGATATTTTCAATGTTTTCATTTCCCAATAGTACAGTTTTTTTCGTATACTTTGTTCACAGTCGATTTATTTTCACTGTCAGTGTTTTACACCAACAGAACTGCGAATATTAATAAAATTATAAATCGTTTTTGGGAAGCTATTATATTATTAAAATATATACTCAATTATTCATGTTCTGTGTCAACATTTGATTGTAAGTAATTAAAAACATAATTACTTATCTGCTGGTTTTAGTGAAAGACAAGGTGTCAAAACTCTTTGAATTTCATTACTATTGAAGTGACCGTACTCAATCTGAAAACAAAATAATTATTGTAAAAATACAGCGTAGAGCATTCACAACTTCTTTCTGATTGATTCTTATTTATAAAACTTAATTGTACCAAAAATACCTTGGGGACCCCAGAGGATTTTTCAAAAATAGCATTCAGCATGAAAACTTGACAGCTGAGTAGGTAGGTCGTGATGAGAGAGCGCCAAAACTATTTTGGGAAACCGACAAAAGCCCAGTGGGGAGGACTTTCAACGATTTTTTTTGTAAGTCTGAGCTTTCCCACTCCTGGGCAAAAGTGGAATGAATGGAAAGAGGCAAAGGCCTCCTTCTCAGTAGCGAAGGTTCCATATAACTCGATTCCTACCGGCTTCCCTTTGAAAAATGGCACAGTCAGTATTCCATACACAAATAATATTATAATCAGATTAAAGATATGCACTCCGGGTTACCTCTTACAAAAATTGAACCTTCGCTACTGCTCCTGCTATTTCTCGATGCTGCGCCTGTTCTCGCCAACTATTAAACCTCAAAAAAGACAAAAAACTAACAACCTGATGTTCAGCATCGTTGATTTGGTGTATTCCCGTTGTCCCCATAATCGGTGTCCCCATCATGGGGACAACGGTACGTCACATAATTACTTACCGTTGTCCCCATAATCTGTGTCCCCATCACGGGCACATCTGATCCTTACCGTTGTCCCCATTATGTACATATGGGCAATGGGGACAACGGACAGTTAAGATTTCACGTATCGTTGTCCACTTTAAATTTTTAGTTATTTTTTAAACGTGGGTTATTTAGCGCGGCAAGTCTAAAACTAAAATGAAAGATATTTTGTACATAATAGATTTTAATCCAAAATATAGGAAGAAATAAGACATGTTTACACACAAAACACATCTAGATTTTTAAATGGAAGGCAACAAACGTTAAGTATTTAGTTCACACAATCAACATAGCAGCTACCCATAAAGTAATAAAAAAATTAAGTATTTAGTTCACACAATCAACATAGCAGCTACCCATAAAGTAATAAAAAAATTGTTTGTGGTTGGTATGTTGAAATGATTAAAATTATTTATAGCACACAATAGAGCAACAAATGAGAATAACTAAATACACTCGTTACCCGTAGTCCCGGTGGGTCGACCCATTACCGGGTCCATGGGTAATTTTAATTACCCGTGGTTCCATGGCATTAGGGATTGCTCCCAGACTTCTGACTATATCGATAAAAAATGAAAACCATCAGTTACATACAATATAGTTTACTTTGACATGAATTACATATTGTTATAATTACATATTGAATGACATATTGCAATTTCGTAAAATGTCACATTCTCAAATTGTCATATTCCGAAAACGCCACATCGCAAAACGTGACATTAGCAAAATGCCATTTTCGCAAAATGTCATTTCCACAAAATGTCATTTTCGCAAAATGCCTTATTGCAAAATACCATTTTCGCACAATGTCAAATAATCAAAATATCGAAATGTCACTTGGGACATAAGTAGTCAATTTTTTATATTTAGACGTTAAATGTTTTTATGAATAACGCTACCTAGCTATAACTTTAATAAAGACTTGATTGACTTGACAAACCAAAGACACAGAACAACAAATGCCCTCGAAGGCTGGCATCACCGCATTAACAGACGTACGAGTATCCCTAAAAAATTCATACATATATTACAACAAGAAAGTAAATACTGGGACAATATATATATAAACAATCTTTATTTCACAATTTCCGAGAATCGGAAAAGCAAAGACATCCATTTTGATGAACAATATAAAAAAATTGTTAAAAAGATAAGCGATAACCGATTGTCATTAGCAAAATTTCTGCGTAAAGTTATTTTTCTACAATTATTTAGATAGCCATTTTATAGGTTAAAACATAATTTTACGAGTATTAAAATTAATATAATTATCATCAAACAGAACTCAATAGTTGATGAATCCTTACAATTTAAAAAAAAAACAATGACAAAAACAAAAAAACCAATGATATCTGTGCTTTTGTTCTGCGGCTGCATTGCCGCTCGGTGCCGGCGGCGGCGGCGCATCCTTTTCAAACGCACATATTTCATTACTATTATATATTCATACATATAAAACTATATATATTTAAACAAATACATTCGTAAATTATAAATACTTGTGTGGCAATCACATGTGTAGCTATTATTTAGATAGTATGTGTTTTTTTTTAATTTTAAATGTAGTCATTAGTTCCATTTTGTATTGGTACAATATTCTCTGTATTAAGGCACTCTCACTTCTAATTTGAACTCAACAGGGACAACGGGCATATTTTGAGAAGCATATATTACAAGAAATTAACGGGGACAGCGTATGGGGACAACGGGCAGTAATTTTAATTATTTTATTAAATTCCCTCTGTCCCCATTAACGGGACATGGCCTATGGGGACAACGGGCAGTAATTTTAATTATTTTATTAAATTCCCTCTGTCCCCATTAATGGGGACATGGCCTATGGGGACAACGGGAATACATCGTTGATTTTCATCGCAATGAAGATATTGTGTGTAGTTTACTATTACCAGTTATCTAATAACTGGCCGTCAAAAACAGAGTACAGAAAATAGTTTAAACAACTAAATCTCGTATCAAAAGGCCGGCCACGGGCCGAGTTAATTTGATAGTGCCCAGTGTAGCATATTATAATCAGTGGAAAGCAATTACTTCGGATAGGACTGCAACATTAATTATTACAACTCTCTCAACGATACATTGCTACTCTATTGGGGATATTAATCTAAAATACTGATAGCTCGTGGGTAGTTTTCTAATCACAATTTAGTTTGGAATATGGGTATTGTTACATGGAGTGACTGCCCATTTGTTTAATAGGCAGGCGCTTCATGTAAAATACTGGTATTCAGCTGCATCCAGTTAGACTGGCAGCAGACAGCTAGGCTGCTAATGATCTATTATTGCATAGATCGTCAGATTACGAGGATCATCATCTTCCAGCCCTTGTCCCATTCTATTTGTGGTCAACGCAACACATTCTCTTCTACCGTTCTTCCCTGTCAGACGTCACGGTATCATTTACTCTTTTCTCTTTCATATCATCACGTCAGATTACGAGGATAAGCGAAAAATATCATACATGTATGAATAAATGAACAAACGATTGATTGAACCCATATTATTTAACACTTGTAACTTTTGATTAGTAGCCGCCAGTAAAGCATCAGTTTCTTAACTTTTTGATTAGGGTAGAGGTCCAGAGCACTGCGAACTTTACGGATTCAGGCTCACAGTTCCGCCTTATTGTCAAATATTCCCATTGAGCACTTTAGACAATCAATCAATACACACTAAGTTATTCAAGTTTATGAATGGGGTTTCATTAATAGGTTAGGTTTTCATGAATATACCAAACCGAACCGGTCTGGTTTATTCAAAAATATTTTAGGATTTTAAAGATTTTCTCTATTCAAGTGCCAACAACGTCGAAAAAAGAAATGGTGTTGCATCGACCCAAAGTTACATTAAACATGATGCAAGTCAGTCACTTTGGAGGCGTTTTGTTCGTAGTCGTAGCAGGAACCCACTTTTGTTTGAGTAGCTCTTAACTAAATAATAACAGCCGCTCGGGCTGATCATTAGGCTAAGTCGCGCTTGCCTAGGTTGGTCCGTGGATGGGTAACCACCCATTACATACCGAGTTTCATCCGTGCCTCGGAAAGCACGTTGAGCCGTTGGTCCCGGCTGTCATTTGTAGATCTTTGACAGTCGTTATAGGTAGTCAGTGGCCCGAAAGTCTGACAATCAGTCTTAGTGAGGGGTATCGTATAACCAGGGCTGCGGGACTGTTTGAAAGAGATACCGCGGCCCTGGAACATAAAGGGCAAAAGAAGGAACATGGATGGTTTTTAGTCAGTAAAAGTCTGACACTTCCTTCCGCTCCGCCCAGAGCGGGAGGAGTCATTTGATGACTTCCCATCCGAAAAAAAAAGAGGTATCGTATAACCCAGTACTAACTGGGTTGTGGAGATCAGATAGACAGTCGCTCCATGTAAAGTACTGATATTCAGCTGCATCCAGTGAGACTAGAAGCCGACCCCAACATAGTTGGGAGAGGGCTAGGCAGATGATTAGAAGGTACCCTTTTTGCTTAAAACCAAACAACATGTTTCGGCTTGTAACTTTTTGGCATCCTTTTTTTTGGGATGGGAAATCATCAAATGACTCCTCCCGGTCTAGGCGGAGCCGAAGGGAGTGTCAGACGACATCTCTTTGAGGCGCGCGTGGAACACGAACGCGCCGTCGACACGGCCTGTCGTCATAAGACGGACGGACGACGAGCTAGCTCATTACTCACCGTCCACAGGCCCGCGCACTATTTGGCATCCTACAATATTATTCAAAACATTTTTGTAGGTACTTATTCAATAAAGTCAATTTATATATGTATCAATAAATCTAAGTAAACGATCATTCATAAAATATTTGCCAATACAAATATACTCCACAACCATTTACTTTTAGATACGATCGTTTCCAAGTACGTTTTGATATCGATTCCGCAACGTTTACTTTGTTGACTCTCAACTGCGGTCCAATCAAGTAATGAAAGGCTAGCTACTGAAGGTCTTTCGAGTATTTCGATGAAGAACGATTTAGGAAATGAGAAATTTTGGACAAGATTTTCATGTTTCGTAAGGTGTGTTTTGGTCGCGTCAGTAAAATCTCATTTATAGTTGTATGCTCGGGAAATGATAGCTAATATCGGATAATTGGCGTTAGCCGCATGTGAACAATTATAACTTAATTGTTTCGGTTCGGTTTTGTTGTTCAAAAATGGGCAGTATTTTATCTGTACATGTTTGTTGAAGAACAAACCCGAATACAAACAAGTGTGTAGCGCTTCAGGCTGATTGTATGGAGTTATGTCGAAGAGACACCTAAACAAATAGGCTATCTGCGATCTTATACTGTCACTCACGGGATATCTTCCATTTTTGTTAAAGACAGAAAACACTGATATACAGTGTTTTCTATTAGTTTAAAATTTCAACTTTCACGAAGCTTAAAGCAGTGTTTTCTATCTATGATATTGACAAGTTAAACTCTGTATCTTTCAATGTCCTGACTTCTCTTTGTTCAAAAGAGAATAATAATTATAGGTATTATCTGGAGAAACATAATATGTATTTGCATGCTATTTTTGTGGCGAAATGTGTCTACAGATACATGTTATTTTTAACACCTTTTGTACCACATTTACCACAAATAAATAATGTTGACTTTGAATTTTTACATAATATACCTTAAACACAATCACTCCCCTTTTCCCCTTGGGCCCCAGGCAGGTAATAACTACAGAATGCCGATTGCTACAATCCTTATACACCAGTAGCGAAGGGTCAATTTTTTTAAGAGGTAAGTCGGTGTAAATATCTTTAATGTGATAACATTATTTGTCTATAGAATACTGACTGTGCCATTTTTTAAGGGAAGCCGGTAGGAAACGAGTTGTATGTAACCTTCGTCACTGTTACACACGCCAATCTTTCCGCTCTTACAGGTTAATATACGGAGACATTTTCACTGAAAAATAAAATACAAAAAGCAAAACTACGCATATGATATAAGCCATATTCATCCGCAACCTACCTTATTCCCAACCCTAAGTAAGAGCAAATGTTAGGGACTACCCGCCATTACTTTTCACCATTCGTACCCCGTGACGTCATCATAATTTATGACGGTATACCATCACACACTTTTGATGTGGCCAAACATTATAAATATGGCCGTAATTTGGCCACATCTGATGAAATATGACCGACTGCGGGCTATAAAGACGACGTGCCGGTAGATTTTTTTATTTATTTATGCTTTGACACCGGTATAGGAGTTAGTATATAAGTTTATTAGCAAGGAATACGTTTTCTGGCTAGTAAAGAACACATAAAACGGTCGGGTACTGTTAAATATTTATTAAAGCTGTTATTGGACGTCTGCCGTCATTTTGATAACTGGGTTAAGATTAAGAACCAGTTGTAAAATGTCCTTTCATCCTAAGATAAGTCTAAGGATATCGGAGTGCTCAAATACAATAATGTTGCTGTTGATAATATCAATCACTCTACGTACATTATAATATACAACCTACCACTGAACTATCAAGTAATAAAATAAAGCTATTTACAGGTCCATAAGACACAATAAACTGTCATGAACAAACAAGACCAAAACCAGATGAAATAAAAGACAATAAAATAAAAAGAAGAAGCATTGATTCAAGCACCCAGATATCTAGAAGTCTACTCCCAAATTTTTCTCCTCGTCTCAAAAGTTTTATATTACTTGGAACGCTGTTTACATCATCAACTTCTGTTCTTCGAAAGTCAAGGAGTGCGTCCTAACCAAAGCGATCGGTCACGTGAAAACACGATCATCGCGATTTTTAAGTCGACACGTATATTACCGCGTCGTAACAAAAGCGATCGGTGGCGCGAATAGGTGATCCTCACGTTCATATAACACTTATTTGTTCAGGACACCGGAAGACCTTTTGTACGTGCGTCCACGCGTTCGGAAAATGAAAACAACGGTCGTGTGTCGCTTTGTTTAGGACGCAGTGGCATATCTACCAATTGGCGTACCACGTTCCACCGACACGCAGAGAAAACAAATTAAATCATGAGGGACTTGCGGAACGTGTAGGAAAAAAGTAATTCGCACGCGTGTTGTTTGACGCAAAATCGCGTCTGTGAGCTGAGGTCATGTTAGCGGGTTCGCCAAACAAAATCGAAGCGTCATCTCACGCGTGTTCGCTTTGGTTAGTGTGCAGGGTTAGATTTCTATTTGATTAGCTTTATTTGCTGATCGTGAAAGAAAAATAAAAGTAACAGCTGGTTACACTCCGAGTTTGGAAACTTTTACCCCTATGCCAATTTACTTGAGGTTTGGATCAAAGGATGAAACTGGAAGTTTATGTGTGATATCACCAAGTTATAGTCGTTGATTTCCTTAATCATGAAGTTTACGTAGACTGCTGTCGTAACATCGAGGATTGAGTTTTGTCGTGTAGATATAAGAGTATATTATCGATATCTTTGGGCTCAAAGGGCGTATAGCACAAAACATGGGTTTTCAGGAGAAGCAAAAAACAAGAAAAAGTAAAGATTTTTCACTATATCTCTCTCATTTTAGAGATACATAAAAGTATCCAAGGGACAAAGTTCTTAGATTTTCGATATATTTAAAAAAGTTTTTTTCAAAAATGGCCCTGGTTTTGTCTTTACTGAGATAGCATGTGCTTTACGACCAAACATTTTTTAATAATGTATAGGGGAAGACAAAGGAAACGATAAATGGACTTGACGGCGACGATGAGATGACGAGTAATGGAGAAAAATGAAATTCTGCCATTAGGGCGTGGGCCATTAGGGCCTGTGGACGGTGAGTAATGGGCTAGCTCGCCTTCCGTCCGTCCTATGACGACAGGCCGTGTCGACGGCGCGTTCGTGTTCCGCGCGCGCCTCAAAGAGATCTCAGCAAACAGGAGGGGCCCGCAAGGGCCGATGCCTGCCAGGGCTGCGGGACTGTTCGAAAGAGATACCACGGCTCTGGAACACAAAGGGCAAAAGAAGGAACATGGATGGGTTTCAGTCAGTAAAAGTCTGACCCCTTCCGCTCCGCCCAGAGCGGGAGGAGTCATTTGATGATTTCCCATCCCAAAAAAGGGCGTGAAGACGGGACAGACAAACAAACTTACTTTCACATTTATAATAGGTATTAAGTTAAGATAGTAACAAAACCATCAAAATAAAGTACACAAAATACGTATTGAAGTATTAAAAGACGTCTTCAATCAGATACATAAAGTATAAAATAACCTATCAATTCTCACGAAATATCATAATTCAGAGAACAATGAAACATGGTCACAATTTCTTATTGAAGACGAATATATAGAGTGCGTGATCACAGACAATAAGACTACCTAACATAAAGCATCAGGCAACGTCGGTACGTTCAAATGAGGCCATAAATATTCATTTTTCAGTATTTTTGTGAACACATCCCGTTTAAAGGCACAGCTCCATTGCTGCGCCGGCCAAGCTACGCACACACGTAGTAGGATTACTATCCAGATTTGTATGGAAATCCAGCTTTGTTGAAATTTCCAGCTTTTTGGTCCTCCGTCCGGGCTTTGTCCGGCCTTGACATCTATCCGGTGCTTTACTTAAGTAGGGATTTATTTGGGAATTAAATGTTAAATTAATACTGATAATGAAAGATTTTGAAGTATATTGTCGAAGCATTTTTGTAAACGACCGACCTTTTGTCAGGACTTTTCTCGAACTAGTTAAACGGTACTCCTGTGTAGCTTCATTTTGTATGCAAATTGATGTGATATCCCAGTGTAACACACATTGTTTGTACGCCTTGCAAGGCACATAGTGAGACATTACTTTATTTACACACTATGTCCTTACTTCTACCTATGTGTCACGAATAAACATATTTGAATTAAATTTTGCATCCATGCCTCGTAGCATGACCGTGGACTCCAGTGAGTCCGCAATCATGCTACGAACCACAGATGCCTGGCCGAGTAACAAATAAACCCACGCATCTTCAGTAAAAGCAGACAAAACAAATGAAAGAAGATTTTTAGAACATACTTCGAGGCATCTCTTCATCTCTCATCTCTTCTCACGCAGCAGAAAAAAGTGACGCAAGTGACGATTGACGCAAGACGCATAGCCCTAGTCCGTGAATCTTCTGACCTCTGAGAGCACATCCTACGCAGCAATGGAAGTTTACCTTTATTTTCATGAAGGCACGACCATATTATATGAATATACTGCGACTAGTCTGGAAGAAATTGTCTATTCTTCTTAGGGTTAGATGTAAGTAGCTGTCAACTGTGTATTATCTTGTGAGTTATTATATTTTATCTTTTATCGGGTTGTTTTAGGCTTGTTGTTCCAACAACACGGACCCTGCTGGCTTAGATGGAATGGTCATCGCACACACACACACACAAACAAATTTTATACTTTTTCCGAATATAAAATAAATATTCGGAAAAAGTAGGTATACAATTTGTTTTGAAAGTAAAAGAAAACGCTGGCGTGACGACCTAGAAGCGTTTGTGTGGGATTGGCCAGAGAATGCCGTACGGAGGGAAGAGTGGATGGCTATGGGGGACGCCTTTGCCCAACAGTGGGACATTAGACGGAAAATGAAAAGAAAAAGAAGCAAAAGTCCCTGTGAAACATTTCATGTGGTAAATAACTATCAAAGAGAGACTTCGTTTTGACTTCGCCAAATATAGGTAGCCTTATATTTTTTCCTATACAACATACTGCCCAACATTTTTCTAATTTATATACACTTAGGAGTAAATAAACTAAAACTGTAAATCAATTTTCGCTAATGTCGAATAAACCTTCTAAACACTTACACGATTTAATTTCAAGCCATAAACCAACCCCTTTCATTCTCATGAATACTACGCTACTACGCCATAAAAAACCAAGAGCACTTAACGCTCAAACAAATCCGTATAAAACATTACCTTTCTCCCCGCAATCGGGTAAAAAAATCATAATTATGAGACTTTTTGAAAAACATCGGTGTATAAAAAGTGATAAAGTTTTATTGAGCTCGCCTCTCGCTGACCGATCGATCATTGGTAATTAGTGGAAAAACAATGAGAAACCTGATAGATCGAGACTCATTATAACCTGAAACGATTCGTTTAGTATGCGACTAGTGCAATGGTACACTGATTTTTAATACTAGGGTTTACCAAAATATGGTTTTAGTCACGGCAGTATTTGTAAATGAAAATGATAATTGTCTGACAATAACTACACCTGCAAGAGCAGGCCCATATTGTAGTAAAAAAAACTAAAAAACAAAGAGTGACGTCATTTTATTTTTTCTTCTCAGAAAACCCTTTCATTCATCCATAACATGGGAATGAAAAAATATCTAGTCTGCCATATTGGATTCAGAATGACTAACTTAGCTAACCATGCATTGTTATCCAAACTAAACATGTATGCAAAACTTCAGCCCAATCGGAAACCGGGAAGTGGGTCAAATTTAACTTTTAAGATTTGTTAACAACATGGTTAGTTTTTTTAATTTTTATGTATTGTATTTTTTTGTTTTTTTGTTGTTTTGTTGTATTGTTTTGTTGTTTTGTTTTTGTTGTATTGTATTGTTTTGTTTTATGTATTGTTTTTTTTGTATTGTATTGTTTGTTTTTTGTTTTTGACATGATTAATGGTGATTTTGACATTACTTATTTTTAATGATTTTGACATTATTATTATTAATTATATTGACATTATTAGTAAGTAACTATTACCAAAATTTTCCAAATATAATTATGTACTAACACTAGTGTTTAAGATGTGTATGTATGATTTTACTAACAAATTGGATTGTATTATCTGGATAATAAATGATTTGATTTGATTTTTTTTGATTATAAAACTAGCTGTTGCTCGCGACCTTCGTTCGCGTGAAATTATTATAAAAAATATTACTTCCCTTTTTGATCGGATTTTGTTACCAATTTCAAGGGTTTAAATTTTTTTGCAAGGAACCCTAGTTATTTTTCTAAAATAAAAGTAGCCTTTATTAAACCTTATAACATCAGCTATCTGCCAGTAACAGTTCCATCAAAATCGGTCAAACCATTTCGGAGATTAGCCGGAACAAACCGACAGACAGACAAAAATTGAAATATTTGTGTTTTTGTTATAAGTGACGTATATATTTTCATATGCATTCAGTAAAAAGCTGTTATTTTGATATTACAAACAGACACTACAATTTTATTTATTTGTATGTATGTATGTAGTATGCATAGTTGGGCAAGCTCTTGCAGGTGAAGCTAATAAAAGAGTGTTAATAACAGACTATTGTCATTTCATTCCATTTACAAATACTGCCGTGACTAAAACGATATTTTGGTCCTTGATTTCTCTTTTAAACTTTCTCGTTTAAACTGATTCCATGCTTTGGCTAATTTTGAATAAACCTTCTAGACCACTAACTCGGTTTAACGATAAGCAATAAAAACCCTTTCACTTTAATACATTAAGAAACCTAACAAAAAAAACATGCTCAATTAACACTAAAACAAATCGTTAAAAAACCACACGCGACCTTTAAAAAAAACATCGGTAAGTAATAAAGTGATAAAGTTTTATTGAGCTCGCCTCTCGCTGACCGATCACAATCGTTGGTAATTAGTGGGAAAACAAAGGGAAGCCTGATAAATCGAGACTCATTAAAAACGTCAGTGCAGCCCGCTTCTAGTCGCCGCTAATTAACCTGAAACGATTCTTGCAGTGCGGGACTAGTGCTTGGGAAGGAAAGCGCACAGATTTTTTTTTCTAGTGTTAAAATTAGGTTGATATGCTTTCATTATCGGGGTTTATTCATATGCATAATATGGTGGTTAAATAAATTAGTAACGTCTGCTTAACCATATATTTTTCATTGCAACGTTAATGAATAAACACTTAAAAGACTCTAAACGATTAATTACATACTTCATTCAGATTCATTTTTATCGCTCAGACCCGCTCCGTGCAAGTTGGTTTCAAACTTGATAGTTGAAATCGCAGAAGTAGGCCTTTTCTTTCTGAAGAATATATACAATCATAAACTCACACCTTTTTGTCATATGGGTAGGCAGAAACCATAGAGCGCCACCTACTACGATCCTTACATACTCCTTTTGCCACGTCCACGTTGATATATCTGGCCATACACCCACGCCGGTTGCTGTCATAAATTGCATAAATGTGTCAGGAAAACTTTTATACGTCAATAACTAACAAGTAATATCACATAAAACAACGGCAATAATTAAAAACTACATGAGTTATACCAATAATATCCCACCACTACTGCTACTCGTACTTAGCTGAGGCGGCACCGCGTCGGCGTAATTCATTATGTGAAAACTGCACTATTGCGGTTTAAATCCCACATGTTACGGCACAAATGAGTTACACGTAGGTACTAAGATACTTTTAGGATTCGTACTTTTGTAGTATAACACAAGGCATTAAAATCATTTTTATTGTGTTTTATCATGTTATGTTAAGGAATGCGTATATTCGGGGAAGTTTGAAAGTATCACCTGTTACAGAAAAAATTAAAGGGAGTCGTCTGTCTTGGTGTGGACATGTAATGAGGAGGGATGAAACGCATGTAACTAAAAGAGTAATGGAGGGAAAGGAAGGCCAAAGCAAAGATGGATGAATTGTGTGAGGAATGATATGAAAGAGAAAAGAGTAAAAGATGCCATGACGTCTGACAGGGGAGAATTGCATCGACCTCAAGTAGATGGGCAAGGTCTGGAAGATGGTGACTTATCACTGCGGACTTTAGTTAGGTAATTTAACTTAACCCCGTATAATAACTAAGTGACTATCCCGTCATACCTAATACAAAGTAATAAGCTAGACATCTGAAATTCAGAACCTGAAATTGCTGATAAGCGTCAGACTGAAAAGAATTTCGTCAATAAGGACAAATATTCATGTAAAATCTTTATCTTTAAATTATAGACTGAAGAAATACAATTTAAAATTATGAATATAAAATATCCTCTAGGTTATGAAGAAGAAAATGAAACGTGTGTTTCTTGAAAAGAAAATATACACGTACACATAAATCCGCATCCAATGAACACACATTATAACATTCATCCATGACGATATAATACTTTCATTCGCTTCTCCCACAGTCACAGATAACCTACAAATAAACAAGAAAGAACGCCAATCCCCGTAATCCGGCACAAACTAATATCCCGCGCAATATTTTCCCATCACTAGCGACTGAGCTTCGACCATGTTGCTCATTATTTGAAAACTTTTCTCATTCACCATTTCTACTGAAGAATGAAGATATTTATTAAATACTAACTTTTGCCCGGGACTTTGTCCCCGTTGCTAGGATTTTTTTTATCCGTGGGTACTTATTACCGGAATAAAAGTAGTCTATGTTTTAGTCGAGCTTATATTCTACCGGTGTGCCAGATATCATAAAAATTCATTGAGCAGGTAGGACTCGTTCACGACCTCGGACGATGCCAACCGGGTCGCTAGTTTAATAATAGAAGTAAGATAACAAGGCACTTCAAGAAACATAAACTAACCCTAGTTCATCCCTTGTTTACAGGTCCACGGCCCCATACACGACCTCAGTCATACTAGTGAAACGCACGTGCGTTTTTCTTTGCTCTTTTTCTGTGCTTTGAGTGTGGGTAGCGTCGTCGCTCAGCGAGCCGCATTTTGGTGACTCGGAGCATGCTGTAACTGAACTTCTTTCATCTGTTTGCTCCGAAATCACTCTCGCGAGACGCGTGGCGCTTAAACATGTAGGTCGTGGCTAAACCGTGATATTGTAACAAACATACAAACTTTTACATTCATCATCACGGTATTATATGATCGCCCATTTGGAAGACCGAGTCATCTGTTGAAGAAGTACTTCGGAAAGTTTTCCCGTAAAATGGCTGGTATGAATATTAAAGATTTGCGGAGAAATGGACGTCGGAAGTTGCATAACTTTAGTAAGACTTTTGGTTGAACAGGGCGATGTATGAAGTGCATTAAGCATTGTTTTTAATTGGCTTTGATAATTTGACGCAATCACTTTTGTTATTGTGAAAGGTATTTTAGTATGTACTCGTATGTAGTAGCAAACCTTTTTGAACTCAAGCTCGTCTGTAACCGTACCTATAACGCTACATGGATTTTATGGCGGTTGAATGATATTGACAGGGAGCGTTGTTTACCTACTGTTGTTTGTAAACATCAATTGGTGTTTCATGAATTTGCTTTGAAAAAATAATATGGCGGCGTACAGGCTGTCAGTAAGTAAGCAGTTTTGCTGTTCCAGTAAGAAGTGACGATCACCGATGTCACTATTATGCAGTTCTACTTTTTGTGTATTAATAAACTCCGTTCTCTTCGAGTAAAAGATATTTAAATTCCACAGAGAATATTATGCAGTGACTTTAAGAATATTGCTTTGGGACATACAAAATGAAGTCGAATGCAACGGGGAATGTTTAAATCCATTTTATCTTCTCTTGACAAAATAAGAATACTTGAGAGACTTGAATCTATAACGTTCAGTAAAAACTGACATCTAATAATACGGAAAGTGTATGCAATGCGAGTTCAGCTTAACTGGATACTAGTATTTTTTCTATTGAATAGAAACAAATCAGGTTTTATTGATTTATTGAAACAAATGAGTTCAGACAACTCAAATCAAGGCAGCTTTGAAAAAAGCGTATGTCCAACTTTAATACCATAAAAACATGTTTTAATATCATATGACTTTCAAGACCTCTCCAGAATTAGAAGCAGGGTTATCAAGTTTGCTATGTTACTTAAGTACAAGTATGTTAATATATTCAGCCCCGGCTTAAGATGCGATCGATCCTTCAACACTTCGGTGTATGTCGGAAATGTATGCCTACGTATATATCAGGAACGTCGCAATCTCTCAACTATTTACCAAACAGCCTGTGATTGATTATAACATAGCACCAGGCCTTATAATCCCCAAAGGGTTAAGTAGGGGTGTACCTAATAGTACACCCACATTTCGCCAGTTATGCCATCAACCGGGTCAAATCCACCGGCGGCACCGTGGCTACTACTGAGAAATTCCTAATGGAAAATCCCAATAACACTTTGCCCGATCTGGGAATCGAATTCCCAGATCCCCCCAGGCGGCGGTAGGTGTATGTCGGAAAAGTGTACCGAGGTAAGTATCAGGATTCTTGTAATCCCGCGTCTATTTCGTTAACTTCCAATGATTTGACAAAAAAATTGATTTGATTTGAATGATTTGATTTCTGACTAGGACGGAGGTCATGGGTTCGATTCCCACACAGGACAAATCTTTGTGCGATGAGTACAATTATTTGTTCTATAAGGGTGTGTAATTTATCTATAATGTGTATTTATTTAGAAATATATAAGTATGTTTATCAGTTGTATGGTTGCCATAGTACAGGCTCTGCCTAGTTTGAGATCAGATGGCGGTGTGTTGGTTGTCCCAAGATATTGTTATTATTTATTATAGTGTTAGAAATGCACCTATTACAGGTGTATGGTGCCCTGGTAGCCAGAAAGCGTCCAAATAGACCCCGTAGAAAAAAGCTTTATGCTTTCCTCCCTGCCATCCGTCACGTTTTCATCTACTCCTTTTTTTTATTTCGTACTACACCTCACACAAATCCATCCTACCCCCGCTTTCTGGTTTACCAGTCAATAACACGAACCAACTAAGTTCTAACCCTTGAAGTTCTTCTAACATTCCTCTGACCTAAATAATGAAAACACGACTTGGCACGAGCAGTACCGATAATGTTGGCTCATTCGATGCTTATTATTGTTATTATAACGATCGTTTGACTAATGAGATGAAAAGAGCTTTGGGGAATCAATAGTAAGCCGTTGCCAAGATTTTTGTCGAAGCGGGAGACCGTAAGGTTGATTCCACACCAGTTGAATCTTGGGATTCTTATTACTGACTCCCGGTATCTAAGTATTAACGTAGATCCTACGTAGTTGTTTTAAAACATCAAGGTACTAAAATCTGTCAAATTTCTTAAATAGATTTTCAACTTTATTGCTAAACCATTAGGTTCAAGGTTGATTGGAAAAAATTACAGTTTTGGATAGCTTGACGTGCTGGCGCCTGTACAATGTACATCGTATTTGAGAAATGAGTAAGTCTGCAGAGCGTTCATTAAATTTTCATCGACATAATGGTTGCACCATAAGCGTGAAGACTGCTGCACTCATGTTCGGGTATTTGATTTGACAGTATTTATTGAACAACAAAGCCACAGAATGGTATCCAAGCAATGGAAAAAGACGTAGAGGAAGACAGGTGCAAAGGTGGGAGGATGATCTGCCAAAAGGTTGGCGAAGAACTGCTCTGGACAGAAATAAGTGGAGGGAAATAGAGGAGGCCTATGTCGCAAGACAGCCTGACCTGGTACCTGATTAGTTTTAAGTCAATGTTATTACTTGTTTATGTATTAAGGTCAGAGTAGAATAAAGGCTATTTTTATTTATTTTTATTGAACAACAAAAACTGACCCAGAGTAATTACTACACGTTGCATCAATACGGTATCTACTAAAGCTGAATCATGTTCGGGCCGACTTGGCAGAACTAGGACTACAGCCAACCGGTCTTTTCCCGAACGTATATTATTATTTTTTTCATTTACATTTTACATTTTAGTAAAGCTTACAGTCTAATAACATTAAAATAACAAAATATATACCTAAATTTCTAATAACAAGTTTCCACAATACATAATTATATTATAATGTCTGCCTGGCTGTGCCGAAACATGTGTGTAGCATCATAAACGAATTGGAAAAAGCGGCAAAGTGCGAGTCGGACTCGCTCATGAAGGGTTCCATAGCAGCAAGTAACATAAAATAAAAGTTCTCGTAGTTCGTTGTAACTTTGATCGATGTTTTATTAGAAATCGTATTAAAAAAAAACTACTTACTAGATCTCATTCAAACCGATTTTCGGTGGAAGTTTGCATGGTAATGTACCTCATATATTTTTTTTAGTTTTATCATTCTTCTATTTTAGAAGTAACAGGGGGGGGGACACATATTTTACCACTTTGGAAGTGTCTCTCTCGTAAACTGTTCAGTTTAGAAACTAATGAAATTAGAAACCTCAATATCATTTTTGAAGACCTATTCATAGATACGCCACACAAATGGGATAGATGAAAAAAAAATTTTGAGTTTCAGTTCTAAGTATGGGGAACCCCCAAAATTTATTGTTTTTTTTTCTAGTTTTGTGTCAATCAATCAATCAAAATATTTTTATTTCACATAGGCCTACATGGGCACTTATGAAACGTCGACAAAAAGTTGCACGGTTCGGGTTGGTCGTTTCCTATGGAGAAGAACCGGAGAAGAAACTCCATGGTTACTCTTATGATTAGTTTTTTTAGTGTGAAAATCTTAATGCGGTTCGCAGAATACATCTACTTACCAAGTTTCAACAGTATAGTTCTTATAGTTTCGGAAAAAAGTGGCTGTGACATACCGACGGTCAGACAGATAGACATGACGAATCCGTAAGGGTTCCGTTTTTTGCCATTTGGCTACGGAACCCTAAAAAGGACACATAAATCAGTCACAGCTTGAAAGTCTAAAAATAGAAGCAGACTTTTTATCTCCCAACTAGATCTCATAACAAAAACATAGTATAATAACATAAATAAAATGCAAATGTAGCTCAGTAGGTAGGTATAACGACCATAATCATCATTTTCATCTGTGTAATGATAATGGCGTTGAATAATTTGGACTGAAACTATGTCAGTAGCCAAATTACTTGGCCATAGCAATTTGAATCAACTATCCTAATTTAAGTTCAACTTGAGCGATGAGTTTTGCTTGGCAAAACTTATTAAACATCTGACAAATTGGAAAGTAAGTTTTTCAATTATGTACCATGTCTTTTCAGCAATCTGATTAAAAGATTAGACTATTTGTTTAGCTTTACTAGGGTTCAGTAGCAATTTAATATGAGTGAAGAGGGAGACCAAAGAAACGATGGATGGAGGTGTCTGATGAGATGACGAGTAATAGAGAAGTATGGAAGAACAAGACATGCTGCGCCGACCCCAAATGAATTGGGATAACAGTAAGGGGATGATGAATAGCGCAAATTTAATATTTATTTAGTTTTAAAGCAATGTAAGTAGGCCTAGGGGCTAGGGAAGTGTCGATCGCTTTCAAAACGGTTCGTAATTCTATAAACACTTTCAAGAGGATTAAAATAAGATTTACGGTAGTTCATGTCAGTGCCATACAATTTCAGGGTACCCAAAAGGTGCCACCGGGTATTTCTGGCTCCACTGTCTTTGCTGTGTCAGGTCTGTATCTTTTGAACCGTAATATGTAGTTAGGCACTTGAAATTATTAAGTTTTAACAGAGTGTGTAACTACAAAAAATAAAATTTTATAAAACTAAAAGTTGAAGGACACAAGGAACGTATTTCTTCGTGTTTTGCTCAACTATTTGTTTATTAAAACTTTATGCACATAATGTACAAAGGCGGACTTAATGCCTTGGGCATTTTCTACCAGTCTACCTTAGGGTGATGCAGAGACAAAACAGTAGGTGCAATAATACAGAAAATTACAAAGACTAAAATATAATAATGAATACATATATGTATATGTAATTATATTGTACGGTGGAACGGAACTTTTTATGTGCAAGTCCAACTCGTACTTGACCGGGTTTTTTTTTACTTTTCCATCATTATTATCGCTGATATAACATCATTTTAGGCCCTTTTTTTTTTGGTGGGTTGAAAATCATCAAATGACCCCCCCCCCCCCCGCGCTCTGGGCGGAGCGGAAGGGAGTGTCAGACTCTTACTGACTAAAAACCACCCATGTTCCTTCATTGGCCCTTTATGTTCCAGGGCCGCGGTATCTCTTTCGAACAGTCCCGCAGCCATCATTTTAGGCCCTAAGGTATAATAGCGTAAAATCACGTCTAAATTAATTCCTTGTACGTTTATACAGAAGTGGTTAACCCTATCTAACGTACACAAACAACTAAAGAAAAACCCCGATTCATTTAACCGATAAATTCTTAAAAAAACGCTGACTAAGCTCTGAAAAGCAAAAAAATATGCAAATACCCACCTAAAACTTTTCCAACGCATTGCAGCATAGTCTGCTCAAACATTTTCTTAAAACTCTTTGGACCCACCATCCGAGACGTGAGAAGTTCCTTTTTAACGAATATTTATGACTTGCGAATTCACAGACGGCTAAATAGGGCAAACAAAGCAGGAAATGTGTTTAAAACTTGCCTTGTAAACGTTTTCAGTCAGTTCTTGCCTGTTTTGACTTATTTCGTTAATACAAGTTCGTGGCCAAAGTTTCATCCTTGGAGAATTTACAAGTGTCTGGTTTTAAGAAGTTCCAGTCTTCTGTTAATGACAGCTTCATCTTTTCTTTCTCGAATTTGTGTTTTTTGGGGATTCTGATGACAAAATATGTACAAAATTCATTGAAGACTAAAATATGAGTTGTGTTTTGGCAAAACACTGGATATATCTTTTGATGGGACATCAGCATATGGGAAGAAAGTCCCGAAAGTCTAACAACCAATCTTACCAAGAGTATCCTGTTACCCAGTACTATCTGGGATGTGGAGGCCAGATAGGCAGTCGTTCCATGTAAAATACTGGTATTCAACTGCATCCGGTTAGACTGGAAGCCGACCCCAACATAGTTGGGAAAAGGCTAGGCAAATAATGATCAGCATAACGGGTAAATATGGACATAGGTGTACTACTAAGGCACATCTCTGACTAACCCTTCAGGCAGTACAGGTGTGATGTTATGTTCTCGAAAATATAACAAAATCTTACGTTTCTAAAATAACGAAAACTACACGACGAAAGAGAACAAAATTTGAAACTTTGAAGACATCTTATTGACGCACTGAAGTGTGGCCTTTGTCTGCCGGAACAAAAGTAACTATGTCGGCAACTACAAGAGGTGAAACAAAATGGCGCTTACTCGGAACATTTTGTTGCACAAGATTGATTATTGTTTGGAATTGAATATAGATTCTTTACTACACAGTGGTGAACAAAAGGTTGTTCCATAAGTCAATAACAAACTACTTTTAACTGTCAATTTTATTCTAAATTCAGTAAAAGCTATGATTACGTCCCAGTAGGTACTCGTAAATGACGCGACAATGAATTAAAGGAAAACATGTTCTAGAAGTTAAAATAATAACGAACAAATCTCACATTTTGCATTTAAGAAGATCAAAAAATCTTACAGCCCACTGAAAAATAACCCTTGAGTTTCTGTACAAACGAAGTTTATTTGTAGCAGGATTCGGAACCAACTATATAACATTAACTATACCCACACTGCAGAGGATAGGATTACCTACAGAAAGTCTAGAACTTGAAACTCCAGTTAATGTTCCTGCTCTGCAATTAGACAATTAATAATAGAGATTCATGCCAAGCCAAGCTGTAGCATAATTAATACAAAAACTGCGAATACTGCGATACTCTGTGATTATTGACTTCTAATGAAAGAATTATTACATCGAACAGCCGATCACTTGTAACTACTAGTACCTTTTTCATATTGATTTTTTGTCCCTTAAAGTTTTACTATGAAGATTGTCATCTTTATTACATAGTGTATAACACTCACACACAGCTCCGGATCCCGCTGTTTGTACGCTTAGATTAGGGTTTGGGTCCCGGCACGTCTCGTGTCTCGAAGTCCCGGGACTTTTCGTAATTTTAGTTGTCTCGAGCCCCGGGATTTTCGGGTCGAGACTCGAGACGAGACAAGATTGTCGAAATTGTTAGTTTGGAACTACTGTATAAAGGTTTAAACACAAATAGAAATTAAACCGACATCTGTTGAAAACGAGAGAGTTTTCTCCTTGTCCGGTGGCATTATTACAAAAATCAGAAACAGGTTACCGGACAAAGCTGTTGACACTCTATTAAATCAGAAAAGAAGTATAATTAATGTGTTAGTTGATTATTTAACAGACTAATTTATAGGTCTGTTTAATTATTTATATTTAGATTATTGAATTATGAAACAAATCTGTGATTATGAGAATTAACAATGTTGTGATTATGAGCAATGATTAGATACTAGAATTACTAGATAATAGTAATGTTATTAAGAATTATAGTATGATTGTGAATCTGTGTGTGATTAAAAGAAATAAACAAAGCAATGATTAAGAGTGAAATTGACGTTAAAGTAGTTAAGATTTAATTTTCTGATTAATAAATGTTGATTTTTACAAAAAATTGCCTTTTTTAATACGTTTCCCGAGAAATTATCTCAATTAAAATTTTTCAAAAAAGGCTTACCACTCTTAAAAAAAAAAACAAAAAAAAAAAACTTAAAAGGGACTTTGATTGTTGGCTGTCTCGTGTCCCGGGACTTTGAAATTGTCGGGAATTCCCAAACCCTAGCTTAGATTTTTTAAACTACGCAACGGATTTTAATGTATTTTTCAGCAATAGATAGAGCGATTCAAGAGGAAGGTTTATATATGCATTAAATGCACCCGTGCGAAGCCGGGGCACTCGCTAGTAAGTAATAAAATACATCAAAATTATTGATGACGTAATTAAAAATATATAGTTACTTATTAATATAGTGTGCAACAGCTGTTACCACCATTTAGTATATGATTCTAGAGCACCAGCATAGAACTTTTTCGTCAGTAAGTAATAAAAATAAATACAAATACATATTTTTGACCGCGTATGTTTAAGTACCATGCAATAGGGGCCTGTCTACGGGCGAGCCTATTGCCATCAGCCGGTCATAAACCCGGGGGGGGGGGGGGTATGGTAATTTTTTGCCTATTTACTTAAATAACTTCAAAACTATTTATTTTAAAATAAGTCTATGGAAAGGAGATGGCCAGTTTTGGGCCAAAGTATGTACAGAAACGATATGTATATTAAAAAAGACTAGATTTTTTACTGATTAAAAATAACATGTAACAATAATAACTTTCTACCGGAATGAGCTAAAAATTATAATTTGAAATATGGTGTTAAATTGAATGTAGTTCTAAAACTAGCTCCGTAAACAAGCTGTCAGGTCATTACGAGTTCGTTCTAAAACTAGTAGTTCTAAAGAAGTTACTAAAAAAACGATATCTATTTTGTTTTAGCATTGGTCATGAACATTATAATCATTTATAAAAGAAAAAAGGACATTTGATGAAATTATTGTTGTTTTAGTAATAGTTATTTATTTATTTAACAATAACATCGTTCAAAATCGTGTATCGGTTAACTGTTTCAAAACGAAAAAATATCGATGTTTGTCAAAATGTCAATGTCACGTCACTCCCGTCAAGTCCCGTCATTCGTTTTCGTACTCGTGCGGATGTGTTTATTATTCGATTTCTGCTATTTTTCTGACGACTTTGGATTGATTTTACGGACTTGGACACCGATTGCTTATCGACTGGATAATGGTGAATTGCGTGAGTTGTGGTATCCCTACTGATCGTAGCAACGCTACTGGAAGTGTGCCTTTACATGATGAAGCAGTTCTTTCCATAATAAGGGCAAGGACTGTCGTCAAACAGTGGCAAGGTACCAAAATACCATCACACCTCCAGCACCATTCCTGTATGATATATTAATTGAGTAATGAAAATGAAGATGAATAAAATATTGAAAAAATAACTTGTGTTTATTTTACCTACCTAATTCCTTTTTTGTGCTATGCAATAATATGCTAATAGTAACACAAATATGTTTACCAACAATTAAATCAATGTGTTTATTTGATTATGGTATTTACAATACATTTTGGCGTTTTATAGGTACAATTCTTACCATCTGCCGCATGACCTAACCTAGTGACCCAAAAACTTATTTTCTTCCTAATTCCCATAGAATTTAAAAAAAAATCTTTCTGACATGAATATGTTTGTGTTTTATCTATTAAATAATACATAAATGATTACTGTTCATATTTGGCCCAACGATGTATGGATTTCTGGCGATCTCCTTTGAAACACACAATAAGCTCTTTCATTTGGCAGGTAGCACAATATAGTTAATTATATTATTTACCCCACAAAAGTGGCTCTCATGTTTAAAATTCATTAATTTACGTTACAGACGGACGTCCATCTAGTTGAAATTTGGTACACATATTATGTGTAATTTCAACTCGATCGGTCCAGTAGTTTCGGAGTAAATTGGCTGTGACAGCAGACGGACAGACAGACTGACACGCGAGTGATCCTATAAGGGGTTCTGTCTATGCATGGCATGCCTACGACTGTTTGGAGGCACGCGGAGGCTGAGGGGGCGCGCGGGCTGCGGCATCGGCACTGCGCCTATTGAATTTATTGTAAATTGTAATACACCAGATCTATATTAGTCCACGAGTTTTTTATTTCTTCGCTCCCGAGCAGAGCAGTCGACGTAGTATCGTCAACAGGTTCCGTTTTTCCTTTTGTGGTACGGAACCCTAAAAATTACGTCTTATCTTAAAGTAGCAATCGTTGCAGTAGAAATAGATACATAAGACAGAAGTACTCCCGGGCGAGATCTTCCTCAAGGCGTGTACCTTTCATCAAGGTTCGGGTTTTCCTCAAAACAACCACCATTTTGTTCTTAACCCTAAAAGCGTCCTCTCAAAATAAATGCTCCTAATTATGTTGCGGAAGTATTCGAAAACAATCAATTCTTGTGGTTCCCTTCCGCCTAATAACGGAACTTTTGCTTTGAATTTAATTAAAGTTAGTTGAGGACGCTTTTTTGAACGGCAGCGAATGAATGGATCGAGCTGACTTGAGAGGGAACTTCGACTTCGTTCGGAAAAAGGAAGTTTTATTTTTACTGATTGTGATTGAGTTCTCCGAGAAAGTTTTTGTGGTTGATCAGAAATTAAACCTTTGTATAAAACCTCCTTTCAATGTTGGGACAACCTGTTTTGGTCCTTGTGTTGTGTCTGCTGTTGTATTAAGGTATAGAATGGCGATGGTTGTAAGATTTTTTTCACAAATCATAACATACCATACCTATCACGCCTTCTAATCCCCGAAGGTTAGGCAGATGTGTACCTAACAAATATACCCACATTTCGCTAGTTACGTTTAAATCCCATGTAATAGGGGCGAGCCTATTGCCATCAACCGGGCACGAATCCAGGCTCCGTGGAGCTTGAAATTTCTGATGGAAAAACCCAATAACACTTCGGCCGACCCGGGAATCGAACCCAGGACCTCATACTCATCGGTCGCGTTTGCGACCACTGAAACAACGAACACAACAGTAGTAGTGTAGTTTAATTTATTGAGTTATTAAAAAAATTGTTTATTGGTATGTGTAACATAGTTTTCTACCATTTTTAATTATATTGGTTGTCATTTGTAGTTTAACATATTGACATTTTTATTTAATTTTCTATTTCTTACTATTGGCATTGGGCCTAATTCCGAATGTCTTAATATGAGTATTCAAGTGAATGGAATGCAATTTTTATGTTTCTTTGTTTACTGAATGTTTTATGTTAATTAATTTTGCATGCCGTACGGCAAAATGTATCGGAACTCTCATAAAAATTACCATCATATCTGTATACCTACATTATTGGCAAATAAATGATTTCTATTTCTATTTCTAACAATGCATACAAAAATGTTTTTAAGCAAACAAAACGTCTACAGTATACAGTATACATACATACAGTATACAGTATACATTTACAGTACTAGAGCTCAATTTCTTCATTATTACGCATCACATCTTTCACTGAAGCCAATATGCTACGTAATGTAGGAAATACATTACATTTATAGCCACGACCAAAGCACGATATTGATGCTATTACGGTATGCCGAAATGTATTACACGCCTGTTTAAAGCATCTACATGCTACAAGTACCTAGTAGGTATGTAGTATGTATCTACACATGTACCTACATACATAACATAACGAGTGTGTTCGCCGAAGTTCCGCAAAGCTGTTCGGATTGTGTGCAGTCCAATTGCGGCCGCATTAAGTCTATGGAACCGATTGTTCTCGCACTAAAGTCTGAATATTATGACGTTGCAACTATGGTATATCATTCGATTATTTGTTCTGTATCTGGGTGTAATTTATCTATAATATGTATCTATTTAGAAATATATAAGTACCTATGTTTATCAGTTGTATGGTTGCCATGGTACAGGCTCTGCCTAGTTTGGGATCAGATGGCGGTGTGTTGGTTGTCCCAAGATATTATTATTATTAGATATTATATTCCCTCAATAGTAAGTACGTTACAGCTTCGATTTTAATTTAACCTTTTTTATGTTATCAAATTATTACGTAGGATGTTTTTGTGCAGTATGAGCACAACACTGTTACTGGGTTGGTGAGAATAAAACTCGGGTTTTTTTTTTTTTTTTTTTTTTTTTTTTTGGGAGGGGCATCTCGCAGATCAACCTAGGAGGTTGGCTTCTGCTTAACCGGGCAAGTCCTGTGGATGCCTTGTAGTAAGGCCTCCAGCCAGGGGCAAAAACTTAAAAACTAAGCGACCACGCTAAGGGCACCCCCTGTGGGGTACGAGCCTCGGCTTAGGGCATCGCTGGGAGGGCAGCAAGGGGACGGGCTGGATCTGGTTTAAATTATTTATGGGCTAATTTAAAACTACTGGCTCAGCTCGCGGGCTGGCTCCGGCAAGGGACGGGGGGGGGTCGTTACAAGGACGTCGCGACGGACCTCGGCGGCGAGGTTTGAAAGTTGACCGCGGTTTGTGTGGTCTGTGTTTTCTAAGAGTACTGGTTTCCCTATTACTTTCCTGGAGGAGGGTAATAGGGTCGTCGGGGGTGAGAAGAGCATGCCGAGGACGGCGAACGCTACTGATGTGTGACGGATCGTACCGGGCTGCCGATGCGATCAGAGGGTTTTTGTGCTTGAGAGCACGGTCAAAGAAGCGCTTGGAGAGGCGCTTAATGAATTGGGCTAGAGTAGGCAACCTAAGGTCAAGGTGGAGAGTGTCGTTACGGACGTAAGGGGGGGCACTAGAGATTCTCCGGAGAAACCGGTTTTGGAGGGTCTGCATTGTATGAATGTGACGGGGGTGGGTGTGGGCAAAGATGACGCAGGCGTACGTCATGATGGGGCGAATGACTGCGGTGAAAAGACGCAATTTGCACTTGAGTGACAACTTGCTCTTTTTTGTAATGAGGAAGTAGAGCCTACCTACGGCAAAGGCCGCCCGTGACCGGGCTGCCTTTATGTGCGCCTCAAAGGACAGATGTCGGTCTAGGATGACTCCGAGATACTTGGCTTGCTTCTCCCAAGGGATAGGCTTGCCAAACATGGTGATGGGTTTGGGGGGAGAAACGTATTTCTTCCGGGATTTGTAGTAGAGGACCGCCTGACTTTTGTCAGGGTTGACCTCGATCCTCCACTTGCGAAACCAAGCGCCAAGAACGTTGGCAGCTTGCTGAAGGTTACTGGCGATGGTGTCGGAACCATGGCCGGTGTAATAGATGGCCGTATCGTCGGCAAACAGGGCTATGCGGGACTTTTTCCCTTTAGGGATATCGCTGGTGTACAGCGTAAACATGAGAGGGGACACTACGGAGCCCTGAGGGACTCCTGCGCGGATGGGGTGAGGGGAAGAAAGTGTGTTCCCTATTCGATAGCGAAATGTGCGATTCGACAAAAAGTCTCGCAAGATGAGCACGAGACGGTCCGGCACTCCGAGTTGGTACAGCTTGTATAATAAGCCGTTGTGCCAGACTTTGTCGAAAGCTTTCGCTATGTCGAAGTAAAGTACACCTGTCATCGCACCACGTTGAAAGCCGGCGCTTACATGTTCTACGATGCGGTGAACTTGATGGATGCACGAGTGTTCGGTCCTAAAACCGTACTGCTCGTTGGGAATGAGGCTCTTAGCCTCGGCATAGTCCTTGAGACGCTTATAAATAAGCCTCTCGTAGATTTTGCCGAGTGCGCTAAGGAGACTGATCGGCCGGTAGCTGGAAGGCTCGGCTTTAGGTTTGCCCGGCTTGGGAATACCTATGACGGTGGCCTCTTTCCACACTTGAGGGAAGATGTTATTGCTTAAGGCGCCATTGAAGATGGCTGCCAGCAAGACAATGAGCGGACCGGGGAGTATTTTAAACACCCTATTGGTGAAGCCATCGGCGCCAGGGGCTTTCCTAGGCTGAAGCTTGTCGATAATATCCTTCACTTCCTCAGGGGAAACTGGAGGAAGGGGATCGTCGGGGTCTTCTACAGGGGGAAGAGAGGCTCTTCGTTCCACTTCAGCGTCCACCTCGGCGAGGTGGCGCGCGTCTACTGGTTGAGAGCTGGGGGTGCACTGAGCTTCCAGGCTGTCGGCTAGGCACTCAGCCTTTTCTGAGTCGTCAAAAGCGACGCTCTTGTCAGGACGGGTGAGGGGGGGCATCGAGGCCTCCTCTTTGGCACGCATCTTTCTTTGCAGTTGCCAGAAAGCTAGGTGGGTGGGCTCGAGTTCGCTGAGCGTCTTGTCCCATTGATTCGAACGATGCTCACTAGTACGCTTCTTGACAGCACGCTGCAAGTTGCGCATGTGGGCCTTGTTCGCGTCGCAGGGAAAGCTGCTGTAGGCACGTATGGCCGCGTTCTTCTCGGTTATCAGAGCACGGACGTCATCGGGTAGTATCCAGCGACGATCACTCGTCTCTGGGACTTCCCGTGAACAATCCTTCAGTACGGATTGTACGTGCTCTGTAAACAAGTCGATGGCGGCCGTAGTGTCTGCGACTGAGACAATATGGTCGGGGATACCGTCCAGTAGCGGTGACATGTCAGAGTTCAGCTTGTCGCTTACTTTCTTCCAGTCAGTGATCACTACCGTGGGAGGGGGTAGGCTCGGGTCAGAGATGCCCGAGCGTGGGATGAGGTGCATGAGCACTGGGCGGTGGTCGGAGTCGAGCTCGTGTAGCGTCTCAATCAGATGCAACCTGAGGTTGATATTCTTGAGCAGCGCTATATCGAGCACGTCAGAACGGTCATTGGGACAGTGGGGGTAATGAGTGTGCTCCATTGGAGCGATGGGGTCAAATGGAAGGGCACTGCCTAGGTTGTACAAGACTCGCCCTCTCGGGTTTGTCGTTATACTGTTCCAGGCAGGGTGTTTGGCATTGAGGTCGCCCGCTAAGATAACGGAGTCACTCAGGCCGAATAGTGAAGTGAGATCTTTGACCAACAGGGGGTGGTCTTCAGATGACTGGGCCGGGGGAGAGTAGGCTGAAATGATGTGCACCGGTTGATGACCGGTCATGGCCAGCCGACAGACTGAGACCTCTAGTAGAGATTCCATAGGGGGTGGGTCGATAGGGATACAATGCAGCTCCTTACGAAAGTAAATGAGCGTGCCGCCCTTGTGACAACGCGACCGGTCGTTGCGAACTATGCGATAGTTGGCAATTTTGGGGTCACGGTGACTGGGCTTGAGAAAGGTCTCTTGAACGAGAAAGAGGTCAACTTGATGGTCGCGAAGGAAGTCGGCGATCTCATCTCGTTGACCACTAATGCCATTGGCATTGAAGTAGCCTATTTTCAGGGAACGGGGACGAGTACTCTGTAAGTTTTTACTATTCATAATGAATTTATTCGGATAAGGCGCGGAGGGCGGCATTGATCTTGGGATGCCTTTTGAAGGCTTCCCTGATCAATTTGAAGCTGTTTCCGGCCGCTGTGAGTTCGGCCGCTAAGCGGTCGGCCTCAGCCGACACGAAGATCTGGTATCGGGCTATGGTATCAAAGGAAGATTCTTCCTCTTCTACCGTGACAACCTCGGGGACGGGTGGCCTAGGCCGGGGGGCTAGGGGAGCGGCTGCGGGAGTAGCCGCTGGCTGAGGGCATGGGACAGGAATGTCCATTAACCCTGGCATGGGGGCGGCCTTGGCGAGGGCCGGGAAGGCGCGCTGGTGGTTTAGCGCGTTCCAGGGGCTAGGCCTCTGGGGGCTGAGACGCTCGGGAAGTTGAGCGGAGAGGGGTTTAACCGAGGGACTTTCCCTCTGCTGGCGAGCGCTACTGCGCTTCGCCAGCTTGGCCTCTTTGGTCTTGGGGGCTTTGGGGCAACCCCTGTAATTGGCCGGATGGCCAGACTGGCCGCAGAGCACACAGCTCGGCGGCTCCGTGCACAACGTCCTGTCCTTAGGACGTGAGCACTCGGCCGTCGAGTGCTTCTCCAAGCATTTAACGCACCTGGCCGGTGCGAAACAATGCTTTTGTGAGTGCCCATACAATTGGCAGTTTTGGCACTGCCCTATTGTGTGGGGCTTGTAGGGCTTCTCAATCGAGATGCCCGAGAGAGAGCACAAGGTTTTCACCTTGAAGATTGGGTGGTGGCCCTCGACGGGGTCACAGACGACGAGTACCATATCGTACTCGTCGCCACCACGCGCTTTGTGGAGGCGGTGGACTGCCGAGACGGGGACGGACTGGGCAGTGAGGTCATCTAGGATCTCCTGGGACTGGATCTCCTTGGGAACGCGGCGGATGATCACCCTTGTGGGCTTTTCCTCCGGGAGAGAGTAAGTATGGCAGGCGATCTGCCTACCACGAAGAAGGTGGATAAGTTCCCTATAGTCCGAAGACTTAGGGAGTGATATTTTAATGCCCTGGAGGGTCGCCCGGGCACTAGTATAATTTATTCTGCGCTCGGCGCAGAGCTTGGACACTTCGGTCCATTTGGCCTTATCTTGTAGGAAGACAGGCGGGGGAGGTTTGGTCTTCTTGGCAGAAGACGGGGGGGCGGTAGCCCTGGGGCTTGCGGGACGGCTGGCTGGAGCCGAGCCCGAGGCTGTCATTGAGACCGGGGAGACGGGGCGGGGGGAAGCCTGAGTGGCTACAGGGGAGGCGGGGCGAGGGGAAGCGGCGGCGGGGACTGCCTTCTTGGCCTTGTTGGCCTTCGAAGACTTACCTTTCTTCCGCTTTCCCTTTCCCACAAGGGTGTATTCCTCCGACTCCGAGGAGTCAGAGGAAGCCTCCGATGACGAATCGGAGGTCTCTTGAGATTGAACTACAACATCCATGGCCTCAGGAGTTGCCTCCTGGGGCGATGGAATGTTAGACGCGGGGGGAAGGCTGGGAGTAGCCGTTGCGGGGGGCTTGGACATGAACACCGCGATGTCCGCGGCGTATTTCTCACGTATGTGAGGGTGATCATCTTGCAGGAGTTTCCTGAGGAACTCTGCAAGATGGGACTCTAGTTCCTCCTTACGGGAGGACGACATCCTCTTAGAGGAGAGGGAACGGGGGGGCCAGAAGGGCCGTTTCCTAACACCTAACTCCCCGGGTGGGAACGCCCGGGGATGTGTACCCTCCCTGTTGGGTGCAACAGGGAGGTGAGTACCTAAGGGTGAGCCCTAAGCTTGTAAACCTGTCGCCAGTCTTAATGTGCGACAGGGCCCTATGCCCCAAGGGGCCTCTAGTGCGAAGGGTGTAGACACACCCAACCGACACTACGTGTGGCTGTGAACGAAATCAGAGTCTAGGTTTGACTAGGAGATCCCCCAAGGCCAAGATCCTAGCTCCCGACGCCAATGGGATGCCTCGCCCTGAAGGGGTCTGGCGGGTTGGATTGGGTCACCACCCTCTTGGTATCGTTATCACCGTTAGGTTTCCCACCAAGAACCACGAAACTGTGGCTTTCACTCGGAAGGAGCCAAACACGATGCGCGACGCGGAAGTAGCAAGGCGGGAACCAGCTATACAGACTGAGTTTGACCGCTCTGCTACGACTTGACACTATGCACTATGCACTACTTGCACCCACGGGAGGGGCGGGGCCAGACGGACGGCGGCGAGCACTGAGCGCTACGGGGAGCGCAAAGTGGAGGGGCGCGAGGCGCGGAGCTTGCGGACAGTAACGGAGCGCACGTGTGCACTCTGCGGCTGCCGAGAGCGGAATGATATAAAACTCGGGAACTGCTTCTTTCTTCTTATTTATTTTTCTTGCTTCTTAGGAGAGTATTCGTGAAGGTGGCCTGCCGTTGACTGTGTCGAATGCAAAAAAAGGCCCCTTTTTTATACAGATTTCGTTAAGCGATTAACCAATCAGAACAGTGCAAAAAGGCGGGAAAACATTGCGCAATTACCTTAAGTACTACAAAACTTTACCTTAAAGTGAACCGCGAGACAATTTTTGCGTTTTTCGCTAACTTTTTCTATATAAACCTATGTAAAACTATGTGTTATTAGCTTCTATGTAACAAGAACTATCAGACAAAAATATAAAATCAACAAAAACATAACATAATAAACTTATTTACTACTAACAATAAATCTGCTATGTGAACAAAACAAACGTTAAGAAACTATCTATTTAGAGACTTACTATATCAAATTCACTGTACAACATGCTTATATACTGTCCTGGCAGTGTCTATATGTCACTTAAATCACTATATACTGTCTTATCAGCGCGTACGTAACACTAAATCACTATGTACTGTCCTATCAGCGCGTACGTAACATTAAATCACTATGTACTGTCCTATCAGCGCGCACTATGCACTTAATCACTATGTACACTATTTTCACTGTCCCGCACATCACTCCCGCCGTGCGACCGCGTCGCATCAGCTGTCGGTGCGGGCTCGACGTCCGTAGACAGGGGCAGGATCACCAGCTTCCTCACGGGGCGGCGCAGGACGCCTCCCTTTGTCCGCACGTCCACCGTGCGAACGATGTTGTCGGGGCCTGGATACGTAGCGATGACTCTTCCTCGGATCCACACGTTGCGTGGCAGGTTCGGGTCGACGATCTGTACGAGGTCGTTGACCTGTACTGCTTGACCTTGTCCGTGGGGCTCCCGCCGGTGTTGGAGCTCAGGGAGATACTCCTTCACCCAGCGTAGCCAGAAGACATCTGCTAGTCTCTGCGCTGCTCGCCAGCTGGACCGTGAGATGGCGTCTTGCTCGGTGAATGTGCCTAACTGTGGCACTCGTCCCGGTCCTCCCAACAAGAAGTGGTTAGGAGTCAGGGCTTCTGGATCTTCCTGGCTGACTGAGACATGAGTCAGCGGACGACTGTTGACGGTGTACTCTACCTCTGTAAGTAGAGTCGTGAGGACTTCCTCTGTGGGGTGACGTTCGTGTAACGTCGCTGTTAGCGCTGTTTTTACTGAGCGAACCATTCGCTCCCAGGCCCCGCCCATAAATGGGGCTCCAGGTGGGATGTAGCGCCACGAAATGGTCCTCTTCGTCGCCTCTTCCTTGGTCGCTGCGTCGATCGCTTGTCTTAGTTCCTTGTCGGCGGCTTTTAGGTTGGTGCCGTTGTCCGACCAGATTTCAGTCGGGCAGCCGCGTCGTGCGATCAGTCTGCGTACCGCCATCACCGCGGAGTCGGCGCTTAGTGAGCCGGCAACTTCAAGGTGTATAGCTCTTGTGGTAAGACATGTGAAGATGGCCACATATCTCTTCTGTCGCGTTCGTCCGACGGTCACTGAGAGAGGTCCGAAGTAGTCGACGCCGGTGAAGGTAAAGGGTCGTTTGTGATGAGCTAGGCGACACGCTGGTAGGTTTCCGGTTCTCGGGTACGGTGGTACTTGAGTCTTCATTCTGCAGAACAGGCATCGTCGTAGTAGTGTGCGTGTGATTGGGCGTAATCTCAGTACCCAATATTGCTGCCTACACTCGTTCACTGTGGCTTCTACGCCGGAGTGATGGAGTTGTCGATGTATACTTTGCACCCAGAGTTTGACTGTAGGGTGGTCACCGTCGATCACCAGCGGGCTCTTGACTTCTTCCTTCACGTCTTTGACTGCTTGAATACGACTTCTTAGTCGTAACGTGCCGTTTATGGACTCGACACTGAGTTGGTGAAGGCGACTTTCTTTTGAGATAGGCCTCCCGCTGTTCAGTCTGTCTATCTCTTCTGCGAAGGACTCTTCTTGAGACGACCGCATCAGAAGTTCTTCTGCTGACTTGAGCAACTCTGCTGTGACTGGTAATAACTTCTCTTCTCGTAACGGTTTCTTTGTCGTTGTCGGTGCCTGTTTCTTCGCTGCAGTGTTGTTTTTCTTCCACGCAGGATCAGCCTCTTTATTCTTCTTCGTTCTTCTGTAGTTGACTCTTTGTTTGGTGGCTCTGCAGAGTTGGATAAATTGCAGAACGCGCGCTGTTGAGTACCGGAGTCTGTCCCAGTTGGAGAATTTTGTTGGATCAGGCAGACCCTCTGCAAGCTTCAGTCTTCTCTTGACGTTTACGTGATGAGTCTTCTCCTCCTCAGAAGGTTCTTCTGTTGGTGTTCTCGTGGTTTCTATTGGCCATGAGTGTTCCGCCAAGTACAGGAAGTCAGGGCCTTTGAACCACCGATGATTCTTGTCGAAAGTTGCTGGCACGTCTCGGGTGGCGTCGTCCGCCACGTTCATTTTTGTTGGTACCCAGCGCCAGTCATTGACCTTAGAGCTTTCCTCTATAGCTGCCAGACGATGAGCTACGTATGGTTTGTACGATCTCGAGCCCGTCCTTATCCAGGTGAGGACCGTCTTGCTGTCTGTCCAGAACACCTTGCGATCGGGCTTCCTCTCGTGCTCTTCGACCACTGTCTCTGCCAGTCTGGTGCCCATGACCGCTGCCTGCAGCTCCAGTCTGGGAATCGATGTCAGCTTCAATGGCGCCACTTTTGCTTTGGCTATGATGAGGGACAGAGCGACCTCGCCGTCGGCTGCCACCGATCTCCAGAAGAGAACCGCAGAGTAGGCAGACTCGCTGGCGTCGCTGAAGACGTGGAGTTCCAGGGAGGTGGCATCGCTGTAGTGTAAGTATTGCCTCGGGATCGCCACCTTGTGAAGGCTCTTTAGGTGCGCCATCCATGTTTCCCACTGCTCCGCCAGGTCTTCGTCGATCTTGTCATCCCATGCTGTTCCTCTGCGCCAGACTTCTTGGAGGAGTTGTTTCGCTCTGATCGTGATAGGCGAGGCGAGTCCGAGCGGGTCGAAGAGTGACATTACTATTCTTAAGGCTTCTCTCTTCGTCGGCTGCTTACCCTCTTTTAGTGTTGAAGGTATTCTAGTTAAGTTGAGGTTGAAGGTAAGCTCGTCTGAGTTGATCTTCCATATGACACCCAGGACTCTTTCTGTTTGTTCTTCTGTTTTATAGAGTTCTATGTCTTCCGACTGAGTGGCTTCCCCGAGCGCCTCTAGGAGTGACATCGAGTTCGATTTCCATTGCTTTAACTCGAAGCTGGCTTTCATGTGTACTTCCCGTACACTCTTAGTGATACGCTCGGCGTCTTCCAGGCTTCTGAAGCTGTCTAAGTAGTCGTCGACGTAATGTTTCTGTGTGATGGCTGCGGCGGCTTCTGGGTGAGTTTCTTCGTGCTGTTTGGCGTTCAGGTTCTTGACGTAGATTGCTGTCGATGGTGAACTCGATGCTCCGAAGATTAATGATGTCATCCTGTATTCTTCTGGAGGTTGGTCGTCTCGTCGATTTCCGCGCCACAAGTACCGCAGTGCATCTCTGTCTTCTGTTCGTAGCTTGACCTGCATGAACATCTCCTTGATGTCCGCTGTGACGGCGACTGCGTGTTGTCGGAACCTCATGACGACGCCTGGTAGAGACTGTAGTAGGTCGGGACCTTTGAGCAGCATGTCGTTGAGAGCCACCCCTTTGGTCTTGGCGGCCGCGTCGTGTACCACTCGAAGCTTGTCTGGCTTCATTGGGTTGATAACTGCGAAGTGAGGCAGATACCAAGTCTTGTCTGTTGTCTTCTGCTGTGGAGCGGGTTCGGCGTACCCTTTAGAGATGAGAGCGTCCATCTGTTCGACGTACTTCTTCTTGAGTGTAGGTTCACGATCGATCTTCTTTTCTATGTTGAAGAGCCTCTTCAGTGAGTTTTCGTAGTTGTTCGGGAACTTGACCTCTTCTTTACGCCAGAGAAGGCCGGTCTGGAATCTTCCATCTTCCATTCTTGTTGTGGTCTTCTCTAGGGTGCGTAGCGCTCGTTCCTCTGGATCAGTCTTCGGTCTTTTGGGATTCAGGCATAGAGCATCCATCTCGAAGTATTGTTTCACGAGGTTTTCTATGTTCTCTTCTGCATCTTCTGTTATGTGTGATACGAAGTCAATCTTCTGTCCGAAGGTTCGGGTCTGGCTGCCATGGAGTACCCAACCTAGTGGCGTGAGGGATGCCACTGGATGGTTCTTGTCTCCACTTCTGGTTTCCGTAGTCAGCAGAAGATGCCAGTTGTCTTGACCGATGAGCACTCGTGGTTTCGCATTCGCGTACGTAAGGTGTCCCCTGATGTCAGTTAAGTGTTGACACCCTTCCACTAGTTCTTGTGGAACTCGTTGAGACGAAACTTGCAGGTTCTTCACTGTGCGTGCTTGTATCTGTTCTTCACGATCGTTGAGCCCCTTTAATTTGATGGTGACTCTTCTTGAGGCTGATTCTGATGTCTTCATATCATTGATGGTTTCTATTTTCAGCGGATCGACAGGTCCCGTTGCTCCGATGCTTGTTACTACACTGTCGTCGACGAGCGTGACTGTTGACCCGTCGTCCATTAACGCGAAGGTGTCGACGGCTCCTTTCGGTCCCTTTACTTGAACCGGTAGAATTTTCAAGTAGGACTGCTTCTTGACGGTCCAAGTCGAGTTGATTACTTCTGTTTCTTTATCTTCTGTCTTCTCTGTCTTCTTTTCGTAGTGCAGCATCTTGTTATGAGAGTACTTGCAGTTGTTGACACCACATGGCCTTGGTTTGCAGTGGTGTGTCTTGTTCCTATAACGAAGACATCTGAAGCAGAGGCGTTTGGACTTGGCCATGTCCCATCTTGCGTTCGCGTCCATCTTCTCAAACTTTTCACATTCTGTTGCGTTGGTGTGACTTGTGTTTTCACATATGATGCACTTCGATGTCTGTGTCTTCTCAATTACGTTGTTGACCCTCTGCGTCCTTCTTTGTGGTGCGGTTGGCGTAGGTGCTGCCACCTGTTCAGGCAGTGCGTAAGGACCGCACAACTCTGCTTCCCTTCTGAAGAATTTTTCTATCTTGATGAGGCAAGGGTCTTCACGTGGCTGTGTGGCTGAGAAGTCGTAGTATCTGTATCGTAGAGTAGGCGTCAGCTTGTCCACCAATGTCTTCGCGAGTTCAGGGTTGTACATGTAGTTGAAACAACCCAAGGTTTTCAACGTCGCCACTACGTTGGATATTTTCGTGGCGAATATGCAGATGTCCCTCGGTGACTCAGTAAGGCGGGGTAAACCTCGAAGTGTTTCCATCTCCAGCATGGCTATTGACTCTGGTCTTCCGAATCTTGACTCCAAAGTCTTCATTACTTCAGCTGGATGCGCGTTGGTTATGAGTAAGCCTTCAACCGCTTCTTTGGCCTTCCCCTTCAGGTTTCTTCTAAGTCGATTCGTGTTTTCAACCGGACTGAACATTGCTTCTGTTTCACTGTAGGCGGCGCGAAAGGGTAGCCATTCTTGATGCGACCCACTAAAAAATGGTAACTCGATGAACTTGGGTCGTTGGGCGGCGCCGACTGCTCGGGTGATGGCTTCGGCTAGGAGGGCTAAGTCAGTTTGCCCTCCCGCCGATGACTGACGTATTTCTTCATGCTTCGCTGGCCTTGGTTCTTCTATGTGGAGTCCGACTGTTGGTTCTTCTGGGGGGTGGTGAGGTTCGTTGGTGATCGCTAACACCGGACGAGTCACTTGATGTTCCAACCAGTTGTCCACTCTTGCGTTAACTTCAGATTTTGAATAGAGAGAGACGTCATCTTCTTCTTCTTCTGAGTCTTCCTTTTCCAAGGCGGCTAGTCGCGCTGCTGCTAGTTCCACTTGCAGGCGTAGTAAATCTTCTTTCGCTTTTGCGAGCTTGATTTCTTTTGTTCTGCTGTGTGTTGATCCTCCCCCCACCCCTTTCTTGTTAGGGTGGCGGAGATCCTGTGTTCCCGTCGTCTTCGGTGGAACGGCATTGTTCCTTGTAGCTTGCCTTACTGTGGAAGCTTCTGTTTCTTGACGAGTTTCTTTGTTGACAGTCGCGGGCGGCTTCATCAGCTGTTTCGCTCTCGCACCTGCCGTTAGTGTCGTCGTAGCCGAGGGGGTTACGGACGGAGCGGCGGCGGTAGCAGGGTGCGAGGCGGAGGTGGCGGTTGCGGCCGAAGCAGAGGTTGCGGCAGTCGAGGTGGTTGCGTCGGTGGCGGAGGTCACGGTGGTTGGATCAGTTGCCGCGGAGGTGTCTGTTTGTTCTGATGTCTCCGTGGCGGTCGTCCCTGTTGCTGTAGATTCTTCCGTGCTGGCTTCCGCGCTGGTACCGGTCGCCGAGTTAGTAGTCTCGGACGACGACGGCTTCTGTTCCACCGGTGGCTTGCGTCCTCTTCCCTCGGAGCGTGTGACGGGCATTCTGTCAGCTGATGATATGCAGTAATCTTCCCTAACTAAATCTTCGAAATCTTCACGTAGATAGATCTTCCCTAGCTAATATCTTCGAAATCTTCACGTAGATAGATCTTCCCTAGCTAAAATCTTCGAAATCTTCACGTAGGTAAATCTTCCCTAGCTAAAATCTTCAAAATCTTCACGTAGATAAATCTTCCCTAGCTAAAATCTTCGAAATCTTCACGTAGGTAAATCTTCCCTAGCTAAAATCTTCGAAATCTTCACGTAGGTAAATCTTCCCTAGCTAAAATCTTCAAAATCTTCACGTGGAGAAATCTTCCCTAGCTCTTCAAGTCTTCCCGTAGATCTTCCCACAAATCCGGCGCTCGAAGGACCATTAATTGTGCAATATGAGCACAACACTGTTACTGGGTTGGTGAGAATAAAACTCGGGAACTGCTTCTTTCTTCTTATTTATTTTTCTTGCTTCTTAGGAGAGTATTCTTGAAGGTGGCCTGCCGTTGACTGTGTCGAATGCATGCATGTTGGAAGTCGCTGCGCCCCCGCAAGGGGGCGCGGCAGACGGTCACGGGGCTTCGCCCCCTGGCCGTGGAGGCTTTACCTTGGCCCGTCAACACGGGCCCGTCCTAGGATGGCCTTTTAGGCGCAGCCTGAAGCGCGCGATAAACATCGCGCGCCTATGTGTGTAGTTTGTGTCGAATGCAAAAAAAGGCCCCTTTTTTATACAGATTTCGTTAAGCGATTAACCAATCAGAACAGTGCAAAAAGGCGGGAAAACATTGCGCAATTACCTTAAGTACTACAAAACTTTACCTTAAAGTGAACCGCGAGACAATTTTTGCGTTTTTCGCTAACTTTTTCTATATAAACCTATGTAAAACTATGTGTTATTAGCTTCTATGTAACAAGAACTATCAGACAAAAATATAAAATCAACAAAAACATAACATAATAAACTTATTTACTACTAACAATAAATCTGCTATGTGAACAAAACAAACGTTAAGAAACTATCTATTTAGAGACTTACTATATCAAATTCACTGTACAACATGCTTATATACTGTCCTGGCAGTGTCTATATGTCACTTAAATCACTATATACTGTCTTATCAGCGCGTACGTAACACTAAATCACTATGTACTGTCCTATCAGCGCGTACGTAACATTAAATCACTATGTACTGTCCTATCAGCGCGCACTATGCACTTAATCACTATGTACACTATTTTCACTGTCCCGCACAGTTTTTACCATTACCAGAATTTTTCGTGTTGTTTCGTCTATAGTTAACGGTTCCCAAATGATGGATGGGACTCCTCAAGCGAAAAACATGTGCCCACATTTCCTTTTCTCCTTGTCAATCCTAGCGTCGCACCGTGTTGGCAGGAGCAACCATTGAAATGACCTGGAGTGAAATGAAGCGTAAAGCTCAAAACTGTTCGCGATGAAGGACTTCTTTGGACACCTTCTGTCCTCCCAAGAGGATAAGGGATTTTAAGTCAGATAAGTCAAAGTTGCATATAGTTGAAGTACATCATCATCAGCCTATAGCAGTCCAATGTTGGTGATAGGCCTTTTTAGTGTCAATTTACTGTATCCTCGGTTACGCTCATTAGCTGCCAGCCTCCCTGCGAAGCTACGTGTGTCGATTCATAATTCTCCTGCCCTTTATTCGGGGAGAATGATGAATCAACAGTGATCACTCAAACGATAAGTCGATTCTTCGCAAGAAATACATAGTTCTTAAGTTATGATAGTTCCACTTCATTTTGTTGATGGCCTAACAAATTTTAAAAGGAGTTATCTGTCGACTATATAGACGTTTTGAAACCGCAAGTTCCCTCCGACACTGTTTGCTCACAACTCTCAAGTTTAGACATCGTGCTAATGGTCCAACGATCGTGGAATTGTAGGAAACTCCAAGGAAACTGTATTTAAAGTGCAAAAGACTTTTTGAACAGTCATTCTTGTAGATCTAGAGGAAGATTGATGAAACTGCTTCGTTGCTCTATTTTTGCTCAAAAGTATGGGTTTTTTTCAATTTTTAGAACGTCCTTTGGATTTTCCTGTAAGAAATTCAACTCGGGTTGACGTCATCACGTCAACGCTGGTCGCTGAAAACCTGTGCTGTTTCTTCGTTTCGCATGGTGACACTGCATTATGATGATTGATGGCCGTTTTGCATGAATGTGGTGCATATTTACCGTTAACTTTTCATTTTGTGTGTTTTATTTTCTTATGATCCACATGTTGTATTGCAAATAAATGTTTTTTCTTTCTCTTTATTCAAACAAAGTCGACCACCTGTCTATTATGTAAGGATTGTCCTGTTACTCAGTTCGACTATTTGACTTCTAGCAGTCTTAAACTTACAAAGCAAGCACTTGTGGTGAGCTACAAATGCTCAAAGATTGTAAGTAAAAAAAAGTAGCCTTTAATGGCGTAATCAGAGAAAAAGGACCTCTATCCCCCCGACCCTTCGAAAGACTGTCTGTTACCATTTATTTACGCTTTACAGAGATCAATCTTTCGTAACATCGTTTTATGTTATTATTCCGCTCACCAAGTAAAATGAACAGAGTGAAAATAAATGGGATAAGTCTACCCGTTCGGACGTAGTACAAGTCAGCTTGATGTGGTGACGTTAAAACTCTGCTAACTGTGAGGAACGTCTTTATCATAGAATAAGAAATGTGTACAGAAGCGAATGTACATACATTTAAAAAATAGTGTCAACGAGCCTCAGAGAGGAGCAGACTTCTGAATATAAAACTAAACTAAAAAATCAAATCTATAAACATAACAGTCAAAACAAAAGCTGTTGATTTCTGAGGAATTGCACAAAACTTAAAATGGAGGTGGGCCGGACATATTGCAAGATTAAACAAGGTTTCAACATAGCAGTAATCGACATCATCATCAGCCAACCTGCGGAGTTCGTAGCTCCACTCCTGAGGGTGTACGTAAGTCGCCCACACGGCGTCGGTATGCGGAGCCCTTAAACTAGCCGTGAGTAGAATTTTCCTTAGGTCCTGAAACTAAGCGTTTAGACCGGTAGATTCCGGGATTTCGCTTCTCCACTTTATTCTACGCTCTTACACAAGCGTTAGGGTACGTAGCGTAAAAATTGCTTTAAGCTGGACCAAGTTCATATTATGTAATCACACTTAGTGTGGAGTTCATACAGTTCCATTACTTTAAGAAGTGTTATTAGAATGTGCACTTTGTTACGCTGGGAAAAGGGAACATAGTCAACATTTTATGGTTTGAAATCATTTGGTCAGTTTGTGGTAACTTGATATTCGAGGGGTAGGTACAGACACCGTCAAATTTCTTTAATAGATTTTCAACTTTATCGCTAAAGCATTAGATTCAAGGTGGATTGGAAAAAAATTACAGTTTCGGGTAGCTTGATGTGCTGGTATCTGTACTACCGCATACCGGTCCAAATCCTGACTCGATACCTTGGCAAGTTAGGATCACTTCTTTAAGAGCCGCAAGTACCTACTTACTTGGGCTACGGGACTGTTCGAAAGAGATACCGCGGCCCTGGAACATAAAGGGCAAAAGAAGGAACATGGATGGTTTTTAGTCAGTAAAAGTCTGACACTCCCTTCCGCTCCGCCCAGAGCTGGAGGAGTCATTTGATGATTTCCCATCCAAAAAAAAAAAAAGTACCTACTTATTAAGTCGTAGTACTATTCAAAACATAACACATAGATCTTTGGCTACACACTGAAAATAGCATTCAGTCGTTTATAAAAACGCAAGCTAAGAAAACTGCTATCTACATCCCACAGCAACATTACGTAAAATACCTCCTCACTATAATGTCTGTATTATAGACGCAAGTACCAACAGCCAACAGTCCTACCTAAATATATTTACTGAAATAAAGCACTTATGTAAATCAAGGAAGATAGGACTTGTGTGCCAGATGTATAACCACTAAAACTATATTTACTTTTTATACGAAAACAGACAAAAAATGTAGATTGTATATTGTAAAACAGTTGCGTTTCAATTTTAGTGTACAATAAAGTATTTTCTATATTACGAGTATGCTGTGTAAATGTCTAGTCGTACATTTGACTACATACAAGGCGGTTGACTGCGTCGTTGGTTGGATTCGATTCCCAGGTCATCCCAAAGTGATATTGGGTTTTTCCGTCAGAATTTTTTCGTTTGCATCCATGGAGTTTGAAATTGTGTCCAATTATAGGCAAATAGGCTCGCCTTCCGTCACATGGGACTTAAACATAACTGGAGAAATGTGGTACTGTAGGTACACCTCTGCTTGTATTGTATTGTATTGTATAACGGGCTGGTGTCCGCGACTCCACGTCCAATGCGCGTATTTTGCGTGCGGTATACCTCTGCTTAATCTTGCGTGGATTACAATCCTGATATTATTATGTTATGTGTTTGTTATGATAGTAACAGCCTGTTAGTATTATAGTAAGAGAAAAATATCTTTACGTCGAAAAAAGACAGCATTTTAAGCCATTCCATTGTCATTTGTAGACCTTTTGAATCGTTGCCAAAATATCTGTCCGAAACTAAGTTCCCATCATATTACCAAAGTACTGCGTTGTGGAAGTCATCGGCATTTACCATTGGCAGTCGCTCCGTGTTATATACTGGTACTAGCTTTTGCCCGTGGCTTCGTTCGTGTTAATTTAGAATTTTACAATTAAACTCTTAACACGTTTTAAAGTTCCAAAGTTTTTATTAACGTGATTCGAAAAATACGTGACGCCATCTATTATCATAAGAACGTTATTGTTGTTTTCCTCGGTAACAGTTTTTTTTCTGTGAAAAGGTAACAAACAAACTTACTTTCGCATTTATAATATTAGTTAGGATTGTAGTACTGCATGGGTGCCCCAGCATAGTTGAGAAAGGCTAGGCTGATGATCACCTGGCCTAAGGAGGCATACTTAAAAAATCATTATATGACGTATAAGATGTATTATCCAAATAGAATCAGATATCCAACCAAATTATGTTAATCCTTTTATTCTAATGTCCCCTCTTTCCATATAACAGGACGTCCCATCTCAACCCCATATCTGACGTCTTTCATCAAACCTTTTGAACTTCGCGAGTTCCTTATGGGGCGAAATTGGGACGTAGGGATGCGATTTCAACCCGTATTGTAGTCTTACCAAGAACCGGACTTTGATAAAAAATGTTGGGCAGTCTTCCGTATTTTGCCAAGGGATTTTTGAAAAAGGTCCCTTATCGCGATTGCCTTTTTTCAAAGGGGTATGTGACTATGTTATGTGATCATAAATAAAGAAAAACAAATCTGGGGCGTGCCCGCACAAGCCACATGGAAATTATTAAGTATTTTTACCGACCATCCAATATGTAAGCACAAACAAAAATAATAATTGCTTTTTTGTAACTAGAATACCAAAAAAAGTTGTTTACATATTTCCATGCAGGGATTGGTTATATCTAGATTTAAATAAATGCAAAAAGAGATGCATCGGCCGGGAATCGAACCCGGGCCGCCCGCGTGGCAGGCGAGCATTCTACCACTGAACCACCGATGCTCATACCTAGAGCACAAATATAGCTGTTCGTACTTGTGCTAAAGTAGGATGAAGATTCACAGATTGAGCAAAAACACACCTTTCACCACGATCCACATGATTGCGCCATTACATATGCAGCCGTAGATACTTATGTATTGAGAAATTCTGCATACACCTCATTTCGTACACGAGAGTAAACGACAGAGGAGGGGAGGAGCAAATTAGACAGACGGACATAAACACTCGCCTTTTAGCATTGGGTTAAGCAGAACATATACAACGCCACATAAAAGATCCTTACATACTACTTTGGTTCGACCACGTTTATCTACATCTAGTCCTACGTATACACACTACGAAAAAAATTAAACTTAATGCAACATCACACCTGTTATTCTCAAAGGGTTAGGCAGAGGTGTACTATTGTACACCTACATTTGGTAATGTTCAAGTCCCGTGTTATAGGAGGCGAGCACGTGTAAATGGCCTGATGACAGTAATTACAATGCACATATACTCGTACCTATGACTTTATTTGCTGACGATAGTAGGTAGGTACTATATTGTTTACGGTAGTGACAGAACTGATTTGAAACTTGACTTAATTAAATAGCACCCTAACAACAATAATTATAAAATGGCTTGATGAAAATTCTTCCACTCTCTCTTTAATAATCACAACTCGACAAGCAGAGAAATTGCGTTTAAAGCGCAAAAGAGATGTATATATACGAGCTATGTTGAACTTAAAATCGACAGAAGCTGCAAACCGGTATTTACAATACACAAATTATTAACTTTATCGTCTCTGTACATTTTTGAAATTGTGGCATTTGTTAGGGCAAATCAATTTCTATTTCCACGACTAGCTGACACCTTCCCCCGTAACAGACGTGACAATAGCCAACTGTGTTTGCATACCTCAAAGACTGCATTAATGGGAGAAAGCGTTTTCTTTTTGGCTCCGAAAATTTATAATAAAATACTGCAGTTTTTATAGCATTTCCGGAAAATCTGTTTAAAATATATCGAGATTTTTTACAAGTATTATTTTATAATAGAAATGATTTTTTGAATGACATTATTTGACATTTTTATTTTTTATTTTATTAATGCTTAATTTTTGTGACATTTGATAATTAATTTATTTTACTGAATTCTACATGTTATTAATTTTATTACTGAATATTATGCACACTTGGACTGAATAATAATTATTTTTTGGGACTAATTATGATTATTTGACTGACGTATAAATTTTCCGAATATTATGTACACTTGGATTGATGTGCCACTAGTAATTTAGTTTTTATTTTTGTAGTTAGATTTTTTGTAAATTTTATAAATTTGTATCTGTTGTTTTGTATTTGTACCTTTTTACAGATCTATGAGCGATATAAAAAATACCATAAAAAACTACACTAAGTAATTATTATCGATAAGTAAATGTTATTATTCTATAAGAGAATTTCTAGATGACAATACATTGACGCAAATCCATGGAATTAATAATTTGTAATTTAACATAAGTTTACTAATTTTATCATAATGTAGTGCATGACAGTTCGATGCATTTTAACTACATATTTACCGAAATTGTGACATTAATTTTGTATGCGTCAATAGCGGGAAATAGCTGCCTACTTGTATTTAACACAACATCTTATTAACGGCCTATGATCCACAATAAATTATTTGAATTTCATATTGCCATCAAACGGGCACGGATCTAGACTCCGTGGCTACTATTATTGGTAAGTACAAGTTGGTAATAGGCGTCTCCGTTGAAACCAGAAAACACCAAGGGCAGGCCCTATCACCTGTTAACTGTGTTACCCCTGAAGTAAGATATCAAATGTTTTTAAACTGAAATAAAGATATCTTTCAAAGTACGTACAGAAGATAACGAAATCAAAATATAATTTTCCCGTTCCTTTGTATTTTAATTAAACATTCTGCAACAGATTGTGTGATATTAAAAATTTTCATTGTACCTACAAAATGATAAACTTTTTTAATAATGCTTCCTATGAATATAATGAAAATGTAAACTAAGTCAAAACATGTTTTTGTTTTTATTAAATACTAGCTTTTCCCGCGACCACGACTATGTTGGATTTTAGAATTATCCTATTTATCGGGATAAAAATATCCTATGTGTTAAACCTGGTGGCCTATCATGATTCAATCCTATTTCAATATGGGGAAGACAAGGAACTAAACGTGCTGTCTTTCTCTTTCCCACACTGATCATCATCAGCTGCCTAGTTTTTTCCAAACTATGTTGGGGCGGCTTCCAGTCTTACCGGATGCAGTTGAATACCAGTACCTATCTTACATGGAGCGACTGCCATCTGAGCTCCACAACCCACACTGATATGACATAAAAAAAATCAGGTTACAAAATATCAGTATAATTTCATCCAAAGTCATTCAGCCATTTTGCTCGATTGAGTAAAAATCATGTTGTTTTCGCCTTGTTGTGTTCTCTTTTAAGACACAACAAAATAATAAACAAACAACGTAGTCGACTCTTCATAGCCATGTTTACACAATCATGCCGTAATGTAAAACACTCGAAATAAATTAATTGATATTTACGAAGTTTACCTAATATCACGCCTGATTCCTGAAGAAAATAGGCAGAGGAGTATTCCGCTAGTTCTGTTGAAATCCAGTGGTATAGGGAAGAGTCCATAGCACTCAACCAGATACAATCTCAGATCCTGAACTATTACTGAAAAGTTATAGTTACTTTTCCTAAAAAACCGGCCAAGTGCGAGTCGGACTCGCGCGTGAAGGGTTCCGTACCATAGTAGTAATCGCCCCCTTTAATTTTTATTTTTATTATTTGTTGTTATAGCGGCAACAGAGATACGCATTCTGTGAAAATTTCAACTGTTTACCTAGTACGGATCATGAGATACAGCCCGCTGACAGACAGACGGACGGACGGATAGCGGAGGCTTAGTAATGGGGTCCTGTTAGTTACCTTTCGGGTACGGAAACACAACCCCTAAAAATTTACATTCGAATGAATTATGGACTACTAATACGCCACGGAGAACTTCTAATGGTATCAGAAAGACGATACTTACTGGACCTAAAAATATGGTTGGTACTGGTAACCCTAAGTGCATGGTTATTCTACCTGTGTATCAGTGGCGAAGGTTCCACACAACACGATTCTTACCGGCTTCCATTTGAAAAATGGCATAGTCAGTATTCTATGGATAAATAATATAATCACATTAAAGTTATGTACTCCGGCTTAGCTCTTACAATAATTGACCCTTAGCTACTGCTATGTATGTATATTTTACCTATATTCGCAAATCATCATCTGCCTAGCCTTTTCCCAACTGTGTTGAAGTCGGCATCCAGTCTTCCCGGATGCAACTGAATACCAGTATTACATGGGGTGACTACCTATCTGACCTCCATAACCCAGTTAGTATCGGGAAATACGATACCCCGTGATAAGACTGGTTGTCAGTTTCGGGTCACTGACTACCTGTAAACAACTGTCAAAGAACTACAAATGACAGCTGGGACCAACGGCTTATCGTGCTTTCCGAGGCACGGAGGAAACTCGGTATGCAATGGGTGGTCACCCATCCACGACCAAGCGCGGCTTAACTGAAGATCGACCCGAGCCTCTATTATCGCAAATAATTTATCCAGCACAAGGACGTCCATAAAATAAAACAATAAACTCTGTTCCCATACCAATAATGAAAACTGAACTCGACGCGACTATCAAAACCTATACCTTCACAGCCTCCAGGGTAATATATGGTAAAAACTTAGGGGGAATAAAGTGGCGCCATCTGGGGTGTTTTTATGAGTTCCCACTTGTTTAGCCAGCATTATAGTTTACGTCGTAAAATATTAGGGTACGATCATTGGCTGTTACCTGTTGGCTAGTTTACGGGAATTTTAGTTAAGGTCGTTAGAGGGTTGTAAACCTGTAGGGTTAAAACTGGGTAAATACATTTTAATGCGGAGAAAAACCTTCAGCCTTTGAGGAGTGCACACGCATAGTTCGGCAGTTTTTTCCAAGTCCCATGTAATAGGTGGCGAGTTTATTGCCATAAATATAGACTCCTGAAAAGGAAAATCCCAATAATACTCTGCCCGATCTTGGAATCCAACCCAGGAACTGGTCCACTTGACCAACACTACGTATAACACAGGAAAAATACTTACATTTACACGAACTAACATCATCAATTTCAAAGTTATATCAAAAAACGATCATAAAAGCACATTGTGGATAGAAGCACATTTTGTATCCGGGACAGAAGACATTATGTCGCAAGTTTTTGTCGCAACTTGCGTTTCCCTGACGCAGCACTCGACGACCAGATGACGGTAAAAACTTAAAAAGAATATCAGCAGAATAGTTTGGACTTTTGTGAGAGGTACACACAGCTCCATTAAGTGGTTACCCCCTCAAAAGACATGTGCGTTCAAATCCGTGTTGGCCAAAGATGGTTTTTGTATTTTGCAAAAACATTTTATTATTATTAATGTATTGTTTTAGTGAATAAATAAGTTTAGGTTTGTATTTATTTTTAAAATTCTGTTATTAATATGGTTTTTTTTTCCAATAAAACGTTAATATAAATTTATTATTGCGTATAACGACTAGCAAAATAGATTGATAATTTATCACATTATTACCTACCTAACTGGCTTAGGAAGTATGAACTCGCACTAATCAAAGAATAACCAATGATTCGATGGTTCGAATCTCTTCCGGGCTTATGAAAACTTTTTGTGTTATTCTAACGATGTATGTGTTTGAATCGAAAAGCTGTAGCAAAGCTAATTTTAATACAACTGGGGTAACTTCGTCGTTTTAAGCGAACGTATTTATCAAACGTTGTGGTTATAACTTGAGGGTTGTGGAATTAATTTTATAGAAAAAGTAAGTTAGTAAAATTTATGGATACCCTCAAATTATAACGTCCATCGATTAGACAGAGACCTAAAAATAAATTAACTCGGACGATAGTAGATAACAATTTCAACGCAATTCACATGGGCTCGCTGGCTAGTTCGTCAAACTGTCGGTATGAGTATGATGACGTTCGGTGAAGCGATGGATCGAATCTAAGTCTCTTAGTATTCTCAGTATTCTTTAGATTATTCGTAACGAATTCAATGTTGTAGCTGTGCATATTTTAAAACTTGAGGGGTTAGCACATACTGACGCTGTGTGTATAGTATTGGACTTTGTCGTTTTGTTTTACAAAAGAAACACTTTTTTGTTGAAAACTTTATTTGAAACAGTTTTATATTTAAAAGTTTTATTTTACTTTCAGGTCGCCGGGTCGCCTACCTCCTTCTCACATAGATATTACTTTAATCTTACATAAATTTAATTTTACCTATCTTATCTTTCGTACAGCTCTATCTCTTTCGCACTTTGAAGTACAATTAAAATTCATAATATTACTAAATGAGGTGGTTGTATAGTACCAGTTAAGAGAAATAATATGAATCTTGTAACATGTAATGTGTATAAAGGTTTTCCGAAAAATATTAATATATAACATTATTATGTTCATTAGGGCTACTTTGTCACTTCTAGGCTTCGTTTAAAATAGCTTTCAAGAGTGATGTTACAACATTCCTCTTTTGCACGATACACCCCGAGTCCAGCTTGGAATAATCAACCTCGTAATGACTTTGCCACTCTTGGTGGAATATAACCGACAGGCGAAACGAACCGCTTAACAGTGGTGAAAATTCTACAGTGACAGCAACTATATGTCGTAGCAGTAAAGTCGGTTTTCATAGTGCATGTTTTACTACATAATGTATGGTTGACTGTGGATTTTTGCTTTATGACCAAAGTGACAGATAGTTTCAATGTTAGTGATGTTATCAATTTATCGGGAGTTTTAATCAAACGTGTCTTGAAATCGAGGCTTGCTTAACTTCTGTATTACTGATTACAGCATCAGACCGCTAATTGACTTCAATACTTGCACCAATAATAAAATTAAACAGTTTATACTTTTCACACTATTGTCTCAAAGGAATAAAATCGAGCCAGACTCATTCATTACCAGAAGATCAAAGTATTTTTAATTGATATAAAACCAATAATGAAAATGGAGTTAAGTATCTTCAGACTGCGGACTTTTCAGCAATTTAAAAAGCAATTTACTGACTCACACTTCGGAGATGAAAAATCTAAAGATTCATTCGTGCGAATGTTCCATTCATTTCGCAATTTATATCTTAACTTTGTGAACAAAGAGAAAAATCATACTTTGTTGGTGGCTGCAGTAGTTTTCATTTCATTCTAAGCATTTTAAGGTAAAATTGTATTTTAAGAAATGAAACGTTCATTAGACATAGCATAATTATATCTATAATTCCCGAAGAGTTAAGCAGAGGTGTACCTAAAACATAGAACACCCATATTTTGCGAGTTATGTTTTAAGTCTCATGTAATAGGGGGCGAGCCTATTATCATCAATCGGGCACTAATCGTGGCTGCTACTGAAAAAATAGTGATGGAAAAACCCAATAACACTTTGACGTACCGTGGTACTGAACCGAGGACCTCATGAGCCAGACGTGCTAACAACCACTACCAACAAGGCCACTTCCGATGCTAATTTCAGTAATCCTCCCTTTGAATATATAAAAAATGGTCTTGTATCAATCAGAATGATTTGGCCACAAAAACGTTGAATGAAAAGCAATTAAGTAATTGCATGTGACTGAGATGACAATGCTAAGGGGGATTTCTGGTGTAATGCGAATGGAATAAACAGGGCCGGATTTATGGGTGTGGAAGCTCTGGGGCAATCTAGAAGTGGAGGCACCGAAATTTGTTTTGAAAAAAAATTTGAAGAAGGTGTAACATAATAACCGCACAACCGTCTTCGAATAAATTACGTTCTTTTTCCTCATTCATTCAGATGTGAGAAAAGGAGTAAATCTGTCAACTAATATTGAATTGAGATGGTGAACACTCTTTGATGGACTCTTGGACGCAAAGGATGTCATTTTTTCTTAACCAAGTTGTGGAGGCCCCTTCCTTGTGGAGGCCCGGGGCAAGAGCCCCTGTTGCCCTGTCCTAAATCCAGCACCGGGAATAAAATAAGAAATGAGTAGATAAGAGGAAATCTGACAGTGGTTCAGCTGACTGAAAAGTTGTGTGGTAGGTAATCGATTGTCATGGTATGGGCATTTGATGCAGAATACGTCGTTAGAATAGTTTTGAAGTGTGAACGTTGATGGCTATAAGAATAGAGGAAGACCAAAAACACGTTGGATGGCCTGTGTGAAGGGTGATATGGCCAGAAAGGTGGCTGTTAAGATGTCGAGTAATAGGGAAGGTATGGAAGAAGAAGGTCGCTGCTGAGCCGCTTAAGTTCCTCTTATGCTGAACAGTCATCATTTATTTATTTGTATTTAACAGTTTATGTACACACTAAATACAGAAAACAAGAAAGGAACAGAAAAAGTAGGTACAAAGGTGATGCTTATTTCTAAAGAAATCTCTTCCAGCATACCTGCGAAAGGAGAGTCGATAAAAAGATATATAGACATAGTGTGTAAAAGAAGAAGAGAACGACTCGATGATATAATTGATGAATGGAGCGACTGCCTATATGACGTCCACAACGCAGTTAGTACTGGGTAATACGATTCCCCTTTGGTAAGACTAGCTGTCAGACTTTCAGGCCACAGGCTACCTGTAACGACTGTCAAAGATCTACAAATGACAGCTGGTATCAACGGCTTAACTCGGAAATCACCCGAGGCACGAAGGAAACTCGGTGTGTCATGGGTCACCCATCTGCGGACCAACCCAGGCAAGTGCGGCTTAATCTGAAGATGGCCATGACCCAGACGGCTGTTATTATCTGATTTGGTTTTGTAGCTATAGCTAGCTTTATATTAACTTATTTATTTAAGTTTTTCAAAATATTTGTTAATTTTGGTAATGCCCGTCTAACCACTGATCTTTAAATATGCTGTATAAGAATAAGAATAAGAATAATTTATTTCAAAAAAGTAGGTATTACAAAAATGTACATTAATGTGCAGTAGCGTTATTTCTAAACAATTGTATAATTAGTGCTTTTATGTAAACTATAACTAAAATAAATATAACTGTTGCAAGTTACGATAATGACGAAATCAAATGTTAGGTAACGACCTGCCTGATCTAGGTTTATTTAAACCTGTGTTTTTCAGGCCATCACTTTACATTGCATAATTTAATTAGGACAGGAAAAGTTTTAAAATAAAGTAAATCTAGGAAACAAAAACATTAAAAGTAACTTAATTACAATATGTACAACTAAATACGAGGGGATGACATGTCAAATCAAACCAGGACTTCTAGAAGTTTTTCTGTGTTCGTGTAATTAAGCATCGCTAAATAATCCGACATTACAAAATTACATTTCCTATAACTTAGACTATAGAAGTTTAGTTTCTTGTTGAGTCTATTATACAGAAAAGGTCCTAAAAACACATAAAATCGACTAGCAAAAGCATGTCTAGTTTGAGGCTTTGTGCAAACCTTATCTGCGGATAATGCATGGACTGCAAAATTACTACTTAGTTTTGTTTATCTTATGTGTTTTATATGGTGTAGTTGTTTATTATCCCTCAATAAATACAATAAAATTATTTAGCTACGCGCTCCTCCTGTTACCTATGCTGAACAGTAGGTAGGTACGTATACAATAAATACTTGACAGTAACGACCAGTTATATATTCATAACGTTATTTTCAGTCACAATAGAATATTTTATCCGAAAACAATTGAACTATCAGCTATAAAATAAACCAACAATGTCAGACTAAAGTCATAACGGAATAATAGCGTTATATTGTTTTCAATTTAACAAAACAAAGCTTTATTAAATACTATTATGTTATTATTTTACGGTTATACCGTTTCTGCCTATTATTTTATAGCACAATCAAAACTAAATTGAATACAATCACTTACTCGGATTTAGTGGCTGTATTCTCCATTTTTCTTGCCAACTTAACGGACAGATTAGTAGCAGATCGATTTAGCATTAATAACACAAAATATGTCTGAGTAACTTTTCATGAGACTGTGCTAATTTAGAAGGTTTTTAAATAAGAATGTTAAGGTTTTAAAATACCTAAATGACCCTGAGCAGCACACATGAGACTGACGCGTTCCCGTTACGGGAGTTTGTTTGCGCATGTATTTATTTCAATTAAAAAAAAATTGAAAAAACATGGACTTTAAAAAAAATAACAGGGGGTATTTTCAGATTTTAAAATTTCCTATATTCGCATTGCGGAATACTATGGAGTTGTAGTTTTTTTTTTCATAAATATAATAAAATCTGCTCAGGCCAAAATAATCAACATAAATTCTCCTTATTAGTGAGATTTTTAATGCATGTAGGATTTGTAGGTTTTTCAATATTTTGAGTCGAAAAAGTTTATTTGGCAACTCTTAAGCCCTTGACTTACTTTTTTTGCTGACCGTTCAGGTAACAGCACAGTGCCCACCTGAAGTACCACAAATAATTACATTACCGACTTCACGTCAGTTTCAGTGACCTTCATTTTTTTAAATTATGGTGTCAAAATCACAGTGATATAAATTATTCTCGATTTATTTAGAAACAAAAAAAAAGAAAACCCAGAAATTCTTCCTTTTTTTAATAGGTTCATCAGTCTATTTGTTAGGTTGCTGTCAGATGTAACATTGTTGCGATAGAACTGTTTAATTTAACCATAAAAGACAAACGAATGAAAAGGAAAGGTTCGTTTTGGAATAATAAAAAGATCCTGGATACATAATTATCAGAAAATTCAAAATACACTCCTACATTCTAATACTTATTTCAATAAAAAAATAATACAATACATTCGAAATTCACAACGTCATTTTATTTGAATTTGGAACGCTAACTACGATCCGACGCGACCTCATTATGTCTGGCCTGGCTGATGTAAAAATATTCGCAAACGAAACGTGGCACGGCTTTATATTTCGCGAATATACCTGGATTTAAATGAATGTTTTTTGGGTGAGTGAACGTATATGAATATTGAAGAGGACTTTTGAAGGCTATAAATAGAGAGCTTAGCAGGCTCACTCCCGTCGTACAAGTCTGAGCGCAAAATAAAATACACTCGAGAGCAATGAATCCGGGTCACTTAAAGAATGTTAAAAATCTCGGAAACTAAAAATGATAGGTTAATGCAATAAATTGTATTTAATAGACAATGTAATACTCCTTAAATGAAAGTTAAAAAAATATGAGTCGCCATACATTTTATTAACACAAAATTACATAAAGAAAAAAACTGCTGATCTCTCCTTAAAACAAAAATAGGAAACATGAAATTTTTGAACTTTATTACGATTTTCTTGAATTTTAATACTTCGTATTGCCTCCTCGTGCTTCCATTACTGCGTTTACGCGGTTTGGCATGCTGTACACCAAGTTCCTTATACGATTTTGGGGAATATTCTCCCATTCCTCTGTGAGAGCAATTTTGAGCTCACGAAGCGTGATTGGGGGAGGGTTTCGTTGTTTTACGCATCTGCCTAGCTCGTCCCAAGCATGCTCGATCGGGTTGATATCCGGGCTGCGCGCTGGCCACTCCATACGAGTAATGTTCATCTCTTGAAGGTAGTCATTCACAATCCTACCTGTATGAGGTCGGGCATTGTCATGCATAAATATAGCATCCTCACCTAAATTGACCATAAATGGACCAACGTGATCATTGAGGATTTCTTCCACATATCTTACGCTAGTTAAAGAGCCGTTTTCTATGATCACCAGCTCTGTGCGACTTTCAGAAGAAATTCCGGCCCACACAAGTACAGACCCACCACCGTAGGCTACTTTTTCTTCGATGCATGCTTGTTTGAATCTTTCCCCTGGTCTTCGATACACTCTGTGTCTTCCATCGTGCTTGTAGAGCATAAATTTTGATTCGTCGGAGAACATAACTTTTGACCAATCTTCAATACTCCAATTTACGTGGCTCTGGGCATATCTTAGTCTTGAAATACGATGCCCACGCTCCAGTTTAGGGCCGTTTGCAGGTCTAAGGGGTTTTAAGTTAGATTCAGCAAGCCGACGTCTTACTGTCCATGCACTTGGGTTACTTCCTCCGAGGCGTCGAAACTGATTTGTGAGTTCAGTTCCTGTGAGAAAGCGATTTCGAAGCATGGTGTTCACCAAGTATCGGTCTTCTCGTGCTGTGGTACACCTGGTTCTGCCCGTTCCTGGTCTACGTAGGTTAGAACCAGTTTCTTCATAACGTCGGAGAACTCTTTGTACTGTTGACAGCGACACACCGACAGTCCTGGCTGTATCGCGCTGACTCCGGCCGGTTTCCAGCATTGTAAGTATTCTGGTGCATTCTTCAGGCGTAAGCGACATAATTTCAGCTTGAATAATGAATATAGAGCACTATCAACATGGTTTATGTACCCACATAAATGACAGATTACAAACAAAAGCAAAACCATATGCTGTAATTTCGTAGTTCCATCTTCGAAAGTGGCCCTTTTTCAAATTTGATTTTTTTATGATATTACTTTACAATAACTAAGAAGTTTTAATACCTTCATTTAAGGAGTATTACATTGTCTATTAAATACAATTTATTGCATTAACCTAGCATTTTTAGTTTCCGAGATTTTTAGGATTCTTTAAGTGACCCGGATTCATTGCTCTCGAGTGTAAAACTAAGTAGACTTGTGAAACCTGATGAAGCCGGCTTAAATATATGTTATTCTAACCCAGAGCTTTTTATCATAATTATATATTTTGACACAAATTACGAAGGCTGTAGCCCGAGGATTGAAAAAAATACAAAATTTATTGAAACTTTATATAATTATGAAAATATCAATATTAATTTATGAGCAAAGATAGTCGACAGTTGACCGATGCTGTGCCAAAAATGTCGATTTCGTGAAGGTTGCGATGTCCGGTGCTGGTCTGATCATCCAAGATGGGTTTCTCGCAAGCATCGTTATTCCAACCGAATTTTTCTTTCTTATTTTTGTGATTGAAAGTTTGCGATAGTGTCGGTATCTATGTCGAGACTGCCGGCCCTGGGCTGCATCACGTTGAGCTGCGTCTGCGCCTCGTGTCTCCGTTGGAGCAATGCGCGGTAATTAGGCTAATGCGCGGTCAGCGGTTTAGATGCTACGCGTGTATGTACCTAACACACCTACAATGTTTAATATTTGTATTTTCTTAACATCCCTTCCTTATCTAAATGACAGCATAAAACGTTTAAATATTTTTTACTGTAAGTAAACACTTTGTTTTAATATTGTGTTATACTCTGCCTTTGCAACCAATAACACTTACTACTCCCATACATACCCCATATTTCGTAGGCATTCTATATTCAAAACATAAAACATGGCTTCCAAGATGTTCCAAATTCAAATAAAAATGTCATGTTGGTAAGAATGCGTTTCGGTTTACGTTGACAGCGCGGTGACACACGACTCCTTCCGGGATGGGGGGATGGGCAGAGTTCTAAGTGCCAGGACATGTCGTGTTGGTTTACTATAAAAAGTTGCATGTATTGTGATTGTTTTATTGTTGGTACCTGTGTACTTCTTTAGTATGGAAATAGCGATGTGTGTTTTGTAAAAGAACATCTTATGATGTCATGATAATGTAAACAGTACCTAACTTCCGAGGAGGTACTGCCAACTATTGTCCATGACCATGACCAACTTGTTTTTCAACTCAATTTTATGAAAGACTTATAATTCAACAATCTTAAAATTAATTTAGAAAAGACCTCCTATATTTCCTTTGCTAATATAAATAAAAAGATAAAGAAACTAAACATAAAATACAAAGATGAAACTGTGAAAGAAGTAAAGGCCACCAAATTTCTTGGCATACATATTGACGCTGGACTAAACTGGAAAATACAGGTTGACCAGGTTTGCAAAAAACTTAATCAGTTTTCATATGCCCTCTACATGTTAAAAAAAGTTACTAATGAAAAGACTTTACTAAGTGTTTACCATGCATATGTAGGCTCCATACTAAAATATGGTATCCTATTCTGGGGTAATTCACCGAACAGAGAGTGTGCTCTAAAAGCACAAAAAAAGTGCGTTAGAAGCAGGGATGTTGCGGATGCCGATTTTTTCACATCCGCGGATGTGAATGCGGATGCGGATTTTTGAAGGCTCACATCCGCGGATGCGGAAGCGGATGCGGATGTTTAAGATCTTATATAAATAATGTATGCATAAAATTATGCATATAAATATCAATGAAGAATTAAAACAATGCTTAAGTAATTAATAACATTTTTATTGATGAAAATTAGTATTAAGTATAATGCTCCAATTTTTATTTAAGTCCTTCACTTACTAATTTTCAGATTAGTGAGTGAAGCTGATGATAAAGTAATTATCAACATTTTTAGTAATGAAAATTAGTATTAAAAATAATTCTCCTATATTTTTTTAACTTCAATTCAAAATTCAATTTTCATATTAGTAAGTGAAGTTAAAAATAGGAGCATTATACTTAATAAAGAGTAATATTGCCGCCTTTTCTGATTCAAGGCGGTTACGTAGAGGTTCGTAAATTAAACCCGCGCTACTAAATAACTGTTCGCTAGGAACACTGCCTGGTGGAGTGGATAAAAATCTTCGTGCTATCGGTGATAATATCTTAAATTCCTCTCGATGAACACTCCACCACTTAAGAGGATTTTCATCCACATTGACTCTTTTTTTAGCGCGGTAAGAAAGTAATTCCTTTCTGAGTACAGCTTCAGTGCTACCATTTTCTGGTACCTCTTGACTCTCATCTTCACTTGACGAATCTAACATCATAGCAAGGTCGTTTTTTAAGCATGGCTTTCTGACGAAACTTGATGGCCCTGGTCCTAGTTGTTCCATATTCTTTTCCGTGGAATCAGTCATTCTCATTCTTTTGGTCACTTCGGAATTGGCATTAAGATAATCAGAATCGTCATTCTTAGTATTTGTCATTGTAATCATCAAAATGTCGTCTTTAATCTTTTCCTCAGTCACCGGTGTAAAAAATTTGTGCTTATAGCGAGGATCTAAGTAGGTGGCGATGATATATAAATTGTTCTCTCCCAAGCTGGAAAACTTTGTTGTAAGTTCATTTTTCAGAGTCGTGACGGCTCGTCGAATCGGATCTAACTCTTGTGATCTTGTTAAATATTCATCAACTTTTTTTTCAAGCATTTGAATTATTGGAATCACAGACGAAATAAGGGCGTGAGAGCTGCTCAGTTCTCGTGTGGCTTCCTCAAAAGGTCTCAGTAATTGAATAAAACTTTCAATGATTTTCCATTCTTCTGGCAAAATAGGGTTTATCTCATTATCATTGATGTAAAGACTTAAGGCATCCTTTACCTTTGCAAAACGCTCAAACATGTAAAACGTACTGTTCCATCGCGTTACACAATCTTGGAACACTTTGAGATGAGGTTGATTCAGTCGGTCTTGAATTGCTTGCAGTTGTTTCTGAGCGATGGTAGAATGATTGAAATGAGTCGAAATTTTCTTACATTTTTGTTTGAGTATTTTTATGTTTTCTTGTAAACCTAAACAACTGCGAATAGCAAGTTGTATTTTGTGAACAGTACAATCTATGTCATTCAATGCTGCTAATCGCACGGCTCGTTTCATATTAGATCCTTCATCTCTGATTAGGCAATGCACTTGTTCTTTTTTAATATTCCATTCAGATAGCATCGAGTTAAATTTTTCGGAAATGATATCACCAGTGTGACGGCCGTCGAATGTCTCGCATTTCAATATAATCGATGATCTATCAAAGTTTTCTGCAATACCATGGCAAGTCAGGCTAAGCAAAGAAGCATTTGAGCTTGGATCGGACCAAACATCAGACGTAAACGACATGTAATCAAATTTTTCGATTAATTCTTTAACTTTTTTAGCAACTTTGCCGTATAATTCCTTGCATACAAAATCAGTAAAAAAATTGCGTCCCCTAAAATTATATTTTGGTGCTAATTCTTGTATCAATCTGCGAAAACCCAGCCCTTCAACAAAGTAAAACGGTAAATTTTGAAGTGCAATCATTTCTCCAATGAGCTTATCAATTTTTTTTGAATTTAAGTTATTAACGTCCCACTTCTTTTCTTTTAGAATTACTTCTTCTAAAGAGAGTTGTTTCTTTGCTTCTTGCAGAGGAGTGGTAACTTTGTCTGAAAAGAAAAAAGATATAAATAAAAAAATCGGAATCAAAAAACTATCTACCTAAAAGAAATGAACAACCAAAGGACGTGTTTAATTTTCGAAACAAAAAGAAAACGTCCTTTTAAAATTTTTTGGGAATATCTCTCAAAAATTCAAAATCTATCTAAGAGAAAAAAAAATCCAACCTACATTATATTGCAAAAAAAAAGATTCGATATTTAATAACGCCAAACGAATTTTTTATTTATTATTGATGAAAAAAGTTGAAATGGAACGAAAAAAAAATCTCATGATAATTGTCGATGTCATGTTAAACTTAGAGATGACCCTCTATTATTAAACAATAAATGTAAACAAATCGTAAAAAGAGTTCTTTTGAGGTCACTTTTACAATTTAAACTAAACCTAATATTATCAATTATCATAGTAAAATGGGATTATTTAGCCGGTTATACTCTTTCATTCATGAAAAAAAAAATACGGCCAAAGTCATAATTTTAATTAAGACAAAAATAAAACAAATAACTAACCGACATTTACAAAGAAACTAAAAAGCCAATGTTTCAAACCTTTTAAACATTTTATACGCGGATAATTTAAAGATTACTTCATTAAAGACTATTTTAGATTGGAATGAGTGTTTCTTAATTTGGTCGGATTATACCAGCCAGGTTTATTTGTTTACATTTTATTTTTCCGTAAAATGGGAAGGATAAAGCATCAAGACAGCTACGACTAACGAAATGCTGAAAATAAGACAGCACTACCTATTTAAATAATGATATATTATTATGATAAATTTCTAGACTAATTATTTGCTAAAAAAGCGAAATAATGCAAATTCGTCTGCAATGTCATATAATTAAAATATTAAAATTCCTGTAAGACTTTTAAATAGATAATTGTCTAAATCTTTTTACAAGTGATCGAGTTATGTGGCAACAACAAACAATAATATTAAGTGGGAACATCGCCTAAACCACACCCTAACTAAACTATTAAACTATGTTAACAATGCCTCAAGGAAAAACGAATTAATGAATGGGATGTGATGAAACTTACCCGCGTCAGATTTTATCTTCTGTAATTGTTTTTCTTTACTCATGCTCTCAAATATGGAAAATTCTTCTGGGTGCATCGACTTTAAATGATTTTTTAAAGACGAGGTGGTTCGGCCCTTACGAGAGTAGCTTTTATTGCATATTTTACAATCAGCCTTATCATGGTCCTCTTTATTTGGTTCAAAATAATTCCATATATTACTTTGTGTCGGTGGTGACATTGTTAATCAACTTGTTAGATAATTTAACAATAACAGGAACTTCGCTGGAAAAATAAAGAATATTGTTTTAAAACGATAAACATTACCTACAATAAAACGTATTACCGGTGCAACATAATGGCATTTACCTGACGATTTTCTAATAAACAATTATTTAAGTACACACAATGACCACTGTATCACAATAACATTCAAAATCTATCTATACGACAAGTAATCCACAGCGCAAACAAACACGTTATGATTTATTTACAATAAACAAATGATGCACCGCAACAAACGCGTCGCATCTTGTCCACCAATTTTTTCGCTCCCATTGGTCACTGTCACGTGCGATCGGCACGCGCCACTCGCCGACCCCGCCCATTTCTATCTTGTCGCAACTTGTACCACATTCGCATCCGCATGAAAATCCGCATTGGTTATTGCGGATGCGGATGCGGATGCAGATGTCTAAATCCATGCGGAAGTTCCGCATTTGCGGATGCGGATGCGAATATTCGCAACATCCCTGGTTAGAAGCATATGCGGACTTAGACAGACTGATTCATGTAGACCAGTTTTCAAAAGGTTGAAAATCCTAACGCTACCTTCACTGTACATATTTGAAGCGGCAATGCTGATAAAACGCGATATAGATAAATATGAAACGTTGAGAAGTGCGAGACACAAAACTGAACTTAAAGGCATTAAATGTAGAACAGTAAAATTTAAATCGAGTGTATTTGGTATTGGAGTTAAAATCTATAATAAACTCCCTAACTGTATCAAGAATATCTCATCATTAAATGTTTTTAAATTAAAGCTAAAAGAATTTCTTATTTTTAAAACATATTATTCAATTAATGAATTTCTAAATGACCGAATTAAAGACTAACATTGTTTTTCACTTATTTAATGTAAAATATATGACCGTAATAACTATGTCTAATAATGAAAGTAGTGTGAGATCGACAAAAACTTTACATGTTAAACTTATTTTTATCTTTACTTTTTTGACTTTTTTAATGTGAATCGCATGACCGAAATAATTATGTCTAATATTTAATGTTTGATGAGATTGACAAAAAATTGACATGTTAAACTTATTTTTTTATTATTTTTTTGACTTTTTAAACGCAAATTGTATGTCTCTAATATTGAGTGTAACTGATTATTTTATTATTAACTATTCATTTACATAGCTTAGACATTGACATGCATGTAAATATTGTACACCCAATGGGTATGTTACAGTGATACTATACCTAAATAAATTGTAAGATCTAACTTTTTCACCTGTGACAAACAATAAATAAATGAATTATGAATGAATTATGAATTATTATGAATTGTTTAAAAATAATAAATAACTGTAAATAACTGCCTGTCAATGTCATTAGGCCGCCAAAATATAAATGCAGCACTGCACACGGCGACATCAAGATATACTACAATTCCAATTTCACCTGACCTCGCTTTGTACAGATTTCACGTAAAATGACAGATCCGCATTAACTGGAATAGTATAGCTGCATTGGTCGCCGTGTGTACACTGTACAACGCTATGCAGCACCAACTAGTTGAATGTTAGTTATAAAGGTGAAATAGACAATTTCTTCAACTAACTACACAAGTGTAACATCAAAACACAATCTCATAATAAATATAAACACCAATTTGTCTTTATCAAACATACTTCTTTCGACATTTCCCTAAAGAAAAATCGCAAACGATAAAGTTTACTAACAAGTGGGTGTGGTAAGACTTATGTATAATGTATTATTCATATCTGGATCGATATTCATGTAAGTCGAGGGGTTTGCATAAAAAGATCAGTATTCGAGATATGATGCCTGATATGGTAATAGGTCGGACCCGTTTCGTGAGATTTAAGGTGGGCGTTATTAAATACTTTTTGGCGAATTTGGTTTGTTTTGTTGGAGCTCGTGGTTAAATAATAACAGCCCTCGGGTCGATCTTTAGGTTAAGCCGCGCTTGCCTAGGATGGTCCGTGGCTGGGTGACCACCCATTACATACCGGGTTTCCTCCGTGCCTCGAAAAGCACGTTAAACCGTTGGTCCCGATAAAAAACTTAAAATTAAAAAAAAATCTTATAAATATACTTAATAAAAATTCAAATTAGATTTTTCTTTAAATTGTCTTCATAAAATCGAATTTGTTTAAAAATAGAAAAAGATATTATAACCAACATTAAAGAAAAAAAAATACCAAACTTACATTTCCCAATGTAAGTAGGTACTTAGGTTGATATTAAGTAGGTACCAACCGAGTAATTTCAGTTTTTTTTTTGTTACTAAAGATTTGCTAGGTAACAATTTATGTAATCTAATCTAATTATTATCTATGTCAATATCGCTGTGCGAAATACCAATTACTTTTTATTAGTAATTAAAACAGTTATTTAGTCATCATTTCTAATTATGATTTTTGTTATAGGTATATTATATGAAAAAATACTAGAAAAAAAATAGTCTTCATTAAAAAAATATTAATGCATCGGCCGGGAATCGAACCCGGGCCGCCCGCGTGGCAGGCGAGCATTCTACCACTGAACCACCGATGCTTATACCTTCTTGACTAAAATACCTATCAGTTCATGCGGATATAGAAAGGAAAAGTGAAGATGTATACGCAAGAGCACCTTTCACCTAGACTTGACCTCGTTACCAGTGATTTGAAGATAAAAATAATAAAATTAGACGATAGTAATGATTGTTGGACGAGAGATTTGATCAACACGTTTGTTTAGTAATTTCTGGATGAAGGAATATTTTTTAATACGAATTCTAATCGTCTGTTTTTAGGGTTCCGTACCCAAAGGGTAAAACGGGACCTTATTACTAAGACTTCGCTGTCTGTCTGTCTGTCTGTCTGTCTATCTCCAGGCTGTATCTCATAAACCGTGATAGCTAGAAAGCTGAAATTTTCACAAAAGATGTATTACTATTGCCGCTATAACAACAAATACTAAAAATTAAAAATTAAAATTATTAAGGGGGACTCCCAGATATGATTTTTTTGCCGTTTTTATAGATAATGGTACGGAACCCTTCGTGCGCAAGTCCGACTCGCACTTGGCCGGTTTTTTTTTTTAATGACACGGCATTCCTGGTTGCTACTATATAATAGGTACCGAGAATGTTTTTTCATGAAAAAGGCACGCAAGACCTCTACCAACTTTGCTGAACAATAAATCTTTAAACCATGACATGAGTTACGCTCATAATAAAATTATAGGTCATGCCAACACGAGATTAGAACAAGCACATCCCACCCTAAGTAAGGGTCGACGCAATATAATAATTAACAGCAGGAATATTTTGCGTGCGTAATAAAAGATCCTGCCCTCTGCCCTCTGCCCTGCGGCCTATAGACAATATTTGTCCGTCGAAGTCTGTTGAGGTCAAACCTCAGAGTCACGTTTGAGATATTAGGTAAGTCGTAAACAGTTACGTGTTCATCCTTATGTTTTGTTATTAACCAGGTTAAAATACACTCTAACAGTGGGTCTATTTTAGACTAGATTTTACTCACGGATTCGTTCCCGTTATGTACAGAAATTAACCCACGGGAGCGTTTTAAATGTAGCCTATGACACTCGGGGATAAAGCAGCTCCCCGTTAGTGAAATAATATTCGGAATCAGTTCAGTAGTTCCAAAGATTAACCCCTTAAATACTAATTTACAAACTTTTACCTTACTTTATAATATTAATATAGATAAAAGTGGTCGTGTCTTACGATTTTGTACCATATGTACAGCTATTGTCACCAGGGACTGAATCACCATTTTTTATGTGAGAGACTTTAATATGAGAAAGCGATGTAATTATACAGGATGTCTAACTTCATCCTTTTCACACACTGAAGTATTTTTTTATATCAGCCTATTCTTGTCCCACTGCTGGGCATAGGCCTCCCCCATGAGTCTCCAATTTTATTTATCATTTGCCTTCTCCGACCAATCCGTTAAGAATAAGTTCAGATCATCGCACCAGCGTTTCTTGGGCCTGGTTACGACGGTCGCCTTCAGGCACCCCCTCTGTGACTATCTTCGCCCATCTTTCCGGCTTCATCTTAGAAACCCTGAACCACTGAAGTAATATTAAAATAATACTGTTATTGTGGTATTCGTAGGCCACCTGTACTTGATAGGACCTAGACGTCTGACAACGGCTGATTAATCCGCCAAGCGTTGACTAAAAAACACAATTTTTACATCGTTTTTTATCTCCAGATTGCCAACACGCATCAATATCCTATTTTTATCACTTTCATACCAAATCATAATATAGTTGATCCACAACAAACAGCTATGTCTAATTACACAATATACAACCCTGACACCAAGTGACCCTGACTGCTAGGACGGAGGTTGTGGGTTCGATTCCCACACAGGACAAATCTTTGTGCGATGAGTACGATTATTTGTTCTGTATCTAGCTGTGTAATTTATCTATAGTATGTATGTATTTAGAAATATATAAGTATGTTTATCAGTTGTCTGGTTGCAGGCTCTGCCTAGTTTGGGATCAGAGGGCGGTGTGTTGGTTGTCCCAAGATATTTATTTATTGTTATTATTATATCTTATACCATGAAGCAGAAATGAGACTTCGAAGCCAGTCTGTCACAATCACAAGATGGTGTACTGCGTCGTACTGCCTCAGAGCATACAGACGCACATCAGAGCTACGTGAGTGTAGACTCTGTTTTAATTAGTGTTCAAGGATTGTCTAAATTGTGCACTGCCGGTAGTTATCTTGTAAGTAAAATAACTATGATAGAATTTGTTCTAGGGACTGGTGTGTGCGTTTATGCATATTTGTTTAGGAAAATCTGTCTGTGCTCGATCAATTGCTTTAAAAATAATATTGTATGCTTAAGAAGTGTAGCGAACATAATACAATATACATAATATGTATAATACAACAACATAATATAATACAAATGCAAGCATTTCATTAGGAATCGTTTCATTATTTTCTAGATGCAATTTATACCGCTATACATGCTCTACCTTGTATTTTTGTTAATCAATGTTAACGCTTATCTATTGCAACAAATTATTTGAATCGTTTGTTCAAGTCATTACTCTCTTTTGTGTAAACTTTATTTATGTTATCTATAATGTCAAGTAAATTCTTAAGTTTAACATCATTTATTTGTACTTAGTTCTAAACATTGTACATATTTACCCGTATTCCGATTTCTGATCAAGCTTCCACACTTCTTCACATAAATCTTTCTTTTCCATTCTCCAATTCAATTCTTCGCCTCGTACGTATCTAAATAAAGTATTTTGCGGTGCATTTCGACTCCCAGCTCGAGTAATGGTTGATCGAGTTCTGCATTGCGATCGAAAATAAATAGTCTTTCGATACTATCTCGACTTTGAGAAACAGTTTCGTGATTCGTGCATAACTGCTTGATATACTCGTAACTAGTAATCGGTATCGCTTTAAATATACATTTGGTGAGCTTCTAGCCGCGACTTCGCCCGCGTGAAAAACATAGTGTGCACTCTGTGGCACTCGACAATAGGGTACCTTTTCATCAGTATTATTCTTTTTAATTGCGTTATTAGTTTCAGAGAAAACCTTCCAAATCCAAACTTTATCTCTTTATAATCTTAATCCTAACTAATATTATAAATGCGAAAGTAAGTTTGTTTGTTACCTTTTCACTTCTAAACCACTGAACCGATCATCCTGAAATTTTGCATGTACGTTGTCAGGTGTACACAAACGGCCATAGTATACCTTTCATCCCGAAAAAAAGTACTATCCCTGAGGTAAACAACAATAACGTTCGTATGATAGTAGATGGCGCCACGTGTCTTCCGAATAATCTAGTACAACCAGAATTAATTGTCAAATTCTAAATTAATGCGAGCGAAGCCGCGTAAAAGCTAGTATTGAATAAAAGAAGATAGATATACAGGCGTTTTGTTTTCGCGATTTCGATTGTGGTCCCATAAGGTAAGTTGTACACTTTGATGGTCTGAATCACATCCTGAAATATGACCACACCTTTCTGGTACACGATATATACACAATGACTGATTTATCGACGACACGAAAAGCCAGCAAAGAAATCACTGAAGCAACGCATTTATGATTTTCGGTAATTGTACCCCTAACGCCAGCTTGCACCACAAATCAATAATTACGCGTTTAGCGCTAAACGTCGTTCTGTTTCTGCCACTCGTTTGGAGAAGATAGATACAGAATATGTTGAACATTCCTGATACCTAAAGACTCCTCTTTAGAGAGGATTATTCGAAAATCCAGAGTAAATCAAGTTAGTATTTAGGTATAGAAATTCATAATTATCAATGAGAAAGAAGCCATTGGCAAAGAACCAGAGGTTCGTCATTTAAATCTAAATGGTATTGCGATGCTACTAAAGAGTGGCATTCGCAAAGGAAATTCAAGACTCAAAGGTATCGTTTGTATCATTAGCACTACCTCAATATTTATGTAGCTCGAGTTTTGATTGCAATACAAAAAGTTTGCCTGGTAGGTATTCATTCAAAAGTCGAGCGATGTGGTTATGTGCTTCATTTAATTGGTTGTTTGTATTTATACAGATTAAGACGAATCGAACCCAGGACCTCATACTTAACAGTCGCGCTTGCGACCACTAGACTAACGAGGCAGTCGGTATTATTATAGTAGTAATACAGCTTGGAGCAAGAAGATAGCTACAGAACCACAAGGATCACATAGCGGACAAGTCAAAAATGTACGTATAAATGCGACGACATTCATTGAATTTCATAAGATTAGACCAATTAGAGTAAGGTCAGGAAAATGATAATGTTCCAAGATTTGCCTCAATACAGAACTCAGTCACAATCAATCTCGTCACATTCATTTCGAGAGAACCAATAAGTCTTCTTTATATTATTCCGTAGCAAACAATAGATAAGTAATAAATTGATTCCATTCGTCATTCTGATTTTCACATTTTTCCTTCGTTATAAAAATCGTATGATTTATTTTTTTCTAGCTTTAGCCCGCAGCTTCGCCTGTCTCACGGGAACTTGCAACCGTGGTGAAAAGTATTCCATGTCCCAACCCAGGTCTATCCGTGGTCCAAATTTAAACCAAGTCCTAATGTTGCCAGATACTCAGCCACAAAAAAAAAAAAAAAAATCCGCATTTGTTGTTATACGTAGATTACCTACACAGTTGCGTATGGTTAATAATAATAAACAAGCAATGTTCCCCACCGCAGCTGGAAGTTGAAGCCGTAACGAAACATCGTTAAGCTAACACATAGACAATTTTGAAGATAGATGTAACACTCTCTGAGAGACTTCAAACTTAACTTAGAGATTTACTATTGGAACTCGAGCAGAAGTCGCCCCATTTATGGCCTGCAATGCGACACGATTGTGTGTGGCAAACAAAAAAACCGCGCGACCACTGTATACCAGGAACATAGGACTTGACCATGCGGCGGCGGCGCCGCTTGAGGAAGGCTTATACCCAGCAATGGTATCTCCAAAAGTGAAAGTGATAAAAGTGTTTTGATTCGTAGACTATTTTTTCTTTTTCCACAGATACGCTTTTTTGGCTTAAGGCAGAATGGACATCTATCGGCTGAAAAGATAAATTGATTCGATTGATAAATTGATGATTGTAAGTTCAAAAGTCACGTTTATTTTTTATCTATCGAGTTACAATAGTATCTCCCCAGCCGAAAGCGCAGGATTTATCAGCTTAGAGGAGGTTGTGTTACGAGGCTTACCGCCCACTTACCAATACATACTTCAAATATTTTCTCATGCTCAGATTATCCTTATGACTTTGTTGCCTTATAATAAAAGGGGCGGAGAAACTAGTTTTAGATACTGTTCATCTTTTTGCGGCATTTTGAATAAATGCTCTTCCCTAGTTTTTGAACTGTTGAAACTGTTGAAAATTTGCTAATCAGAGTAGCGGTAGCGTTGCTGTCTGCCCAGGATACGTTAAAAGTAGTAAAAATATATTTTAATATTATGAAAATTGGAATATTTATTGCAAAATCAAAGTGATTAAACTCGCAGCAGTTTTTTTTTCTTAGCACTTTAAAAAATAAATACCTACACGAATTATAATGCGCAATCTACAGTGACGAGCAAATAAATTACATCACTTATCCAATCCATTCCCTGACACTTTCAGTGCACAAAGTAATTACACTTCATCTTGCACTACAGTGTAATACAGCGCAGTGCAGGAAACTGAACACAACTACGTCCAGCTGCGTTAAGCTCAGTGTTGGAAAGGCGCCGATGTGGAACAGTTACTCGTGGAAGGAAGTTTCAGATTGCACTGCGAGGAGAAAATTTTGAACAGTATTTTATATGCTTCACCTTTTTTCAGTTCTGTGGAGCGTGATTTGAATACCTTTACTTGCATTTTCTTTACAGTAACTAAAAAAAAATGCGTATGAAATTTCATTTTCTTTTATTTTTACATCTTCTTTCAGTTGAAGTTCGGACTCTGGATTTGTGCCCAGTTGATAGCAATAGACTCGTGCCCTATTACATTGACTTATTGTATTAAATGTACCTTACTCACCAAATTTCTTACCACTAACATAGTTCTTCAGTACTTCTACTTATTCAATAACCCATAATATGGACCTTGTTCTTGGAAATAAATAATTATTTGATTTGATAACTGGAGAAATATGGGTATAACCTCTACTGAACCCTTCGGGGATTACAGCCCTGATGTTACGGGTTCTGTACTAAAAAACCCTTCAGAATTCTACAGTATTTTTTTAAGAAAAATCTTGCGCTGTTTCTATTTTTTCTAAAGGTAAATAATGATGACTGTTCTGTCATCATTATTTACCTGTCTCACTATCTCAAAGCTCCAACCTGCGGTCTAACCGCATTACATTTCAAATCTAATAAGCCCAAATTCTGTGTTACAACAAACCTAATAAGTAATATTTCAAGAGAAGCTACAGGCAGTCGTGCAAATTGAATCAAATTCGTTGTCAGACATAATATAACACGGAGACGCCCGGCAGCGCCCGGTGCTAGAAGCCGCAATCCACGTATACCTAGCGTGTCACTTAGTCACACAAAGTGTCATTCTATAAGCAATTCTATGAGCCATAACGAAGATGCAAATTCAAAAATGTATTCTTCATCTTTTTCGCGAATCGATGACTTAGACTATGTCGGACGATAAGTACGTAGCGACTCTCTACCGTTTGCCTCATTCAAGTCCTGGAGTGTGCAGTAAGCCGTATAAAAACGGATTTGATTGACGAAAAGCTTACGTCAAACCGACCAACTAATGATCGCCGATCTGAATTTGTAGGCGATCCGTGACCGAAATTATGCGCTCAACGGACATTCAACGTCAAAGCCGTATTCTGCCGCTGCCGCTGCCGGTGATTCTGTACTCTGTGGTTGCCAGACTTCCTACTCCTAACTAGTTAAATTATGTAGTGTAGGTACTGTCTGCGCTAATTATGTATTCTTTGGCCCGACTTCTGTATTTCGTATAATATTTCTCGCCTTATCTAAGACGTCACTTGTGTTTTTATTCTAGATTTTCTTTGTTTTACGAGCATGTTCAACTTCGTTAACCTAACCATAAGCATAATCAACCTTTAATGTTCCCACTGCTGGGAAACAGACCTCTTCTAACGAAACTTCTGTCTTCTGTCCCCCGGATTTCTACTCCAGTGATGCACCTCTATTCTATATCATTTTGTACCAATAGATAGGAACAGTTTAAAGGAAAGATATTTACTTTGATTGAAAGACGCATTTATGTCTTATTGAATTTATATGAGCTCGGTACAATTTGATTGCTTCGCATAAAATGAAAGGTAAATTCAAAGGTAGAATTATTTCGTAAGATTTTTTTATTTCATCCTTTTATAGATATTATTTTTCAATTGTTTATGCTGTGCGTTGTCGGCAGACCAACATGGAACTGCTTCAGAATGGATCAGATTTCAGTGTCCATACGGACTGAGGTGCCACGTCTCATATTTAAACGCGGATACTACTAAAGTGTTTGTAGTAAATTACCCGAATTTGTAGGCCCAGTCCTGGAATTTGTATTATAACCCTTAAAAAGATACGAAGTTTTAAGGTGAGACCTTAATTCAGGCGTATATTGAGGAGCCATCTTAACACTCCTCAATCGACCATAAAGACACATTTCACACGAAAAAACTTATGACATACATGTGATTAAACCCAAGCAAACAGCCTCTTGCTTTTTTCTTAACCTCTAATGTCCCACTACTCAAATCAAATCCCTCCCCCATAGCCTTCCACTTTTCTCTCCGTGCGGTTTTCTCTGGCTAATCTCTCACCAACCTCTTGTTCTTAAATAAAGAATAATGTAATGCATGTAAATGAGATAATGTATAGGGAAATTAGGTTTCTATCTAGCCGTTTCGAAGCCAGGGATTCCAGAAATTGGGTAGGAACAAACCAGATGTTCTGCTCTTCTCACTGAAACAGAAATGTTCCGTAATTTCCTTTATTCTTATTTTTACAAACTTGATACATTTTTAATATTAATTTAAAAAATATATAAAAAACATTTAAAAATATAAAAAATTGCAAATTGCCCACCGGTATCGGGAACAGGGTCCAAGCTACCGGCAGTCAGGGCTCCAGAGAGAGGAACCTCCTAACAATACGAGCCGTGTCCAGAAGTACCGCTTTCTGAATCAAGCCCTTGATCCAGCTGCCTAACGAGAGCCTCCCGAGAGTGGTCGAGGCTCTTGGCAATTAAGCCATGGGCTGACACGACTATCGGCACAATGATCGCTGAATCCACATCCCACATGTCGACAACCTCGCGAGCCAAGTCAAGATACCCGTAATTTTATTAATACTTTCCTATTTTTTGTACACAGACATGACTCATATTCCGTTGTGTTGGCACGAGCTATATGAGAACAAATAGCTCGTGAATGACGCGGTGAAAAATAAGCTATTCAGTAAGGTATATGGGGGGGTTGATGCATTTACGTACTGTATTCTATTTATGGTTAATTTACGTGGTTTAAGGTTTGTAATTAGATTATTAACAAGCAGTTTAGCATCATTAAATCAGTCAGTTTGCTCGAAAGTAAGTAAGAAGTGCGAAATTTCCATTGTAGAGGCCAGAGTAATATGATCAACAGACTACATATTGAGGTTTAAAAGTTGCAGCCCTGTGACAAACACGCAGACACACCGAGGGATGAACATGCGGCGGCGTAGGCTTAAAATTGGAGCCCGTTTTCTGGAACCTACAGAACCATTATCAACCACGTGTGTACCACTACATATAACTCGATGCCGAGTCTTAATAAGTATTCCAAAACAAACCTATCTATAGTTTCCATCTCAAACAGCCACTATAAAACTTCGAACCGTTATCAAAACCAAACTTATGTACGTAACCATGGTAGCTAAAGTACAGTCAACCAAATAATTTAATATACAGGCATGAAAATATAATTTGTACAGTCCCTTGTTGTTGCCTGCGCATTACAGGGCCCGATTAGGCGACACTGAAGGCGGATTTCAAGGAATATACAAACAAAAGCATCCACAAAAAACTACTCCTACTACTCAGCGTAGTACAAAAAGCACTACAGCGACATAGTATAAAAAGTACTACAGCGCCATCTATGGCACAAATGAAGAACTAACATCAAATTCCTAGTAAAGTAAAGTTCTCCGCGACTTACAAAATACAAATACAAAAATTTTTATTCAAGAAAATTTGTTACAGTAATGGGCGGTTGTGTTTGGGGACTCTTTTTATGCAATTTTTGCCTGTTAGGAGACCCCGCTGTTCCATAACAAAAATAATTACAACAGTAACAAATTTGCTGATAATTACACTTATACTAGATTACTTATTTCTAATATTATTATTATTTATTTTTAATTTAAAAAAAGAGAAAAAATAAAAGCGTACTACTAACAAGAACAAGACAAATAGTGTAAAAGAGTGTGTGTGATGAGTGTGCGTGTGAGTGTGTGTTTGTGTGACTTGAGACGATAATAGAAAAACCTGACAATATAATTATTGGACAGTAGCCCAACAGACACAACACCCGTCTGGTCGAAGGATCCTCCCTTTTCAATGGGGGATGAAGAACTCTAAACGCTTGGTTGGAGGACGACAGGAAACTAGTCACTGTAACTGTAAAAAAGCACTGGGGGGAAGCACTTAAATGAAAAGACTATATTCCACCGTATCAAAACCAAACTACTCCATTGTTAGTTCTGATTCAGCTGCTTGCATATCTCCTTTGCCGACTGTACATCCAGCGAAATATATTATATACGGTATACCCCAGCACGCGTGTAGTTTGAACAAGTTAGTGGAGCTGCGGCCGGAGTTCGGAACTTCGGTAAAACTAGAATGAGGGCGTAAATTCAGTAACGCCATTAGCTGACATCGCGAACGCGACGCCAAATTAAACTAGCATTTTTGTTCGAAACTTGGGAAGCGGTTAGATCGAATTTCCGATGTTATCGAAGCGTTAGCAAGGCGAATTAAAGCGAAGTCTGCGATTATTAGGCCTTCTCCCACCATAAGTGACTAAATACTTTAGGTTAACATAATTATTTAAAACTTTTTTTTGTCTCAGTCGTCTTCAGACGATTGACAGAAACAGAGCTGTTTTAAAGCGACGTTTGAACAAGTTTATTGATTTGTGGTGCAGGTGGGCCTGTATCTTCGATATATACATTACAAGCTAACTAATTTAAACAGGCTTAGCGAATCGTTCGTCTTTTGTTTTTAAAGTGTTGCTTAGGATAGAGCTAGAAAAAAAACAGTTCTTTTGTGCACAAGATTTGTAAGAAACTGCACGAAGGAGGAGTAAATTAGACGTTTACTGCTAGTTACGTACGCTACGTTAGTAGGATTAGAAGTAGTTAGTAGCATAAGCATTTAGATTTACCAGACTTATCTTGAGGAGTTGATTATGTATTTCAGGGCTTTTGTGCTGGTTTCACCCCGACATGACACTTACAACATGCAAAACTGGCTAAATGGGGTTGTAGCACCTTTACACGCCCGCTTATCCCCTAAGGAATATACAAGCGAGTTGTCATGTATATATTTCAAAAGCTTATTCGCTTTATAAACACGTTTACATACCTTCCAGTCCTATTTGCATGTTACTTTACAAAATGCATTCCCAAACAGTCGCAACCGTATGTTTACCATCCCTGCTTCTAACTTCACTTTCTGACTCCTGACTCGACTATAGCACTTAGTAAAGTCACAAATGAAGTTACCATGTACCGGGAATGAATAAGCAAACGGGGTAGTGGCAAGGTACACTGAATTTGTCGCACAGTAAGAGATTTCGCTTGTTGTTTTTTTTTTTTTGCACGAAAATGTGGGAATATAGAAAGAATGGCAGGAATTTTGGCTTGCATTCAGATGAGAAATAAAAGATTTGTCAAGGGAAGTTACCTCGCTTTTCACTTTGCTAATTGGTAGTTAAATGAAACAGCATGTTTGTTAAGGTTTTCGTTTAATAACGACGAAATCTTGCTTTGCAATTAGAATGGTTCTTGCCGTTACTGGCAACTTTTACGAGGTTTGTGATGAAACAGCATGTTGGTTGGTATAAAGTTAACGATGAAATTCTCGACACGGCTGGCGCAGTAGCTGAGCTGGGCTTTTGCGTTGCGTATCGTTCCGGCTCGGAACAAATATTAGTATGGCCTACAGTTGTTACGGGTCAGGCTGTTTGTGTCATGTGAGTTAAATATTTGTAAACGCATCCACGATACGAGAAAAAATCCAGGATGGGGCAACGTTCAATAAAATGCAATTAGGCTGATTACTGTCGTTACTGGTAACCTGTATCACTAACTGCTTAGCAAATTCTAGTGCGGAAAAACAGCAATTATTGTAAGTAGATTCAAACCCTACGTCCAGCAGTATTCACCTAGGTCCTACGGGCTCATAATGATGGTCGATAAGCAGCTACAGTCCAGAGTAAATTGTCTTTATCGCCATCTTATTTAATTGCAACTGTACATAATCTTAATCATACCATCCGTAAACATCATCTGATAAACACTGAAGCTGTCTACTATTTCTTCACAATAAACCAGCTATGCGTTATCATAAAACTCGACCCAAAAACAAGTTTATTCACACAAAAGGAGGTAGGTTAGTAAGCTGCACCTAACGAGAACACCGGGAGGTTGCAATGTACTATTACGGAGATACGGGGCGCTTTTATAATAAAGATTATAGTCTGGCTCAGTGCAGCGGCAGTATGCAGATGTTACAGAACAAAGGTGAGATCTACTAACACAAGATAGTACTAACTGGTACCGCTATGGTAGTGAGAAGTCGTTTTGGACTAAAAAGTACTATTGTGTTAGCTTTTGTTGCTCGAATTAGGTATTTTATTTTTATTCTCTCTTATCTGCAAAAGCTACAAAATAGAGCAAGCCAATTATAAATTAGACCGTTAGCAGTTAGTCTAACAAGGAGAATACCTATAAAAGTTCCCGTTATGCGTATTTAAAACCTGTGTTACTGGGGAAGCATTGAGCAACCATACAACGAGAAGAACGTATGGTTGGTTGCACAACCTATCGCCTGTGGAGATACCTACCATGAAGCTATATAAATTGTGATAGTCCAGTGTGATATAGCGTTATATGTCCGCATTGTGCAGTGAAAGAAGTAGTTGAGATTCAACGACACATTGCGTGCAGGTGAAGAGACGTAGTGGTAAGCTATCGACTGACTTGGATGGCAATTTTAGAGAAACTCATAACGACCACAAGCAAACAAGTTTTGTAAGCATTGTGTAACACCATTGTATAGTTCGTAGTTTTACCCTTCAGGCTATTGGGAAGATCAATGTTGGTATAGCGATTGGTAGACTTCTCAGTACTTGAGACCTTCAACAACCTCGAACTGTTAACCTTTATAATTCATCATCAGCCTACAACAGTCCACAGCTGGACATAGGCCTCTTAAATCACCCGCCACTTACTCGATTCTCGGCAACTCTCATCCAGTTGCTACCAGCCGCCCTGCGAAGATCTTTTGGCTCCACTGAGCCTTAGGGCGTCCCACCTTACGCTTGCCAATTAGCGGTCTCCACTCAAGAATACGTCTACCCCAACGGTCATCGGTGCTACGGCTAATATCGCCGGACCATTGCCACTTTAGCTTACTGATTCTGTGAGCTATGTCGACCACTCTGGTTCTCTTTCGGATCACCTTTACGGTATGTGATCCCTCAGTTTATAAAGATTACGACGGTTTTTATGGAAGGATCAACCTGAAAAGAAGAAACGGATTTTTAATCCACTTAGTAACCACGAATTAAGGTTCTATAACAGAGATGTGGATACAACAACCGACCCTCGAAGATTTTCGATTATTTACGCCATTTTTACTTCTCGTCAAAGATCCGTGCTTGCACCGCTGCGGGGCAATATTCGATCGGACTGGCGATTTTTTTGCAAACGTAACACGTTCTAACTGTTTAATTTCAACTAGTTGTTTCACAAGAATCTGAGCGGTAACGTCCACACATCCAGATACTGATTTTTATGAGATGAGGAGAAATGCAGGCACGACTGACCTATGGCCATTGACTATATGGAGCCCGGGAGTCCTGCACAAGAAGGATGACTCGACGCTTCGTTACACCCTGTTCACGACCTCGGGCGTTGCCATTTGCGAAAAGGGAGTAGTCTTTTTTATTTTCGCTCGAGTACCGTAGCATCGTAAGTCGCGTCGTGGTGACTCGTGACCATGCGGTTACCATTCGGAGTTTTCGGACATAATGTTATATTATATTAATCGCCATAAAGTAGCGAATTGGCTCACCGATTTTTCAATTTTGCTATACAATTTCAAGGCATAATGAAAACAACATGAATACTACAATTTGCTGCAATGTTTGTCCTGAAACAACACGAACGATAAATGCTCTGTTTTGATTGGATATCGGCTGAATGAGCAGCGTACAGTGAAAACAAACTGGTATTAACGATAATGGTTTGTATTTAGTTGTGAGCATGTGAAAGGAAAATAAAAAGGATTTCATACATTTGTTTACGGAATTGTTATCGGATGCGCTGTAGATATAAAACAGAACGTAGGTTTTTAATTGGAATATGTCTTTGTCTTTGTTACTAGTATGCTTATATTTAGTTGCCCTGAAGTAAACTTTGTAGGTTGCCTGAAAGTTACCTGTAAACTTAGGCATGCGGAGGCGTAAGTACCCAATATATGTTGCCTAAACCTAATTACTTGCAATCGTTCTAGAAAACATAAATTATATAATGTCCCATTTTATCGGGCTGTAGCTCAATCACTACACCATGTATGATGCAGATGGTCAATGCGCTCTTGACCAACCCTGATCTGGATTCGCTGATGAAAGTTGCGGCTCTCTTACAGACCAGTCCGACAAAGATGAACAGAACTCAAAAGGAAGGACCTCTTCAGACGTCACGGGCCAATAACACCAAGATTAAAAACCACCATGTTTCTCTTGCTGTCATAGGTACATGTAATACAAATGTACCCACAACAAACGACGTCCATTTTCATCCAAAATTCAAAATCGAGATTGAAAAATACAAACGATTCAACATTCTGAACGAAACAACTCACGAGCATTCTAGTAAGAAGACATTTTCAATTTGCGTCGCACATCGCTGAAGGTAAGTACACAATGAAAATATTTTCTTAAACATTCCATTTCCTGAGAAGTCGCTCGCATATGTAGGTATTGTAAGAACTTTATTTGTGTACCTACTGTGGGCCTGGCATGAACGTAAATTCTAACGATTTTAAAATTATAATATACCTACTCGTTACGGACATTATAATATTGACTTAGTTTTAAGTCTTTATTCATATCATAGGAAGGCTGCTTATCGCAATATTTTTTTTACGAAAATGTTACGAGATAGTTTTATTTTGTGATTAAAAACATAACACTTAATATCACGTATGTGTTCCCCGACGGGTTAAGCAGAGATAAGGAACGTAACAGTACACCCATATTACGGCAGGTATGTTCCATAAAAGTCCCATGTAAAAAGGGGTGAGCCAATTGCCATCAACCGGGCACAAATCCAGACTACGTGGCTGCTACCAAGAAAGTCCTGATGGAAAAACACAATAACAGTTTGACCGACCTGGGAATCGAGCCCAAGGCGTCATGCTCAGCAGTCGCGCTTGGGACCTATTGACGAATCGTTCCAATTTTCATTACATTTACGTCGCAGGTTCATGCTAGAACCTCAGTACAGAGACTTATGCAACGCTGGGTACAATAAATTACGGTTTAGTGCAACCTTGTTAAGGATTTGTTATGTAGAATTAGTTGGGGAAATTCTAAAGCCACTAATTAGGTGGCATGTGGAAGTAGAAGAGCGCTTCCAACATGTATGTAATCAAGAAACGAGATTGTAGGGGACTTTTTGAACTAAACGTTGCGACTGACGACTTCATTTAAGTTATACATAGTTTTAAAATGTTCCAACGTAAGTTCTTATTGCAGATTATTAGGGATCTACAAATGAAGTTAGTGTAGGTTTTTTTTTTTGTTTTGATCATTCATCGTGCATACTAATATTGCGTGTATTTCGATGTGGACACGTATTACATGACCCGAGTTAACGCTTAGATAAGTGTTGACTCGGGTCATGTGATACGTGTCCAAATTGACCTACTATTCTAAGTCTTAGAATATGTAGGTACATTTTTACGTACAGTCGCCAGCACATCAATTTGCCACAAACTGTCAAATTTCTCCAAATGATTCTAAAACATAAAATGTTGATGGTTAAGTTCGAAATCGAATGAGAAAATTGGACAGGTTGCGGTAACTTGATGCGCCGGGGACTGTACCTTTAGTAAGTTCCCGTGGGATAGTCTCCAGCATTCATGCGGACGAAGCTACGACCAAAAAGCTAATAAAACCTATAATTCTGCAAACAAAATTAAAGAGCTTTAACTCCCCAAATGGCAGTACTAAGTGCCCAAAATTGAATAACATAAAATATTCATCTTAAATCCGTGTCCTGGCACTATTCCAACTTATGAAAGAAGATGAATTGATAATACTACGCTGACGCGGCAACGTACATCTCTGCTTATACCCTAAATAAATGTATTTCTTTAAAACTGTTGCCAAATAATACGTCTTTATCACACTACTGCAATCTTGAGATATTTCAAGTTATAACAAATGTTTGTTAAAGTATTTGCTATGTTACTTTTCAGGTGTCTCACGAATTGCATTCATAACATCGCATCGAGCCTGTTTCATTGCAGGGTTAGGGGGAGGGGGAGGTGTTCCTGAACCATTCATAACCTATATAATTTACCAGTTCGCCTGTTAAATAAATTTACGTCCCACGTTGTAGAAGGCAAGTTTTTTGACATGAACCAAAAACAAGCAATAATAAACAGTACCTTTAATAAGCAGTACCTTTGTGCTCTTCTATGTTAATATATTGTCCTGTTAAGTATCTGTGTGTATATAGATAAATAAATAAACAAATCTGGAAGGTGAAACGTAACTACATAGAACAAATCTCTCTAGATTACTACAAAAAGCTCCAGATGGAAAACCAAATCTTTTTGCAAGACATGAAAATCAAACTTAATCCTCATGCTGAGCAGTATTATACTGCTCAGCATGAGTGTTCAGCGCTATACTGCCAGTATAGCGCTGAACACTAGCCCAACGAGCGCGCTCGAGCGGTAGGACGGTAACTATCGACGATTTATTTTTTGTGGATCGTTTCGTCCAATATTCCCAGTGATGGATTTCCAATCACCCTATTATCCTAAACAAACTCCAATACCTCTTTCGGATCCTTTAATAAAACTATGCATAATATCTCATTCCTTTGGGTTCTATAAACAAAAAACCCATCAAATCCGTTTAAGGTTTGTTCAAACCGATACGGACAAATTGCGGACAAGGCTCCAGACAACGGATTCTGAGAGTCAGTGTCCGTCTCCGCAACCTGTCGGTACCTACTGGTTCGATGTTTACCGTTGAAACCGTAACAGACAGTGGTACTTTCATGTTTAAAAGGGATTTAAATAACTTTTCAAACTTCCAATAAATAGTGAAAGACATTTAATTAATGAAACAGTAATTAATTTCGGAACAAACAACACATTAAATCATTCTGCACTGACGGTTATTTGTACTTCTGCGAAACGTAATGTATACCAAACGATGCTATCATTTTTGCTTGTTTAAGAAACACGGAGGTACTCTTATAACATCATCATCATCGTCATCAGCCTTCAAGAGTCCACTGCTGGACATGAGCTTCTCCAATCACACGCCACTTAACTCGATTCTCAGCAACTCTCGTTCAAATGCTACCAATCAACCTGCGAAGCTCGTTGCTCCACCAGGCCTGAAGACCTTACTTGCCGAATCGCGGTCTTCGCTTAAGAACATGTCTACCCCAACGATCATCGGTTCTACAGCTTATATGGCCGACTAATACAATTATTACAATATTGCTTCTCTTTATATATTATTTCACAAATAAAGGCCATACATTTTTGATCTTTCAAACAATTTGATCGGTGCGTGTCAATTAATAATACTAATCCTGTAAGGCGTTGGTCACAGTGTTAATTAAAATGCTATGGAAGTATAACTGCTTTATGAGGAATAATTTGAAATAAACAGAACGGTTGTCAGGGGATTATGGAAAAAGAAGCGTTTGTGCAGGAAGGAACCGGCGCAAGGTTATGTCTGTCGGTATTTTACAGGCTGTACTTCGGTGAGTGTGCCCAAGAGCTCCACGAAATCATTCCACCATCTCGCTTCTTCCATCGGGAGTCCAGACGCACTGCGTGTTATCATATCACCTATTCCTTGTCGATGTTCCACAAATTCGCACGAAGCGCTTGGCTACATCGTTTATTATACGCACAGCCAAGGAGTGGAATTCCCTGTCTTCGTCGGTGTTCCCAAGTTCATATGACCCCAATCTATTTAAGTCGCGAGTTAATAGGCTTCTTTTAGGTTAGCTCGTTTCATCGTCGACCTCATCTCTGTCCTCAGGACTAGATTGAGGTCAAGAGTAGGCCAATTAAATATGAAAAAAAAAATAGAAAGATGACAATCTAGATTATAGAAGATCAGCTACTACACTTAAATCAGCATTTTTTCTCGAATTTCTGCACAAATATACATTCAATATGAATTTAAATCTCGTTCAAATCACAGAGAATAATAACACGAGGCTTTTCCCACCAAAAAGCTGAGGATTAGGGGAAAAGGGGACTCGTTTCAACCAGGAAGTGGAATTTTAATAAGGTTTCATAACACCGCGTGCATTACCATATAAACGTACCGAATGTTATGATGTAGATCTATGTGTATGAAGGATTTTGGATATTGGTGTGCCGCATTTGTGAAACTGTGTTACAGCTTTATAAGTTCAATCCTCTTATGATTTAAATTGAAACAACATTAGTGGTGTGTACTACATAGCAATGTATCAATGTCCAGAGAATATTAGTAAGATTACTAGGTTTAAAAGTAGTAGAGAGTGTTTCAAGTGTCCACATAATACGGGGCAGATGGGACACCGACGGTTCCGATGAAACCGAGGAAAAACTATGTGGGGGGGGGCTCAGAGTGTTGTACTGAATACGTGGGAACCGTTTTCGCGTCGGTGTCCCTTCCACCCCGTAATGTGTTACTAATGCTAAAAACTCATTATTATCATTGCTTAGCCTAGGTTGGCTTCCAGTCTAATTGTATCTGAATACCTGGTTAGCACAATACCACGCGTGTGCGAGGGATGAGCTGGAGATGACTCCAGCTCATCCCTCGCACAGCTACCACTATAACCTCGTCTCTTTCAGCCCGTATTTTACAAGCTAACATTTTCTGTCTGCTCTATTTCTTGTCAACCTCGCTCATCTCTAGCTCATTCCTCGCACAGCTACCACTATTACCTCGTCTCTTTCAGCCCGTATTTAGCATGGTGGCAGGGGATTGCGTCGATTTATTTTCTCTAATACGATCATTAATTTGGGAGGTACTCTCTCTAAAATCGTGACGATTTTATTTTTTGGTGGCATTAGAATGGTTGGTTTGCTTACTTAGTGGTCCATCACGTGGATTATAAGGTCTATACTATAGGTATTTTTTACTTAAATTCAGTCGTCCTTTGCTGGAAACCAGCTCCTGTTTTGCAATTTATTACAAACTAGCTTTTGCCCGCGGCTTCGCCCGCGTGCACTTCGGGAATTGCTCACGGGATCTTGCCTACTTCTGGGATAATAAGTAATCTATATCTATTTGTATCAGATTGACAAGTCATCTGGATATATTTTTTTATACCCACATAATAAACGTTTTGTGTAAGTTTGATATTAATGTATTTATTAATGTATGTATATACCTACATTAATATCAAACTTACACAAAACGTCTATAAATAATTATTGCTGTTTATAATAAGACATGATAGCTATTAATAACAGTAAACAAAAACTTAAATTATTATTATCTGATTTAAAAGAGTATCCATGGAGTTTCATGTCATGGAGAAGAATGCTTATTCATAGAGATCTAGGATTTGGAATGGGCCACTTGAGTCCATTCACGGTTATTATACCTTGTTACTGGAACTATAGCTTCATCTGTTTGTTTTTGACACTCCAAAACTAATGAACTAATTTAGATAAATGCTTTGAGTTTCTACATATTTTCTGCACAGATACTGCCTTACACAAATAAGTTTGTAATATTTCTTCAGCCATCTCTACTTATGAATACCTTTTGCTATGAAAAATATGGAAAATCTCAAAGTTATTAGGACGAGACAAAATTTAATCGGAGTGCAGCCACACAAGCAGCGAGGGAAGTTCCGTGGTCGCCGATGTACAGCATACATTATACAATAATACGCGAGGACGTGGTAGGGCCATGAAACGAGAGATATGACTTCGACTTTTCCCTTATACATATTTCAAGACATGACACTGGTAGAAAAAATGCCAACTCGCACTGTACAAACTTATGGGCCGTAAATATAAATGACACATCGAGATTTATAGGGAGCCTGTTATAATGATGCAACTCTTTACAACACCAAATTCTAAAACTCTGAGTCATCATCATCTGCCTAGCCTTTTCCCGAACGATGTTGGGGTCGACTTCCAGTCTAACCGGATGCACTTCAATATCAGTATGTTACATGGAGCGACTGTCCAAAACTAAAAGTGTCGTATTAAATGCCGAGCACAGCACCCAGCAATAAATAGGGCACGTCGAGTTTTGATGAGCAAGTACAGACACGACAGATGTATTTGTACAGTATAGGGATGGTTCATTAACATTGAGTTGAGATGAAACTCTAAGAAAAACCACTGCAGCGGCCCTACAAAAAGTACTACAGCAACATAGAATGAAAAGTACTACAGCGCCATCCATGACACAGACGACAAACTAAACATCGAAATACATCTCAATCCTGCATTGCGCAAGTAAAGTTATTCGCGACTTAAGACTATATAGAAGAACCCGACAACAACTGTCGGGCAGTAGCCCACCAGACATAACACTCGTCTGGTCGGAGGATCCTCCCTTTTCTATGGGGGTTGAAGGGCTTTACACCCTGTTCTTCATACTCCCAAACCACCGATAAAATTCCAGGATCTTAACTTACGCGGGGGAAGTAATGAGTGTCCTCAGGTGGCCTGTAGCAAAAAACTGTAGACGACAAACCACGCCGCTGTTTTCATGGCCCCCAATCTGAAAAGGTAGCTAGGAAGCAACTCTTGGCCCCAGCCCGACCAATAGTACGGTGAATAGGCATTCCAATTTAGCTGAGGCGAACTAACCCCAACAAGTTCCAGTAATGGCTGACTCAGATTTCTATTAGCCTCACAAACACGTACTACTAATGTATAGAACGTGGGGGACTTTGATTAATAATAATAATAATAATAAATTTATTTGCGTAAAACATGGTATAAAAAGGTCTTATAGTAGAAAAATAGAGCAGACATGTTTTGCCAAGATTAAACATAGCATGCAAATATTTTTAATAATAATTTCCTTAACAAAATTATTATTATATTACAACAACGCTATTTTCGTGCTAGGAATTGTTTTATACTATAGAAGTTATTATTAATTAACCATTCATACAATTTTTTCTTAAAAATATATCTCGAGTTTGACATTTTCAGATCATTAGGCAATTTGTTATAAATTCGTACACACATAGTTAAGCAGCTTTTATTGTACTTAGCAAGCCTGGGAGCACTGTTAAGTACGAGTCTGTAAGGATCTCGCCTGCTTCGAGGATTTACATCGTTTGCTATTTTAAATAACTCCTTATGTTTCCATACAAACATGCATATTTCATTAATATACAGACAAGGTAGCGGTAACAATCCAAGTTTCTTAAATACTGGCTGACATGATTCCTCAGGATGAAGTCCGTATAGAGCCCTAATGCATTTCTTTTGAGCAACAAATGTTCTATGTTGGTCGGTACTGTTACCCCATATTATAAGTCCATATCGTAATATTGATTCCACATACGCATGATAAGCTAATATAGCTGTTTTTAGATTTGTACTTTTTTTTACTTGTCTAAGAGCATACACAAACTTATTTATCTTGCTTGAAACATTGTCTACATGCACTTTCCAGTGTAGATCTTCATCAATAGTAACTCCTAGGAACTGGGTATGTGTTACTGGTTTAATTTTGGGTATATTTAATTTGAAGTTAAATTTATGATTATTCGATTTATTAAATTGTATATAAACGGATTTGTCAAGGTTTATTTTCAAGTTATGTACATAAAGCCAGTTAATTAAAATGTCAATTGTATTATTAATGTCAGTTTCGTGGTCATAAATTGTATTTTGTTTTTTATTGGATGTCACAATAATTGCGATGTCATCAGCAAACAATATGCACTTATGTTTCATTATTTTAATGATGTCATTTATATATATCAAGAATAAAATCGGCCCTAGTATGCTTCCCTGTGGAACACCAAACTTATTACATCTATATTCCGACGAGTGTAGCGTTACTTCTTTATCTTCGTTAATGTTTGTTATGGTAACGCATTGTTGCCTGTTATCAAGATATGATTTTATCCACTGTAAGGTTGGCCCTCTAATCCCGATTGCTTCTAACTTTTGCAGTAGTAGATCGTGTGAAACTAGGTCGAAGGCTTTCGACAAATCAAAGAATAATCCTGTGGTTAGATTTTTGTCATTGATGTTAGTTAATATAACATTTATGAGGGCATAGATTGCTAATGTTGTAGACTTCCCTTTTTGAAAGCCATGCTGTTCTTTATTTATAATATTAAACTTTGTACAGTAATTTGCAATTCTTTTGTACATACATTTTTCGTATATTTTAGATAAGATGGGTATTAGGGTGATAGGGCGGTAATTGTTCAGGTCATGTCTGTCTCCCTTCTTGTAAAGTGGTCTAACAACGGAAAGCTTTAAAGCTTCTGGAAAAATTCCCTCATAGAATGACAAATTGATCAAGTGTGTTAGTACTTCAACAATTTCGTCGACACAGGTTTTAATAATTTTTGTGTTAATTTCGTCGTACCCTTCAGAATTTGTGTTATTTAAAAGCAGTATTTCCCTTCTAACTTCAGCTCTCGACATTGGTTTGAGAAACATTGAACCAACAGTTACATTATTGCTAGAGTTGGCTGTGACGTTCGGGGGCATTGATTTGTTTGTTGAATCGATATAATGGTTATTAAAGGCAGACGCTATTTCTACTGGATTGCTAATAAGTCTGTTGTTATATTTGATACTATCTATATTATGACTGGAGTTTGCATTATTTAGCTCGTCTTTTATAACATTCCACGTAGCTTTGCATTTGTTATCGTTGTTAGCTATGTATTTGATATTTGCGTTTTTCTTGGAATTACAAATGCATTTTTTAAGGAGAGTAGTGTATTTAAGGTATTTAGTCTTATTAATAGCAGTTTTGTTTTTATAAAATTGATGGCGCAGTAACCTTTTTGTTTTACAACTTTTTTTTAAACCCTTGGTTATCCAGCTTTGTTTCTTTTTGTTATTTAAATTTACTTTTACTTTTAATTTAGGGAAACAAAGATTGTAAAGTAGGCAAAACGTTTCATGAAAATGATTGAATGCTGAGTTTGCGTTGTTAGCCGTGTGTATTTCAGACCAAGAAAGATTACTCAAGCATTCCTTAAACTTGCGGATATTATCTGAGCTGTAATCTCTTTTGTATGTGTAATATATTGCTTGATTTTGGGTTTTATGTTTTAAAGGAATAGTTAACATTTGCGCTGTATCGTGGTCAGACAAGTGAAGTGGCATAACTGCAGCAGTAGCGTCGTGAATGTTACTCAGAATGTGATCTATACATGATGACTTACGTGTTGGTACATCAATGTGAAATTTCAGATTATAACTGTATGCTAGATCCTGCAATTGAGTAGTAATACTGCCCTTTTTAAGGGTGTTAATATTCAAATCACCCGCTAAAACTACTTTCATTCTAGATTTATATTGTTGAATCAAATTATACATGAGACTATTTAATTTGATTAAGAACTGGTTCGGGTCTGATTGAGGTGTTCTGTAGACACAAATTATAATTAATTTTTGATATGTAAGTTCAATTCCGCAAACTTCGAAAGTGTTTTGCGTGGCGTAGCTTTTTATAAATGGTAAGTCTTTGAACAATAGGTTTTTTTTAGCAAAAATACAGGTACCACCTCTTTGTTTTTCTCTGCAGTAGTTAGAAGCCATCTCATAACCGTGAATTTTAATGTATCTTGCGTAGTCTCTTTTGATAAAGGTTTCGGAAAGGCATATTATGTCTGGGTCGTTGTGCTCTTCTTGTAGTTCTTGCAAGGTTAATTCTAGAATTTCTTTTTTTGATATGATACTGGCAATATTTTGGTGGAGTATTTTAAGGTTATGGGTTACTGGAGGTGATATTTTGGGCAAGAAAAAATTTGCTATTTCGTTTTATCTTTGGAAAATAGTACGGAATAGTTCCTCTTTGAGTTTGTTCCACGGGATGTGTAACGTTTAGTGTTTGCGATGCTGAATTCATACGTTGAAAATAGAAAGGAATTGTTCCTTTCTTGGGTTCATTTATATTGGCTTTTAATTTAAGGCTTGATTTGTTACTCGCTATCTTCTTAATAAGTTCTCTTGGGTTTAAATAGTTCTCGCTGTAGTCATTATAGTCTATAAGATAATTAATTTTGTTACAAATGCCGTATGTGTTAGTGGTTCCACATTCTAAAAATTTACACTTTTTGTAGTTTTTACACAAGTTTTTGATACGATAGTTAAGATTATTTATATCTAAATTCTCATTTTTAAATACATTCAAGACAATTATCATGTTGTTATAAAATGTATCTATCACAATTCGTAGTTGCGATAAAATAAAATTTAAATTATGATCGTTTTCTCCCACACAAATTACAAGTTTGTCGTTAGGGTTTAACTTAGTATGGCGACAGTTCATTATTATTTGGTTACTTAAAGCATTAGGTTTTGTTTCAGAGATAATTTTATACCTTTCATACCGAGTATTTTTTCTTGATTGAATGATAGCTGCTGCTAGGCCGACGCATTGTTGAGAGCCGAAGATAAGAATTCTATTCGGCAATTCACTTTGTTGTTCTCGAGTACAGGCAGACATCTTTGGGCAGATTTTCGACACCCGGGATTGTTGATGGTTATTATTATTATTATAGTATTTGAGCGCGTCTATTTGTTTCTTGAAAGTTGCAAGCTGTTCCTGTGCGTTTTCCAATTCTTGTTGTAGGCCTGTAATTTTCTGTTGTAGCAACACAATTTTGATGCTTTTGTTATCACTTACATTACTTTTGCTAGTCAGTGGAGTCGAAGGTGTAGAGAAAGTCTGTTGTGGTAGGGACTGTTTTCTTCCTCTAGTCATATCTGCGTTGTTTTCAATGGTGGGAGAATGGCAAAGTGTTTTTAACATTTTTATTTCCGTAGTTAGCTTATTTAATTGTTGACGAAGATTGTTATTTTCTAATATTGTATTTTCTAGCTCATTCTCGGTGCTATCGAGCTTATTTGTAAGTTCTTTTATTGTGTCTTTCATTTCTAAAATTGTTAAAGTTTCAGATATTGTCCCGTCTACGCTTTTAGACAGTTTATTAGGAGTGTTGTATGATTCAGTTGATGTTTCGTACTCGGATAGTATATGGGAGTCTAGTAATTCGGACGTATTAAGGGTTGTTGGTTGTACAACTTCAGACTGTTGGTTTTGCTCAGCAGATTTGCATATCTGTTCCGGTGAATAGTGGCTTGCTTGGAGTTTTTTCCTTGATGTGATGTTGGATACGTAGCTTGTATTAGAGACTTTTTTATTTTTGATGCATATCGTACATCTCCATTTTTTCCTAGACTCTTGGTCCATTAGTCGGTAGGTTTGTTCCGGATATCCAATGCAATCTAATTCATAGCGGTTATTACATGTTGAACATAAGGCTGTTTTTTTAATATCAACCGATTTCTTGCATTTAAAGCAAGTCACTTTCTCTGGCATCTTACGGTCATTTCTTGTACTCCTTTTAGCTGACATTGTATTTTTGTGCGTATTTTCCCTAATTCAGATTGTTTTTTATAAGTGGTAATCACTAATGACGGGGAAAATGGAACTTAATATTATGGCAACATATCCATGCACGAATTTCTCTTGATGTGCTAAAAAGCTATGTTCCAAGTCGGCAGAAAGAATGAATGATATGAACGTAATGTATATGTCAACCGTTTTCTGCTACTCGCTGATAGATGTCGCTATTTCGTTGAACTGCAATTATCGACTTGTTTGAATTTTAAAATAAAAATAACGAACAGCTGTTGTGAGAAATGATGATCAATTCACGATGAAATCACCACACCATAAATTGTTTATAATTATGATTGTTTTGTAGTCTATTGTCTTAAAATTTGGATGCTTACGCTGGTATAACTTATAGCCCAGAGTTAATTGAGTTTTTTAGTCACTGTTTACATATTTGGGAATCAATGTTTATATGATAACCCGGTATTTTTAAACTATGATGACACTGTTACTGCTTGTTTATGAGTCTATCTTCACTTTAAAGTATAATGCACTGTTTGAATACTGGTTATCCTATTTTAAATAATTATTTAATTACGAGCACAATCACACTACTGTTTACTTGTCAGCTGTCAGCTGTCAGATTAAAAAGATTGATAGGATAAAGGAGGAAAAAATACAAAACTACTGATGAATAGGGGCAAAGAGTGGACCTTGACATTTGTGTAAAAAGATTGAAGTGAAAGTATTGGATTCAGACTGAGGGTTGTATGGCACGCGGGCCTGTGGACGGTGAATAATGGGTTAGCTCGCCGTCCGTCCGTCTTATGACGAAAGGCCGTGTCGACGGCGCGTTCGTATTCCACGCGCGCTTCAAAGAGATGTCAGCAAACAGGAGGGGCCCGCAAGGGCCGATGCCTGCCATGGCTGCGGGACTGTTCGAAAGAGATACCGCGGCCCTGGAACATAAAGGGCAAAAGAAGGAACATGGGTGGTCTTTAGTCAGTAAAAGTCTGACACTCCCTTCCGCTCCGCCCAGAGCGGGAGGTGTTATTTGATGATTTCCCACCCGAAAAAAAAAAAGGATTATATGGCAAAGGCCTTTAATATTATAGACGACGACGTATCCTAACCAATGCGATCGGTCGCGCGAAAACATGTTCGTCGCGTTTATGTGTCATTCATCTGCTGCACGTGGTCGCGACACAAAATGTGGGTTTGCTATGAACGAGCCCGTCGCATTTTTGCGCGATGTTCAGTTTGGTTAGGTCTCCGCCTGAGAAAGATATTACAACTTAGGCATAAATCAACGCGACATATTTTAAAACATACATCAACGGTTAATGCTTGGCCATCTTTAAATTACGACCACTTATGAAGCTGTTATGAATATAAAGAGAGCTTCGTCTATCTTTCACATCGATTTTACTTTAGAAACTTCTCGAATCTTGAAAGATGCTTTTGCAGAGCAGCTTCAATTTGTATTTAAATTCAAAGTACCTAACTCCATCACCCCAAAATAGTTGGAGTGGCACCCTAATCCAAAATAGTTTGGGCTTCGTCAACAACATAAATAAGACGCCACATGTTTGTGACACAACCACCCAAATATACAACGAAAATATTCAGCTTTCGTCTCAAGTATCAGACAAGAAGGATTTATGGAAATTCATACCTTTACTTGAAAAGGGATGAGAGTCAGAAACACTCGACGTAAAGGCAAGGCGTCGTTTTAAAAGAAAACATTTACTTAAAAATATGAAACATTTAGAAGGGGGAAGATAGGAGACAAAAGGAAAAATAAACAAAAGTCTCAAACGAAACGCGACCCATTTTCGAAACGTATTTCAAAGGAGCTCCCCCTGTATCTAAATCCGCACGTTTAGTGCGTGTTCACACGTGACGGGCAGTTTGATAAAGATTTATTTCGTGAGCTGATTTTATAAACGGGCTTTAAGTGGAAAGAACGCTTTCTCCTATCCTTTTGTTTATGAGAGGGCGAATGTACGAAATTTATGTTAAATTCGAAGGATTCAGCATTTTGTTCCTTCTTACCAAAATCAAGAATTATTAGTCAAAAAATTTGCATTAATCATGACAAAAACTACAACCAATCAATATAACTTTATCAAAATTAAGAACACTGTACATGCTCGAATTAATAAGATAGACACCGGAAAAATCGAGATTCTTTCTGTGAGCCTAATGCCAAACACATATAAAACATCAGACATCTGAAAACTCCAAAAATATCACTCAATATGCAAAGGGTTTCCTCCTAACTCGTTCATCAGAACCCCCCTTTATCTGTGAGTCGAGGCGCCGAGACAAGTATTCGCGAACGTGCCTAACATTACATTAAAGACATTTAGATGGCAAACGAGCGTTCTACAACTCACTAACAGGTTCGGTGGTGGCGCCATCTAGTGCTAGTTTATAAGTATGACGTTTTAGAGATGTAGATGTAGAATAGTCGAATACCGGGCAACAAACAGGACACCTCGAGTTTTAGAAGAAGGCTTTGTAGGATATCGTCACAGCCACCTATCTGACATTGTCTTATAATAAAACTGAATTAATCACCAACAGCAACACATTCGTTTTTTAATCGAAATGAACAAACATGTAAATAAAAAACCGGCCAAGTGCGAGTCGGACTCGCGCACGAAGGGTTCCGTACCATTATCTATAAATAATAATAATAAACGTTTAATTCAGATACAATACAATCCATATAGCATAATAGTAATTTGATAGTCAGCTTACAAAAAACGACAAAAAAATCATATCTGTTGTATGGGAGCCCCCCTTAATATTTTTTTTTTTTTAATTTTTAGTATTTGTTGTTATAGCGGCAATAGTAATACATCATTTGTGAAAATTTCAGCTTTCTAGCTATCACGGTTTATGAGATACAGCCTGGAGACAGACAGACAGACAGACAGCGAAGTCTTAGTAATAGGGTCCCGTTTTACCCTTTGGGTACGGAACCCTAAAAAGATGAAATGAACATTCCACTTATAAAAGTTATCATTCGTGTAGATAAATCGACGTTTCTGTTGCATAGATTTGTCAATTTGTGTATCACAGCGTTGCGCAGACGCGCATTCCAGTTTTTTTCGTGTAGGTAATCCTCAAAAATATCATCGTTTTCGTAAAATTTCTTCCCGCATGCGCGTTTCGTGTAGAAGAGCAAAAAATCTGTGTGAAAAGAAAAAAATATTTATATAGTTCCTTGATTGATTTCAGACATGTTCATTCTCGCTCGCATTTATCTGGCATCAGCGCAGTATAACTTCTTCTTCCATACTCGTCAGTCACATCCTCTCTAGCCATATCTTCTTACACAGTATATCCATGGATAATGCAGTGGACTGCAACATTACTACTTAGTTTTGTTAATCTTTTGTTTTATATATCATGTTGTAGTTGTTTATTATCCCTCAATAAATAAAATAAAATAAAAAATCCATCGATTCTTTGGTACCTCCTGTACTCTTTTATCCCACATTAATTTGATAGCTTTCAGATAGAGCAGCAAAATTGTTAAACAAGTTCTTTGCTGTCAAGTTTTGCGCGGTCAGGTTAACAGATGAGCCAGCAAACCATGTAATATCTAATTCACATAATGAGCTATTAACTTCGCGCTCTCGATGGTCTTCTAGACCCGAAGTAGATTTCAACCTGCGAGCGAGTAGCAGTAGTTGAGCTGGTACATTAGTAAGCTGAGTTAAAAATGTGATCTGAAAACTAGTAGCCATTTCTGTAGGTCAAATTACAGTTTAGCTCTTCTTGAATTCAAAAATAGCTCCTAAATCTAAATCAAAAATATTTATTTGCTACAGATAAGCTGTTTCAGTTTTGTTTCAGCATATCCTGCCATAATATGGCGTGCAAATAGTATTGTGGTAATTATGATCGGGAAAACAATCTGATACCAACAATTCGGTAATCTCATTTTTATAGATGCCTAACTAGAATGTTATGTTTAATTTGAATTAATGGTTATCCTATCTTTGTGTTGATTGCGTTATATGACAACATAAATGTGAATATTTCTGGAACATTAATGCTGGGTCCCTGAAGAGTAAGTAAGTAGTTGTTTTATTATTTCTTTACAATTCTACTAAATGAATAAAGTTTATTATATACGTAAACTTTCCTCATGAATCACTCCATCTATTGGTAAAAACCGTTCAGTAGTTTTTGAGTTTATCGCGAACAGACAGACAGACAGACACACGCGGCGGGGGAGTTTGTTTTATAATATGTAGTGATAGTGACTAGTTATGAGGTCGGATTTTATCCCACAAGATGGTAATGAAGGGATAAAAAGTATGACCTAACCTCGGCCATGAACTATTCATTTATTTATACAACAATACTCCGTATGCCAAACATGCAAATCTATTCAGCCGTTTAATTAACTCACTTTTAAATTCAAAATATTAGTTCACAAATTCCTTATTTACCTCGGTAATCTGAGTAGCGAGGCGAAATTGCGCGGTAACGTCGAAGCAACTCTACTGTGTATCTGACGCGACAACTTGTAAAAATCGGAGCACGTCGTTAAAAGTCGCACTTGGATCGAGTGTGTCAGTAGTGAGGGATATGGTTAGACTACTGCAATAGATATAAAGTAACACAAGCGAATATCTTTTCTCAATTTGTTTGTTGGTGCCCGGTTGATGGCATTTGGCTCGCCTTACATGGGACTTAAACATAACTGGCAAAATGTGAGTGTACTAGGACTAGGCGTATTATGTTGTATGGTCCCACTGCCACACGCGTAGCATGATCACTTCCACCCCTTTTTTCGGGTGGGAAATCATCAAATGACCGCTCTGGGCGGAGCGGAAGGGGTTGTCAGACTTGTACTGACTAAAACCCATCCATGTTCCCCATAGCCCTTTGTGTTTCAGGGCCGCGGTATCTCTTTCGAACAGTCTCGCAGCCCCGGCAGACATCGGCCCTCAACACGAACGCACCGTCGATACGGCCTGTCGTCATAAGACGGACGGACGGCGAGCTGGCCCATTACTCACTTCCACCCCTCAAAGTCATTTAATTTCTTTTCATTTTTGACGCTTCGGTACTCTTCACAATGTGTTATTTCGAATTTCGTTTCTTCCGTTACTACGGTGGTCATGCCACGCGTGCAGAGCAAAAGTATCCCAATAACGTAGCCATCCACACTTCTCTGCTGCTTCTTCTGTCGTATTATCTTATGGCCAACCTCCCATGAACGTCTCCAAGTCATCACGCCAGCGTTTTCTAGGCTTCCTTAGGCAGCGACGCCTGCCCTTTTTTCCTGCACCCATTGTCATTATCTACAGCTTATTTCACCCACTTCCGACACCCACTGGGGGTTTTATCTTAATGTATAGAGAATTTTGTTTTAGTTCCCTAAACAATTCTTAAAGATGTCCCTCTTTATCATTAGGTACATGATCTGCCTCCATTCTCATCATATACCAAAAGATACCTTTTCCACGTCGAAAATCCTCCTGGACTCTTATGAGGAATGTAGAGAGGTACTTCGGACTCCTCCCGATTTAGACCACTCACTTACCCTCCTCAGCACGTGAGGGCTATTGAAGCTCTCCGCCGGAACGCATCAGTGCCTTTTCTATGTAGTTAACAAGATTGGGTGGACCTCAGGAAGTGGCTCGTTAGTCCTAGCTGTTACTTCAAGCTTTACTCGCACCCTCAAAACTAGGTAGGTATCTTTAAAACCTTTACAATATCTAACTTTATGATTCGTGTTTAACTCTTCGAAAGAATAACATAACATCACGTCTGTAATCTCCGAGGGGGTAGGCAGAGGTGTACCTAATAGTACACCCACATTTTGACAGATATATTTAAGTCTTATGTAATAGGGGGCGAGCCTAGTGCCATCAACTGCGCACAAATCCAGACTCCGTGCCTGCTACTGATAAATTCCAGATGGAAAATACAATAACAATTTGCCCGACCCGGGAATCGAACCCGGGACTTTATGCTCAGCAGTCGTGATTGCGACCACTACAGCAACGAGGCAGTAAATCTTCAATACCTTACGATAACTAACATCAGTGAAATAAGATTAAGGAATAGAAAACCTTACTCCTTTTTAACTAAAGCTTGGAATCCCGATAAAAATGTAATGGAAAATGTTAATCTGTTTCAAGATTGTCTTGGCTCTTCGTCGGCGCCATTTAACATTTGCATTGTCTAAGTGTGAATCTTACAACTAGCTAGAATATTGCTTTTAGGTTTCTTTGCCCAAAGAAAGAGCAAGCCCTCTGGTCACGCGCAGTTTCGACCAGTCGGCGAGAGATTTCCTAAAAAGGAGACGCGCACTCGGGCTCCATGACCCGAGCGTTAGCATTGCCATTCAACGTGGCAATGCTGCCAGTCTTCTGGACACGTTTCCAGATGACAGCGATGCGGAGGAGTACTTTGACGCCTAAGACGTGTCCTATTGTCGTCGCCGTTTTTATCTTTATTTTAGTTCTATTTGTAATCTGTTTATAATAATAATAAACATTTATTTCAGACCAGGTGGTCCATATCAATGTACTTAAAAAAACCAATGTTAGTATCGAATAATGTTAGTATTGAATAGTATCAAACAAAACGTATAGGTACGCGAAGTCATCATACACTGTTTATAGGTTATTAAAATTAAAGTATTGCTTAGTAAATTAAAATACTTTCCAAATAGTTTCTTTGCCATGTTATGTTAGTTTTTTTTAATTTAAGAATTATGATCATCTATTAAATCATCATAAATGTCGTGAGTTAATAGGCTTCTCTTGGGTTAGCTCGGTCCATCGTCAATCTCATCACTGTTCTAGGATAAGATTGGGGTTGAGAGTAGGCACATTTAATATTTAAAAAATAACTTCAGCCTACAGCAGTCCACTGCTGGACATGAGCTTCTTCAATTGGACGCCATCTTGCCACCCTGCGGAGATGGTCGCTCCACCTAGCCTGGGGGCGTCCCACCTTACGCTTGACAATTCGCGTTTTTCACTCAAAATCACATCTACCCCAACGGTAATCAGTTCTACGGCTATTATGGCCGGGCCATTACATTTGTTGAACAGCATTTATTAAGAACACTTAGCATTTATTTAGCACTTCTTCCGCCGAAATTGTGATAGCTCGGCTAATATACATGATATAATTTATAGCCTATAGCACCCACGAGTAATGTAGCTTTCTGTCAGTGATCGAATTTTTAGAATTGGTTCCGGAGATTACCTCTTTATAACTGACCTCTTTATAATATCAGTAGAAATTAAAAAAAATGTTACAAACGTGAAGATTATGATTCGTTGTTTATCTCTCTTATCGCTTTTGATACTTAATTAAATGTTCTCGCTTATCAGACATTGTGAATTGAATTATTGTTTTAATTGCCAATATCACGTTATTCACACATTGATTTTACATAACTTTTTGAATGAATTAAAAAAAATCAGATTAATCAACAATTAAAAATAGTTACGCCGCGAATACATAATCTCTGCCTTTTTAGGAGTTGATTAAAAATACTTGAAAAAATGCCCAGTTTATCTTGTTTCGTCCAAATACCTAAGTACAGAACGTAGAGAAAAAAACACATTTTGATTGTTTAATAATTTTTTATTATTTATCGGACTTTTACTCAAGAAATGCTCACACATACTACTATCTAACATCATTATCAGCAGATTAATAGGAACAAGGTCGCCTCAAGGTGAAAGGTAGGTCTTGCGCATGCATCTTCACTTTTACTTTTACACCACATAGCTTGTGATATATATTTTTAAGATTTAGGTATAAGCATCGGTGGTTCAGTGGTAGAATGCTCGCCTGCCACGCGGGCGGCCCGGGTTCGATTCCCGGCCGATGCAACAATTTTTTTTAAATAAAAAATATATTTTTTTTTTTTTTGGAAATCCATATTTTAAATTATAAATGGTAATGTACGGGAGGTACCGTTAATTTGACGAAGTCCTTTTATAGTAGCTGCAACACATCGTCATCCATACATCTTTACTTACATAGTATGTAAGTATGTAATACAGTTCGTCACAAAATTTCGCATTTATAATATCATAGTAGGAAGTAGAATCAAGGATGTAAGTATTGACGTGAAGAAATCTGGATATTATATATGTAGGTATAATGGTCCAAAATTACCACACACGGTGTGAAAACAAGGTGATTGATGCTTGTTCAGAAAAGGCTTTTTTGCCCTTTAGTGGGATAATTAGGGTCTAGAAGGTAAAGTACGAGAACTGAATAATTAATACATTATAATTATGTTGAGCAAGTTCTACATGAATATGATGTGTTCATTAATCACGTCTCTCACAAAATTGCGCTGATTATTTCTATATGTACCACAAGTAACATCGTTTTATTTACCTTACGTTGCGAAACATTTACTGACGACTAAAATAAGTGAATGGTTTTTTTGCTGTCTGTAGTTTTTATTGTATCATTGCATTTGCTAGTATAAAGACGTAGCATCGGTGGTTCAGTGGTAGAATGCTCGCCTGCCACGCGGGCGGCCCGGGTTCGATTCCCGGCCGATGCAGTCTTTTTTTTATGAAATCCAAAGTAATGCATTACAACTCTATACGTACATATAGCATTAATAAGAAGTGTTTAGGTACATATGGATCAACATTATTTTAAGAAAATTTTAAATTTAACTCATGACTTTTAATTGAATAACTTTTTTGATGCAACATAGCAGTAATTCAATTCTGGTTAATGGCAATAGGCTCGCCCCCTATTACATAGGACTTTGATATAACTGCCGAAATGTGGGAGTACTTGTCAGGTACACCTCTACCTAACCCGTCAGGGGTTACAAGACGTGATGTTCTATTATGTTACCTAATTCAACTTTAACATTAATTCCTGAATACCCTGACCAAAATCCGAGTATGATTAAATGCAACGACTTAACAAAACAGAATATAGGACAGCAGTCAGGATAGCCCCGGGTTCTCTTTATGTAAGACATATTACGTCACTTTAAGTTCACAAATAAGACCTTCAGAGGGTCATTAGGACCCTGACAATCCTGGCAGGGCCACAAAGGGATGTGACACTTGTTACTGCTACATAAAATTGTGTTTTGAATTGAGTCAATGTTGGACTTGAATAATATAAAGTGACAATCTTTCCAAGCGTTTTTAACTTTAAATCTGAACGACGTAACCAGCCAGGTGATAAGTGTTGAATCCTTACTTCAACATCATCAACATCACCTGCCTAGCCTTTACCCAACTAGAGGAGCTCGTGGTTTAATAATAACAGGCGCTCGGGTCGATCTTAAGGTTAAGCCGTGCTTGCCTAGGTTGGTCTGTGAATGGGTGACCGTATTACATACCGAGTTTCTTCCGTGCCTCGGAAAGCACGTTGAGCCGTTGGTCCCGGCTGTCATTTGTAGATCTCTGACAGTCGTTACAGGTAGTCAGTGGCCCGAAAGTCTGACAACCAGTCTTACCAAGGATATCGTATTACTAGTGGAACAACTGGGTTGTGGAGGTCAAATAGGCTCCATGTATAATACTGGTATTCAGCTGCATCCGGTTAGACTGGGAGCCGACCCCAACATAGTTGAGAAAAGGCTAGGCAGATGACTTGTAGCTATATACATAGCTGTGCGTTGAGTGGTTGGTTCCGACTGTCGTTAGTAGCCAGCTGGGGAGTTTGTTTCACCACTTCTTCCAAGCCAACAAAGGGTAATACGATACCCTTTGTTGGCTTGGCGTTTGTCTTTTTTGACAGGTTTCCAGACTTTTTCGGGCCACTGACTACCTGTAACGACTGTCAAAGATCTACAAATGACAGCCGGGACCAACGGCTTAACGTGCTTTCCGAAGCACGGAGGAAATTCGGTATGTAATGGGTGGTCACTCATCCACAGACCTAGGCAAGCACGGCTTAACCTAAAGATCGACCCGAGCGGCTGTTATTATTTGACCACGAGCTCCTCCGTATATAAGTAGCTATATATAGTGAAAATATTCCAGTCAAAGTCAAAGCATTTATTTCAATTAGACCATTACAGGCACTTTTGAAAGTCAAAAACAAAAAAGCTAAGCTACAGTCACAGACACAAGGCATAACTTGCGAAAGTACTGTAGTTGCACATTCCAAATCGTAGATCGTTACATCACATCCACTTCCACACAATAATTTAATAACATCTTGTCCGTATACACAAGTTAATAAAAGCAGAAAATGACGTAACATTGGACAATATTGAAGCCGTCTGGAACGTGCCGCGGCGGACATTTTTATTTATTAAAGGGATCAATAGACTTGTATTTGTAGCTCCGGGCTGTGTTTAAATTTATTTCTACTGGACCTTAGGTCGCCTTTGTAGTTGGTGTAATGCGTGTCTCGGACTCTTGGTCTACTGTTGTTTATAGTGGTCCTGTGGTCTAAATAAACGTGCTAAAGTGAAAGCGAAATTAATTTTTTCTCATGTTTTTTGCAATGCGCAGGTCAATGTAAGGTCTTATGTTGATTACAATGTGATTTGCGGCCTTATCATCATTAAAATCATCTTCAATACAACCTTCTTAGTTCATAATTATTAATCCCATTGAATAACTTTTTCATGAAATAGTCATTCAATAAGGTTAAATGAACTTAAAGGAGTTGTATTGATGATATTAATGATTATAACTCTGTAAAGCCGTGTCTGTTACGGCCGCGAATGATATTTTAATCAACATACAGCCTGACACTAATTTGCTAATTGCAAAATCTAAGAAAACTTGAATTTTGCAGGCTACCGTGGCGCTTCCCCTTAAGTTACGCGGTTGCCATTAAGATAAGGGAGCCCAAAGAGGTTAGTCAGCAAGCATATTCAGCATGAAAACTTGCTAGCTGAGTTAGAAGGGCGTGATGAGAGAATGCCAGAACTATATTCGAATAGTTTCAGACATAACCCCGCATACTGTTATTGATCTCCTTTTGTAGTATGCCATAGAGCTTGAAATCCCAGTTTCGAAATTGGGAATGGCCAACTACGACGGCCTCTGATCCAAACCACCGCGCCGCATACGATGTTGAAAACAACCGCTTTTTTTCGAACTTTGTGGGGCTCTTGCTTAACCCGGCCAGCACCAGCATACCATGTGGTCGAAGCTCTAACACCAAATTTGTAATTACATATTCTACATGCAGTATGGAAAGCTTAGTAAGGTCCAAAAAAAACCTGCTCAGGTCGGGATTCATTAATGACTCTGCCCTGGAGTGTAAATGTGGTGCTGTTCTACAAACGATGGGGCACTTAATATCGTGTCCTGCGTGTCCTGTTGTTTGTTCGCTACAGGAACTGATGGACGCTACTGAAAGCACCAAACTAGTAGCTCAGTTCCTCACTACATTTTCCACATTCCTCCGCATCACATACCACGATAACCGATTACCACACAACTTTTCAGTCACCGGCGCTACTTTCAGACTTCCTCTTAAGTACTCATTTATTATTTTATCCATTCGCGTTCTCATCTCAGTCACATGCAATGCCTTTCATTCATCATAAAAAATGGCTACAACAATAACAAAAAAGCGGCCAAGTGCGAGTCGGACTCGCCCATGAAGGGTTCCGTAGTAGCAAGTAACATAATACTAAAGTTCTTGTAGTTCGTTGTAACTTTGATCGATGTTTTAATAATAGTGTATTTTTTATTTATTTTTTATATTTGAGATGATTGAACCAACCAATTTTCGGTGGAAGTTTGCATGGTAATGTACATCATATATTTTTTTAATTTTATCATTCTCTTATTCTAGAAGTTACAGGGGGGGGCACACATTTTACCAATTTGGAAGTGTCTCTCGCGCAAACTATTCAATTTAGAAAAAAAATATATTAGAAACCTCAATATCATTTTTGAAGACCTATCCATAGATACGGGTTTGATGAAAAAAAAATTGTTGTTTTTTTTTCTATTTTTGTGTGTTAAAATCTTAATGCGGTTTACAGAATACATCTACTTACCAAGTTTCAACAGTATACTTCTTATAGTTTCAGAAAAAAGTGGCTGTGACATACGGACGGACAGACAGACAGACATGACGAATCCATAGGGGTACCGTTTTTTGCCATTTGGCTACGGAACCCTAAAAAGTCCTTTAATTAAAAATAATTGTTTAAATTGACACTGTCAGGTTAATTAACATAGCCAGCGCTATAAATTGTTAAACAGAAATAGTTGTGCCCAACTATCTAGTTGGTATAAATCGTAGGTTTAGTAAAAAGTAATGAGTTTCACCCGGCGACTATTTGTACACGTCTGCCCAAAGATATAAATGGCTCCGGTTATGAGCACTGACAACAATCTAGTCGTCGCGTGGACGTTAACAGGTTGTTTTGTAGTATTAAACTATCTAGTGTCTGATTATCTTCTAACTGTGCCTATAGGTACAATTAAGTTGTGATGTTTACTTGTTTGTAGCATAATGAGCCCATAGCGTTCCACATGTGGGGTCAGCAGGGCATGCAGCTCATGCAGGCCTCCAATGTGGTCCTCCACGTGGCTACGGGTTGGTTGAGGAATAGTGAGGTTTTGGTTCGTGAACGGTTTCCACATGAATCAAAAAATTTAGATAAACAAACCATTTTTACTTTATTTGTGGTCTAAAATTACAGTTACAAACAAAAAAAAATATTTTTGCCGTTTGTGGAAATTATCGATAAGTGCAAAAAGAAGATGCATCGGCCGGGAATCGAACCCGGGCCGCCCGCGTGGCAGGCGAGCATTCTACCACTGAACCACCGATGCTTGGTATGTGTGTGTCGAAAGTTGCTATCGGATTTAATATACAGTCAGCAAAATCATTCTTGCGCAGTCATCTTTAATAATGTACACAGCAAAACGTGTTATGTTAGCGAAGTCAAAGCTAGGTGAAAGGTGTTCTTAAGCACATCTTTACTTTTACTTTCAAAAGAATAATTTGAACTGATTTGTATGTTGGCTGTACGCTAGTAAGCATCGGTGGTTCAGTGGTAGAATGCTCGCCTGCCACGCGGGCGGCCCGGGTTCGATTCCCGGCCGATGCATTTATTTTTGTTCCACTTTTCGGTAAAAAAAGCATTTTTTTACCGAAAAGTGGAACAAAAATAGTAACGTAGAAACCTACTTACTTAGCTTTTAACATTAAACTTCAGTTAGTTGCTCATTGTTTGCTGGATATTGGCTAACGGAGAATGGATTCATAAAGAGTAAAAGTTTATTTTCGATATTGTATCAGTTTTTTTGTCGATCCTGAAATTTGTTTTCAAAAGAGTGCCGTCAGCTGCTCACTTTTGGCGGGCTTATTGAAATGCGTTGCGGGCCGCCACGTTATGGCCCGAGGGCCTAGGATTGAGCAGCCTTGTTCTAGAACGTAGGCGATGGCGTGGCGTGACCACTCACATCTGCCTCGTAAACCACTTTTTAAACCATCCTCTCAACATGACCAAACCACCTAAACAATCCCCATTCCAGTAATATTAAGGTATCTAAGAAATAACAAATAATTTTTATAGACAATTACAAAATGTCTCAGGTCGGAAGACAGCCAAAAAATGTAAATGACTGCGGCGGCCATTAAAATTATAATTTTAATTAATTTCACCCAGCAAAAATTCTTATTTTGAGAGAAATATGGTAATTTGGGACATTTACAGGGTCCATTAAATAAATTATACTATTTATTTCTATAAGGGAAGGTACAGGAGACTTAAGATTGTTTATACTTCCTGTATAAAGGTTCCATATGTAAGTCCAATATAATAGACTCGCCCCGTATTGCCTACACGAGACTTTATTACACATACCTGGCGAAATATGAATGTACTATAACATACACCTCTGCCTAACCCTCCAGGAATTACAAGCGTGATGTTATGTTAGATATGTACTTATATTATATTCACAAAGCATTGATAACTACCATCATCATCATCATATCAGCACGGAATCACCCACTGCTGGGTATAGGCCTCCCCTTTCTTCTGCCACACTTCTCGGTTCTGTGCGTCCCTTATCCAGGTGTTTCCCGCGACTTTGACGATAAAGCCAACCCAACGAGCCCTAGGACGACCCTGGTTTCTTTGGCCAAACCTAGGCCACCACTCGGTCAAAGCCTTGCTCCATCGGCCATCTCCGCGTCTAGCCAGATGTCCTGCCCAGGTTCACCGCCCGGTCCCCGACGTCGTAGACTAGTAAAGTATAAGTACCATATACCAGGCAAAAGACGTCAACTGCTGGGCATAGGCCTCCAAAGCGTCACGTCGATCAGCCCTGTACTTCTCTAACAGATTACGGCGGGCTTCGCTAGGACATCGGTCCACCTTGTGAAAGATCCTACAACGCTGTGCCTTCTACTACGTGGTCACCACTCCAGTACGTTCTGGCTCCATCAGCCACCAGTTCTGAGAACAATGTGGTCTGCCTACTGCTACGTTTCTTCTGGTCATATCGGTTATTGGGAAACTCCATGCAGCTGTCTGCATTGCGCTTTGAGTGACTTTCAGGTTTCAGCCGTAAGATTGGTCAACCAACTGATCATTACCACGACGTACAGATCATCATCATCTGCCTAAGCTATTCCCAATCATGTTGGGGTCTGCTTCCAGTCTAACCGGACGCAGCTAAATACCATTATATTATATGGACCGACTGCACAAATATTTTACTGTATAATTTTAAAATCAACCGCATCATCAGCATATCGTGAGCAACCGCAATCTTCGATAAGCTGTGTTTTTCCTGATCATGCGATACTGAAGCCTCGTTGTTCTAGTGGTCGCAAGAGCTACTGCTGAGCATGAGGTCCTGGGTTCGATTCCCTAGTCGGGCTAAGTGTTATTGGTTTTTTTTTTTTAAGTGTTTTTGTTTTTTTTTTTTTTTTCTATCAGGAATTTCACAGTAGCAGCCACGGAGCCTGGATTTGTGCCCGGTTGATGGCAATAGGCTCGCCCCTTTATACATGGTACTTAAACATACCTGGCAAAATGTGGGTGTACTATTAGGGACACCTCTGGATAACACTTCGGTGATTACAGGCTTGATGTTATGTTATGAGTTATTGAACAGCGAGGTTCTCAGTAGATGTATGTGTGTAACACGAACTGTTGAGGATCACGCACGCTTTCCCTTTCCTAGACAGGAGGCATGTGTTCCAACAGTGGTAACGGACCTAAAGTTACTGTTGAATGGCTTCGTCAGAGGTTAAAGGTGAAAGGACTGTAAGAATCTACATAAATTCCCAAAACTGTTTGGTTGGTGAAGACAATCGGCCGCTTTACAAAAAAGTATTAGATATATTTTTCTTCTCTTGTCTACTACATATGTTATGCTAGTCTGTTTCCTTCCTCTCACGACTCGACTCTGACTGTTATTTAAAAAAAATGGTTGCCTGTAAAGTCGGTTTTACGGGCGAAGATTTTACGTGACAACGTCTTTTTCTCGGTAGAATATTTATTGATATGAATATAATTAAATTGCACAATAGGAACAAGGAATTGAATGAAAATAAGAATTGCACAAATTTTAACTATAGAAATATATTTTGTTTACTAAAACATTGTACATGTAAACTTAAACTTAACTAATTACCGATCATAGTTGAGTGGGAGAGAGACGCAAGGCATTCGGCGGGCCTCTCTCTCGTTCGGTGACTCATCGTAACGTTACCGAGCGTTACACTTTTTCATAAGTGACTCCCAGCCGCAACCTAATTTAAGACGTTGTCACGTCAAAAAGAAATCAAAAAGTTAAAAAATAAAACTTGCATCGGCCGGGAATCGAACCCGGGCCGCCCGCGTGGCAGGCGAGCATTCTACCACTGAACCACCGATGCTTGATACTTTCTTAGCAAAAATTCGTTACAATTCAAATATCTAAATGCAGTATGCTCACGCTACGCGGTTACCTTTCACAATATTCCAATGATTCTTAGATAAGTAATGTTTTTATAATGCAAACTACGTGATCAGTAAAGATTTTATTAGGAGTTGTAGAGAATGCGAAGAATAATACGTTGCTAGAAATGCTATTTGAATTGTTATGCGCAGGATTCGTCTTTTTTACAGTACCATTATGATTCTCCTGCCCTTATTCCAATTTATTTGGGGTTGACGCGGCATGTCTTCTGTTTTCATACTACTCTATTCCTCGTAATGCCATCAGACAATTTCTTTCTTCACACAGTAGATCCATCATTTCTTTTAGGCTACTTACCCGACTGAGGAGGATAAAGCGTTTTTTATAGTACTTATTACCCATAATGTTACTAGTGGACCCTGTTTCTGGATTTCAACAACAGCGCTACCTACCGGTTCCAACTATAAGCAAAGAACCAACTAAACTACCAGATACGTAAAAAAAAACATGAATATTGGTCAAGCCGTTTAGTGGGAAAGGAATAACGAACACAAGTACACCGGAATTTTACTTATACATGAAGATTGGATGCGGAAAATAGAGAAACGGGTGCTTTGACGCAACTTGGGAGAGGTCCATATTCACCAACGATCTTGCACGTGTGAGTTATTTTTTATTAATTAATAGAAGTCACAGTGTGTTAACTTATTATAATGGATACCGAATAATCGGTCCTTCGTATTCGGAAGCGAGGTGTATCATAGTTATTCTGGCGAAAAACCCAGGAGCTCAAGGGTAGATGTGTAGCCAACCACTCATTAGTGGTAACAGTTGTAGTTTGAAATCACCCTTACCCCTCTACTACAATCTACCCTTAGGATCTCTTAGGACCCTTAGGATTCACCAAATTTTAAAGTGAACTGTAGCTAAGTGTCTTCGTCTTATAATTTCCGTTACGAGTTCCAGTTCTAAGCACGTACCTAAAAATTTAAGGGGAAGCACTAGGGTAACCAGCGGAATTAAAATTTTCACCCTTTTTTTATATATATGTCGCAGATTCAATTGGATTAGCGTCCACGCGCTCGATATTGGTGTCCGCCATGTCGTTATTTTATCAATCAGTGCGCACAACCGGCACAGGCGCTGTCTCCGGAGCAAATCCAGCTCGAAAAATAGACCAACGCACTACTGACAGATACAACCAGATACAACTGGCACTGAAAGCTACGACATTGACAAGCCCGAAGTCGTCTATGATGTTTGCACGAAGTTTCTATTTGAATAAATTAAATAATCATTAAAATATCTCTAACATATATATATTTTAAATGGGCCTACTCTTGACCTCAATCTAGTCCTGAGGACAGAGATAAGTTTACGATGGAACGAGCTAACCCAAATGAAGCCTATTAACTCGCGACTTAAATAGACATATTCATTCAACTCTTTAAGTTCATTTAGCATTCAATAACTATGTCATGAAAAAGTCATTCAATGGGGTTAAATGAACTTAGAGGTTGTATTGATGATTTTGATGATTATAATTCTGTAACTACGTACGTTTTACTGGCGTGACTAATTTTTCATCAACATACACTGACAAACAGACCTGCAAATTGCAAAAAACGTAAGAAAAATTGAATTTCGCGGGCTACCCTAACGCTTCCATCTTAAGATTGATTACCTACCTATACTTTACAGTAAAGTCATTGCTCTAACCGCTTAAGAAATCACGTCCATTAAGCATTATGAATGAGCACAAAAACCAGATACACAAACGATGACGTCACGAAAGTGAACGTATCATCAATTTGTAGAAAACGCGCTTCTTCTAAGGAAACGACTAAAAGAACTGTGTTTAGATACAGTAGGTATAAGCATCGGTGGTTCAGTGGTAGAATGCTCGCCTGCCACGCGGGCGGCCCGGGTTCGATTCCCGGCCGATGCATAAAATTTTTTGCACATTTCATTTAAAGTTATATCGGGATTTTTAGAGATTTTAGATTTTATATGTCATAGGCGAAAGAACTTTCATTCGAATGACCGATCCCCCCTTCCCCATTTTGCATAGCTAAAAATAGACGGACTAACAGTCAGAGCATCTTCCATGAATTATTGTGATACCTAGAAGCAATCATTGTACGAAGCCAATTGGTTACAGAATATTCAGCATTCAACAATTATTCAGGAACTTTCAAAGTGAAACGGGAAACTCGATACTTCACCAGAAGAAGACTGAACTTGTGGTCTGTTGAAACTGTAAAATAAAAATAAAACCGGCCAAGTGCGAGTCGGACTCGCGCACGAAGGGTTCCGTACCATTATCTATAAAAACGGCAAAAAATCATATCTGTTGGATGGGAGCCCCCCTTCATATTTTTTTTTAATTTTTAGTATTTGTTGTTATAGCGGCAATAGTAATACATCATTTGTGAAAATTTCAGCTTTCTAGCTATCACGGTTTATGAGATACAGCCTGGAGACAGACAGACAGACAGTCAGCGAAGTCTTAGTAATAGGGTCCCGTTTTACCCTTTGGGTACGGAACCCTAAAAATCACTACCTGCATCTGCAACAAATAGCAGTATGTTTATGGATAACCATAAACCGATTGCGGAGCCAAGTGGGCTACTGCTGGTACTAATTGGTCCGATGGGGGTATTCCGATGAAGCAGAAAGGGACTGCGGAGTCTCAATCCAAACCACGAGTCACCTTCTATGCTGCACTTTGTGTAACTCCACCTGCAATTTGAGGGAACTGTCCGATATGCCACTGCCAATGTGTGATGTGGCAGAGTTCTGATCAAAGCTAGTTTAACAATAAAAACAATCATCGACAGGACAAAGAAGTAAAAAATAACTGTTTTTAGGGTTCCGTACCCAAAGGGTAAAACGGGACCCTATTACTTCGCGACTTGACTTACTTGACTTCGCTGTCTGTCTGTCTGTCTGTCTGTCTCCAGGCTGTATCTCATAAACCGTGATAGCTAGAAAGCTGAAATTTTCACAAATGATGTATTACTATTGCCGTTATAACAAACAACAAATACTAAAAATTAAAAAAAAAAAAATTGAGGGGGGCTCCCATACAACAGATATGATTTTTTTGCCGTTTTTATAGATAATGGTACGGAACCCTTCGTGCTCGAGTCCGACTCGCACTTGGCCGGTTTTTTCTCTAATATACGAGTATATACAGTCACGAGCTCCAATATGTAAGCACTTAACAACTTTTGAAAGTTTTTTTCTCTTACTGTTCTGATTAAAATGTCATGTTATAGTATTCTGGAACTCATATTTTTATGGAAAAGACCCTATTACAAAGTTACAATCATTATTTCACGCGAAAATTGCTTTCAAATTTAGGAAAATGTATACATATTGGTGCTCGTGGCTGTACAATAGTTAGTATAGGTACTAGCTAAATACTTGAAGAGACACTTGCAGGTATGGCTACAACATCACGTACGCAATCAGCCAAGCCCAACACTTGTAGCTTGCGGTCATCGTTCATGTGTACAAATACTTACCCCTCATTTCCAACTTGAGAGATTTTCAACTCGTCAGATTTGCATAGTTACCTGTAGACTAGCTAAAGTAATTCCAATATGTGTGTAGAGATGGATGAAGCTAAAAGGCAGAAGAAAGTCTCAAAAACTACGTTTTTAACTTTTAACATTTATTTATTTAATTAATTAAGGCACTCCAACGACTTTTACCTTACGTGGGTATTTCAAGTTTTATAATATCATATTGAGTACATATAGGCTAAATAAAAAAAAAACAAAACTACATGAAAACAGAATTTAAAATTTGAAAACAGAATTAAATATTAAAAACAAAGAAAAGATATAACCAAATCTATTGCTCTAAGAATAACACAATTAATGACAAATAATTAATAAATAAGTAATATTAATATTTGTATTCATAAAGATATTATCATTCAGAAAAGAAAAGTCATCACCATCTTCCTACCTTTATCTTTCGTGTGACAGTACTCACAAATACCTTCCATCTTTTATTTGGCCACTCTCTCCTTCCCCATACTTCAGCATTCATATTCATGAAAATGAAGAATGATTTATTGGTTTTGATAAGTTTTTCTTACAAACTAGTGATTGGAGTTTCCTTTTAGGCGTCTAAAGCCTGTGTTAAGAGAGTCCACTCTTCCATAACTTAAATTACCATTAACAAACTTGTTTGTTTTACAATTATTAAAGATAAAACAAACTAGAAAAAATAATATAAAAAAGTATAAAAAATATCTATTCATCACTCTTTTATTCACATGAGTTTACACGTCCATACCAACCCAAACGACTCCCTTTTAATTTTTCTGAAAATTGAATTCAAAACTAAAAGTAATTGTACTAAAAAGGTACACATTCTTTAAACCTTTTCCTAGATAACTTGACTGCTACAACAAATGCGTCCCCACGTTGATAAACAAGTCCTCCATCTTTATTTGCGGAGCGTAGCAATCGCGACGTGTGAACGTATTGGGCGATCAATCACGATTAGTCGCGAATCGCCGGTAAATGTGGATTTATGTCCGGAGCTATCAATAATATCGCCTTATTATGAAAGGGTTAGAGAATATTGGTAAAAGCAAGGCTAGAAAACTGAGACGTTCACTATTTAACTTAAAGTACCTAACGAGTTAGGGAGGAAGACTTTTGAACCGTGGAGGCAATCCTGCTAAGTATTTAGATACTACAGTAAGAGCTCTTCATTTGGGACCTGTGTAAATTGTGGACAAGTCGTCAAACGTTAATGAGTAATAGTTAGCCACAATCACGAATAGCGACCATTGTATAAAATGGTCGTGTCACGTCATAATGCGGTGATTTGTGGTGATTTGTGTGCGTCAATTTTACCATCGGTTTACAATTTATACACTCATCAGTACCTACACGGAGATAGAACACTACTAATCGGTGAAGCCCTCAAAAGCTTTTATGAAACAGTCGTTCCCAACGAAAGAGCAGAAACAATATTATTCCATTTAAAGACTTTTAAAATACAATTTATAAAGAAATCGAGACGCAAAAGGATTCACAAAGAAATCTTACAAAACAGAAAAGCTCCATTCCCAATAAAAGAAAATCTATATTGGATAGCAAGAATTGTATAAAGATTTTAAAATGGCAATCGCGTTGTTTTTCGTTTTTAATAAGACTGCAATGTTCCATTAGTTCGTTTGCTGTTTAATAATGCAAGAAAATGGTTCTTATTGGGACGGAGTTTAATTTAATCTGCGAGGCTTTTTGTACAGGGCGCTCCGAATATCTTGTTGCTCTCAAGAGTCGGGCTTTTTATGTTAAAGTACCAGGCGTTACTTCGCAGAATTCCATGACAGTAAAATGTTACGCAACTTCAATGATCTGTTTTAATTCCGCCGTAAACTAGATTCATTTGGAATTGGATGCAGAATGAGAACCGCGCAAAAAAATGCAGATGCAGGAATCGATCATCATGCAAGAGGGATAACGAGCTGAACTAAGATAAGGTAGTCACTATAGCCAGCAGGTCGTAACAGAACTACCGTTTGCCGATTTTAAATAGTAAGAAAACAGTTAATAGTAAATATATTAGTTTTAGTAAATTTAAATAAGCTAATGTACGTCAAACTAGGAAAACTACAATAAATGCGGGGTTTTTATTTTATTTTATTTATTATAGTCAGTAAGTTTGTGAGGCTTCAAGTTGCCTGGAGAACGCCAAAGAAAATCCTGCTTTGTAAAGGTGTAAAGTGTAGAACGACTGAAAGCAAAAACGTTGGTGATTGTACTAGGTTCAATAACGAACTTTACGGTTCTGAAATGTTCTTGAAATTAGTTCGAAGTCGCCTCTTCTAGAGTTTTTTTAATGGTCTAGATTTTTCTTTTGTCAGCAAGAAAGCAGGCGGCTCACCAGATGTTAGTGGTTGCTTATGGACACCTATACTATAGACATAATATCCCGGGTGAGTTCCAGAGACAAAGCTCAAGTCTCATCATCATTCAGTGAAAAGGATCACCCTCTGCTAGAAATGGCTTCATTTGCTTGAAATCCGGAACCCGACCAATTTTTGCCTGATGGTCGCTCATTTCGGCACAAAATAAAAAAGAATAGCCCTCGTCGTGGTCAAAACCATTCATTAGCCGGTCAGCAATGTGGTGGCTTATATATTTTGACGGCACGGTTGGCGCAGTGGCTGAGCGATTGACTGCTGTGCTCGGTGTTGCGGGTTCGATTCCCTCACGGAACAAATATTTGTATGGCCTACAGATAGTTGTTCCGGGTCTGGCTGTTTGTGTACGTGAATTTTAATGTTTGTAAACACACCCACGAAACAGGAGAAATTCCTACTGTCCAACGTTATTTAAAAAAAAAATTAACTCATTTAAGTATAATCACTCGTGGAGGCAACAAATATACAAAAGATTCTATTAAAAGATACGACATACAATATAGAATATTGCAACCAGCTAATAAACGCGAACGTGGAGTCCAATTAAGTCCACAGGGTGGTCGGGTTTCCCTCCGAGATGCTTTCGATATAAAGTTATAATCTTATTTGCACTTATCTTCTGAACAATTCCCCAAGAGAGAATGGTTTTCAGTGTAATTATTGGCGCATTTGTGGAATATATAGGAAAAAATCTGAAAATAACTATATTTTCAGAGAGGAAAGATCCTACATTCCACATTAAATTAAATTTACTAACCAATTTAATGTCTGTAAACGCCCTGTACAATAATCATTTTCGTTCCTTTTTCTTATCGATGCATAAGAAACACTTATGTCGTGAAAATGTATAATCAATCATAAAGCAATGACTTACAATGCACAAATAATTGCCACTTTGGGAAAGCTTATAATCAACGTCGTTGTTCGAGATACTAAAAAAATGTCTAAAACCGAGGTTAGGACATGTTATTTCTTAGTTAGACGGCTGTTCAGTCGTGGAGTTATGAAAGTGGTCCCTTATTAACTAACTACCAATGGAGTTAGGATTCAACAATATGGCAAGCTACCTACGGCAGACCAATAAAAATCATAATATCCAGAAACCTTGAATGTGACAATTATTGCTGGTTACTTCAAAATCAAAAACGCAACATGTGTGTAACAATCCTCACTAATCCGTCACCAAAAGGGACTAATCTCCACAAGTAAGGCCTCAAAGTAATTCAGTTTTAACGTTCGCGTGTTTATCAGTAAAGTTATCAGTTGTCAAGTTGCCCAATTAACTTGAATGTTACGTTGCGTGAATTTTATTACCAAATTCGTGACAAGCGTTATAATGTTGCCGGCTGTCTATCTGATATGCGTATCTTTAAGGTGCTTTTATGTTAGGAGGTAGGCAGGACTGTTTCGTTGATCTAGTTGTCAAAAGGTTCTGTGTCCACGTTTATTGTCTATCTAACCTGTCGCAGGTCTGCTGAAAGAGATTTCTTAATTAAATATGCCGTACATTTGTGGTATTTTGTCTGCATGTTATTTTCTGTATATGTGGCTTGTGACTGTACCGAGTAAAACGGAGTGAATTGGAACGTCGCCGGGGTGAATCGGGACAAAACTTTGTAAGGGATTTGAACGTTGAATTTTTATGTTATGTTGCCAATAAGGTCTCTAAAAGTCTAAACAATTAAGTATAACTAAGTAAATAAAATAGAGTACTTTCCGGTAATACATATCAATTCAACGGTAAAATCCCTTTCAAAGTTTAGTCTCAATTCACCCCTGCGTTTATTCACCCCGTTTGACGCTACATAAATAAATACATAAAGTTTGGCTGCTGGTCGTGGTGGCGGGTTCGATCTCCAGATCGGGCAGTGTTATTGGGTTTTTCTATAAGTAAGTTCAAATTAGCAGCGCGTTTCTGGAATACAACAATTTCGCCCCCTACAAGATGTGACTTATTAATAAAGGCCATACAAAAAAGTATTTCCTATCGACACGCTAAGAAGAAGATTGGGATAATCGCCCCTTTTACGGACTGATATTCAGGAAAGAAGGTGTTTTCACCATCCTGAATGAAAAGAGGAACTTGACATGGAGCACTTACGTTACCTTGACTTCAAATATTCAAGCATTTTGTGAAAAACCGATACTCCCGGTTATTCCATTTGTCAAACTTTGCTCACAAAAACTCGCTCCATAGATCAATGGAATTGTTATTTTCTATTAAGGTTACAGAGAACCTCTTAAACCTAATACAAAATATTCAGGTTAACGGCAATAAAAAGCGAACTTTCAATTCGAAATCGGTTCAAACGGCCCTTATCGGCCATTTGCGAAATAAACTCGATCTAAACGAATTTTATTCGCAACAACAGAAGGGACGATTGTCGTAAAACGTTTGACTTACGATTTCGGTTGAATACGGCCGGCAGTAAACCACATGAACTTTGTTATCGCTAAACTTGTGTTAAAATATGGTAGGTACGGTACTTATTCTAATTCAGGGATGTGGGTATCATACTTATTATGAGGGGTCGTGGCTTAGGGCGTACGCTATAGGCTGCACGATTGCGTGTCTGTATTGAAAAATTATAAAAAAAAAACTATTTATTTCCAAAAGTATTTATCAGGACTATTACAATTAGAAAAATAACTCTCAATCTTTTTGAGGCAAGATTATGTGCGCTATCGGTTGCGATTTAGGTTACTCACTCACAGGTGTGTCTGGTAGTGGACCCACACGTACGCCCTTCCGAGTTTGCAACGGTAAAATAAGTTATTAGGATGTTTTTTATTTGTCGAGGTTTTTTGTTTTCCAATTTTTTGGCTATTTCCTTAGGCAATGTATTTAGAATGCTTGGAAGAGCATACGTCCAGACCCTTCTACCGATATGAGCAATGATATCGGGGCTCCGTACACCTGCGCGAGTATTAGCGAACACACTTAGTAATAGCAGTCGTACAGGTCGATCTTTATGGTTATTTACAATTACAACGCTTGCCAATATCGGTTCGTAGATGGGTAACAGTTAACACTGTACATAAAGGAGACATAATTAGTCCGTTGGCTATCATTCGTAAATCTCTGATAGCCGTTGCGGATAATCACGAGCCAGAAAGACTGGAAACCAGTTTGACCAATTGACATCGTTTTTCCGACTACCTGAGTTGTGGAGGTCAGATAGAATAGATAATTAACCATCTGCTAATCAATCGGTTGTAGTCCGAGCACACACCTGTAATCAAAACAATATCAGCAAATGTAGGTGTGTCCCTATTGTAAAAACAAACTGTATAAAATATTGCGGTATACAAGTTGACGACCAGTTAAATTTCCACCACAGTTTTCAAGAAGTTACGCTGGGTTTGCGACTCGAACCTGTTGAAAACAATCTATCTATCTCTGTGCCAGTCAGTGCTGGAATACTGTAGTGTGTAAGACTTATGTATGTGTGCTCATGTGTATTGTAGTATTAAGAATCAATATATATTAACGATTGTACGTGCTCTAAGGGCAGTAATATATGAGGTTCCAATGAAGGCACTTGTTTTACTCATCTTCCCGAACTGACAACCTTACATGGCGACCCTGCCATCTGAGACGGGTGCCGAGTTCGGTCGCGTCACTTAATTTATTGGACTATGATACAAGTGATTTTGTTTGGTCTTTAAAAAGTGGGTTAATATACATACTTATAAAAAATGTGCCGGTCAAATATAGAAAAAGAGGACGTTTTTATATCACAAAGTGCATCGGGTGGTTCAAATACGGCATCTATGCAGGAGTACCATTTATCGAACATTAGTATCGTGATGTTCATTATCTGCACCTTACTAGGAATCGCCGGACTATACGCAGTATACAAAATGTACCAAAACTGTCATTACTCCTGGATAAGGAATGAGGTCCTCGCACAGAACCTAGCACGTTCGTTTCGACGACCAAACTCGGAGGCTCGTGTCTGTTACGAGTGCCGCCAGCAGCAGCGCCAGGAGGCGCGCCAGGAGACTCGCCAGGAAGCGGGTATCAGAAGCCAGAAACCGCAGTAAGTGGTAAAAGTATAATCAGTGATAAGTGTAGTGAGTTGTGTTCAGACGAAAAGTGAAATATTAAAAGTTACGCAACGGTTATTGGACAAAATTCTAACTAGGTACTATATCCATTATTTTATTTTTAATATGTTCTGTCATGTAATTATAGAGTAAGTATTGCTCATGTGCATATCTATTTTTATTGGTAATGGCAAATGACCTTAGATTGTTAAACGACCAATTAAAAAATATAGAGAGTAATTTGAAAAAGCTAAGTTATCCAAAAAGGACAGAAACTGTTCTAAAACAAAAGTTACAAGAAGCAACTTTGTTAAAATGTCAATTTGATGAATGTATACAAACCATATCTACACAAATTCAAAAGAAACAATTTAGTACAAATATATTACAGCAAATACAGTCATACTGTGATCTATTTGAAAAGACATTTGACCAAATAGAAACTTTTTGCTCCCAAACATATAGTTCTCAACCAAGTGCTGAGTGTACAGTCGACGCTAGAACAGAAGTAGACAATATGGAAGCTTTTAATTACAGGACTGCCGTGGCATTATTACCAGTTATGAACGGTGACGAAAATGTCACGAAAAGTTTAATAGATGCCATAGAGTTATACAGTTCTTCACTTACCGAAGAAGGCAGCAAAATGCTAGTTAAATTTGTGTTAAAAACTAGATTAAACGAGAATGCTAAATTAAGATTGTCCGCCTCTTATGACAGTTGTGAGTCGCTTATTATTGAGATGCGTCAACACCTACTTACAAAGAAGTCGAGTACCGCAATACACAAGGAGTTGACACAAATCAACCAAAACTGTTCTTCTATAGAAAAATATGGGTCTAGGGTCGAGCAGCTTTTTGTGGATCTGACGGTAGCGCAAGCAGGTGAGGATCAAACAGCATATAAAGTATTACGCCCTCAAAATGAAAAAATAGCGATTAAGTGTTTCATTGATGGCTTGCGAAACCGTGAAGTCCGCACTATTTTGGCAGCTCGAAATTATGATACTTTGAAAGATACTATAAGAGCAGCTAAGGATGAGGACTTGTCATGCAGTCGGCAATCATCAGACGCATCTGTGTATATCGGATACCAAGGCTCATTTAAAAATCGCGGTTATAATACATACAACAACAACAGACGCCCAAATCGTTCGAACCATACCCCACCTCCCGTTCGTGTATTTATACAGAGAGGAAATAATAGGGCATTTTTTCAAAATCAAAGGCAAAACCAAAGAAACCAGCAACAGTTCAGCAAAAATCGTGGTCACATGCGAGGTTCATATCGTGGTAGGCCTGGACGGATCTTTACACGCAGAGGTAATGTACATGCTATAGAAAACGGCATGAATAGTATCGATTTAAATGACGGGAATCGAACGCCCCAACATACAGAAAGACGCATTACTGAACCATTACAGTTTTTTCGATAATCATTTCATATTTGCTTGTAACAACAACAGCTCGGTTGAATTCTTAGTACAAGGAGCCAAATATGGTTTGCTTATAGATACTGGGGCATCACTATCAATATTGAAATACGAAACAGTGGCACGTTGGAACATTCCAGTCCAAAAGGAATGCATTTCTATAAATGGCATTGGTGGCAAAGTACTAACATCAGGCTATGTTTATGTTACATTGATCGTAAAAGGACAGGAATTTTTACACAAATTTTACATTATGCGCAATATACCAGGTCTTCAACATGGCATAATCGGCAGAGATTTTATGAGCAAATATAACGCTATTTTGAATTATGAAAATAATACGATAACATTAAAGAAAAATGACGATAATTTGACTCTGCCTATGATTAACAGTTCACTAAATAAAACCAGTTTCTTAAGTATTCCACCGAGATGTGAGAAAATATATATGTTAGACAGTAGTTTTAACGAGGACTGCGTAATTTTACCGGGACAATTATGTGATGGAGTTTTTATAGCCGGAAGTATTTGTAAACCAAACAATGGACAAATAAATGTACAAATATTAAATACTCGCGAAACACAAGTAGATATTAATTATTTCAGACCAGCAATACATTTGTTATCAGACTATGACACTTGTAACTTTGGACGGGACAGTCAAATCAATGGAGAGAGAGTTCGCACTATGTTTTCTCTTTTAAAATTAAGTCATCTAAACAATGAAGAAAGGTCATCAATCGAAAACATATGCGCAAAATACTCGGATGTGTTTCATCTTCCAAATGATAAATTATCAACCACTAACCTTTACGAACAAGGTATACAGTTAAGACAAAACGCTGATCCAGTTTATACTAGACAGTACAGGTTGCCCTTTTCACAGCGTAAGGAAATTGAAACACAAGTTAAGAAAATGCTTTCTGAAAATATCATTGAACCCGCAAAAAGTGAGTGGTCTAGCCCTATTCTGTTGGTACCTAAAAAATCAGATGACATTACCAAGAAATGGAGGCTGGTTATAGATTTCCGTAAGTTAAATACTAGAATTTTAGACGATAAATTTCCACTTCCGAATATAACCGATATACTAGATTCCCTATCCGGTTCAATGTATTTTTCACAGTTAGATTTATCACAAGCATATTATCAAGCAAAATTAAAACCAGAAAGCAGAAAATATACAGCATTCACTACGCCTTCAGGCCAATATCAGATGACCCGATTACCCATGGGATTAAAAATTAGCCCAAGTGCATTCTCTCGTCTAATGACAATTGCCATGTCTGGACTTACATACGATAAATTATTTGTCTATTTGGATAATTTGATCTGTTTTGGTCGAAATTTGGAAATTCACAATAAAAATCTTATAGATATTTTAACTAGACTGCGCAAAGTTAACTTGAAACTTAATCCATTGAAGTGCGATTTCCTAAGAAAAGAAATGCAACTATTAGGGCATGTCGTTTCATCTGAAGGAATTAAACCAGATTTAGAGAAAGTAGACATTGTAAAAAATTATCCCGTACCCAAAAACGCAGACGAAACGAAAAGATTCATAGCGTTTGTCAACTTTTATAGAAAATTTATACCAGATTTTGCCGCAATATCATTACCGCTTAATAAACTGTGTCGAAAAAATGTTAACTTTGAATGGTCACATGAGTGTCAGAAATCCTTCGAATCCCTAAAAGAGTCATTAACATCTCCACCAGTATTACAATATCCCAACTTCGACGAAAACAATACTTATATTTTACAAACAGATGCGTCCGGGTACGCAATCGGGTCTGTGCTATGCAATAGTGATAACAGACCAATTGCTTATGCAAGTCGAACTCTTAATAAAGCAGAAATAAGTTACCCCACGATAGAAAAAGAATTACTCGCTATCGTATGGTCAGTAAAATATTTCCGACCATATCTTTACGGTAGAAAATTTGTTATCAAAACAGACCACAAACCATTAGTTTACTTATTTAATCAAACAAATCCATCCAGTCGTTTAACTAAATTCCGTTTAATAATAGAGGAATATGATTACATAATAGAATATGTTCGAGGTACAGACAATGCAGCTGCAGATGCCTTGTCACGTATCCGAATAACAAGTGATGAATTGAAGGAAATTAATCAGCACGTTGTGTCAGTATTAACCAGAGGTCAGAAAAAACGTATGTGTGAACGAAGTATACAAGATGGGAGTGACAACCCTGCGGTTGCTAAGCAATCTACAAACGACTGGTCTGATCACCCAAGAGTTGTGGAGTTGCTTAAAAAACCAAAGGATTGCATTGAGTTAAGGTTTGTCAATGAAAAAGAATGGAATAACCAATCAAATACATTATTTAATTATGACTCAACAAATTGCATACTAAGAGTAAACCCATCTTACCGATTACAATGCGCACGAGATGCCTTTGTACGGGAGTTGGCTAATTACTGCAACCAAATGAAACTAGATAATGTGTACATTGTACAAAGTAATGAAAATATTGACATAACAAGAGAGTTAATTCAAAGCATAAATATAACACCTAATTGGTCCGGACCACGTATTTATATTATAAAAGGTGTAAAAGTAATAAATGATAACGATACGAAACGTGTCATCTTAAATGACTACCACTTATTACCAAGTAGCGGCCACGCCGGTATACGACGAATGATAAATAATATAAAACGCCGTTATTCTTGGCCAAAATTAGAAAGTGACGTCACGGAGTTTGTAAATCGCTGCGACAAATGCAAGCGACAGAAACATTTTAGGGACATAAAACAGCCAATGGTCCTGACAGATACAGGACATTCGGCGTTCGATAGAGTATTTATAGATTTAGTTGGGCCCTTAAGTAAGGATAGTGATAATTATATGTATGTACTCACACTCCAGTGTGATCTTAGCAAGTATGTAGAAGCTTATCCACTTAGAAATAAGGATACAATTTCAGTGGCGACGGCTTTCATTAATAATTTTGTATTGCGATATGGCATTCCCAGAAATATTATATCAGATCGCGGAACCGAGTTCGTTTCGAAAGTAATGAATGAAGTATGTAAAATGTTAAGGATAAATCAACACACATCAACTGCATATCATCATCAAACAATAGGAGGCCTAGAAAATACACATAAAAATTTACTATCATTCCTACGCATACAAACAGAGAACCAACCCCAAAATTGGAGTTTATGGCTACCATATTGGTGCTTTGCTTTTAACACGACTGTACATACAGAAACTAAATACACACCATACGAACTAGTATTTGGAAAACGTTGCAATTTACCAAGTAATTTAACTTCAGATATTGAACCGCTTTATAACTATGACGATTATCCACAACAACTCAGATATAGACTTCAAAAATCACAATATGACGCAAGACAAAATTTAGTTATTAGTAAACAGGTCAGAAAAAGTAAATATGATTTGTATACCAACCCTATTACATACAGTACTGGTGACATGATACTACTTAAGAATGAACAAGCTGTAAACAAATTCGATCCGTTATACATAGGACCATACCATGTACTAGAAGATTGTAATCCTAATTTAAAAATACTGTATAAAGGTAAAGAAGTAATAGTACATAAAAATAGAACCAGACCATATATTAAATGACTATTGGTAAGCTGATCGTGAATGTAACTAAAATAGATTATAAAATACTTTACTTGTAATAATGAATTTAAGTTAAACCCACTGTTATATCTTTTTAATTATTAAGGAACTTTAATATTAAACATAAATAAATATTGCATATAAGTAAGAAAAATATAATAAGGTAGCGCTATACATATACAGGGTGTTTGGCGTATGGACCGACACAATTTTTCCAGGGATTTGGGAGGTCATTAGCTAGGTTCTACCCATACACCCTTTGTCCCAAATGTCACGGTTGGTTACATATGTTTTTTTTTGTTTAAATGAAAAAAATGACCAAAATGTTTCCTTTAATTCGAAATAACTTTTTTGTTTGTAGGCGTAGTGGCACAAAACAAATTTTGTTGCATTCTCCAAAGTCCTTTAAATCTAAAAACATCTTTGTTTTATACAACTGGTTTCAAGAAAATTCTTTACAAGCTTCCAAAGTAATTTTTTTTATTTAATGAATGAAATTTTACAACTTCTAAATTAATTATAAAAAAAAATAAAAGTCATTTTGAACTTAGCTTTATTTTAAAAAGTTCTTTAGTTGATACCCTTTCTAACGGTATGCTAAAAGAATTGGTTTACCAGACAGAAGTGCCCACTAGGGAAGTTCTAATTGAACGAATAACCGACGCGTTTCAAACTATGAAAGAAGAAATGCGACTAAATAACCTTAAAAAGTCTTTTCTTAACCCTGACTCTCCTAACTAGTATTTTGAATACATAATGAATAATTTCTACGACATGTAGCATACCGTTAGAAAGGGTATCAACTAAAGAACTTTTTAAAATAAAGCTAAGTTCAAAATGACTTTTGTTTTTTTTTATAATTAATTTAGAAGTTGTAATATTTCATTCATTAAATAAAAAAATTTACTTTGGAAGCTTGTAAGGAATTTTCTTGAAACCAGTTGTATAAAACAAAGATGTTTTTAGATTTAAAGGACTTTGGAGAATGCAACAAAATTTGTTTTGTGCCACTACGCCCACAAACAAAAAAGTTATTTTGAATTAAAGGAAACATTTTGGGCATTTTTTTCATTTAAACAAAAAAAAACATATGTAACCAACCGTGACATTTGGGACAAAGGGTGTATGGGTAGAACCTAGCTAATGACCTCCCAAATCCCTGGAAAAATTGTGTCGGTCCATGCGCCAAACACCCTGTATAATCGTAAAATAAAAAATAAATGTAACCATTATTTTTATTTTATTTCGCCGGTGGGCGTGTAGTGTGTAAGACTTATGTATGTGTGCTCATGTGTATTGTAGTATTAAGAATCAATATATATTAACGATTGTACGTGCTCTAAGGGCAGTAATATATGAGGTTCCAATGAAGGCACTTGTTTTACTCATCTTCCCGAACTGACAACCTTACAATACTGTATCTCGATCTGGGGGAGTACACACAAAACTCATATTAAACCTAAAACGAGCCCATAGAGCAGTTCTCAAAGTAATACACAAGAAAAACTTCCAGTATCCAACGGAGCAGCTATATAAGGATTCTATGGTTTTAACAGTTCGACAACTTTTTATCAGGAGGGTTCTGCTCATAAGTCATAAAGGCTCAACGTACGATCCGGAAAGGCTAAAAAACAAACGTAGGAAGGACCTGGTTTTTGACCTGAATAATTAGATGGTATGTTCCATGTAAAATATTGGTATTCAGCTGAACCAGTTAAACCGACTCTAAAATAGTTGGAGAAAAAGCTACAAGCTAAAAGGCTGATGATGATACAGTACTACCATAAACACTTAAAACGGGATATTTACCATGATTACTATATGGCAAACAGAAATTACTGACGTTGCTTAAAAACCGCTAAGCTAAAGTGGGACTGGGCTGGCAACTCTGGGCCAAAATAACCACGATGTGGAGCCCTGACACAGCCAGAAGGCGACTCGGTGAACCCCGCAGGAAATGGCGGGACGAGCTGGACAAAACCAACGATCAGTGGTCCAAATTGCCCCAGGATCGAAAAATTTGGAAGTCATGGGGAGAGGCCTTTGCCCAGCAGTGGGATGACACAGGCTAACAGTAACAGTAACTATATATTTTGAGTTCTCGATATTTTGGATAAACCGCCGAAATATAGGTAACACAAAATAAATAGTAGATGGTAAATATCCCGTCATTAGTGTTAATGACACCACCACAAAGACCATGTCAGTTAAAAAAAAAGAGGAAAGTTGGCTACGTCGCCCGTCTGTTGTAACAAAACCAGTGTAAGCTGCTTAACCGCAACGGATCGGCTTCACGACGCCTCATTTCTACTAGCTGATCCCGATCAGAGGCGATGCCGTCTCGACATGCAGTGTACGTTGCAGTACGGAGTCTCAAAAAAAGAATGGTGAAAGGTAAGATTTGCGGCGATACTGATCCGGTTTTAAGAAATCACGTCCGTTGCGTATGCACAAAAACGATGATTTCACAAAAATGAATGTATCATCGAACGTGCTTCTTCAAAGATGTCGTGTAACAGAACTATTTTTAGATATAGTAGATATAAGCATCGGTGGTTCAGTGGTAGAATGCTCGCCTGCCACGCGGGCGGCCCGGGTTCGATTCCCGGCCGATGCATAACTACTTTTTTGCATATTTTTTTAGGTGGATTAAATAGTTGCTTTTATGACGGGACGTGGATCCTTCCTTGGGGTATAAGTACAGTCAGTTGCATGGCAATAGTAGTAGTGTAGTAGAGCTTATATGCGTATTGATACCAATACCCATATAAGCTCTACTTATTCTGTTGAAACTCCGTACTGTTAGATGACAACACTCATCTACGGACCGACCTTGGCAAGCGCTGCTTAACCTTGAAAATCGACGCCTGCGGCTGTTACTATTTAGCCACGTGCTAAACTACCTGTATCTGAATCAGTCTGTAACCGTCGATTGATATAGTTTTTCAAAAGGCAAAATCACAAGAAAGAATTCATCGGTCCTTATAGCCTCAAGGTTTCCACTCCATTTCCGCGCACCTCAATCTCCGTATATGGAGGGTACATATCGAAGCCGCCGGGCATGTTGGCAAACGTACGATCCGGGGCGAAATACAAAGGACGACTGACATGCTGGAACGTCCGACTGTTATGGAAATAAACTGATAATGTCATGAATGATGAAAGTCAGTGGAATAGCGTCAGTAGCTAGCTGTCGTGTATGTAAGGAACATCGTCACGCAACCGGTTAGCCCGCGATATCAAAAAATATCTAACGGGAACATACATTCATCCCCCTTTTTAATCCTTCGGGGGCAGAATTATAAAAAACGCTAAGACACGTATAAATTAATTTTCAATCGTCAGCCTAAACACATAATGTGAAGATCCTAACTTCAAAACTGACGGACTTTCATATAAACTTGCATCCCCTATTTTACCTCTTTAGGGGTGGAATTCCCAAAAATCCTTTCTTAGTGGATACTTACTCTTCACAAAAAACATACCGTCCAAGTTACATGTCTCTAAGATCAGCGGTTTGGGCTGTGTGTTGATATATCACCCAGTCAGTCAGTTTATCATTTTATATAAATAGACTACTGAATGAGCAATATTTTTATAATACTAATCACGTTCACGAATACGGCTCTAAGTTTCGATGAAAGTTGCAAAATGGGGGTTTACGTAGGCGAAAAATCGATCTAGCTAGGTCTCGTATCTGGGAAAATTCGTTTTCTCTATTTTCACCCGAGCAGAGCTCGGTGGTCCAAGTACTGATTCTAAAACCGCAAGGGTAGAATACGTTGTAATAAAAAAAACAGCTGTTTCATACAAAACTGCAATACCTACACGGGCAAAATGTACGGAATAGTCGGGTTTAGAAAGAAAAATGCTAAGTGCACCATTACACGTTAGATATAAGTTTTTAAACTGTCATGGTCACCTACATTATCATCAACACTAGAAACGGGATATTTACCATGTCCACTGTTTGTTTTGAGTTCCCGATATTTCGGAGCTGTTGCAAGCACCATGATCACGGATAAACTGAAAAAAATGATGATGATGATTGATGGTAAATATCCCGTTTCTTAGCAGCGGTGGCCAGTGGTGGCGACACCGACTTACGAACAGTAAGTCGTGGGTTCGAACCCAGGCAGGCGCATTACTTTGTGTAATTTATTTCATCACCACTGCTCTCAAAAACGGTGAAGGAAAACATCGTGAGGAAACCGGCATGTCCTAGAACCAAAAAAAATATAAAGACATGTGACATCTACCAACCCGCACTGGGCCCGCGTGGTGGATTATAGCCCATTCTCTCTCATAGAGAGGAGGCCGTGTGTCCCAGCAGTGGGAACATTATAGGCTGATTATGCTTATCCCGTTTCTAGAGTTAACACGTAAGCTGTATTTGCACGTCGGTCGATCGACAATTTCCCTTACATGACCGTGTATTTTAGTCACAAAGAAAAGCGTGTAAAAGGTAAGTACGAGTATTACACACTACAATCTTTTTTCAGCTCTTCGATTCATTTTACTTTTCAATTTTTTTTCGCATTTACTGTGTTTTATAAACTGTTACAAAACCTCACGAGTCGAGTCACTTTGTCCCATTTACAAAAATATGTTTTTATTTATTTTGAAAACCTTTTTATCTAATGGAAAAACTTCGTTTGAACTTCGTCATAAAAATAAAAATAGAAAGCCTGAGCGCTCGCGCTATTTTGCAGGCTAATAATATTACTTTCACGAACTAACTGCAGACAAGGTAAAAAAAATCTAGGTTGAAATCATATTGGAATACTTCGGCAGTAAATGCCAAAAATCTAGGCAAAATGCCAGAAATAATAAGGCTAATGTTTTAATATCAGACGTAGTCATTTCTTGTGCGGAACTTTCGTGAGATAGTACCGTATAGACCCTAACTTTTTATTGGCAATACTATTAGGTTTTGTAGGCAACCCGCCTAAGGGAGCGTCGAGACATTTTTTGTCTACCCACCTAAGTTTGACAACGTTTTTGCAAGGCCCGTCTGGTGCGAAGTATCTCGATAAATCCCTTTATAAGTTAAGATTAATTAGATGACGCTTGATTAAGTTCAAGACCTCTGGAACTCTGTTGTTTAGTAAGATTAGAACGCTCCCTTTGCAGTTGTTGTAAAACTTACATATTTCATACAAAATGTACTTTTTGTGTCATCATTAGGTACACTACTGATACTGTTACTGTTAGCCTGCGTCATCACACTGCTGGGCAAAGGCCTCTCCCCATGACTTCCAGTTGTTTCTATCCAGGGCTAACGTTGACCACTGGTAGTTGGTTTTGTCCAGCTCGTCCCGCCATCAAAAAGGTACACAAACATACATAATATCACCATCATCGTGAACCTACAGCAGTCCACTGCTGCGCAGTCACATAGGCCTCTCCAATGCTCGCTACTCAGCACGACTCTCGGCAACTCTCGTCCAGCTGCTACCAGCCACCCTGCGGTGATCGTCCCACTCAAGGACACGTCTATCCAACGCGGCTGCCATAACATACCTGATAAGGTACGTATCTTCTCTTTATCTTTATTTGACACATAGCTTAAATTAGGTATATCAAATTATTTATAGTTTTAATTCATCATCCTCATATCAGCCGGAATCAGCCACTGCTGGGGTAGGCCTCTCTTTAAACATCTAATCTTTTTTTAGTAGTTGAGGCCTACCCACACCATGTTTGTTTACCAAATAAGAAAAACGTTTTAAATTGTCATGGTCACTCACATTATCATTACCAGCGCCGAAATATCGGGAACTCAAAACAAACAGTGGACATGGTAAATATCCCGTTTCTAGTGTTAATGACAAATAAGACAAGTGTAGAAGTACTTCTTTACTTCTATCTTCAGGCTTCTATCTTCTTCTATATACAGGCTGTTCGAAAGTTTGTTTTCCCCGACTGCGGCGAAGCCCAAAAGGATGGTTATGTGTTTGACCTGTATCTATGTATGGATGTCCGTTTCTATGTTCCCTCGTAGCTCCTAAACGGATGAACGGATTCGGAAAAATTTATAATTATGTCGTTAGATTCGTATTGGTGCGCAAGTCACTGGCTACACAGAAATAAAAAACAAAGAATAATGGCGGATTTTGGGTGCCATTTCGTGGAGTTCGATTTTTTTTTCTACCAATCATATCGATTGGGGTATCAAAATAAAGAGTTTTAAAGGGTGATTACAAAAATATAGACAACTTATATTTTCAAAAGTGATTAGAAGTGACAAATCGTACCTATAAAAAACTAAAGAACGCGACTGAAAAAAGTGAAAACATTTTAAATTAAACAACAGTTGGAAGCAGGCGGGGCCCATTCCATTTTCATAATTTTATATTCGAATGCTTTTCAGTTTTTACCCGACTGCGCGACGCAAAGGAGGGTAATTTCAGACGGGCTTTTTAGTTTTTTCGACTACTTTTTTTACAGTTTGTACGTCTAAGTCGGCACCAAAGGAGACAATAACAATAAATCTTCATGTGCGAAGGATCAAATACGCCTGAAAACAAGTGTAAAGGGTGAATTTAGTGGGCTCAACTTGTGCGGCTGCCTCGATAAACAATGTGTGATGTGAGGGTTTGGAGAAGTTTAAAACGCCTTGTATAACACCAAGAATAGGTGGCAGTCATGTTAAAATGAAGTCGCTTTCATCATCATCATCATCATCTTCCTGCCCTTGTCCCAGTTATTTGGGGTCGGCGCAACACGTTTTTTTCTTCCATTCTCCTCTGTCAACCGTCACGCTATCATTTACTTCGCAATATGAAGTCGCTTTATAAAAAGATTATTATAGAAGCTCTCATTAAGTATGTGAAATTATATTTTGGTGAATAATATTAAGATTGTTAATAAATAAACTATTAGACAAGAGTTCATGAAAACGTACATTGATTGAGATAGGAATAAACCTCCATTTCTCTTTCAAAGAATAAAAAAGCAGTTGAAAGGAAAGTCAACCAGACAGATCTCTTCCCAATTAATTTCTAAAACCCTTTCTATTTGTAATCCCTTGTTTCCTCGCTCCCAAAACTTGTTCGTTTCATTATTCCAACTCGGTTTGTGATTCAATCACAACAGTACGTAAATGGTTAGTTAAAGCAGCAGCCATACTTAATCAAAGTCGTAAAATCCCGAGCTGGGCCCAGTACAGTCACGAGCAACTTTTTGAACCTTTGACGAAAGATCAATTTCACGAAATTGACGTCTTTTCCTCACTCGTGCGATTTGACGCCATTTGATTATTTTCTTTGGGGATATGTAAAGTTGCAAATCTACGCCGATAGATCAGCAACAATTGAGGACTTGGAAGCCAACATTCAACGCATTATTGCCGAAATACAGCCTGGTTACTGTGTTAAATGTGTGCAAATTAGACCCACAGATTAAGTCATGTACGAGCCCGAAATACATACAAATACATATTCAATAAATCGCATAAAATGATCAGTGAAATCAAGGCGCTTTCATGGACAAACCATTTTCCTGTGTTTTATTTCAATTTAAAGATCCTCTAAAAAAACACCCGTTATTTATACACATAAGCATAATTATACTTGTCTATATTCGAAAGCGATTTACTCCCGCAATAACGACTGCGACATTAAGATTCATGACCTAGTAAGTATTCCAAAATACTATGTTCGAATCAACATTAAATTACAGGAGGAGGAAATCACTTTGACCGCAGAGTAGCTCATAAAGGACCCACTCCACACCACTGGACCCCACTTCTACCTTATGCCGTTATCTCCAGTGTCTGTCCTCTCCACAGCTATGTGTACGTGTACAGTACACATATTCTTGCTTTTGACTGTACTAACTGCAGCCATATCGACCGCCCAAATACTGGGACGAGCTAATTACAAGGATCGAAATTGCTTGATACTAGATGAACCAATTCTATGGAATCAGTAGTAAGTAAGGAATTTTAGTCAAACCTAAAACAGAATTAAAAGGAGTGCAGAGTGTGAGACCACAACGATTCGTAGTAATGAGGGACGAAGGCAAGAAGAAGAAGAAGTTCATAATACCGCTTGTTTTAGAAAAGTGTGGCCATATTGAAGGGTGTGTACCAGAACATCAAACTGAAAAAGTGACTCCATGGGACCAGCATCACGAAATAAATCAGCTGTCCTATACATTTGGGTCGGGTATGTACCAATTGAAATGTCGTACCGAATTTCATGGTCTATACCATTAAAAATCTTAAATAGAATATGATAGCACGTTTTTAATACATGCTGCACAGTGCACATAGATACATAGGCGACGGTTTCTGAAGGTTTCGCTAGACATAATGGCTTTACAATATCTACCAGTACCTAAGCACCGAGAAAAGACGATATACGCCCGCTATTTACCCTTCAAAAACATAGATAGACCAATTGTTGCTGCTGGGACCTATAAGGCAACATAGATGATACTATTCAACCTAAAAACCTTTGTGCTAAAGGTTTTAAAAAACACCTGTGCGAAAGTATTAAGACCTTTGTGCTAAAAGCGAATTCAATAAAAATACTTCGCTTTTCTGGCTACAAAAGGACGACCTGTATGGCACTTCAATAGAAAAAAAACTATCTAGTAGATAGTTTTTTGTTGGTATCTAGACTGCGAAGGTTGAAAGGATTGAATAGTGCCGTCCATACCTTTTGAAGTTATATCATGCGAAGCTGTAAAACTGAAACGTCAGATACAAATCCGATACAAGAGATCAAAAATTCAGCTCTGAAAATTGTATTGAATTCCTTTCTGAATACGGAGTACCTACAGCTACGTTCGTTCGAAGACTTCATTTTATATTTCATACGTTCGTAGGTATTTATTCTGGAAATATATATCGAATTTTCTGTTGTTACCTCAAATACGGAGCTGTAACTTTTCTGTCTAGAGAAATTGAAATTGCGTTAGATCTGAAAGTTGGACACTGCTGTGTTAGTCTCCGGTGAGTACCTGAGGCAGTTAGGAGGGTAAAATTATTTATTGGTTTGTGACAAAGTTTGCTACTTGAGAAGGTACCTACTTGTAGATACTCTTGCCTACCAACAAGAGCCAACTGTCCTCTTCTCTTTCGTCTATTTGCTTTTCCCAGTGTCTTTCTGTATGAATGATTTCCACCAAACGGCTCGCATCGCATCGGATCGGAACGGTTTTTACAATCTTTAAACGATTTTCAATCGTTTACACAGTATTTAAAGTCTATATTACGAAGCCGCGCACAGCAGCTTGACTGCGGGCGTCATCCGCGACACGCGAACGTAGCCGAAAGTATGCTGCGACGCGCGATCGGCTCCGTTCGCGAAAACTATTAAACTAGGCGCAGAAACGGATACGTTCGCAAGCGACGACGGTACGGAGCCGATCGTATGCATCGACATCCTGCCGGACGCGATCGGCTGTCGCCGCACCCGTTCGTATCCTTTCCGATCCGACGCGATGCGAGCCGTTTGGTGGAAATCATCCTTTAGAGTTGATGTAAAAATAATTTATACGGTTCTTCTTTCGAATTGGTTATCCAAGTATGTGGTAGTGAGAAAGTTACTAGCCACAGTGTCTAAGGGGTGCTGCACACATATTATTCTGGTCGATATGACTGCATAGCCGGATAGCAAAATTAATATAAAATATGTTCGGGGAAAAACCACTCGGCTTAAAAGCTAGCTCCGCTTGAATTGCGCCGAGCCGACACGAACATGATTCAGCGATAGTAGATATTATACTAGATACCTAACAAAATTTGCCGATCGGCATGAACCGTATTTGTGAACCGAAAGCTTCGGGTCGGCTTCATTGCTCAAAAAATACTACCGAATCGAATGTCGACTCCCGAAAAAGTGTAGCAACCCTGAGTAATTGAACATTTTCAATAGCAATAATAACGAGTGTCAATTTTATTGAGTAGGTAGGTACGTAATAAATTTCTGTAAATAAATATTCTGCAAACAGATCCATTTGTTTCGTTTGTTTACAGTTTCCAATACAAACCGGAATAACCAAAACTGCAGTTTCAGCGAAAATTCAGATTGCATTGCAGACTTCAATTTATTTGTTCGTGTATGGCATTTAAATAATTTCATAATAACACAACAACTCATTTCATCGGAAATATTGGCCTGAAATGCATTACATACCTACCATCACGACTGTATTTCGCGAAGGGGTATAGCAGAGGTACTGGCCTACACTAACATGGGTTTGTTAGTGTAGTCAGTTATGTTTAAGTCCCATGTAATAAAGGGAAGCCCATCACCATCAAAACGCCCAATGGCAAAATCAAGTCTCCGAGCTGCTCCTGAGAAAAAAAAACCCACATCATTTAGCCCGATCTGTAAATAGAACCTAAGACCTTATGTTCAGCAGTAACACTTGCGACCACTGGACCGTCGAGGAAGAAAGCATTTAATAAAAAAATTTAAACATTTATGTTTAAAAGTAAAAAGTAGGCCTTGTACGTTTCTTTCGGTTTCACGCTTGACTAAAATGATCTCTTTGATTTTATTTCACACACGAAAGAATCTTAATCTTGTTCCATTAAATACTTGAACCTTTTATACCGTGGTTTGGTACCTAACCAAGTAAATATATTCTCTTTGATTGCCTTTTTTACCTTCAGGGCTATTACAAGCTTTGGAATGTTATGAGTAAAACGATCTTTTGACGAATGCCTAAAATATAAACTAACAGCACCATTTTGTTTTTAATACATCAACGTCAGGGTTCGAAATTATCAAGATCATAATTATCAATGATAAATATCACTTCAAACCCTTAACAACGTCATCTGGACGCCAAAATATCCATGTACCTACATGATTATTTTAGTGCGTGGCTATCAACGTGTCTACCAACAACTCCCTAAGTCGTGGATTCGAACCCAGGCAGGCGCATTACTTTGTGTATCAAATTTATTTCATCACCACTGCTCTAAAAAACGGTGCGGCGGCGACCACTCGCGTCCGGCCCTGGTTCAAGCCATGGTCCGGGGCGAGAGGGAATGGGAAGCCGTCGCCTCCTTCTGCGAAGCAGTCATGCTAGCGAAGGAGGCGGCGGAACGTGAGAGGGAGAGAGCCTCACGTCCCAGCCGCCGCGGGAGGAGAAGCACCGGGCGTCGGGGTCCACGCCGTGATGGCTCGCGGCCACCGTAGGCGCGGGCCTGTGGACGGTGAGTAATGGGCCAACTCGCCGTCCGACCGTCGTATGACGACAGGCCGTGTCGACAGCGCGTTCGTGTTCCACGCGCGCCTCAAAGAGATGTCAGCAAACGGGAGGGGCCCGCAAGGGCCGATGCCTGCCAGGGCTGCGGGACTGTTCGAAAGAGATACCGCGGCCCTGGAACATAAAGGGCCAAAGAAGGAACATGGGTGGTTTTTAGTCAGTAAGAGTCTGACACTCCCTCCCGCTCCGCCCAGAGCGGGAGGGGTCATTTGATGATTTCCCACCCTCCAAAAAAAAAAAAAAACTAGCACTCCGGGAGTGCCGGCAGAAGTGAAAACTTGATTATTAACGTTGAGCATGTTTGATATTTTGGAATGGTTAGGGAATAATTTTGCACCAATTGCTTTATCAGTATAAAAGTACTATCATTTATGGAAGTGCCCTTAGACTGCCTTAGTACGGGAACCAGTGTCGCCAAACTCATACACTTGCAAATTAAAATGAACATTCCAATACACAGAAAACGATAAAACATAGCAATGATGCAACTGTAATATTTTATTTATAAACAAATTACTGTCCTTGAAAAAGCACTAACTTATTATGTATAATTCTTATTTTCGATTGTGGTTCAAAACATTGTTTGGTACTATGGTGAATACGGGTTTCGAAGTAATGCATTGCGATTGATTTAATGAAGAGAGTTCTGTGATTCCCTATAAAAGGCTGACTGTCGAAATGGTCATTAATAAATATATTAATATTGGTACGTGTGCATTCCTTGTAACACGATAATATAAGTGTTGACATCACATTTTTCTCATTAAAAAATGAATTTCCTTTATGTGAACGCGCTCGAAATATCTTTTCTGCCAATTCACAGACTTTATTTAAGTCAGTAGAAGGATAAATAAGGCCTCCTTTGTCTCTTCTAGCAATGATTCCGTGATTTATTTTTTTAATTTATTCATGACCATGGATACATGTCCTTCAGTCGTAATGATTCCGTGATACTTATCTGTGATCAAAGCCAAAAGACAATCCTCACATTTAATAACTTTCCTCAACTTTCTTGCAATAAAACCAGCAATATAGGTTATTATTTCTTTAGAATAAAGAGTAAGCCTAGAAGGATCTGTTAAATAATCATGATCTATGTTGATCATAGGATCACATCCTAAAGATTCATGCGGTAGCAGCAATCCACAAGTTTCTTATTTCGGGTTTATTCGGAAATCTGAAAATTTAATAAGATTTTTTATTATCTTTCATTTTTTGCGTCAGGTGAGTGCAGTTATACGAATTAAAATCGTATAATACGTGTGTTACTAACATAGATTTTAAGTAGTGCGTATTACTAATATCATATGAATCAAGGTCGGAAGAGTATTTTTTTATAGACATTGCATTATTCGGTATTACCCATATTAAAGGGTAAATTCCCCGTCAAAAAGTGGCAACACTGAATTTTGAGGTAAGATAATAAAATTATTGCAAAAATCACGATTATACGAGATTTATCCATTAAACGAATTAGTTGGTACATTACTGCGACTATTTTATGAGAAATAATAGGACACAAAGCGATTGAATACTTAAAAAGATCTAATACTTACGAGTGAAAGGACAGTCCAGCAATCTTCATCAAACTATCACTTTTACAGTTTATTACACTGCACCTTACCATTTTGCACAGTTGCACAAATGTACTGTTGTCGAATTAAGCTCGAAAAGATCATATAATGTGTATAATTTCGATGCAATTGTTAATAAACAAATTGGATGTCAATCTGGCACCGCCACAAACGTCAAACTTGTTGTGCACTGACAATGATGTGCTCAGCCGACACGCGATAAGGGACAGAAATATTTATACTCTGTCTCTTTTCTTTGCTAGTGACGTTTATATGTTCTTCTTTTTCTTGTGCGAATGCAAAGGAAGATATCCAGCAGTCTATAGAATACTCTGTCTACGGTTTTTTCTATTCCGTGTTTATCCCTAAAGCATTAGGTTCAAAGTTGATTGGAAACATTTAAAAATTTCTTTAAATGATTTTAAACCATAAAATGTTGAAGGTTAAGTTCAAAATCGTCTACACTCCATCCGTCTTACGCTTTTTCCAAATTTCTTTTAATGATTTTAAACCATAAAATGTTGAAGGTTAAGTTCAAAATCGTCTACTCTCCATCCGTCTTACGCTTTTTCCAAATTTCTTTAAATGATTTTAAACCATAAAATGTTGAAGGTTAAGTTCAAAATCGTCTACTCTCCATCCGTCTTACGCTTTTTCCAAATTTCTTTAAATAATTTTAAACCATAAAATGTTGAAGGTTAAGTTCAAAATCGTCTACTCTCCATCCGTCTTACGCTTTGTCACGTGTCCTGACGCGAGTGTCCTGACGCGAGTTTAAGATTTTATACCCATTACAGAACAATTTTTTTAAAGTGCTCAACGCCGCTAAAGAAGTTTTCACTTCAAAAATTCTAAAAAACGGTGAATGAATGAAATGCAATCACTACCGACCCGCACTGGACCCGCGTGGTGGATTACAGTCCACTCCTTTTCATAGAGAGGAGACCTGTATCCCAGCAGCAGTTGGAACGTTATATTCTGATTATGCTATGCCTCTCTGTAAATTTCATTCAAGCACTAAAAGATCCGTGGAGCACTGTAATCATAAACATCCCATCAAATTATTCGCAGAACTAAACATACCGTCCTACCATATCTAGCGTAGGAATCTCTATTTCCGTAATAGACAAACACGGGCACAGTGAATTTGATTGAAGCGGATATTTGGCTTTCCGGTGCCGCTCGCCAGGGGGCGCGAGCATCGCTCTAGTTTACTTTTATTCTTTTATCTTTTTCATCCGATTAAAATCCAATAACTGTGTCCGTCCGGCTAAACCGGGCACTCGTTTCCACGTGGATTTAGTGGATATTCTTTTTAGTGGAAGCTGTAAAGTTAGAGTGACTATTTCATTTTATTTGGTTAAAAAAACTATGCTTTTTGGATTGCATAATCCGCTTTTAGGTAGACACGTAGTACACACGCCAGTACATCAAGCTACCCGAAACTGTCAAATTTTCCCAATGAACCGTGACAACCATGAACCTAATTATTTAGCGATAAAGTTGAAAATCTATGAAAGAAATTTGACAGATTGTAGTAGCTTGATGTGCTGGCGTCTGTACATCACTGCAGGCTAGCTAGGTGTAAAAAACATTAGGTCTTCGCGTATTTTATACAAACGGTGACTTCAGACGTAGCCCTAATTTTAATATGTAGGCAATTGAGTTATCAGTAGATAGCTAATTACATATTGCTGCTGATCTAACCTACCTTATCATCAGTGATGAAATGACTTGATCAATTTAGTCATAGGTATGTTTAGCCGAGCGAGGTGGGTAGCTGAAGGCTTTCCCCCTCAAGGTTAATTTATTAATAAGTTAATTAGTTATTCGCCCACCTACTGCTACTATAATGCACTAACTTACAAATTTCAGTAAGAAATCAGTCAGGTTATCAGGTAGCCTGTATCTTACTAGGTACTCATCATCAAGACGCACCGCCAATTGCCATCTATCAATCATGTAGAAAACTAAAGTTTGTTATTCATTTAATTCTCTATCTTGATTCATCAAAATTGAAAGCACTACTACTTTCAAAAAAAATTAAATACTAACTTAATATGTATACTCATTTTTGAAGAAAAACCTATTACTTACTAATAATATTTTAGTTTTCTAGTAATTTGATAGATGTCACTAATTGAAAGTGACATCTAGCAAATTACTATGAAACTAAAACAACAAATAGGTTTGTAGGTAAGGTTGAAATAAGTTAATTTATTACATACAATAATATTATTTTATGAATAATATGTTACCGTACGAAAATAAAACACAAAATCAATAAAAATAATAAAGACATGGAATGCTACTGTTTTTTTTGTCTCCCTACCAAATCTAAGGAATTACACGCAAAATTTATATCAGTGACATCTAACATTTATTTACCAAACTTAAACCGAACTGATTCTAAACAGATTTGATAAAGCAACGATAGATGGCAGAAGCAGTACCAATGTTATTAATTCACCAAGTTCAAGGATAAAATCGGCCAAGTGGGAGTCGGATCGAACCCGCGCCAAAGAGCAATCAGTGCTCGCGCTACAAGTGTGCCGTAGTACAACCGTTATACCTAGTTCCAATATCCAATGCGGCCATCGTAACTACTTCAGTCATAGTCATATACATTGGTATTCTGGAATTAAGATTCGGAAAAGATACAACATTACAGTGCTGAACGGTTTTTTTCGCACTTGAATGACATTGACAGAAAAGCGCTAATGGTAATGTGAAATTGTATTGAAAAAAGAGAAACATTCCAGAAAGCCATCAAATGCAGTCACTGTAGCCGAAATCGGCTTGATGGCATCATCATTATCATCATTTAAAAACAAGATGGCGGCGGGGTGATAAATGATGTCCGGATGCATAAATGCTTGACGGAATTGGGTACAGTTAGGTGATAAAGGGCAGTAATGATGATATTCTCTCTAGCTGGAACATTTCCCTACAAAAGAAAATAATAGACTTTGGTTTCAACGCTGTACACATAATTTACCGTATTTACCTTAGATCAATCTTCAGCAAATATCTAGGAAATTAATCATACAAGTGTCATATTTATTTAGACGATAAAAAAATTGACAACTAACTATCACGTTTTACTTCTTTATAAGTTTGAATATTACAATTTCAAAGTTCTAACACCGGTTACAGTGTTTTTTTTTTGTACATAAATTGAAAGGTAACCATATTAGGCTGAATCCTTGCAAGTTCCTTTGCCTATTAACTCTCAACATAAAAAGTTGATCTGGTTTTAACGCCTATTTCATACCAGAATTGTGTTAAGTTCACATCGTTGTTGTCTCACTCTAACCTGTGCATTTTGAAGACGACAAAAGAGACAGAAATTCCAAACTCGATTCGAAAAACCAAACTTCAGATACGGAATAGTGACGACTGTGACGGTCTTTCATAAATAAATGTCAAAATAACTCTCTCGATGCCAAGTGATTATTGTTGTTTTTCCTATGTTATTCCGTTTATTTTCTTCAAATACATCGAGATTGAGTTATCCGCGATCGCGTTTAAAAACCTCCGACACGTAAAATAACATGCAACGTGCTTACCGTACGCGTTTGTAATAGATTGTCCCAACTCTTGAAAATGTCAAATTGTTTTTTAGTGTTTTGTAGGTATTTTCGTATGAATACGCGTTTAAAACTATTGCATATTAGTGTTAATGAGTGCTGTGTTTTTATTTCATTTGCTATTGGTGTTAAATGTGGTGTTCATTTAGAAATATTGTGATGTGAAGTGTATTGGTGAGGTTAGTTTTTCTTCCCGCTATTATGAGGTCCCTGTTCTCAAATCCTGGCTGCGGTTCGGTGAGTAATAGCGAGTAAGTTTTCTATGGAAGGACTTCTAATGGATGTGGTAGCTAAATTCGACCGCTGGCGTCTTTTAAGTTACAAAGCTATGTGAAGTTTGTTGTACTTACAAAATAATAGCAGATGTCTATAACTTAGTCCTAATGAGACTTATGTGCATGGAAATGGCTGACAAATGTAGTATAGATGGATGATTAATATTTCAATCATTCACATTAACTATTTTAGTACTTAGTATGTTATTATAATACCATTCAAAGATTCATGTTTTGTAAAACTAGATTCAACGGGAACTTATCAAAGTCACATTTTTCAATGTTCTTTATCAATACACAAATACTCACAAAGATAATTTAATCATAAATATAGAGAAATTAAAGAGGTATAGCTTAAATCCAGAACTTCTTTAAAAAAAATTTGTTGATTTGAAAGTAGCGAAAATATTAATGAAATTTCTGTAATAAGAAATGCAATAATCTCTCATTTTGTTTGAAGTTCAAACAAATAAAAGGTAAGTAAACAAATGTTGATAAAAAGAATTTATATTGTGGTCTAAGATGACTTAATATGTGCTTACATGTTTTGGTTGGGTTCAGATCCCATTGAAAGCATTATACAAAAATGAAAAGCAGTACTATCATATTACCCAACAATTTGGGGTAGATTCCCATAAAGAACTTTATACTTTGTAAAACAATTGGGTTCAAGTCCCAAAATGTATATATCCTAATTTTGATATGTGTGTAAACAATTTTTAAATTAGAAATACTCATAACTATTTGTTGCTGTATTAGTGGGTTCAAATCCCACATGTGATGGTTCATTCATTAAAGCCAGATGTGGTTATAAGACATTATAAAACATGCCCTATTCTGTCAAAATTGCAAATAGCGAATATGGGACACAGTATGTATGTATGTTAGTATATTGAAAAATAACTTTGGTTCGATCCCAGAGTCTTTTTCTCTTATTGCCGTGTGGACAACAATGTTGATTTTCATTCTTGATTTTTTGAGGTTTTATGACAAATATTTTGAATTAATGGGTTCGACTCCCTTCTTAATTGCGGCCAAAAGAAGGCTAATTAGTACTTGGGTTCAATTCCCATAATTTTGGAGTTGGTTGATTTTATGGTCCATAGTGAAGGACTGGTGTGGTTTTCAAAATGACTTTTTCTGTGGGTTAGAATCCCATAGTTAATTTTATCAGTTTATCAACATGTTCAAACTTCCATATTATTGTATGATATTGTGAGTTTTGCAATGGGTTCGAGTCCCATAAATGATATTGCCAGTTTATTCATGGAAGCCGACCCCAATTTTGTGGCAAATCGGTTCAGCAGATGATGGTTTATTCATGGGTTCGAGTCCCTTATAAGTGATGTTCTTCAGTACTATATCAATCAATATGGATGGAGGAGGATGGAGTTACAAATGAACTCCGTGTGTTCAATTCCTATGGACTTAATACCATACTGGACTTGTGTTTGGAGTAAGTTTCACTAGATGTGAAGACATTTTTGTGGGTTCAATTCCGCACAGAAACTCATTATCAGTATTTATCATCAAACAGGTATAAAGTGGGTTAGATTCCCATTTATTAGTCCGTCTGAAAACTACCATTATTTATAATAGGCATGTTGCCTTAATGTTTTGAAATGGGTTTGACTCCCGTATTCTATAATTGTTAAGTAAAGCTATTTGGTGAGCTTAAGCTTAACAGCTTACTGGTATGTATGGTTGTTTATTTGTCAAGGAAGGTTATGTGGTAATACAATGTATGAGTTAAAGTTTTACTGTTTGGGTTCGATTCCCACGAGATTAGAAGGATGTATTGTGATAAAAAAAAAGTAGTTTATTTCAAGTAACAAGACTCATACAAACAGATACTTAAAACGATACAGACAGGTTAACAAGCACAGCCAAAAAAAAACACTCACAAAGTAACAATATGTCTGCTACAGCATTGCCAGATATAAGGGCAATCTAGACTGTTGGCGATCATCGCTAGAACAACTGACGAACAACAACAACAGTGATTGTTGTTTTTTTTTTTGTATTTATTGTTATAATACATGGATTCAATTCTCAGCAAAAACCAGAACAACCTTAGTATATTTTTTTAACTCATTCTTTTTTGCAAAATTTTCTTTTTGGGAATTTGGGTATTAGTAAAAAGGCAATTATATTAAGTAGCCATTTTCATGTACATACTGTTTAGTCATCTGCATTAACATTTAGATCTCCTTCACCTTCTTGAAGTTCTATGAAGAAATTTATTATTTTAATAACCATGGTGCCATTATATTGAAAGTTTTAAAACATATAAATTGAATTTTATGATTTAACAAATTTAAACTTTTTTTTTACGGATTAATCGCGAAATATGAAAACTTTTTTTTGTTTAACTTTTATTTTTATTTACTTAGTATGTAAGGAAAAGTTTGTAAACTGTTTAATTCAATAAATAAAGAATAAATACATTAAATAAAAGATTAAAAAAATAAAAAGAGGAAAAAAAAAGAAAAGCAAAAGATTCTAATAAAGATGATGGAAACTGTTGGTGTACTTATTTACCTATCCTTACTCCTCTCCATGCCCTGATCACTTAGATTTAAATATTCTACATTACTATGTGCATGTTTTCTTGATGGAATTTCAATGTTTTTAAAATTGGTTCATCGAAAAGGCATGCACAAATACTAATGAAATTAAATACTTTTAAAAATAAACGTGGTGTTTTATTTGGTTCTGAGGTATATTAAAAGGTTATGGTTTTGCTCACAGTGCCGGCGCAGTTCATTCCTGGGAGGACAGGTGCTGGGCTGCTAATACTCAACGGGTTCACATTTTACATGAAGAACCATCAAGCGCATGGGAAGAAGCAATGGTACTGTTCCTCGAGGGACGTCCACGGGTGCCGTGCTGACGTCATCACATACAAAGGCCTAGACGGAAGAGATTACATATCGATATTTCGTGGTAGACATATCCACGATCCTCCCCGTTTACGTCAGTGTCACGACGGTAGATTTATAAGAGAAAAATATTTCTTTAATAGACAGTCACTACAGTGATCTTTACTTTTATTTTTACAAGTATTTTTTTATTATGTTTTCTATTTTATAAAAATTGTGATGTACTTATTGTAATGACGAGTTCTTCTAACGCATGTTTCTAATGTAGGGACCTGCTAGTAACTAGATGGACAGTTGTTTGTGACTATTTTAGGAAATACAGTATTCTGGTAAACGTGTGTTGGTTTTATTGACCCGCCTTAATCTGTGTATGTGACTAGCTTAGAAAAATATTTACCCGATGATATTGCCAGTAAACTATTAATTATTGTTAAAAAAAAATTGTAAAGGAAATATTTCTAAATCGAAGAAAACAATATTAAAGAAACAATAATTATTGGGCTGAAAAATAGTGATGTAATGAAACTCAAGCAATTGTTTTTATTTTCATGTTTTAGAGTCTGTTGTAGAAAATATTGTAAATATAGATAAAGTATTAATTTTAAGTCTGTTTTACATTATTTTTGTACACTTCCCTACTTTAGGGCTTTCCTACACAGGCGCTATGTAGCTCTGCGATACTATTGCAATTCTGAAAACTAACCATATTCACACTTGTGCACCTGTGTGGAATGCCCATGCAATTTTTTACTAAAGCCCATCGAAATTACACCACCCCTAGCCGAGCATCTTAGAAAAAATTATAAATTTTGTACTGGTAATGAGACTCAAGGTTTTTTTTTCAGGTATTTACTACCTCCCATCTCACAGATCTGGCAGCATGGTCTTGATCTACAACGACAACAAGTATTGGATCAACAATCGATACCAGAACACGATCAACTGGACGTGTAGGGATCGCAAACGGCTTGGGTGCAACAGTTGCGTTCAAACCACTATCGAAGGAAGGTATGTCAAGCACAAAGGCTTCCATAACCACGACGACAACTACACTAAGTATAATTTTAACGATTGATGTCAAGAACTACTTTGGCCAGTTATTACTTCTGTTGAGGGCCGTTGGTCACCTGTTTGAGCTTGTTACCTAAATTTACGATGAAAATCTCACTTAAAAGTGCCTCATTTGTTAGTATTTTCTCCTTCTCCTACTTTGGTGCTGAAAGATAGATCTGAGTGTAGAATTTTCATTGTAAATTATGAAAAGATGCCGTTTTGCAACTGTGCAAAGCGAAAGTAAGCTATATTATACTGTCCAAGTTACTTTAGAATCCGAAGTTTTCCTTTTTTAAACCGCCCAAATTAAACTGACCGCGCAGGCCAACTGTATTTTACTCATGGCTTTTTTTTACCTGCTTACAATATTTTCCGCGTAAAAGTAACTTGACAGGCGCCCTTTTTGACTGGCCTCAGTAGTTGCACATGTAATTTTGCATTTATCGTACATAATATTAAATTAAGTAGAGAATATTTATTTAAGAAATGGCTCATAGAAGTACTAATGAAAGAATTCATTATTTGAAGTTTATATTATTTTAGTTACTAAAAAAAAAAATTTGAGTGAAATGCTTAGGCTACATAGTGGATTTTCGATGTATCATTGTTGTATTCATCTTGAACTGAAAATCCATTGTATTATAATAGTGTGGTGTGAGAACTCATTTGTATAAATTATAGTTACTAGAGTTTATAAACATTTATAATAAAGGTATTGATTTTTTTGTGGTTGTTAATAACGCCACCTAGTGGCCAATAGTCGCAATAAAGTAATTCGTTAGTTGTTTTATGCAACAAGAGATGGAGCTAGTTGTGCGTGGAAGGTAATTGCTCGACTGAGCTTGTTTTTATAGATTTTTAATTCAGCTATAATAATTATCAAAATATACTTAGATGAAGAAAAACATAATAGGTAGCCATGTATGTTAGAAGCTAGTACTTACTTGAAAACTAAATATTACTTAAACTTAACTAGTCATAAATGTGTTTTCCTTCTCAATAATTGTGAAATTGTGTGCCAAATCGTTATTTAAAAGAAATGTTTACATAAATCGGTTCTATTGTGATTGTTATTAACAGTCTTTTATTGTGTTGTCTTCCAAACACTTGTGTGGTTAGATTCGCAGATTTGTTTTACTGGATATAGGTACTTAATTCTTTACTTAGTTATTTATTCCTTAATATTTAAAACAATTATTTATATGTGACCCTGGTAAGGTACTCGAAAGACGTCAATCATTCCAATGTGATGGTACATTTTAATTCTTTTTTGTTTATTTTATATTTATACACTTTGGTTTTTTATAATCAACCTGTAGCTTTTGTACGTGTGTGCTACACCATTTATATTATGTTACATTATTAATAAAATACATACGCTGATGAACTTAATTCACCGTTTGTTCGTTTTAATTTATTTCGACTTTTGTAACTTTATTGTTATCATAAAAGCGGTTAGAGTCCTCCTAAATAAAATGCAAATGACTTAAACAACAGCATACCAATCAGTGCCCTGCATTACCTAAATTATCTTACAAAGCAGAAGAAGGAAAGATGGGTCAACTACTGCGGAGCACTTTTCAATTCAATTCATTTATTGCACTGATTTTACATTGTACAATATACTTATCAGAAAATAATGAGTGCCCTTAATTCTGTCACATACACTACGTGTCAGTCTATATGGATGAGCTCTTTATAAATTAAATGCTTAATGACACATCAATCAAAACCACTCCACTCCGTTTTTGTCAAGTCGTAGGTGCATCTACTGGCTGCCGTTTAACTAAACTACACTACTAAACTGCTTGAAGAAGCTGCGCGGTGCGAGAGTGGTACGGCGACGTGTAACGAGAGGATTGTCACTTGACTTGAAGGTAAACACACACACCTGTGTATTGTTTCTCAACCTTGACTGGCATCGACAAGCTTCCCACATCGCGCAGATACCACACTGCACAGCACCATCTAAATTTAACGGTAAGCCGGTAGCTTTAGGTCAGTGGATGCGAAACGGTGCACTATGAAAAAGTCGTCTCCTATTTCTGCCAGCAGTAAAGTAACCTAACCTAACGTCGGCGTCGGGGTGCAATACCCGAGCTCGCTTCGCTCGCTCTTGCATCTAACACTTTTTTGTCAAAAAAAATCTGTCTTTTTTCCTCAGTGCCCCGTAACGTACACTCCAACCTAGCTGTGGCCTTAAGGTTACACTACATTTGACGCTATGTAAATAGTTTTAAACACCATACTCAACCTAACCTTCTCCTTTCTTTCGTTTCCGAACTTACAGCACAGTTCATCACCACAAGTTTAGGAGCAACTTTGCTTCTGCTTAACGAGCATACCTTTGCCATAGAAACCTACAAGAATTGTAGAAGTGAAGATCGCTGGAGATGCACCAAGAGAAGAGCTATCAAGTGCCGTGCCTTCGTCATCACGAAGGATGGAGTTATTATAAGAGTCAAGGAAGATCACAACCATGAACCTGCGAAGTATTATTTTAATAACGGGATTTTCTATAGGGTTTAGAGTAATGGTGCAAAGGAGATATATTTTTGAATTGTATAAACCGATCTACCTCAGATTTCTGTGGCATTTGTGTTTAGGCAGGAAGATGTAATTTTGATCTGAGTAATTAAATAATGAAAGCGCCATTTTGGCTTTGAACTTGATTTACTCAATATAGAGTTTTTTTTTTTTGGAAAATTCTACTAGTTTTCAATGTTTGAGGTTCATTATGTAAGTATCGCCCTGTATCGGGCTTTTGTGAAACATTACTCAAAAAAATATCATGTTTATGAGACTATAGAGGTTTTAAAGTTGCCCAGTGTGAATAACTAAATACTTCATGTAAACTTAAGTCAAAGAAGTTTAATGCGTTTTTTTTTTTGTAATTATATTTTCAGTGTTTCATTGATTACTTATTTTGTACTTCATAAAGTACGTAATAATAAAAATATTTCTAAAAAAGTTATAGCATTCTGTCCACCAATGTTTTACTTTATTCCTTGTATTGCTACTTATGGCTCTTTTATTTTCGATCATTTAATAGATTTCCATAAAGGCATTGAACTGAAGAGGTATAGTCACCGCCACAACTTTTCAGAAAAACCAAAATGGCGATGGCGTGACTATACGAGGCTCCATAGAAAAAAAAGTTCAAACTCCTTAATGTAAGGTCAATTTTATGTTACTTAGCAATCGCATTATTGTATTTGATCGTCCGTCTATTATTTTCTGGGTGTCGCCAAACGACCGTAGGTAATTTTGCGAGTGGTGAGTCGCGTAATTTACGTTACATTCGATTTCATATTTAATAAAAGTCTGGTTTGTGTCACAGGATGACGCAAAAGGAGTCCAGATTTTTATCATCATCATCATCGGCAGATGTATGTATGTCGATCTCAGGAGCCGACCTCAACATGACTAGTTGGCAAAAGGCTAGGCATAGCCTTTTTACAGCTATTTTTCGGCTAACGGCTTCCAGTATAACTCCCTGACCTCCATAATGCAGTAATAGTCCAGATTTTTATATAAAACCGCAAATAACGCGACTAAGTCACAAATTGTGCTCGATTCGCATCACCCTTATTGTTAAGATCGCCATCTTCCTGCCCTTGTCCCATGTTACTTGGGGTCGGCGCAACACGTTTTTTTCTTCCATTCTCCTCTGTCATCATTCGTCACACAATCCATCCATCCTTTTTTCTGTTGTGTGTTTCCTTGGTCTTCCTCCGTTATTGTTAAGATCTAATAATTATTATTAATTCAGGTAATTTCCGGTTTTAACCAGAATTGTAAGATCAAAACCGGTTATTACCGGCAATATAAAAGGAGTAACAAGATTCTTATCGAAGCCGAAAGGCACGTGTTCTCCCCGTCATTGCGATCATTTTTTTTTTCATAGATCATACCTGGGAACCTTCTAGTTACGGAGATATTGGGACTCGAGTTCCATTACTTTCAAAAGTTTTTTTTTTAATTGTACATGTTTTTAATGTAAGGTTATTTTAAACATCTCCAGGCCCCCCGTACTATTCAATCCATCCATCATCACAACGTTTTGAGTGCGTTACATTGACTCCTACCGTATAACGAGTTTTTTCGCCGCAAAAAAAGTCGTTTTACAGCAATCGTAGGGTTACTTAGTTTGATTTACATAATGCTTGGTTGACAGCTTCGTGAAGGTTCTGTTTACACCCCCCTGTATAAAGTTGGTTGCCAAAAACATCACACTGTGCTGCAAAAATTAAAGCTTGTGGATTCTTGCTATCATTCAATCATTCTGTGGACACCTTCTTAGTGTAAGACGTTATAATATTACATATAGTGCTTCATAGTTCTTTTGTCACGTTGACATACACTTCAACCAACTTATCTGTGCAGGCGGGTAAACACAGAACTAAAATAAATGTACCAAGTTTGACATAACGATGCAAATTTTATTGACAAGCAACGCCACCTGTTAATGTCCTTCAGGTGCCAAAAGAATCATCACTTCTGTAGGTATCAATGGCATTATCATTTTGATCGTCTATTGAAACCAATCGCCAACATAACTAAACTTTAAGATAGATTTTCATGCCTGTTCCCCATAGTAACCTACGCTTTTGATCAAAATTCTAGCTTCCTGGAGCGATTTTTTGACAATTCATAAGTATAATTGTACAAGGATCTTTTGCGTGTGGTCAAATCCGAATTAATGTCGCCATCTTTTTTCCAATACAATTTTCACAAATGTTTACCAATAGCACCGCACTTCCAAAGCTATTTAAGCGCCCAAAGATCTTTGTAGCACTGGAAATTGAAATGGATATAAAATAAATGCTTTGTCTTCTATTTCCAGCCACCTGGATGCGTCTGGAGGGTGGCAGGCAGTGTATCAGATATAACCGCTACGTTTACACTACCCACTGCAAGTTGAAGTATGGCGACCGCTGGCGGTGCAACCAGTACATCCACACTGGCTGCTTGGCCTATCTTGTACTCGATTTCTCCTTAAAAGTTTTGAGAGCTGATGAATTTCACATTCATGCGCCTCCTATGTACCTTCGTAAGAAGAATGGAGAGTATGTAAGGATTCCAGAAGAACCACAGACAAGCATAAATAAACTGAATCCTCTTTCCCCAGCGGGTAGGCGGAGACTTCTGAAAAAAATTAGGTTGTAATTTTTTTTCGAAGCCGAATGTAATTTTATTGTTTTCAGCCAGTATTCTGATCATGCAGCTATTTCATAGTATTTTGCAATCCATTCTGAGTCATTTATGAACCAGCTCGTTCATAGGACCCAATGAAGATTGGACCATTGAGCTTCCCTTCAAAGAAATGCGGATATTGAATCTTACTTTGTGGAGTAAGCTATTCAGGTATAAGTACTCCACTCCAGATTAAGAGACAGCAGCCCTCGGCCAATGCAATTCTTTTCAATTTCCTGTTTTCAAGTGACTAGTTTGCTGTATGTATAAAATGACTTGTATCAGTCATTCGCTGATCTGTACAGCAGTTCTCAGCTACTAGTCTTATTCACATAAATATTCTAGTCAGTTTTAGTTTTTAAAAGATATTGTACTAGATTAGCACCTATATTAAACAGGTACCTTCGTATTCAGTAGAAAAATTACGCATAATAGAATAGTTAACTTATTTATCGGATTAGATATTACTTAATGGTGAGTCTCGGTGTTACCAGTCAAATAATACAATTAATTAAATCGTGATTAGTGATCATACATCATGTAACCAAATATAGGTAATTTAACCAAATATTTCAAGTATAATGTTATTTTAGTGATTATATTCCACATTATTGTGACATTGATAATACCCACTATTTTAATATGTAATTATATTAATATTTTAATAATTATTCAGAAATATAGACTGTCTTCTCGGTGTTCAAATCAATATCGTGCCGTATTTTAAAACTTTCGTGTAATTAACGTAGCAGCAATGTTAAGGTGTTCATGCGCCGAGGTCGCGAGCTGAACTGAAGTTTTACAATCCTGCCACTGTGTGGCGCTACGCTCGCGCCGATGGCCCGCCATGTGACAGTTGTGTCTTGTAGAGTTGTTCTCGGATCTTTTGGCACGTGGGCAAAATCAATGCCGCCATCTTATTTTTTTCGATAAAATATCAATAAACATTTTTTCAAATATTTACCGACAACACCCTTCTGTCAATGTTAATAAGACGCCAAAAGATCCTTGTATCATATATTCGCGCGTTTTCGTGCTATCGTGTAAATGTATACCAATGTATAATTCGAATTTGAAATGTAATAAAGAATTTAATTCGGATATGTTGTCTGATATGAAGTATCTATCTCATTGTACTGACTTAGGTTTTTAGGAAAAACTATGGGTAAAGACATTCTGTGCCTGGCACAAATAGAGTCAGTCGCCTGGTGGCAGTGGAAGGAAGCGCATGTGTTCATCCGGCTGGTAAAATAATACTTTGAATTGTTTTTTTTAATTAGGTATCATCTTTTTGTTCCACGGTATTTAAGCACGTAAGGTAAGTATAATAATTTATTTTATTTATTAAAGATGTCTGGGTAAAAATAATCATTTTTTGGGAATCATTGTAGAAAATCCATGGAAATCAAACTGCACATTTTGTTCAAATCTGCGATACCTAAATGCTCCTATGTTCACACGGCGTTAATCAGTCCGATATTGTTTTGATAACTTTGGATATGACAAATCATTGACGCTAAGGCACTTCACGCGCTACGCGGCCTCGATCACGACTTTTGGCCACAGAAGCTCCGACCAGGAAGAAGTCTTGGTCGTACGGCCGGGTGTCCGACCAGTTTTATTCGACGTACCGGCCAGTCATGCGATAAGTCGTCGTCGTGGCCGCGTAGTACGCAAGGTCCCTCAATACTGCTTTACCTTTCAGCCCAGTTTGTGCGTTTGTAATAAAATGTATCAATAGAACCTTTGCAGTGTATAATCGATTTGCTTATGGCAAACAAAATAATGGTTCGGGCCCGCTGGCAGTTTTCGGTGCACACGTCTAGTCTAGAGAATGTTCTTCTATTGAGTCTTAGATGAGAACGAGTTTATATTAAAATCGAAGGAAGGTCATAGACATAGACAGTCAGATTACCGTTCGTCGAATGTGTAAATGTATTGTCACCAGATCCAGTGCATTACAATTGAAAGCAGAATCTTATCAGAATTTACAAAAGTAGAATGTAAGTATACGTATCGTGAAAATAATTATTTTATAAGAAATTTGTCCTTGTGCAGATTTATGGACCTTTTTTAACGTCCACGTTTCTTCAGTTGTCATCTTGTAGAAAAGGGACGTTTTGGCATCTTCTAGACCTGCATGTTGATATTATTTTGAAATAAAATCGTAATTATTTATTTACTACAAAATTGATCATTTTTGCAGCCAAATTCATCGTAACAGATCAGAATAAAACATTCGCAATGTTCAACCAATTTACTTACTTTAAGCATTATGTTCAAAAGTCGGGTCGAGCCCGATGGCAATGCCCTAAGCATACGTCGAAAAAATGTGGAGCTTACCTAGTCCTGGATGAACGAGGAACAGTCATCGAACAATACGGGTGTCATACGCACCCACCAACTGAGTACATGACAAACAAAAGTGGGAAATATGTCAGAGTGTAGATATTAAGTTCGTAGATAGGAGTGGAAATGTTTCTAGAACTTTTGGGGGAAAAGTTACTTTCAATGTTTTAAATGTGGTAGTTTGTATAATTCTGCAACTGATAGTCGCATAAAGTTGACAAAAGAAGACTTCGTGAAAGAATTCATGTCCTAATGAAAACGAAATTAGAAAAGGAAATTGATTTTTACTGTGTATATGTTACTGTAAATGCCCGAACTGCGGTAAATCCTTAGATTTTTCAGTATAACCTAACCACCACACACTTGGTTTCACAACCCACTTTCACAAGTTTTACCACCGTATACTTGGTAAATCTGGGGTTTTACCTCAGAGACACGGTAAGTGTTGAAAAATAGCCATGTCGTGGACCGGTGCCGGTGTCGTGTCTGGTGACGTATTCGGCGCATTGTCTCGTCGTCGTTTCGTCGTATTCGTGGACAGCCTGCAGCTCAACAAGAAAAATGTATCATATAATGATCATTTAAAACGGCAGTGATTTAATGCGGAATGCGGTAAAATGTATTCATTGATTGTAACATTTGTAACTGGCGCCGTCGATTGCTCCTAGTTCTGTCTAGTTTAACCTAACACGAAGGTGATGGCGGTGTCTAGTGAGCGAGCGAACTATGATCCTGCCATCCCCGTCGAACCTAACCTACCCGAGTCGGGGTGCCCCAAGCCCCGAGCACACCACGCTTGCTCTTTCTATTTACCAACCGCCGAAAAATAAAGGGCCTGCGTTATTTTTTTCTCCTGATGTTTAAAACTGTGCGTAAATAACATAATTATCAGAATTATGTAAGTTTTTGACTGGAAGCTAACTGAAATAAATGATTAAGCAAAATTTACTAACGTTTATTGGTAAACCCTAGGCTGTTCCAAACTCTAATGGTAAAAGCTCGAAAAATCGTCTCTTTTTTATAAAATCCCTACGTTTACCAAGTCATGTTAGTAAATCTTAAGATTTACTAGTGAAACCTAAGATTGACTAATATACGGGTTTTTCCAGTAACATATAATTACAGTTGGTAACTAGAGCAAATAACCAGTATACCCAGTAGTAGTGTGTGTGACTGTGTGTGTGTGTATGTAACCTGGGTGAGGTGTAACGTAAATAGTAAAAGTTTTTTTTTAATATTCTTGTCAGAAACCCATATACCATGCCCATACCCATGCCGATAGAATGTCGTGTAATAATATTGAGTAATAAAATGTCGAAGTTGAAGTAAATATTTTATTTTATGTACCCCTTTATTAACTAATATAATTTGTTCAGGTAAGTTTTTGTTCTAACTTTTTCCCAAAAAAGAACTAACCAAGAAATATTTCTACCAAAACAGACCTACTCATGATGTCCATGACTGTATTTCCAATACTGAAACTCAAAGGCCTTCTATTGAACGCATAAAGTGCTCAAAACCAGTATTAAAATGAAATCTAGCCCAAGAATTTCATTTGTTTCTCTGCAGTAGTTGACACATCCTCTGTTTTCAGTACTCCTAGTAAAAGGCCGGAACGGGAAGGACCTGCTGATGCTTGAAGGATACACCTACTACCAGCACAAGATCTTGAGGGATGGCTTCCGCTGGAGCTGCACTCAGATGGGTTCCAGGTCCTGCCGAGGATTCTTGCACGTGACTAATGATATGTTCGTGGTTAGAGCTTTTACACAACACACTCATCCTCCGTCGACGTTCTCTTGGAAGAGTACTAAGAATCAGAGGAGGAATAACGACGTAAGTTGGTACATTTATTTTTAAATGTAGTTATCGCATTACAGTGGCTTTTTTCCTGGATTACCTTTGATTTTGAATGCAAAGTACAGAACTCAACGATAGTGTTTAGGGCCGACGCGGCGACGCTTGAAATCAATGAATGTGTAACGCTAAGCAAATTTAAAACATCGTTTTGTATCTGTCATCTTCAATGACTACAGAAAATGACGTTTTAAATATGTACGTTTAGCGTTAAATGCGTTTACTGATTTGTATTGCAAATGGGCCTTATTGTGAAGCTCCTTATATTTGCTAGGATATACTATCTGTAAATTTATAGCAAAAAATGTATAACAGACTTTTTTGTTTCAGAATAAAAGACATAATTTGGATAAAGAAGCACTTAACCCACTAGCGCTAAAAATTGCCAGCATCAAAGGCCGTGCTGGTTTCTGATTTCCGAATGCCTTTAAATAATCTTAAAGATGAATAGAAACTAAAATGGGCGAACGACTGGCTGACTGGCAAGTAAGCGTACTTATGGCTCGAAGATCGTTTGGTCCATGTCGCCCCAAGTACCCAAACTTTAAGTGTGAAACATGGGCCAAAAAGGTCGTCGAGTTAAAGTACGCGTATTTGCTCGTTCGTCTTTCACCCGCTTTATAGTTAAACCGAATTGTATGCCCTTATGAATATTATATCGTGGTTTAGGATCTAGGGTTATTATCATGTTGATAGCAATATATTGAAATATTACAATTAATCTTGAGGCGCGATTGTACTTAACGTACGAACGTCGTCGTCTACATCTGAACAGAAATACTGATACTCCTAAATAAGATGGCAATTAGGTGTCAAGGTGTGACTGGCGCATGCACGAAGCCAGCCAGTCTTTCAATCTCAAATTGTAATTTGGTCCAAAATCCCTCGTCCTACCTCTTGTCCACGAGCTACAGGCTCTAGTGACTCGCGCCTTGCGACAGCGACTGCAGAGAAAACAAATGAAAGAAGTTACTTAGACCATGCCATAAATGGCTTATGCCCAACTCGTCACTGTTTCGATTGGTCACCAATTTCTTTTCCATACAAGAAGTTCCGATTCGTCATCATAAGAAAACAAATGAATTTTTATTTAATTTTGATGTTCCCGATTCGTCATCAGTATAAATTTTCGTGTCAAAAAGTACAGTTAAGAAAAACATAGAACGGCTTTTAAATCAATTTATTTACAACATCCTTAAACTAAAAAAAATCTTATAAATATAATACCTCCAAAATAAATCAAAAGCTTTTCGTTGGTCCAGTAAGCGTCACTATAGAATACGTCTCGTGCCTATAAAGTACCAGGCTGTTATAAATAAGTAGGAGCTTATCTGATCTGATACCTAACATTAATTTCCTTCCGGAGCAACTGGACAGATTGGCAACTGGACAGATTCTCAGCTGGGCAGATTCGCAACTGGTCAGAAAGTGTACAGTCCATGACATAATTTAAAATACTAAAAAGGATACATTAAATTTACATCGCAAAAAAATCCAAATACAGTTCTGAAAAAAGTACTTTACAAATACCACAAGGACTAAATAAGTAGTTAAAAAGATCCAGAACTGTTAAAATACCACCTTGATATTACCACCTTGCTATTTATCGAAAAGACGATTTTCAAAAATAGGAGCGAAATGTACATGCATCAATTTTGGCAGTGTCGTCGTTGGGGTTGAAGATAATAATATGTTGTCCAGTTTAAAAAAGTTTTGTAAATGTTCCGTACCTACCTACCTACCTTATAATAAAAATGAATTGTATAGTTAGTTCACTTGACGATATTTTAGCATCGATGACGAATCGGTACTATGAAAACAATTTTTTTTTTTGAAACAGTTGTGAATCGTGATCTTTTTTTTTGCAAGTCGGAACTGTGACGCATCGGGCATAAGCAACATAAGTCACCGTGTTTCCGTCAAAGATAAACCGAAAAAGATAGACACACGAGTGTCGCATCGCCCGAACGGGTCGCTGGTAAATCGAATCGGCGTCGTGAAGCAGTCTAGGCGAGGGTTTTACTCGTATTAGAGTCAAAGCTAAGCTATGCTTTCTTCTCTTCGCGGCTACTCCCGAAACGAAATAGCGGCGTCATCGCGGCACGGACGACCACTACGCTTTATCCTCTACCCTGAAACGCCTGCGCCTTAACTGTTCTAAATGAGCGCACTCTGATTTAATCCTTGGCGCACGCCAATGCTCGCGCATGCACGCGCGCGTGTCTTTCTTGAAAAATAGTACGAGCAGCGCTAATTGACGCAAGCGCTTGCTACAGGTTAAGTTAACAGGATATTCGGAACCAACACTAGTTCCGTGAACCCGCGCGAGTTTTAGCGTACGTGACCTAAGGAAACCTAGATGCGACTCGCCGCTTGTGTGCCCGCATCTTGACATCGATTCCACTCAAGTGTGTAGGCGCACCCATAGTGAGAATTTATTCGGCTTAGTGTAAGCCTAAGACAATCTTGGGGTCCAGAACTTTTTTTATGAGGTTCATTTAAAATAGAAAACCTTCAATGCACAAATTAAACGTGTTCAACATTAGATGTTGTATAAGTATATAATTGTGTGTAGTATATACCATAGCTTATGGATGATGTAGGTAGCCTGTTTTGTATAACAGATGTCTCAAATTCGCGTGTAACTAATATTGATTCGATCTCAATAATCCGCTAACTTAGTTTTAGACCAAACAGAAAATGCATATTATTTTAAAGAAGCAATATAATGCAGAAAGTATTACACGAAATTATTTAGTTTATAATATTTCTAATTAAGTTTTTCATAGCGATCACGCTAAGAAAAGGTACACTAGAATAAGACGTAAGAAATAGAGAATTTTGGACGCATTTCACTAATGAGACTGACAACCATCAGGACATCTTAACCACGTTCGAAGATGTCAATGTACAGCTCTGGAACGAAAATGTGCTGATTGTGTTCAGATTTATCGGTCAAATTCGCCCTCAAGGCTCACTGAACAGTATGAAGAAGAATTTCCAGCTGTTTTTATCCAGCTAAATGAATATCTTGCCAGAATTCTAAGAGTATGTAATAGGAAATGTGTTTTTTTTGTGACTCCTGCACGCACGAAAAATTAAGCGGTCTCGCGTCAACAGATTTGTCAATGTTTAACATAGTCAATTCTTGTTTTGGTGTGAAATAATGAGACGACAGAATTTTGTCTGACTAGTTATGTTCTCGAGTCGACCTCACGGCTTGGTAAGAATAGTACCTACTGCAGATTGATTTTGAATTAATAATAAATTAACAATAATTTGTGTTAACATGGATGTTAGGTGTTAAATAATAACTGTAGATGTGAGTGAATAACTTGTGAGCTAATACATATATACAACAAGAGAATATATATTATAGAAGCCGACTTAAACCGGGTTCCACAACGGAACATAGGCAGCTTATCAAGATATCCAGCTATTTATTTCGGGTATAAACTGAAACTTTTCGTTCCATGCGAGGCCTGACAATGTGTAGTTTCATAGAAAACAGTAAATCAACAAATGGAACTGAATGTGATCAACATATAAGTTCAAGCTCACAACATAGATGGCAGTTCTTGAACTCGGTTTACATCAGCTGATTACTTCTGATGAAATTCGCTCTAAGTAAGTAAGTATGTCACCGAGTATTTTTCATTTATATTTTACAATGCTAATTGTTCTCTAACAGAGTTCCGACTCGGAGAAAAAATACGCCACGAGCATGAAGTATTTTATCATAAAGACAAAAACGAGATTTTTTTTTTGGATCAAGAAAAAATCACTTAGGGTACCTAAATGATTTTTTCTTTTCAAATTCAAAATTATCAAGTTATTCATTTCATCAACGAAAAATAGTTTTAAGATATTAATTTATTCGTTTTAAGAGGAGTAGGCGATTAAGTAGTGATTGCAATATCGTTTAGAATTAGATTTATGTACGAAATCATGTTAAGAATTATCTAATAAGAAATCTATCCCATGGTGTGCTAAGGCTGAACTACACTGACACACGCTGTCTTTTGTAACGTCCTTTAAGGCCCTTTGCCCACGGTGCCTTTTTCTAGCGGCGCTGTCGTGCGTCTCGTATACACGCTTCTACATCGCGCGTTAGACGCATTTGTAACACGCGACAAGAAGCGACGCAAACTGTTTTTGACGATATCGGGAGAATGAAGAGTGGAGACCGGAGGGTACTGTGCGTTTTATCGCTGATAAAAGTCGCGATGGGCGAGGGCCCTAAGCTCAAATAGGTCAAGCTCGCTCTTCAGTCTATATACGCTAAGACAGTAGTTCTCGATTCTATTCGTACAACTCGAGATCAACCTTAAATGAATGTAAAAACGCAACATGTAGCTGAATAATGCCTTTATGTGATTATACTAATTTAGAATATAGAGAAATGTATTAAAATTAAATACTATTTTGTATTTAAAGTATCGCTTATTAAAATCAAATCAAAGTAACTTGGTTTTATCTTTTCAGCTTTTTTAAGATCTTCATTCGAGATCTATACCTTAATTAAATGATATGCTTATGTGAGAAAGATTACGTATTATTTATTACTTGGAAACAGTCCTTATTAATTAACTAAATTTAAAAGAAGGTTTCTCTACTGTCAAAAAATTGCTCCCTAGTTAGGCAGGCATGAAAAATGAATCATGCTGAATCTGACAATAGAGCATTTTTATAACGCGTAACACTACTGTTCTTCAAAACTTCTTGTAACTAACCCAAATGTTTTTCCAACAGTCGAGTTCTACCTCCGTCCAAGCGGTAGGATCAACCTTCGTCTGAACAACTTCACTTTCTACAAACATCTTAAAGCCAGAACCAACGCCCATCGCTGGAGCTGCACAGCCTACGGTTCCAAGTGGAAATGCAAGGCACACCTCATTATCACCGACAGACTTGAAGTCCTGAAAGCCAACATCTACCACAGCCATCCTCCGAGCTCGAGGAAGGAAATGAAGATACCCGTCCCCAAACTTGTGAAGAAAGACACCAAACAGGATACTCCGCAATCAGGACACAATACTATACTAACTAGCACTAACATGAATGAACATTACCGTGCTTTGGCTCCGTTTCAAAGTTATTTGGCAGCTCATAGCGTCTTTGGCACTTATTAGACTCTTAGTGTAAAGTGCTAAACACTATAGACACCTCATTTAAGTAAAATTCTACTTTAACTGTACTTCTACTGGATCTTTTAGCGCTGGCGTGTTATCGACTGCTGGTACTGTTGGTAAAAAATGTGAAATTTACTCCAAATTGTATTTAAAAAATTAAGGAACAGCGTTAGTTGAAAAGACTTGTTTTGGTCAAAAAATCCCTGTATCAAACCTTACCGAGTATTTAAACCCCTTTTGATGCCACGTTAGCTAAATGTGCCAGACACTACTAGAGGATTAACCTTGGAACTTGTTTGTCCGGCAGTTGACCGTACCTATATCTGTTAAAACGTCATAACACTAGTGTTGGATACTACCACGTAAAGCAATTAAGCGATCAATCCTATATAGTTTAGTGTTTTGAATAATTAGTTTTCAGAAGTATTTGAAGCTTGTATCACATTATTTTAGTAAACTGTTGGTTTATTCGTTGCATCATTATCAACAGTAGTAAGCCGTGGTGATCTTTACACTTTTGAATGTGAAAATTATTATTTAAATTAGGGACACCGTACTTTGTGCTTCACTCGTATATCAGCATTATTGCTATTTTTGTTCTCATTTAAGATCTCTTTGGTTTTATTAAAACTGATTGGTTCCTAATTAAGTTTTAGCCTTCGATCGTGTAGCTTTAGTTCTAAGATACCATTATTGCACTGATCGCTATTCATGCGACAAATTAATGTGTTTGCCGTATGTACTGTTTGTCCAGGGACAAAAAAAAAGGAACTGTTTCAAAATTGTGATAAATAAAACCACATCTAATGTACTTTAATACTTACTTTGATCGTAGATTTTAGTTCAGCCCTAATTATGTAGCCATTATCTTACCTAAGTATACCCGCATGGTATTGTAGTTATTTCGCAGTAGGAATTAAGATAGTTATCTTTAATTGAATAAGTGCCTTTTACTAAACGTGTCCTTAAAATTAGAGGTAACACCAACGTTTAAGTTTATTTTTTGTAGTAACTCGTGTGATATTTACGTTTGCCTTTCGAAAACGTATCCAGTATTATAATTGTGATCGAACAAGCATTTTATAGTTTGTAGATTAGTAATAGAATATATTCTTGCATTTAGCCACTAAGATATCTATCTAGATTAGTGAAAACGTATCTTACATTTGTGTCTATTTTTCTAAACATATCCGTAATTTTGATAAGCCTTGTATAAATGACAATGATGCAGTGTGTAGAGGTAAATATCACGATGTAGTTGTTGGTTAGAGATCATAAGTAGATACTTATTTTAGACTGCTTTTAATATGAGCTCTTCATCAATATTAAATTTAACATTGATATATCGAATAAGATAATACAATACCTTTACTTTACTACTGAAAACAAAATAAATATAGGCCAAGGATGTGCCCTGTGAAACTCCCATTGTTATTGTGATCGCGAATACGAGTACCGTTGTTTTTCCACTGGTTATTATATTGCGTAGTAAACTTGAGCTTATATTTCTGTGAACTGGGGGTAATATTTCCCATCAACCTTAGTAAATGTTGTAATCAATAGCTTATACAAAATCAAACGGTTTACAAAATTCGAGCCACTGCAGTTTTCAACACCTTTAACTTTTGATAGACAAAAACATATTCAAAACCATATAATAGAGCGTATTCTTGTAATAAAAATAGTGGTAAGTAATTAAATATTCGTGTCATAAATTAGAGGGGAAATTAATCATTATACTAAGACTGGAAGCTTGGTTTTTGTGATATGTTGGCATTTTATTTGGATCTCATTTTTACTTATTTGAAAAATTCGCTGAATTGAAGACTGTAACCAAAATGATTGTATACGAAGTTAGTTTTAGTTGTTTTTATTTGATATTTTTTTATATATTTGGATACCTACTTGTAGTAGTTTAGTAGAAACGAGTCGTTTGTCAAGCCTTAGTGCTGAAACTGGAATTGTGTGTTTTTTAAAGTATACCTAAATATTTATATACTTAACCATAATTACGATACAATATACCCGCAAATGTATTACTAATAATTACTCTGTAATTTTACAACAGCCTACTATTGTATGATTTCTTGAATAATGTCATTAAAACTTTTACCACTACTAGGCATCGATCATTACTTTGGAACCTGCCAAATTACTTGTGTTCAACCGTCACTGACATTTTAAGATCACCTGTCCATTCCTACTTCAAAACAGTAGAGGTTGAAAAGTAATATCAAGCTTAAAAATAGAATTATATACATACATTGCTCGAAACTGCCGAGGAAGTAAAAGCAAAAAACAAGGAATTTACAATATAAACTATGCTATCGGTGATCCCATCGCTAAAAGAAATTTCGTCTCACCATTGCATAGGTACAAAAAATACCAAGGTAAAGAAGTAAGGGTAGTTTCTGTTCAATCTTATTATTTTCACCAACATTTGGTAACCTGTTTTTCGGTTGTTTCAGATGGGAGCGGAAATATGCAGCTAATAGAACTAATGAATGGTAGAAAATTACTACTCGTAGACGGGTACCCTTTCTACAAGAAGACACCACCTACCAAAGGGGGAGATCGCTGGTGCTGTAACAAATCTCGCTGCAAAGCTTTCTTGTTGCTCAACAAGGATAATAGAATTGTATACAGGAATCACGAACATGATCATCCGCCAACCAAGTTCTATCATACACCTTCTGGGAAATATGTTAGGATGTAACTGTAAATGACCCTTGTTTAGGCTGTGTTTCCACCAGAGATGAGCGAGGATGCGTAGCGAGGGATGTGTGTGAAACTAACCAATAATATCGCTTCTTTTTCACAGGTTGAGGTATTCTAGCTATGTGATTGGTTAGTTCCACACACATTCCTCGCTACGCATTCTCACTCATTTCTGGTGGAAACGCAGCCTTAGAGTAGTCTAGTCTAGTTTTGAACTCATCTCAATATGATAAATGTCAAAGATGCACACAATTTCGATTAAATATTGAATATATCTAGTTTCTATATCAGTGTATTTAAAATTTAGTACCTACATAAACAACCATGTAATTTAAAAACTTTTATAAGCTAGGTGACTGGATCCAATTCGTACTATGTTGTCTGGTGTATATGTTTTTTCGGTGTTGTCTTTGATGTGTCTGAATTTCAAGACAAAATATCGACCACCACTAATAAATGAGAGTCCTTATTCCTTATACAAAAATGTGTTGCTGTTGAAAAGTT